>OV121115.1:6311970-6952124 GCA_921293315.2 Nemurella pictetii
ACATTATTTTCTCGACGCGTGCAATTCACTAAGGATGAGGCTTGGAAAACAATTTCACGCGAATCTACTGCCGCTTTCGGATTCAAATTCTGATCTAACAAGCCAAACTAATCTAATGACTAAACATTTCTCGGTTTACTGCAGAAGAGGAAAAATTCCGTAATGGTTTGACGTCACTTTTGGTGTGTAGTGCGCGTGCGCATTGCCTTGGTAAGGGCGAAGAGAAGAGCTAGCTGGCTGCCGCTTGGAACGAGCGTCGAGCAGCGAGCTTGGTTGGCGCAGGCAGGCTGTCTGACTGGCCCGCAACTCGATAACAGAATGAATGCAGGTGCGTGCGTCTTACAGTCTGACGTTTGATCGTTGAAAAATGTGTTAGTTTAGTGGAAAGTATCGTGAATTGCGTAATTCTGGCGCCTTTCGCTAAGGTGAGTTCTTTGTCTTGTTGTATTCAGTAGTTATGCCGAGGTTTTGGCAAGTTTTAATTCATTAATGGTTCGTGTAATAGGGAACCAACACTGGTGGCGGTCTCGAAGGGTGCTGTGGAATGGCTTAGGGGTAGGAATGATTTGAATGCGTTGCATAGGGCACCCTTTATCGGTGAGGAGCGGGGTTTTGCAACCGAGTCGGCTTGCTTTGTGGTTTTGACAAGGAACTAATTTTGTGATTTGATCCGCGAACTGTAGCTATGTGATTTGCAACATTTTCTCTGAATAACTCGAAATAATTTAGGGTTTTAGTTTTTACTTTGTATCCAAAATGTATGTTTCATCATTACTAAATCAATTAATTTTAGGTGAAGTAATCAAAATGAAAATCTTCTTTGTTAGATTAGACATAGAAATTTAAATCCATAGTTTGTGGCTTGATATTTTATTTTCAACCAAGTAGGTAGTAAATATGTAAATTGCAATAGATTTTTTTTTGCACAAACTTAAAATATAGGGCAAGTGAATTATTCAAGCTAGGCAATACATTTAAAGATAATTCTTTTGTTTTGATCCATTCATTTTGATTTATGGTTAAATATTGTTACGTATTTTTCAATTTAAAAAACTTGTAGTTTTGGAGATTAAAAGAGTACAGGTCTAAAATATAGCTTTAGAATTCAAGTGTGCCAGAAGGTAAACTATGGTATTAAAATACTACCTGGTCCAATCAAATATACAGACCTACGTAACGTTCGTTCTTTACCTAAGACTTAAGGCTTTTCTTTTTATTTCAGGTGCTATCCCTTGATGATGAGCAGCTATGAAGAACGAGGCACAGAAACTTTGCCATTGACACATTGCATGGAAGCTGAACACAGTCAATCTGATCCGCAACAGTTGGCCGAACCAACTGCAGAAGCCAACTTGATGGGAAGTCGAACGAGCAAGGTCCAACCGTCCTCCATCGAGCCAGACAACGGCATCTTGGCTCACGAAGCAAGCGACAGCCAATTATCAGATCTCCTGCCGCTGGGAGATCGAACCAATTTAAAAACCCGCTCGGAATTGGAAGAGGAAGATGACTCGGCTGCCGAGAGCTCGGGAGGCGTTGAGAGCCAAGAGGAAAACCAAAACGAGACCAACGATAGGTCGGACGGAAGCGACTCCGGCCTCGGCTCCGATCTACCCGACGAGAGAATCGCCGCAGTTTTGCAATCAAACTCCAGCTCTTCGGAAACAAACCAAGTACCCTCGGATTCCAGAGTGGAGGTTAGCGATAACATCACAAATGAAAAAGAAATCTCATTCCTGGACAAAATCCCAGACGATCTCGAAATAACTTCTACTAACTTAATAGACATCTCGGCCAGTTCCCTAAAATCGTCGTACACACAAAATGATCTATCAAAACCTGCCACCTCTCCTCAATCATCCTCGTACCTCCAACCAATCCTCTCTACCCATCACAATGCATCGCCAATGAAACCTCATTTTATTCCCACTGCCACATCCCCGTCGTACTTCGAGGGGCCAATCGGGTGCCAGCCGTCGACAAGCCGCCCGGACGAGTCTTGCCCGCGGTTCTCGGCAGAGTTGACTGACCTCAACGCCATCCTGGACACGCCGCCGCCGCGACCGCTCGTCAGGAGGAGCAGCCTGAAGAGACGATCGACCGACACCACCGACGCACCGCAGGCCAAGAAGAAGAAGTCCATCACGTTCGATAAAGTCACCGTCTACTACTTTCCCAGAGCGCAAGGATTCACTTGCGTGCCATCACAGGTACAAATGTGATAGGAAAATGGTATCTCATAAAGGCAAATATAAATTGCGGGAAGGAAATAATTGCAATTTGCAGATTGACAAAGGAATGCTTTTATTTTTAGGTACTTTGAGCTTTATCAAGGCTGTTTTAACTTACCAATAGCCTTTCAAAACAGTTTTTTGGATATCTTTTTATTTTTAAAGAAATGAATACACCAAGGAATAAGCCAAAGAAGTCTGTTAATATCAAAATAAATTTTTACATAAAGCAAATGATAACCATCAAAAACCTATTAAACTATTGGATTAATGCTAAGGTTTCAACTTAAGCTTTTACCAAAAATGTGGAACGCTTCCTTGCTTGTCGCAAGGGCAAGGATGAGACGCTAAATCGTGAAGCATCTACATTTTTGGGACAAATAAATGCTGAGAACTTAGCATTCACTCCCAGTGGTAGATTTTTTACTTAACTTGGGGCCAAAATTGCAATTTCCAGTCAAGTGGCTAACATTTAGACGGTGACAACCTATTGGTTGCAACTGTTTTCTTCCTAACTGGAGGATAACTATTTAAATGGACATTGTTATTTCAGCCCTTAAAAGCCAAGATAAGCAAAAGATCGGAGTGTTGAAAAAGTAACAAACGAACAATTGTTTGCAGGGCGGCTCCACACTCGGCATGGCTCAGGAACACGCTCACACCCAGCAGTTCTCGCTGGGGGAACACGCGGTAGAGCAGCGGCGGCTGCATCGGCAGATGCTGCAACAGCTGCGCAGCGAGCGCATGGGGACCCGCGCGGCGGCCGCCGCCACCGGCGCGTCGTCCAGCGACGACTCCGACAGCGACGAGGAGCAGAGCGAGGCGTCAGAGTCGGAGCTAGACCTCGATAACTATTACTTCTTGCAGGTCAGTGGCGTGCGATAGGACATGGGTGAAGTAGTACCTACTCTTGTTTGAAATTATGAGTTTTGTGTTAAGGTTTGTTTAGTTAAGTTAAGATGGGTAGGTGAAATGAATGCTTCTTTAATTGATCCAAAATTTAATGTTTAAATTAGAATAATTGTATGAAATTTTACAGCCAAGGAAAAAATTGAGGCTTTCAGACTTTTGTGTGAAGACTTGTGTGAAAAGTAATTGGTGGCAGTAGATGCAGTAATGTCAGAATTACTTTTAATTTCATATACCTACAATCGGAATTCAAAAGCATCAAGCCGTTAAGCAACAAAATTAAAATTTTTCTACAAGTAGTTTCAACTATAAATCAATACTTCCAATATTCAGATTAATAAAAGTAAATTTTCAGAAACTACAGATTTTTTCACATATTTTTTAATATGATTTTGTCTATACTGTCTCTAGCCTGTACCAACGCGGCAACGGAGGGTTCTGCTCCGTGCGTCGGGCATACGCAAGATTGAGACCACCGAGAAAGACGAGTGTCGGGATATCCGGTCGTCACGGGAGTTCTGTGGCTGCGGCTGCAAAGGATATTGCGATCCGGACACCTGCACTTGCTCTCAGGTAAACTAATTGCCATCAAATTAGCTTTCTTTTATGACAATTATTCTTGGGTCATAGCCAGCTACAGTTTGCACTTCACCTCATTTTTTTGTTAATTGTAATTTATCACTGATATTTTGAAAAGTTTTGCTCCATTATTAATCAATCCAACATAGTAAATGTAGTTTACAATCTTCAAAACCACAACCAGTCATTTATTACTGTTGCTTTGTATTGACTAGATGCTTCACTCTAGTGCTAGACTAGAAAAGGTTAAATAATACAATGACTAGCTAATGTATTTCTCTTTTGCATTTATACATTAATGGGGTTTGCCGTTTGAGTTATTGGTGATTCTGTGGTAGTCTCAACAGCTGATTACCAACTGTAAATACTAAAGACTCATAAAATTTCGTAAAATATTTAAAGTTTATATTAAATGCGCTCTGACTAAATACCATAACAAAATGCCAAAATTAGCAGAAATTAGTGACAATTTTTATTCAATCACTGAATCACTTTATAACACCATCTTGAGGAATAATTAATAAGAATTAATCACTATTTTATTATAAATATAGTTTAACTTAGAAGAGCAAAGCATCATGACTTATAATAGTCAAAACTGTAAAAGGTCATAATACAAAAATGACCTCTATTATGACCGACGTTCCACCAACTCACAATCCGCACCGTGCTAATTCAAATTATCAACACCGAACATTTCCGTAAAATTTTTATTCACCACTCGCATACCCTCTAGCATTTTACTGGAAACTTATTCTTATTGTTAAAGCTAAAAATAAAGATAAATTAGTGGCTACAAAGTTATTTTTCTAATGATGACTTCTAGCGCTGAGAGGACTGAGCATTACCAAGTAGAAAAATGGCTGTCATGTGAGAAAATATCCGTCATCCCTCAACTTGTTGCACCTAGTCGTTCAACGCCCCTCGATTTCGCGCTTCCAATCCAACAAATCGTTCTGCCCCCGGCCAGGCGGGGATCAAGTGCCAGGTGGACCGCCTGAACTTCCCTTGCGGCTGCTCGCGCGACAACTGTGCCAATGGCAGCGGCCGCATCGAGTTCAACCCGGTGCGCGTGCGCACGCACTTCATACACACGCTGATGCGGCTCGAGCTTGAGAAGAAGCACCGCATGGAGGAGGACGAGAGCTCGGCGCCGGCGCACTTGCCGCGACACGACGCCCGACACGTGCACTGGGGTGAGCACAGGGAGCAAGGAACCACGGAATCGCACGCAACTTATATTTTATAAAAATACTTTGAGTCGTTTGACACTTGCAGTAATGATGACTTTGATAACCCCTTCAATCAATCCATTCAACCAAAATTCAATCAAAGTGACGTCATGATACTCTCTCGCTAAAGCTAGGTAGAGCAATTCGGGTTGTGATTTACCTATTTTCCTTTGTTATTTAGCAGAGCTTATCAATATTTTTTTCCAAACTGGTAGTACGTCCAATGGGTATCTGACGTCGCTTTTCTCTATTGATGACAAAAGACTAAGCATTTGTTTCTTGTTTACTAAAGTAGTAAATTTTTGGTTTTTCATATCTAGTACCTAGTATTCCTTTCTAATAAGACCACTCCCAGGGCCAACCAGTCAACTGGCTGCTATTACGGCAGTGCTAGGAAAAACTGTTTCATTCCTATCCTGTTATCCCTTTATGTTTCTACAGAAGCACCACCGTAATACCAGCATGTATTAAGTAAGGACCCAACTTACCGAAACCTTCCAAGCAATTTCTCTTTGTGGAATTTAGGGACTCTAGTGCCACTGATTTCTGGCCCTATTGTAAACTTGGGATTTAAATCTTGCCTCTAAATTGCTGTTTTTGATGTGTGCCATCTTTCTCATAACCAGCCACAACCATCATTGTAATAACAACCTCTTTACTCTTGCCAGGTGACCCCGAGCGGTTGTCGACACCGCTTCCCCAGCCTTCAACCGGCGGCTGCGGCGGCGGCGGCGGAGGTGGCTTGGTGACGAGCCCGAATATCAAGTTCAACGGCAACCTGCTGCGCAACGTGTCGCTGAGCGCCGGCGTGGAGGTGGAGTCGTGCGTCCACGGGGGCGGCGGCGGCTTCAGCAACCTGCACTACGGCGCGCCCGGCGAAGGGCCCGGCATGCAGCCCGCAAACCGCTTCCCGAGCATCGTCGGCGATCTGCCCGCGCGAGAGGACTCCCTCGACCTGTACACGTTCCGCGACGATTGCTACGCGGAGGAAAACTGCGCGGACATCGCCGCCGCCCATTCCGCTGCCAACGGTGCCAACAATTTACGGAGCAATACTTCCTCGCAGAGGAAAACACACGCGATGGTCCAGCAAAATTTCTGTAGCACTTCCAGTTTTCACATGAACCAAACCGTGCAGATGTCTAGCAACGGCGGTTTTACGGGAACACAGAGCCTGCTGCACGAGCAGCGGTTCCCGCCTGCCGGGCACTCCGGCGGCTACCACCACCCGCCGAACGGTACGCCCTTGGAGAGCCTGGGCGGCGCCTACGGCCAAGTCAATTCCAAGTACCACTACTCGGGTTTCCCAGCCTTCCCGGCCAGCCAGCAGCAGGCGCCGACTGCGGGCTTCAATCACTACGCATACAGCCACGAGTTCGAGCAGCGTAAGACTTGCGAAACACTAGACGCCGGCCAGGGTTTGGTGGGATTCCAGGACCCGTCGACTTGCAATAATTATGGAGGCTTTTCCTCCGCGGATGGTTTCGCGGCACAAGAGACCCTGCAGGGGCCCCACTCGAACGTCCTGCCAGTGACGCCGACTGCGGTAAGTGTCGCCAGCAACAGTCAGTACACCAACCTGCACACGGTCTGCTCCATGAGCAACAAGCTGGAGCCGTTTTCCGAGCTGCTGCAATCGCGATACTCGTATTTGACCAGCGAGAGGTCGTTCGACGAGCCGTCGTCGGCGATGCCAGGGCCTTCGGCGACTTTCAAGAGCAGCGGTGCCGCAGAGCACAGCGATAATCAGTTGAAACGGGATGGGGACATGGTTAGTGAAGAGGACAAAACTCAGGAATTGTCCAAGGAGAATAATCCTGGTGCTGAGATTGCGACGGACGACTGCGATGAGAACTTCGGTGAGATTATTAAGAAAACTATGGTGGAGACTGTGTCTGCCTAAGGCAAGAGTATTTATAAAACTTTAATTTTTGTATATTTATTTTTCATTTAACCTTCCAACAGTTGATAATAAGGTTTAATATTTGTATAAAAATTAAATAATAACATTGATAATAAGTTTTAAACTAATAATGCAAGTATAGAAAATAATAAACTATTAAGCGGATAAACTATTCAATAAAATTGTACTGGTTGGTAGGTAATTAGAGTGTTGTCAAGTTTTAGGAAATTTTAGTTCTTGTTTTATTAAATGTTGTGTAAAAGAAAAAAGAGTGACGTGTTTGCCCTCCGCCTTCCTTGTTAGTTGGTACAATATGATTTATCTTCTCAATTTGTGACTTCATCTTCTTTCGACAGACGATGAAACATAATAATAACCGTTAAAACCCATTCCACAACGGGCACATTAACCTAGATGCTGAACTTCGTTATCTGCTTCGTTCTTCAAGGACACGGCTGTAAAATTGTAGGTGAGTAATTATTATATGATATACCTAGTATCGCTTATTTGTTATTACTTATTTGTGTAGGTGGGTGACATTCAGCCGGTCATTTTACGTGATAACACATCCATACGCATACTTACTGGTTAAGCCAAGCACGTGTCACAATTAAATAATCGGCAATAATCGGCTCTCGGCATTTTTAAACTAACTGGATTGACCGAAATAAGTCAAGTGAAAACTCATTTTAACTGATAGGTAAAATTAAAAAACAAACAAACAAAAATAAATACAAATAGACAAAGACCCAGATTCGAATCCCAGTACGGCTGTAAATTTTGGAATTGATATTTAGTTACTAATCATTGTCTAGCATACATGCAACGAGTATTGCATTTAGAATTAAATTCACACTAATTGTCGACATATAATTTACAGGGAACATCCAAATCCTTCTATCTTTGACTTTGATCTGCTAAGTTTTTGACCCAAGCTGGTCAAGTGCTTTTTTTTAAACTATCAAGATTCGCAAAAATAGCTAGGTACCTGGATCAGCTTATCTCGGAGACTATATCTAATGGCGGTGAGTGCCGCAATTTTTTTTTGTCAATTAGAACGAATTAGTGAAAGGCTTTCACAAAACCTAGTCAAAATTATAATAGTGCCAACTCCAGAAGCACTACTGTTAAAAAAAACACGTCAAACTATGCTTTGAATATGTAACAAAGACTTGAATAGAAAAAATAATCAATATCACAAAGGTTCTGGGGTGGGTTCTCATTCTTGCATGACCCCTTCTCACTAAATGAATGCAGCTTTAGTTGCATTCCTGCTTTTGTTTTTAGTAGGTACCAACGAAAACAGAAATGGAAAAGTTGGTGAATACAATACACCCAGTGACTGTTCAAGATTGGCATCATGCTGAGATGAAATCACATAATGCCTGTATTATTGTAGGTACATAACTCAACAACCAAGCTTAAGATATCATTGTAGAAAAAAAATACATTCCTACTTTCTTTTTAAAAAGAATGGTCAGGAAATAAAAATATTTTGTGGGTATAATTAATATCATCAACTAAAAAGTATTTTGAAATATATTTAGACAATAAGTTTAATTCAATGAACAGTGATTTAACATTATTGTACAATTCAATTTGACATCATAAATCAATAACACTATTAACACCACCAATACCTTGAATAATTCTTACCAACATCTTACGCTATTTTATTTGTCCGCAGGACAGTTCATCTGAAAAATTATCATTATGCCTAAAATCTAGAAAAATGGCTATTAAATTAAGCTATGTTTACCAAACAGTAACTAAAAAATCTAACTAGTAATTCTATGCTAATTAAAATACTCTGCCATAAGACTTCAAGAAGATCAATCACTAAAGTATATCATTTGCAATAGATTGATATTTAATACATATAGTCAGCCAACAGAAATAACAAATTTGCTGAGTATTAAATTATCAAATGCCTACAAGTATATCACGTTATTAATATCTATCCAACCAAAATATGCTGTTGAAAGCTAGCATTGAATAAATAATATCAAAATTTAAATTCTAAATTTGAAATTATCAATTTTGTTCTTGACCCATGGCAATTTAAATATAGACAGATTATAAAAAAATAAGCAAATGCAAAGGTAGCTTATACCGTGATTGAAAGCCAAAAGTCAAACACCTAGACAGAGACTATTAGTTGCTAAAGTGAACTCACATAGTTGTCAACATCTCTATGCAAGTACGCATCTACAATTAATTCATAGGAGCAGGTAGGTGGGTGTTTCTCTAAAGACCAACCAAACAGATGTCATGTCTGGCACTACCTACTCCTTCAGCTCGTATCACCACATGTGCGTCTCTCTGATCTCGCTGATGATATGGCCGGCTCTCTGGAGAGCCTTTAGCATATCTGCCGCTTCTCTGCGGCGTATAGCGATGTGTTCCGACTCGTTCAGAAGCTCCTCGGCCTGGTCAGACTTGTACAGGTGTGTCACCAGCTCCGACTGGAGGTTGTCCTTCACGTAGTTCACCAAGAAATGCATCACGGCTTTCGGAACGCTGTCCTGGATCGATTTGCGCACGATGTAGAAGTAAGATTTGATTAGCCTCTCGATGACGTCACAATCGCGTGACTCGCGCTCCGACAACTTCCTGCTTGTTTGGCTCGGAACTTCAGGCAGCAGGTTCACGGGTTTCTGCGGGCTCAGAACGCTCTTCCCGTCAAGTTGGTGAGTGGGCGTCGGAGCCGGCGAGTTCTCGATCGACCTCGCAGACTGCGATCCATTCAATCGCTGCTGCAGCGAGTGGTTCTTCGGAATGTCTCCCCGATACTCGGTCGGGGAGTGAGAGGCGGACGACGATGTCTTGCCCAGTCTCAACTGTCTTTCATCTTCTTCAACAGACTTGAGCAGTGAAGAAACCAATGCAGCATCTTTGTGGAAATCAGGGTGTTTGGTGTTTATGTATGCCAACTCGATAGCTACTAAATTCTCGATCATCATATTGGTTGTAGGTAGTCTTCTACGAAGAAGAAGAGTGACAACATCTACGATCCGCTCGTGAAGCTTTGGGAAACGCAGCATCTCCTGTTGCACCTCGGTTCCGCAGTGCTGGATGATTCGTTGCATCTCCTCATGGACAAGCTCCACACAGCGCTGAGACGGCTCTTCCAAACGCCTAATCTGACGTTTTACGAGAAGCTCAAACGATACTTCAGGTATGAACAATGCAGGCCTGGTACCCGTGGCATTACGAATTGCAGTCAGGATGTCGATTTTTGTGAGGCCAGCAAGGGGATGAATAGAATCTAAGGTACGGCCAAAGGTTTCGTGAAATATGTAACAAATACGAGCACCTCCGCAGAGCTCAGTGGTTTCGATATTGCGGGAAGTACCTTCCACAGTCGAGCAATAGGCAGAGGCAAATTTGGTAATTATTTGCAGGAGCGTCTGACTCTTGTCGGAAACGTCATCTCCGTAAGAATTTAGCAGAGACTGGAACTGTGACACCATTACGTTGACACGGGTTTTGAGATCAGGTAAGCAATCCCTGATGTGATGCATAAGCAGGCGGTTGAGGGTTTTGGCGAGGTACGGAGTTCCGTTGCGACTAGCTAGAGTAGGGTACTTTTTCTGCAAGTAAGACGCTTCATCTTTCAAAGCATCGTCAATTGGCTTCTTGTCTATGATGTCTTGTTGTGACCTGTTGACAACTCCAATTATTCCAAGTTTAACAGGAATGACTCTACCACAAAGGATGTCAATTGCATCAGTGCCAGCATCCATTAGATCCAGCTTGGTGACAACCGCAAGTGTTCTACGGCCGTCAGGGTCACAGTCTTTTGCTATCTTGAGGCTCTCGCTGGTTGCCATGTCCGTGTTAGCTGAGGTCACAGCCAAGATGATGGAGTTTGGATTGCTAATGTACTTCATGACAAGATCGCCAATTTGCTCCTCAATATCCTCTGGTTGATCTCCAACTGGTACTTTAGTTATGCCTGGTAAATCTACCATCGTCAGATTAACTACTTTGGTTGAATAGATTTTTAGACTAATTGGTTCTGGACAGATTCCCTTGTTGCTGCCTGCTAAGCGACTGGTTTCATCCTCTATCTCTTTGCGGATTTCCAGAAAATCTCTAAATATTTGATTTTTGGTGTGTAAAAACTTTCCCCATTCATCCAAGTTGATGGTTCCATCCTCGGCAGACCTGCGCTGATCATCCTTCGGGCAATAGATCAGTTGAAGAAGCAATGGTCGTCTGGTAACGACTCCCGTGCCTCTTGGCAAAAAAGAGCGGCCTACTAGGCTCTCAATTACGGAACTTTTTCCGGAACTCTGGGTTCCCACAACAACGATCTGGGGAAGTTGTATAGCATCTGCTCCGACGGTATTAAACACATCTTGAAGCTTATTGATCACTGGTATCAATGCTTCCATGATGAAGACCTAGAAGTCAAAGAACACATTAAATGTTGTAGGTTGAACATTAATTACAGATAAGGAAAGAATAAGTGACGATTATCGTTAAGTGACTAATTCTAACCTTCCCTAGGCACTAGGTACAGAGTACAATAGACCCTAGCCGAATTCGGTTCCTATGCACAGATACAGATCCTTTGAGATCGAATAAAGTTATGAAAACAACTCAGTGAAGTTGGTTATTAAGTATTTCCTATTCTTTACCTTCGAAATGAAGTTATATTATTATAGACGCCCCGATTTTCAAAATCGATCAGTGATGTCCTTGGAGTCTGTAGAAACGTTGACAACGCTCAGCTCGTCAAGCGGAGAGTACAGCGACTACTAGCCTTTGCTACTAGCTATGGTGGATACGGAGGCTCGATCGTTTCCCCCACTACTTGGCAAGATGACCGTTCGACGAACCGCGCGCCCTCAGTGAGCAAGGTTTGTTTTCTTCTCAGAAGTGAGACTGACGCGTCTCGGGGATGGCGTAGAGTTGCTTTCGTCCGAGTTTAATCCGTGTGATTGTTTGAATTGATCAGTTTTACGGTTTATAATATGCATAAGCCACGAGATGGATTGCTAATGTCAATTGTGTAGTGCTGTGGAAGTGAGTGAAAAGCTGGTGTTACCACAGTGCTGTCATGTGGCTCTTTGGCCGCCCGTTTTAATTCGTATTCTGACATGATGTGGAAGCGTGTGTTGTTGTGGGTGATTTGGGGGTGGACGGCGGCGTCCGGAGGTAGTGGAATGACGTCTCGCGTGTCCGATCGAGACAATCTTCCACATCACGGTCGTTGTGAGCCGATCACGATACCATTCTGTATGGACATCAAATATAACGAAACCATCATGCCAAATTTATTAAACCATCAGAAGCAAGAAGATGCCGGCATGGATGTGCATCAGTTTTTCCCACTGGTCAAAATTAAGTGCAGCCCTGATTTGCAGTTTTTCCTCTGCACCGTGTACGCGCCCGTGTGCACTATCCTCGATCATGCCATCCCGCCGTGCAGGTCTCTGTGTGAGTCGTCGCGACTAGGCTGCGAGTCGCTCATGAATAATTTCGGTTTCGCCTGGCCGGACGAGCTAGATTGCGCCAAATACCCCGAAGGAGGGAGCAAAGAATTGTGCGTCGCCGAAAACAACCCGGCGGAAACCAGCGGCCCTCCCGGCGGTCACCTCGGAGGATCCACGGCGGGCAACACCGGCCAGTCGGGCACCATTTTCCGGTCAACCGGCGGCGGCAAGATCTCCCCCCAGTTCCCACACATCCCCGTCGGCGCCAGGGATTACGGCTTCGTCTGTCCCGTCCAGTTCAAAGTGCCCAAGACGCTCGAGTACTCGCTGAAAGTCGGCGACAAGATCGAGAAAGACTGCGGAGCGCCGTGCGAAGGCATGTTCTTCAGCGACGACGAGCGCAACTTTGCTCGCATTTGGGTCGGCGTCTGGTCGGTCTTGTGCGCTGCTTCGTGTCTGTTCACGGTTCTCACTTTCTTGATCGACACGGATCGCTTCCGTTATCCAGAGCGGCCGATCATCTTCCTCTCCGTGTGCTATTTGATGGTGGCCCTCGCGTACACCGTCGGCTTCATCGCCAAAGACTCGATCTCATGTCGGGAGCCGTTCCCAGCTCCCGTCAGCCTCCCCCGCCTGCAGATGGTGTCGACCATCAGCCAAGGCACGAAACACGAGTGGTGCACCATCCTCTTCATGGTGCTCTATTTCTTCAGCATGGCATCGTCCATCTGGTGGGTGATACTCACCCTCACGTGGTTCCTCGCAGCTGGATTAAAGTGGGGTCACGAAGCCATCGAAGCCAACTCGCAATACTTTCATCTGGCGGCATGGGCGGTCCCGGCGATGAAAACTATCACCATTCTTGCCATGGGCAGAGTTGAAGGTACGTGCTCTCTGCTCGCAGGCTGCGTCGCTCCATGATCATTATAGAGCTAATTATTCACTTGATACTCGTTTCACCACACATTTCCTATCAAACTTAACGCGCCTCGTGAATTAAGAGAGTATAACGAAGGCATCATCATCATCATCATCATCATCGCCAGCAAAGTAAAACTAGTTCCAAACGTTTCCTCGCTAGAAGACGGCAAAGTGGACAATCATTTAGATATTTCATTTTGCGTAATTCGCGATCTCATGCCTATAAATGCGACACGCGGTTTCTTTTGACAGCGGACGCGATCTATCCATCTCCCCTCTGGCATGGATCCACGGCAAAGTGCTGCTCCATTATGGGCCAATGCTCCCAAATGAACACGAACGAAAGCAGGCGCTAATCTAAAATTAGCCAGGCACCTACATAATGGCGTTTCAGGACGCGATTTTTGAAGGGGCAGCGCTTGGTCTTGCTCACGATGCGCAATACTTAGGATGAATTGGGAATCAGTTTGATTCGTTCGGCTCGAACTGCAAGGTGGGTTACTGTGCTATTCGAATCAGTACGTGAAGAATGTCTCCAAGAGGCTGTCTTCGGCCGCCGGTCACTGAACGGCGCAGGAATTGTTAGTAAAAAGTCGGTTCGTCGCAACGTAGGCGTGGCCCGGGCATCGCGTGCCGAGACAATGGGTTTGAACTTCCGAAGAATGGAGACCCGAAAAACGTTAGCAGCCGGCCGGCCGAATACTTTGTCAACACCCCGCGATGCTTGCAGCGTAGCGTCACCATCGTCGCTCCCACTCCCACACCATGGATGATGCCCAGTAGAGACATACCTCCTCTCCTCCACCTCCTCTTCGGAACAATCCCTCTTTTATGCCCTGTCTGTGTTATTAATGAAGCGACTCCCGCGACTCTCGTTAAATTTTATTGACGACTGTATTAGAAATAAATCTTCTAGTAGAATTTTCTAGGGATTTTTTTCTTCGTTTCGGTTGTACAATCTAACCTACCATATGAGAGGAAGCTGCCTCTCAAACGCAACCCAGAAATAGAATTTAACTATCCCTACATGTCTGCAAAGCAGTCCGACAACCATCTGCTTTCCGTCAAGATTCCCGATTCCGTGAAAGAAACGACTTGATAACGAACATGCTTTCTCTGTGAGTTTAACGACGCACTACATAATGACAGTGCCATGTTTATGGCGCATGAAAATCTGTGATTGAATGATGAACGATAAAGTCCTGCTCGCGCTTACAGAGTGTAGAGCTGCTGGAACTTAAAATTCCTATTCGATACCACGTCCATACTACCATTAGAGAGATGTATTTTGGATGTACACGAAATGATTGCCGTCCCAGCCCATCGCCGGAACAAAGTCTGACGCTGACGTAAATAATGAGCATGATCGGCCACTTTTGACGTGATTGCTTCGCTAGCTGTTGCTTTCGATCGCCTGGCTCGCTGCGGCCGACTTTTGATTTCCATTCAACTCGATTGAACAGCTATCGACGTCCGTCGGCTAGGCTCGGCTCGACCAGAAGAAATATTGGTTGTATCTTAGCGACTAGCGAGCGATCACCTGGAGGAATATCATGGCCAACTATAGTCCGAGACCCGCAACATAGCTCCTCTATTCTCCATGCCCGGAGGTTTCACCTATCGTTTTGGTGGCGCGCGCCGCTATTCTAGTTTACGAGCTACAGCTATAGCGTAGCCTTTTAATATATTAACTACGTCCTAAACTCACGTAACTTACAATTTCAATATTACGTACCTTGACAGCGAACTTGCCTACCGATTGTAACTTACCTGTAGCAATGCCATTTGCACCCGTATTGGTGTCAATCTCTCCTCATGTTATACTATTTAAATTTTCTACATTATCCAACGTCACTCGAATTTGATGCAAGTCCTAGATTCGTCGATAGAAACAAAAAGAATCCGGCGAATTTCCAACTTGTGAACCGATCATGTCTGTGCTGGCTGTTTTCACATTCAATTGTTCTGGCAGCGCCGGTATCGATTATAGACAACACCTGCAGTCGTCGCGGTGGTGTGTTTTTTGTTAGAGAGCATCGACAGACAGCTTGCGTGGCTCGGGGTATAGCATGGCTCATCGGGAGTCGAGACGGCGATGGAGTGAGCCAAGGTAAAGGATGCCGGCGCGGCCGGAGGATGTCGCTGTCCTTGACGGAAAGAAGTGGTTCGATGCATGAGCAGGCGGGCAAAACCTAGCGCGCTGGCCGGCCATGCTCACCATGCTATCATAGCCATGGGTTCTCGGATTCGATGTGTTGTTGTGTTGCTTTCGTGTCAGTTGGGTACAGTTTTCTTTACCCTAATCAGGACCTGTCTCGACAAAGCACTGTTGTAGCACAAACATATTGTTAGCTGGGCCTTGCGGTCGCTGGTTTTACATACTCAATTAATTAAGGATTTAGTCTTCTGGGAATCTGGCAAGCTGAGTTTCGTTTGGTGGTTTTGGTAGCTGGTGGTAGGTTAGTGGCATATCGTAGATACACCAGTCCTACTCCCAAATCCGTTTCCACAGAGTGATTTATTGTTTGCTTTATGGTGCGTTCTAAATTATGGAACTTCGATGCCTACCTGTCATACCTGTGCGCCATAAAAATGGCACCGGAAAAGTTATTATCACCGAAAGCAAACCGAAAGCTCTCGCCCAAATTTCGAAAGCGTTGTTGGATATATTCGAACCCATCTCTGATTTATTTGTAACTGGGATTAGTCGGTCGAACTGGGCTCTAGGAAATACATTAAAAAAAACTAAGCTGCTCCTATTTTTATTTCCGATAAGGAGCTTAGGCGTACATAGATGAAGCAGATTATATGTTGTAATAAAACCATGAGATAACCAGATACCATATTATATTGTTAAATTTCATCCTATAGCCAATCGCGATTGGCATGCTCTTGCCGACAAAATAGTCTATCATCTGATATGTCCCACATATCTCGGCGCAATAATATATATTAATTATTTTGGATCTAGGCTAAATGGCGATATAGAATTCACTATTATTAGATATCTATAAGCTTCCATCTAAGTTCCATTTTAAAACCACGAGCTAAAACTAACTGCAGTGCACCTTAATTGCGTTTTAATTAACTAGACGCTTGGAGCTTGTAAGTGACTGTTTAAAAATTGCAAATAATGTGAAGGGTGTGCTCTACATAAACTCGACTTCGAAGTCGAATAGAAAATGCGTTGGTATTGATCGGCGACGTTTTTATTGTCATTTTCTGCTGACATGCACCAACGCTAGCAGCTAGACAGAATTCGCACGCGATCTACAAGTCTTCAGCTAGATCTGTCTGCTGTCAGTGCTGTCAGTTCATGTCAACGCCACTGTAACAAGTGAGGTGACTGGAGCTATGGCGATGACAGTATGACACTTTTAGCGAGCAGAGGCCGCAATTTTCGCAGATAATATATTCGTCATTGAGTTGAGGATAAAAAGTGGTTAATCATCCCACTCAATTTGTCGACATCCTCGCTGATAAGAACGCAGGATGCTATGGGGCTTGCATTTAGTTTTCTGACAGTTGTTATTCCAGACATATCGTGCGTTAAAAATTGTTTTTGTAGCGGCAAAACTACCCTAAGCAAGTGTTGGCAAGAGATGAAATGTTGTAGATTCCCCCCACACAGAACATGGCATTGAATTTGCCAGTCATTCTGTCAATTTTTCGTTTTTCAAATCTACAGTCGTTGGCTGCATTTCGATGTGCGGTGTATGTAACTTTTCGCGTGCTTTCGGGCCGTGCTAATGCCTAGAAAGTCACTGTATCCCCCCTCGATTATCTAGCTAATGTACCACATTTTATTTTATTTTTACGACGGGAGTGTGATGCGAGCAAGTTTGGTGGGGGACTGGCTGGCTGCTGGCAGATGCCATGCGTTCCATGCCGATGTGGAAACAAAATTTGTCTGGCACTCTGCAAAAGAAGCAGGCCGATTTGTAAGCAGATTGTAGTGTGTTTCTTGCAATTGTGCTCGGTGTACTGTTAGTCGCTTTAGTGGAAGGTTATGTATACTGTACTATGGCTGTTACTGTTGTTTTATGAGTACTTATTTTCGATTGCATACAAAGCTGTGTTTGCCGTGGAAAGGCAAATACAAACTTTTCGGCTAACGTTTATAGCCAGAAACTGGAAGTTATCGGTTGGCAACCCGTTTAATATGGTTAATGGATTAGGGAAATTATGGGATTCGTGGCATGATATAGATAACTCATCAGCAATAAACTACTGTTAAATTGGGTTCACATGAAGCTAGAAAAGTGTAAACCCGCAGTACGTTTTCCTTACTGTGATTTGATGGAGCTAAGCGTAGAACGATTGGCGCTATTGCAATCATTTATCAATTACAAAAGTGATTCGTTTAATTTACGTTTTATAACTCTGATGTATTCTTGTTCGGTCACGGTTCGGGCAGCGCCGTGTTCTTACCGAGACACGGCGTTAAAATCTTGGCATTGCCGGTACGCGCGTTGGGTCCCAGATTCCTATTCACCGAAATTGTCAAGTCACCATGCTTTATGGGGGCCGGTTAAATTTGAATAATGATACTTACATTTTGAAAGAGCCCCGACGAAGAAATCTAAGTGGTGATGTTTTAGTCGAACTTATTGCTGTTGGATTACGAAATCGTTTATGCACGCGGCTCTTGAATTGGGCTGATAATTTTCAAATGTCAAAATCTCCCTTTGTGCGTATACTCTAATTAAGTCGAATGCAACCTGTGTATGGGAATTGACTTCCCACATACGCATTTTTTCCACAACAATTTCTTATCTGAAAAAAATCCTTTCAAATAAATATACCTATCCACTGCACCTTTGTTATACCGTAACAGGGTAACAGGTTGCCCTTATTTCTCCTTCACAGCAACAACTTGGCATAAACAATGCTTAGCTTAGCGGCCAAGAATTTCAAAGAAGATATCATCGGTTTCTCTGGTCGTAAGCTTCAAGAACTCGATGTTTGAAACATGCTCGTAGTCGTAGAGTTCCAAACATCTCGAATCTTTGCCTTTGACTTCAAACACTTACGAGACACCACCTTCCTCCGAAATGCTTACAGTGTATACATCTAATTAAATGATTCGAGTATTGATAGCATCGCCGCAGGTCAAATGTTCTTCAGCCCATAAATTCTTAGAACCGACGCCAATAAGTATAATTAATTGTACTTTTGAATGCCATCTGCTTGTTACTTGCTGGTTGCTTATTATTGATCCGAACTAGCATTATAGCTTCATCATGAATTGCCTCTTGTGTGAAGTCTTTTCAATCGAGCAAGTCCCGTAAATTCGACGCACGATCTCGCCATTTATACTATTGTTTTCCATTTTCTTGGATCGCGTACACAGTAAATGCGAATGTACCGTTGACCGTTGTGCATTTTCCTAGGAGGAATAATTCCCCGTAGAATTTGGTGGTGCATTGCATTTGAACGGCGCTCTTGTGTCCGGTCAAATCTGCCCGTTTAACCTCCACATGGACTTGAACTTTGTCTCAATCCTTTCGTACTGTCAGTTTTTATTCGTGTAAGAGACAACAGAATTACAACCCAGCATCCAAGGGTTATCTCCTGAGTTGAGTTCATTAGCGCGCTATCTTATTTATTATTTGAGTTTAGGCCCACTTCCAAAAAAAAAGTAGTGGAGATTAGAATGAGGATGAAATCTAAGAGAGATACGACGTGTGCGCAATATGCTTGGAACTTTGTTTGCTGATAACTGCTGATGAAAGGCATAATTTACTGTTCTTTGATAGCGGCGTTGGTTCTTTGTAGATAACAATACAGAAGTGCAGAATGAAGGTGGAGGCTGCGCGGGCTACCTAGTTTCCACAATTCAACGTCGCCAGATTTCACGATGAATTTTTAAATTTCAGCTTTTCGCCAGGTGAAGACATTGTGCGTGGTCCATCGAACCCATGGCAATCTGCGCGGAAATAATCGATTGTATTGAAGGATTCAGTAGAAAAAACAAGTTTCTGGTGGCTGGCATGGGGTACCTACACGAAACCATTACCCAAACAGATCGGTAGTATTATACGCCGCATAGATTGTTGCCGAAATTGAAACATCGCGTGTGTCGTGTCTTGGTCAACACACTCGCAAATTTATGGAGTTGATGCAAAATGTATTATGTGTAATCGGAGCCGGGAATGTGTGAGCGGGCACCAATCGATTAGAAAAATACTGCCCATGCTATCGCTCCAGGATGTCAGTATCCTGTTTCTACAGCGTCGTCGTCGCCAGTGGATTATAACGTCGCCATTATAACATAAGCTGGGCAGGGGATGAAAAAACGCGATGGTGTGGAGCTCGATACAATTTTGCGGGTTGTGTTTCGCTAATCTCTGTCGCTTTGCGGGATAGCGTAATCGGATAGCTAACCACTAGATTAAGTCCCCGAGCTTGCCATCAGAGAGTCTTGCCTTCGATCTTAATCCTCCTCTGGGCGACGAGCAGAATGCGCAGAATGTGCTCAGAAATTATGTTATTACCGAGAGACGGCGAAGCAATTAAATCTCAAATGGATTGGCATCGTCTTTGTCCACTTGCGACGAGCGCTACGCATTAGTATCAAATTGCTGCCAAAGTAATTAAAACTTTTGCTCTTATATTTATTTAGTTATTGCACTGTCTGTTTTTTTTTGGTTTTTGCAAAATGCCACTCATCTTTCGGTGCTCATGTTTTCACACCCATTTCATCTCTTATCTGCTTCTTAAATGAATAGATAACGCATCCGGACAGTAAAAACTCGACGAAAGCGTGGCGTCCGTTTCAATCACATCGTAAAATCTAGTGGAGTGATGAGTCCTGTGCAATGACCAATGACGAGATCACACAAGTGCACAGTGACCTTCCCTTAGGCAATCATTTAATTAACCTACAAGTCACTACATAATTTCGCGCATTATGAAAATCAATCATCATCGCTGGTGAATCTTCTTCTACGCGACCAGGGACCGGCTGAACAATATAACAACGTATACTTACATCAATTACCCACTGGGTGATGATTCCTTAGCGCTCCGCCTCGCGTCAAGGTTATTTCTCGAGAGTACAATGCCCCAAGACGGTATAAGAATGGGTTCTTTTCCCACCTACAATACTCCATTGATACATTTGCATAGATCACAAACGTAATATTTCACACTGGACCTTGTTGCCTTTTTAATTATAGACATCAATTAAGATGAATATAATTGGAAGTGGATGTTCTGCTTTGTCTTATACGCTCTCTTGCTGTACGTTAAAAAATTGCACTGCCGATTTTAGTGTCGATGTACCGTGTACTTCGGATATTGATAATTTCATGGAGATGCAAGCTGCGCCAAATCTGTAGGTAGGTCCCTGTAATTTCGCTGCTGGCCTTTAGGATCACGACAACGACCAGCTTCCTTGCTATGAACAAATTTTTATGATGAAGCTGTAGGAAGTGTGACATGTTCGTAGTACTATGTACTTACCAAAAAAACGAATATGTCCTTTGACAGAGTTTTGCCGACAAGATAGCACAATGTTTTATAGTATGCCGGGAAGGTAAATATTTACTTGATTGTCGTCGGGAGTGATAAATAGTAGAGATTTGGTGAATGAAGCTCTGTGAGGAAGCTTAATTAGGCGGTGAAGCAATGAGATGGGAGCAAGCGTGTTGTTTATAACGATTTCTACTTTTTAGTAATAACCCAGCTATTTGGCTTCGGCTGGTCAAACAGTTTCCCGATTCATCGGTAATTCTCTTGTAGACTTTTTCAAGCTAAATTACATGTTTTTAGTATGAAGTGCACGCTGCGCGTGATCCTGAAGTAATTAACAAGCTTGTCTTGCTGTATCCATTAGCATTACCGTCCGACGAGTACTGCGGTATTGAGGTAATGAAAGAAAAGCTCTTTGCTCTACAAACATTTTGTTACTGATTGTGTAGCCAGATTTTTAATTTCTGGTAGAATAGGATCTTTTAAAGTTATTGCTTTGGTACTTGTTAGGTACCTAGTTTTAATAATGGTGAAGACGGCTACCTTTTCGTTTTGCATGATAATTATACATAGGTAGACAAAAGCAACGAAGTTAACATAAATTCCGCGTCTTGGCATGCCAGTGTCTATAAATAATGTATAATTACCACTTAGCAAAGAATTTCCGGTGAGTAAAATTGAAACTCTCTCGCCAATTCTCGTATATTTTCCGGGTCTAACAGCTGCCATCACATATTCAACTCCAAGTCTCTTTTACAGTTTCGAAAAGAAAAAATATTTTATCAAACTTAGCTTCAAAAGCATAAGTTGCCACGCGGAGGTAATTTTATGGCGCCTGTTACCTTTTCTTTGGCCCTGGAAAGAAAGCCTTGTCGGGTGCTATAGAGCAAATTGTCCCGGCTCGCTGTAAGCACGCGAAAGCACTCGCTGGAATTCCCACCTTGGCTGGGAAACGAGGCCGGCGGTCGACACTTGGGGTTGAACACCGTGTTTACGACTCTGTTTTGTGTGCACGGATTTCAAACATGCGACGCAGGGCGTCGCGACGCCACTAATGACACACATTCCTGGAGCATGGAATCTATTGGAGACTCGGGCTGGATACGAAATTCTGGAAGGTATTTTGCGCGCTTACCGGAATTCAATGGTGGAGATACGCAATATGATTATATTATGAACGGAAATATATTATTCCCGAACATTTTAGGCTCCTATATGCACATAAATTGTCGTTATAGCTACTAAAGGAACCATGGGTGTTTGGTAACACATAGCAAAAGGTTTTCTACCGTGTAGAAAAGAGGCCTCTGTGGTGATACCATTGCAGTGAGTTGATACACGGAGATAAGATGGTAAAAAAACTCAAACAAAATAACAATTTCGGCCGAAGATACAACATGGCAGTCACTTTGACAAAGGTAAAAATATCTGTTTTGCTTTATATGTTGCTATGACTCCTGTCATCCGATAAGTAATCTCGGATATCTTGATCATTTATCGAGTTGGCAATAAATAGCTCGCGTAACGTCATTATCCAGGAATTTAAGGGTTCTACTTTTGAAGACCTAAATGCAATCAAAAGAAAAGGAGCTGCACAATAAAGATTAGACGAGCAGATTGTGCTTGTGACCTCAGCGAAATTATTCGTTAGTTTTGCAATTTATAGCGTCCAAGCCAAGCTTTTAATATATATTCGCGTCTGAAAGATTTCATTTTCAGATAGCGTTTATTTAGCATCGCGCGAAGCGTTACAAAGTTTCATCAGTTTTATTTTATTTCTGCGTCTCTCGCAGCTGCTGACAAAATTTCCGACTCCCAGCCAACAGATTACACATTTTCTCGGTTGACAGCACAACCGTTTAATAGTCATCTGCACATCGGATCCATTCGATTTCCTCTTCAATTCTGTGTGTACGCATCTAAATGTATTCAGGGTGATTGGTTTGCACCCCGCAATTCGGACCGGTAATGCGCACGCTCGCTCGCTCGCTCGCTGCCAGCATTTATCACCGGCAATTACGAATTACGATTCTCGGTCGCTGATTCCCAACAGGAAATTGTCTTCGCGTTCTGCCAACGAGCGCTCTCCCCCCCCCCCCCCCCCCCCCCACCTACTCCCTCCGTCAGCATGTGTTTTAATTCCACCTTTGTAAACTGCAACCATCTTGTTCATTATGACCATATGCAGTCGAGGTGCAAAAAGAAGACTTGCTGCTCTGCTCTCTTCCAGCGTGCATGTAGCGTCTAGAAAGTTGCAACTAGCTAATGTAATGTCTAGATCTTGACGAGGAGTACGAGTAACGAGGTGCAATAACGTCATGTGTATAGTGCTTGCTTTGTCGTTTCGGAGAACCGATAGAAAAAGCACAATCGCACTCATGACTCGATTGAGCAAATCGAATTTTAACTTGGTGTATGAGGAAGGCTGATGCCAGTGTGGACTCTGGTAATTGTGGCAACTATACCAATTTAAAACGTTAAAAAAACTGGCGTCCTTAGAGAGTAAATTATGAGCTATTACGCACATTGGCGTTCACCCTTTTACCAAGAAGCACTAAACCGAACTATAATTAATCCATAATTTCTACTCTGCTTGCGAAGGAGCGGCAAGGTATCCGCGAAGTATATACCCTCCCGTGCCTTTATACCTGTTGGTTGAGATTGCACCCTGGTGACATTGCCACTCGCCATTGTTCTAAGCAGCGACACTGTCGTTGTCGGTGTCATCAATCCGTGCACTTGCATCTCAATTAACCCTTCGCAGCTAGCCACAACCACGACGATGCTAAGCACTCCCCATTAAGCACTCGTTACACCGAGTGTTGATAAGCAAAACACATAGCATTTGGTCACGCCTTATGCTCCTTGCGTTATTTTCACGACGGTAAATTCCGCATAAGATTTCCACGTCCCACGGTATAAATCATCTTTGCTATCTAATGTGTGTGGTGCATGTTTTGCATGGGTGCCGTGCAGAAACAGAGGAGTTGAGTTGGGCCCCGGACCCACCCACCCCCCACCACACTATAGCCAGACGTTGGCACCGCTATATGGGAATAATTGGCGCGGTTTGGTTTTTTGCGACACGAGCATTTGGTGCAGCAAGTGGAGTGCTCTCAATATAATTGGCGCCTGGTAGCAAAAAGCAATTAGCTCTCGGATTTTAATTACGTTGTTAGTATAAAGGAAGCATTGTGTCGCACCAAATAACCGAATTCATTCACTTTTTGATTTGATAGACGTCAGATGCAGGAAAACGCTTTTTCTAGTTCAAATGATTTTTTTCTCGTTTTTTTTTTATTTATTTAGCTTGCCGTCAAGCACGTTTTCTTATCCATGGCTAACTACCATGTTCTTATTTTTTGTAGACATACGTGTATCAAACCATAACCTTTTTCATCAATCATCTTTCATAATATTAAAACTGAACCTTCGCCGAGTTTTTTTTTAAATCCCTATAACAAACGTATTTTCTCATATTACATTTCGATCCGGAGAGAGGGATTTTGGGACGGCATCGATGTCGGTATCAATTCCTCGGCATGCGCTCCAGCTGCAAAGATGGCGGCGGGATCGAGATGGTGATCAATCCTTTGTGTGTTCGCCGTGTTCGCAATGTTGTGTCCGTTGCGATGCTGCTAACTGCACGGAGTCAGAGTCGGAGTCAGAGTCTTGCATCGCCAGCCAGCGACAGTCGTGAAACTGGATAGGACAGATAAATTGTACGTGTGTCAAACGCGGTCGGAGCCGGTTTGGGAATAATTCTTGCAATGGTACGTGCATACATAAAGATTCCTTCTGGACTGTCAGTAAACCAGATCACAAAGCACGTTATTATTTATTGGTCATGTCTGGATGTTTGCTATACTTTGACACCACACCCAAACAGATGCAGCTTCTGAAAAAATGCATCGACGCAAAGCTATCTTTATAATAAACCTTGCAGCAATATTATTTTTTTGCCTTATCAAATAGGTCTAAGATGGTCTCTGAGGGACCACCTCCTATATATTTATATCTAATAGCACGCCGTAACTACCATTTCACGATCCAAGCGTATTCTTTCTTTGTTATGTGTGTACATTATCTTACACACAAATGCGCATGTGGGTTTTCAAATTAGGTCCTCTTACCTATTCGCCACATAATTAATTGCTATTGTTTTGGATCTAAGAAACATTTCGCGTTTGCAGAAGACATGTCAACGGTGTTACAATGTAGCCAGTGTAGCCATGTGCTTGCCATTTGGCCATAATCTAGCGAATGTTCGCAATTTTCCCACCGAACGTGGCATGTAGCAGCATTCTGTCTGCCAGGCTCGTGGAGCATGCATCGGTGCAATTAACTCTCACATCGCTGGTGATATTTCAGCGCTACATAACACCGGCAATTAACAGTGTCTTCCTAGCAGCTCGTATGCAAAACGGGTCTCACTCAACTCTCAAGGCAAGGGCACCCAAGACAAGACCTGGCTGCCAGGGAAATTCAGTACAGGCGACTCGTCTTGAGGTGTCTTCTTAGCCAGCTAGGTCAAGCGAAATTGAACGCCACTTTTCTTGCAGGTCACAAGTCAAACTCATTTACACAACATTAAGGTCCCCTCAGTGGCGGCCATCTCGGTATTTCAAATTCAGACTCAGTCGTCGCTAGGAAGTCTTCGAGAGTGGTCATGCCTCTGCTAGCTCTGCTGTTCAATATCCTTCAGAGACCCAGTCGCGTAGGAATATCTTGTGGAATGGGGTGGGTTGTAAATCCCAGCAATGAGGATGACCCATTCAAGTGTGTCAATGTCCCGGAACATGTGGCGGCCGGTGGCTAAAGCCAGCGAGATGCTCTTACTGCCTGCCCTTTTTCATAATCGACACAAAGCGCATTGTATTGAGACACTAAAACGATTATTAGAACTATGAAGAAGCGAGTAGACCTCATGATTTTATTGCTTATCAAGATTTTTCAACCAATTCATCATTTTTGTAGTCCGATATGTGAAATATTTCTGTAAACCAAACATTCGGGTGAATGCACCATCCCAAGTTGGTATCAGAAGCAGGTGGCTAACAGCTTTGCGAACTTCAATACACATAGCATGAATTACAATAATAGAATGGGTGTTTTACGTTTAGTGTCGATTTATTATGAAATTCCAAATCAAAATTGAGTGTTCTCTTGGAGACATGTTCTGGACCTACTTTGAACGTGTTCACGCGGCGTCAGGTCTGGTTAGAACGAGCAAGTTGATTGCAGGTAAAACATATCCAGAGATAAAGATGAAGCGCTGGTGGTGGCTTAGGATCAAGTAATTGGGAAGTAATTGCTTAATGTATCGATTTGTTCTCTATCTAATCTTCCTGACTAAATCTGAAACACACATTTTTACTTGAATGAGAAGATCCAAACCTTCATACCAATAAATGATTTACCGAAACCGCGAGCCACTTAATAATAATTAAGCGATCAATAGAGCTAAAAAGTGGAAGAAAAAAAGGATTATTATCAAAAAAATAACGACGGACATCAAATTATGCTTGTAGTAAGGTGCTGTCTTTCTTTACACTGGATAACTTTCCTACAAAACTTGTATAATCAAGAAAATGTCTTCTCCTATCCGCCGAACGATTACAAATCAGTGCTCGGTAAATATTGGAAAGAAAGTGTAAGAATATCTCAAACAGACATTTCATGCTGCACTGCTTGAAAACGCATATCTGGTCGAACAATACAGGGTTTATTGGGGTCTGGCTGGCCGACCAGGCGGACAATGGCCATTGAGTCGAGGGTGTCTTTACGACAGTTTGTGTGGTCTGGTTCGTACTTCTTCACCGATACACCAGCTTTTAGCTGCTAGTTTCAAAACTTTGCCACTCGGCCGCTTGGCACCGCTGTCGGATGGATAATTACTCAATTTAGGTTTTAATTTTATTATGGTCTTTAAACAGCGAACTCAAAAATCTAAAATACAAGATTCCCTGGAGAATCCATTTAGCTACCTTGTAGAAAAATATCACAGCAGTACGTTCCATAGGGACAAAACGTTATCCATTAAATATTTTTGGCTCTACACATTGCATATATTAAATGAGTTTAATGTCTTTATAATTTAGAGTATGAAAAATTAGACACAGCTCAAAAGGAAGCCAGTAAAATTCTTCGGGGAACCTTGTATTTTTCAATTTTTGTGCGTTTGCCCTCTTGCTGCAAAAAAATGTGAAAGTTCGATTTTTACCCTTGTCAATTCTACCCGATCACACAGCCTTAAGTGTAAAATAAATATCACTGGCACAGTGGTCACCAGCTATTCTAATTTATTACCACTTACCCTTCGGCGGAGATATTTTCTGTAAGAACTGGAAAATCGTGGCAGCACGAAGTGAGACGAGATTTTTTGTTTGGTTTCATTATCAACATTTTTTCTTATAAATAGCTTTATTTGCTTCAACCTGGAATTTATATCACGTCGCTGCACTTAAGGTGGATCCGTACAGAAATTTCTTGTTTTTGTTTTGGTAAAATTTTACTCAGATGTGGTGTATGCCGGAAAGAAATACTCAAAAAAATATTTTTAAAAATATTTTACTGGAAATTTTCCGGAAAATGTGAAAATTTGTTTGGTAAACATGCCACCACTCCTTCCCTCAATTAGGTCTAAATATTGGTGATATCATTCTTGACTATTTTTTTTTTCGATCAAGACACTTGCAGCTTGCCAATAAAGGAAGATGAAAGTTTAGAACTGCATACTTTTTCAGTAACAAATTTTGAAACAAAGCAAAAAAATTGGCAAATTTACGTCATATTTTAACCATTGACAAAATTTAGAGAATGTCAGCGCGAATTGAATTAAGTGTCTAATTATAATCCCTGAAGTTTGGACATTCCATAAATATTAATTTCATGTCGATTGGACGACTGATACTCCCCCCTAGCGGGACAAGAGACAGATCAGCAAGCGTAATTTTCCATACTAATTTTTTAATTTTCCGGAAAATTTCCAGCAAAATATTTTTAAAAATAATTTTTTTAATATTTCCTTCCGGCATATGACCACATATGAGTAAAATTTTACCAAAACAAAAACAATAGAAAAACTGTACGGAAAAAGTACGGATCCACCTTAAACACAAATATTCAGTATACACAAATAATATCCCCCTCCCCTCAGTGAAGACGTTCAGTAAATACATTTTCTGTCTATTGTTATAATAATTTCGCATTTTATTGCATAAGCATATCGTCACCTCTATCATATAAATTAGTTGTTCAATAACAATTAATAATCTTATCCCCTATCAGAGCTATTTGCTTAGAAAAGAATGCATCGCATGGTAAGTGCATGATGTTCTGTTACCGCCACGTATCAATGTTAACTGGAGCTTGTTTGTTGAGAAATGATCATGATTTATGCTCGGTCTATTGACATGGATGTGAGATGGTAGGGGAGCTCCTAAATCCTAAGCAAGCTGCACTCTCGATATGAAATTATGTTGGTTCAACAGAATTATACCTACCTACGTGTCGACATGTTTTGTGGATGATTTCGTGATCCAACATGGGCCAGAAGTTAAAATGATTTATACTCGAGATCTGATAAAAATCCCGACCCGACCAACCCAACGCCACCGTAGCCTTGTGAATACCGAGATATGCTCCTCTTATGTGCCAAACCACAATGAGAATCCGTCAACAACTATTTTTAAAACGACAAAAACCAGCAAGATGGATATCTACCTGGAAACTTAACAAATTCATTTCTGTCTGCATGTTTTATTTCTAGCTTTTAATGAATTGTGATTTGAATTCCAGCGAAACGTATCGTTAATCAGTGTTCTCCTAAGTGAATCTGATCATTTACAATTCAATCAATTATTCTCTCTGGGCTGTGGGCCTGGGCACAGTGCCATGCCATTGACTGGCGTTTACTTGTTAGTTTCCAACAGTCTTGTACGAATGGGGGGAAAAAAACAACGGCAATGGAGAAACTCGTGGGCTATAATTGGCATGACCGATTGGTAAATACCATTGTTTATTACCCAGACATCGCCCACCGTTTGAACATGGAAAACTACTTTTTGTAAACGGGATGCGTTACATCTTACTACGAGGTATGTGTCGACCTAGCGACCCATCCTTCGGGCTTCGACTTTCACCGCTGCCCCTTGAGAGGCGGAGGATCTTTTCCCTGTTACTTCGAGATTGAATGGCACACGTCTCATTAGGTATGCGTCTGATGCGAGATGGAAATCTAGCTTTGGTCCGTGCTTTGATTATTACTTACGGCTAGTTGAGGAACTTGCCATTAATCGCAATACCACGTCGATTTGCTTGGTCTATTTGCGTCGGGTTTAATTGTAAATGGCAGGTGTTCAGATAATGGTGCAATGCTGCATAAAGTGCGTTATTTATCTGAAGAAAATATCCAGCGCAGATGCTTGTTGAAATTATCATTTCAAAATAACATGTCTAGCGCTTTACCGTAGCAAGATAATTTCTGTTACCAACAAACTAAAAATTATTTGCATGCACAGGACGGCGCAGAATATTAAACCCGCGGTCGTTCAGAAAAATTCTACTTTGTCCGTGGCCCGTAACCCAAAAGTTCCCCTGCAAGCGAAACGTGAACATATAAAGTATAAAGTAAGAAATAGAGAGGCGTTGGAGGTGATGAAAGAGTTGGTGTAGGTACAGTTCTGCTTCATTATTCTGCCCACACCGTCGCTGCGTGGAGAGCTTATGTTCGTTTTTGTCGCCCGAACTCGGGTCTTGGCTCTAAGCAAGTCTGTAAGCCATGCGATGGCTCAGCTTCCCTTCTCGCTGGCCCCGTGCATGACGTCCTGCGTCCTGCGAGTTTGCTGCAGAGCGCAGCATAGCCGGGCCTCGCGAAATGCCCACGCACTCGCAAAACGGGAATCTTTTTCCACCTCCGAGCAAAGAAACTTGTACCTAAACTCGACGCACAGTGCTCTAGTTTAGCAGGTCGTTGTATGGGCTCATCAGCTGATGCCAGCTGAAACAAGTTGCCATCTTTGGTTAATGAGTCTAATCTTGATTAGACATCGCTGCATTTTATCTTTAAATGGAATGCAATTATATGCTAATCGCTCTCTGCGTCAACAGTGTATATAAATATGGTCTGTTTCATGGAGAGACTAGGAAACGAGGCCGAAGTTCTTATTAAATAAGGGTTCTAAATTAACCTCATTATTCATTTCGTTACAAGACGATTAATTCTACCAGCACAGAGATGATTATTTTCAATGAATACAAACGTTTTCTTCAGAAAACTGTACCTCCTCTCCTTGGGTTGAAATGGCTCCATCCGGCACGAGTATTATCATTCATCGCATCACATTCGTCCAAAACTTGACCCCGTTATCCTCCACAGTCCATAGAGTCTAAAGTTTCCACTTTCCGCACATTTATAATTGAAATCGACCCATAATCCGTGACCTCGACAATGCAAATGTTTATTCCGACTGATCGAAATAAAGTTGTTATCAATTAGCATCCCCAGCCATCCAAACGAATGTAATTCCAACAAACCAGACTAAAATCGTTGTAGAAAACTGTATGAAGCCGACAACTAACACCTTGCCGCTCTGTTCCTCCCTTCCAGGCGACATCCTCAGCGGCGTCTGCAACGTGGGCGTGTTCGACGTGGAGGCGCTGCGTGGCTTCGTGCTGGCGCCTCTCGTCGTCTACCTGGTGCTCGGCACCATCTTCCTGCTCGCCGGCTTCGTCTCCCTGTTCCGCATCCGCACCGTCATGAAGCACGACGGCACCAAGACCGACAAGCTGGAGAAGCTGATGATCCGCATCGGCGTGTTCTCCGTCCTGTACACGGTGCCGGCGCTCATCGTAATCGCCTGTCTGTTCTACGAGCAGGCGTACTACGACCACTGGATGCTCACGTGGAACATGGAGATGTGTTCGCGGCCGGGTCACCACAGCAAGTACTCGATCCCGTGTCCGGTCGGCGATCGCACGAGAGACTTGGGTCGCAAGCCCGACTTCGAGGTGTTCATGATCAAGTACCTGATGGCGTTGATTGTCGGGATCACGTCGAGTTTCTGGATCTGGTCGGGGAAGACGTTGCAGAGTTGGCGCGAGTTCTTCTACAGGATTCGGGGGCGGAGGGTGGGCGAGTATGTCTAGTGTGATGTTGGTTAGCGTTAAATTGTGGGTCGAGTGTAGATTTTTTGTTTTTGGTTCGCGCGTCGGTGACGTTTTTCTACGCAGTGCTTCGGTTTCAGTGATAATCAGTGTTTTTACTTGCGAATTTTTTGGATATTTCACTACCAGAAGTGCGTAATGACTTTTTGATACGCATTTGCAAATACAACAGAAGCCTACCGTACCACTGCCAGTGGCATTATTTGATGTAAATTATTTTATATTTATGTAAATAGATTATAATGTATTGTTTTGTATATTGAAAGTAGATCGAAGCAGATAATAGCACAATAGTTCGTTTCAACCATCGACAGGAGTTAAAATTTGCCTTGAGCAGCAGCCAACGTGCTATTAAACGGTTCGTTTGTCTTTGTATTTATAATTAACAATGGTCTGCCGAATAGCTCTAGGATATTTATTTTCTATTGAGGCTGTTTGGAAGCTAGCGTGTGTTACATTAGAGACGAATGCAAAGATAAAGATTACCTCTACTATACCTACATGCAAGCCACGAGTGTGATCCATGCTAATAATAATATGACGCGATTTTATTGTTCAATTCGTGTAGAAAGTTTACGTAATCACAGCCAAAGATTCACAGTGCCTATTCGTGAAACCAATCCGCATTGTGTTTGTTTCTATATACGCGCGCTTTGTGTGCATGCAGAATAATTACAATTTACAAGCTGAAATAATACAACTCATTGTGCCTGTGCTTTTACTGCAACACGTTCAGAAATAGTTTGTGTGTATTTTAACGATGATAGTCTCACCCAGTCGCGGGCTGATATTTATAGTTGACGACAACGCGTCGATGGCAATAATTATACACTCAATGTCTGCATTTTGCTAGATCCTAAAAGGACACAAAGATCAATTCATTATTGAAAATAGCCATCAAATACTTAAAACTCATAATTTACAAATAATAACTATATTTTATTTTTATACCGTTTCAAACTTCGCTCTCTGAAATATCGATCGCATATAGCTTTTCGCAGCTGTTTTTGTGTACATTTTTGTAAATAAGCCAACCAAAAATACAAACTTGGTCTATCTGTATTGATCTGTGTGTTGTGTATGTTTGTTCGCCTCGATTTGCAGTTCACACATTCGCCAGCATGGAAATCCAACACTTTTGTGCATTCACAAAGATAATTCCCTTTGTCAATCGTCTTGGGTCATTATTTCGGTGGCGAGCGCACAACAACTTCGCACGCCCAAACTAAAGCAGCCATCAGACTAAACCGTGCCGCTCAGGGCTTTGTCTAACGGCCACCAAATAGAAATGTGTAAAGCTTTTTTTGGGACTACCGGTATTTCCTATTCACTCCCTATAATCTGCCACCCTTGTTAGAAAGCCGTCATGCTTATGACATATTCAATGACGAGAAACCCCTGAAGAAAATTTCGATTCAAGATTTTCTCGCTATTCGAGCCATGTTGTGCCGACGCCTTCTTGCAATATTCAATGCTTATTCGAGCAACAATAACCCTGTATGTCACCTGAGACGAGGGCGATGGCGGCTCGAGGAGCTCTTTGATGTGGGTTACCATGACTACGGTACAAACAGCCCCTAACCAAGCCCTAACGCTCGCTTGCTCTCCGATTTCCTACGTTATTACATTCCCAAAATGCACGCTCAAAGAGCACGATCTTAGCGTAAGAAATGCCCGGTCTCTCTGCCTCTGGAGTAGCCTTTACGATTGCTCCTGTATCCTTGGTCCAGGGATACCTACCTGTCTGAATACTGTTGGGCAAAAATCGATCCATTCGAATCACGGACTCTTCGCCGGTCAGTGTTGAAAAAAAAACCTAACGTTTACCATGGGGGATCCATCTTCTTGATGCCAAAATAATTACCTCTCATCAGAGTAGCATAATGTAATCGTTGTGCTTCAGTTTATAAAACTGAATACTGATTAGCGAGCGATCTGCAAGGACGAGCAATATTCGCTTTGTCGGAACTAAAGCGTGGTCAGAAAAAGGCGATCGAGCGGGGAGTGGATTTGGTTCGAAAAGGCCACTGTAGCTTCAAAGCTAATAACCGCCCCTGGTAGTCTAGATACCCGTGATGCAGCACCAGCAGCAGCACCAGCACCAGCCATCAACCGTCGACGATGCCAGAATACCAATTCGAATATATTCTTCTTTAAAGTTCTTGGATAGATGGTTTGAACGGGTTATTTGAGTTACTAGCGCTCTCGCTCTCCGTTATATTAATGTCCTCGCAGGGAATTTTGTGAATCTGAATGAATTATACGAAATATTAATTAGACATTGATTATGAGTTCCTTGCCCTGGTGGCCAGAAAATAATAGTAAAACCACACGCCACATCAATTATTTTAATAGCTCTTTATATGGTGTTGTTTCTAGTTCACTTTTGTCGGTGTTAGTCGCCTAGCTTTGAGATCGATATAGTGACGTTATAGTCGTTGTTGCTCTTGTAGAAATAACATAAAGCTATTGCTATGTCCCATTCCATTAAAAATGGAATGACAATTTTCCTAGGGATATTATAGGGATCCTAGGGATATGCTGCATTAGTTTTGTTTCGTACTGAATTAAGTTGGTATTATGATGCGGACGTATTTTTCTGTTTCAAATTCTACGATCAGTCATAGGTTGTTCGTTACGGTGATCACTTGAATAAGCGAACACGGTACATTTTGTTATCATACTCTATCGTTTGTCGATGACTGCCCGTGATTCTCAGTCATACCTGACCTCGGGAGGGATCGAGTGTGATTTTGTCAATAGTCCAGTAAATTCAGTGAGGTAACAAGGCTATGTATGCATTGTAAATGGTAACTATTTTCTTCATCGGGTATGAACCCCCGTACAAATTTGGAAATCATATTTTAACATCTCCTCTATTACTGAAAACTTAATATATGCTGTGGACCGCCGAAAATGGTGTCGTAATTATATTAAAATATCTTTTGATGATAAATCTCTGCTTTCACGCTTAAATCACAAGTTTGCGTGTTGACGGCCAGGCTAGCCATGCTACCCCCTCCCACCAAACAAAATGCCCGAAGATAGGAATCGTTACATGGTCGAAATATGTTGAGGGGGACTTATATTTATGTTCGCAGCAGTGTTAAATATGTTGTTTTGGTGAGAATTTCTGCGGTCATAACGCTGGTTGAAGAACAGTTTGTGAATTGAAACATTATAATAGGTGAAAATCAATTGAAGAAGGTGGTGAACTCCACGATGGTCACTATTCACTTGCTACTCATGCCAACGAGGAGTAAGCGACAAGGTAAGGGCACACTTTGTAATAACTAATAATATTTTCCGTATTCTGACTTCTTCTGAATTCTGACTGGAATGTGTATTTTGGTTTGTACAGGTACTACTGTTATTTGCCCGTTGCCAGTTAGTGGTAAAATAATCGGCCAAATGCTATGCGAAAACAAACGGCGAAATTATTCGGGTCCATGCCCCCTGAATAGAAATGATGCAATTATTTGGAATAGGGATTGAAAGCAGAACGCTTACACTAAATTGATATTGAATCAAAATAAAATACCTCTGTATAAACATGAAAGGAATAATGCTCCTAGTCAATAGTGAGTTTCTTAGCCGTGGCTGCGTTCAATAACTAGTTCACGCGTTATACTGAATAGAGTAAGGGTTCTGGTCCATAATGAGCTACGGAAATCCCCATCACAAGCACCCCTTTGGATTATGCAAGCTTATGGGAGATTACAACACTATCTTTGAATTGAAAACACTTTTGATATTGTATAAGAGCTTTGCCAAGAGATGGGTGGTTCATTCAGGTCTCAAATCGAATTAGAGTAATATTAGAGAAGCATGGCATATAATATAATTTGATACGTATGGTAATGATGAATGAGCCTAATAAAGAAAATTACGAACGGCTCAGCGGTTACATATAGTATGGTCACACTCACAACAAAAAAAAGTAGTCGAGTACTGAAAATTTGTTCTCGATATACTCAGTCCCCGATATTTCATCGATCGACAGGTTTCCCTCTAGACCTTTCCACTTCTATACCGGAGAACAACATTATTTATCGGGCCTCCCCGCGCTTCACGCCGCGATACAACGCTCCCCGGGAAACTCGCCGGGAAATCACTTAGAAAAATGTGCGCGTGTGAATTCCCAGTTGGCTGGTCAACAAATTGACTCCGCCAGGCAATCCATAAGATGCGAGATAATATTGGCGTCGACGCTGGTTTCTCACTCTCCCTGTCTCTATACCCTAGTCTCTAGCCCCTAGTTCATAGTCCCAGACTCCCGGTTGCAAAGATGTAACATTTAGTATCGCCGATTGTTTGGCGATGAAACGATGTCGCTGAGGCCTGGAATAGACGTCACTCGTGATTCATGGGAGAGCGACGCTTCGTCTGAGATCACGTCTTGGGTGGCCCAGAGCCGATTTACAGACGTACACTAAAATGAGGCCATTTCTTTCTTATCTAATTCGCCTCGTGGTAATTATTGGTTTCGAAACTAGATACAATTAAATCTAGTGAAATTACTAGTTTAAATTCAATTATTGGTATGTAATTTAAACGTTTATATACTACCAGCAATCATAGTTTACTTCCATGTGAATGGAACAATGTTATGGTTGGTGGAGTTACCACAAACAATCTTTATGGAATGATATCCAAGCACTTTTCCTTCGAAAATTTCATTGACGGACATCGACTCTATTGAGAAATATCGGCGCCACCCTTACAGCATCTTCATGAATCCAAGAGATGCCTAGGAAGGGGGCATTTCCCCAAAACTTGGTTGGGACTGGGAGAGCTTCCTCCTCGCTTCCTCCTCGCTTCTTGGCAAAGCAGACGAGTAAATAGAAGACAAATTGGAAGGGAGATGAAGACTGGAGGCAAAGAGAAGTCGGCTCTTCGAAAGAAGGGGGACGTATAATTTGGTCTGGTGGATACTACACTAGCCACCAATCGGGTGAAACTTTCTCTCCGCTTGACATGAGGGTGCAGGGTTATTTCTCTCGATACGAATTAGAGGAAATAAAAGTCTTGTGCGCTCTGCGCGACGTTTTTATCACGTGACAACAGCAACCGCGGCGGTACTGAAGAGATGTGTAACGACACTAATAAAGGGGAAATGATTCTATGGTCTTGGAGAACACAACTCGATTCTTTCTTTCCATTGTTTGGAAAGTAGTGCTGTTTGTTTTCTATAAATACAATGCACGCTTCTACAGAGCTGTGTGGCCATCTACGGAATAATTTTCTCGTTTATGTATATCCATATTTATACACACTACATAAATTTCATCGGTCATATTCATACATCATCCCCTTTTCCCATACAAATTTAATTTTAGATTTGTTGTTCACATCAATAATTTTACTTTTTTTTACATAGCCAGCGCTGCTGATTCATTGTTTTCAACGAAATTCATGTTCTGTCATCATTTTTATGCTCCCAAAATCCAAATGGAAACTGCTGCATATGAAACTGGATAGAAAGTCACCCCTATCACTCGTAAATAACATGTTCTATAGCATCCCTGTCGAAACTGGATGCTGCAGAGGAAAAAGTCATGTAATGTTGATATTTACAACCATGTTCAATAAGCGATCAACATTTCTTGCCATCTGCAAAAATAGCTTTACAATTCTCTAAAATATTGAGATTAGCTTAAGGTGAGTTTTCATTGTGAACCAGCTTGCTTGGAACACGTAGATTTGCATACCACTAAATCATAATATGCTGTGTTTTTTTCATGCATGCTCAACTCGTGCATAAAACGCAATGCAACGGTTATAGATATAGCCGGAGTGAGATAGTTAAATAGGAACACATTGGGAACGAATGTACGAAATCACTGGCTGGGCTCAAGATTCCTTTACAGCTTCGTACCACGCGTATGAAATATGGCTGGCTACCAATTAATTGGTCTACACCCAAAACTGTGTAATTGCTTTACGTGCCAAGAGCGCAAAAGCTGAAGCATCCGTTGATTATAACCATGGCCGGTAGCAACGGAGATTACACCAAGCGTAGAATTATCGCATGTCCCAACTTAAAATAAAAACAATCGCTTACCCTAATCGATCAGCGTAATATTTATTACACAGTTTACTTTGTCATCAGAGTTTGGTCATCGCATTATTATACGGTGACCACCAAAGTTGTTCTCGACATTTTTGACTGCGAAGATGCGAAGCTGCCGTCGCCGAGTTCCTAATAATTCAGCTGTTATAAACGTGGGTAATTACAACTCCTCTACATATCTGTCTTGCTCAAGAACACAGTCTTCACTTGCCCTGAGGGTAGCTTGATCTCTATCTATTCATCTCTATTACACGAGGTTGATAATTTACGAACAAGTTTTTTTTTATGGTAAATCATTCGCCTATTTATTCTTGTTTTCTGTTGAAATAAGATTGCAGCGTAATATTTTCGTAGTAATGAGTTTGGTTGAAGGGCTGTCCACGTCTAGCGAGTGGATAGATTACTGCGAGACATGGATGTTTGCAGATCAGGCGGTGAAGAGAATGCATTACGTCAAGATCCCATCAAGATGCAGACTGGTACAAATGACTTCATTCTTCAAATTTTTCTACGCTGCAAAACCGATCCATAACAAAAGTATTACTTATAGAAACTTCAGAATTAACGCCAATAACAATTTCTACTCTTCAATATATTCCAGATCCAAAGCTATACTGTGAGAATATTCCTTGCTCTCATTCTCGGCGTCTCTTTGTATGGTAAAATGTATCAACGGCTTCTCAACAAGGTCTTAGAATTTAGAAACTAGATGTTATCCATCCAGGATTAGTTATTTAAATTTTCACCTATGTAAGCCGATTGTGAGTGAAATCCAGTCATGATGCCACATGATACCCTGCCGCCGACAAGACTGCTGTCACAAGCCAAATATCTGGTGTTATTTAATCGTTCCGAAATCAATTCGGTGACGGACACAGGACGAGACACACAATACAGGTGGAAATCAAATCCAAAACAAAACCGATCCGAATTCATGAATGGATTCACTCACCGCAAAATCGCAGTGCAGGTTATCGGCAGCATATGCATGGGCTTTACAATATACATGGCTGTCAGAACATGCCTTCACTCATTCGCTGGATAACTCATCTTCTCTCATCTTCTCTCATCTCCGCTTTATCCACCTGCACTAACTCACCAAGAACTTTGCTTATGCACACTTGATAAACTGACAGTCTATAATCAAAATATTAAAATCCACATACGCCTATCAAATCTGAATACCTCGGGGAAACGGTCTGTGAAGTATTATTAGCATGCAGCTGATTGAGAAGGCAAAGATCCTCTCCATATTAATGAGCTGTAAGTTTATAACCGCACGAACATAGCAAGAATCGAACATAGGCATTAAAGTTTGAAATTCATTAACTTTACAAGCAACGAACTACAATATCAAAGATTTGTGTTGTGTTATTCTTTAGAAAAATAGCTCAGGCTTGTAAATAATGATCCCTTATAAATATTTATTCTGAATTGTCTTAAATAGATCCTTCACAATGGCTTATTTGGACACGAAAACCAATGATATCTCCTTATCAATCGACTTCGACCGTCAAATGCGATGCGACATGCACGTATTTGTCTTGAACATCATAACAATTGTCGATCGCATCTAACTTTATATCGTTCATTATAATTTCAATCTGGCAAATAGTGAATGTAATTGATCGGATGAAGATTGCGTAGAGTTTACGACTCCTGGATACTCTATTTGGCAGTAAACTGTTCATTGGTGAGTCGCAAGGAGCCTCGTGTTGGTCGCAAGCCACGGCGGCGGCATCGTTGGTACTTGAACGTTGCTCATTGGTATTCAGCAGCAAGATAGCACTGCCCGAGACTCGTTAGGACTTATGGATGTTGTTGCTGATATGGGTGGATTGGATTTGCAATCAAGGTAAAACGTAAGACCAGAGATGAATGTCTTCTGCAAGATGCGCTAAACATGTACCGCACTGAGTCGTGAGTCCACCACATTATTCACAAGAAAGACTCGCCATCTTTACTTTCATTTTACCTGTTTATCGTAGAATTTCGTTCGATGCTCATGCCGATGAATCATCCGGCATGCCTTTGTTGAATAGCCACTGATAGTTACTTAATTATTCAAAGCGGTTTGAAGATACTTGTAAAAACAGTTTATTCGAGTATCCATCAGAAAGCACGGAGCTTGTCCAGACTGCAAGCCATTTTCTTCACACCTAGCCGTGCTCCGATCAAAGAGACTCGCACAATTATTCCAACTTGTGTGTTTATCTTAACTGCCATCGGGTTCCAAGGGGAGTGTTTTCGTTGTTAACGCGATTTATGCATGCAATTATTTCACATTTATTATTATTACGCTTTATGTGTGTTCGTGGATTCAAGGCGAGATTGAGTGGCATCACTTTTTATGGCTATAGGTGTGTTTCTAAGATTACCAACTCTCAGTTATTCAGTTTTGGACAGTTGGGAGTGCTGGTTGGGATCTCAATGAACGCGCTGATAAATATCACCAATCTGGCTGACCTTTGACCCCTTTGTGTCCATGAGCTTTGTGGTGGCCACCTAGGGAGGTTTCGCAGAGGTCACTACCCTCTGCATCATCGCATTCTGTCGTGCAATCGATGCCCAGGAATTGAGATGCAATATTGCACCAAGATGCAATTATATAATGCATCAATTATGGTTCGATCCGTAATCATTTGCATAGTATTACTAGGAGTGATTAATGTATCTTGCTTTGTGGCCGAACATGACAGGTTATTCATTAATTCAAGAGCAATAATATATCTAGCATGCAATTGGCAATATTTTTATGCAAGTATAATTAATACAATTTTGGCTTGGGGAAAAAGTTTGTCGACCACTAAAGCGACCTAGAGTTGACCACACGTTAGACTTGGTTAATTTTCATTCGGGAAGGTTCGTGCAAGGTGGGAGCTTCCATCTAGAAAATGAATTGCCGACAGGACCCTTTTTATGATGAATGATTGATGAATTAGTCCCAGGGGGAAATGGGAAAGGGAGGAAAAGAGAAGTTCTGGAAAATGCGACAGTGTGTCAGTATATAGGAGCAAAAGGGGAAAGTAATAAAGTCGAATTCTGAATTGATTGCCCTTGTTTGGGATCGGTTGCACTTAGCACTCAAGCTCATTTACGGTCCTTGGTGGCTGGTGCACATTAATGTTCATTCATAGGTGTGGTCCAGTGAACATGTCATGTCTTAAATCTTGAAAATATAAAAAGCAGCTACATACCATGTAAAGTAAAGTTCCGATGAATTGGTACCAGCATTGTTCTAGATAGATTCTGTGACAGTTGGCTGATATGTCGCTGATGCTGGGACAAACGAATCGATGGAAAAGCAACATTCAAATTCTGTTGAGAATACCGAAGTGCCCACTCGTCTCCCCATAGATTTGCATATCACATTACTATTCAATCTCCTCGTTGACTTTGCATTGTTTTCACGCAGTACAGGGCAATAATTTTCGGTACAATATACAACTATCGCATTGCCATATATTCTCTCACTCATGTATGGACGATAAAGTATCCCCATATGTGTATTTGCCTCACCTACAGTCAATAATGTCACGCGACGTTAATGGTTTTATCCCCCTGATGTTTAAATTGATGCCGAAGTTGCCATCCGTGGCCATTCGCTATTAATATTAAGACACCACCTCCCACGTAGTGACCCTTCCGACGATCTCGATCGGCCTTTGACCCAGCATCAACGGGGGATTGAACAATGCTGGAAAATGCATGAGCCATAACTCTGTCCAGGAATACAATATCATTATCATAAACTCACAAGTCACAACGACGCCGTTGCTTTTTCATTCGATCGCTTGCTTGTTATAATTTTTCCACTTTTTTTTTTCACACAGCTTATAGCATCTTCTAGTAACGCGCAAATACAATCGCCATACTGTCTAAGCTATAACCATAAAATCGTGGAATGGAGCTGCAATTTTCCACAAGGAAAATGTATTTATAATGCATCTTCGCGATTATCTATATAGCTATATGTATAATTATTGTGTTTTTGAACAATTTCTTCTGTGTGTACTGAATAATAGATAGTAATCACATTCACATCTCACGATTAGATTTTGAGAAAAATGTGTTGCATGATTAATTATTTAATTAATGCTCTGAACATCGTCATGAGACTTGGGACTTGGGAGGCACCGAGAATATTAACAGTTTGCATTACGAGCTCCTGCTAACGTATGTTGCCGTCAGAGTGCCCGTGTACTAATGAAGTAAAGCGATGTCATCCCTGACAGCAATCATTTATCAACAACACCCAGAAACTTGTACTCTTATACCTACATCCACTATCATCTTCCTAGCGTCTTCAATTGCCTCTTATGTATTATCAATGTTAAAAGTACAAGACACGCTTATCTTCCAGCAAATGCATTGTCACATGCCAAGCGCCGATTAATAACACCGTGGCCTTTGACCATGGAAAAGTTGCACAAACAAATATTTTTAAAACTTCGGGTTCACAAACTGACTCTGCAGGCTGATTTCATGAGCTCAATATCAGGCATTTCCACCTGCCGAGACATTGTTCTAAACATTTCCAAAGAAGCTTAATGCAAAAATACTATACTCCCATTCTTCGGGCGCAGCTTTTCAATTTGCCTATAGTTCACAGTTCACAATCACACCCTCTTCTTAGCATTCACGACCTGCATCCTGTTGCACACGATTTCTCTCAAGCGACGCCGAATGGGATCCTTAGGTTCAAGCGCTGCAAGATGTTTGTCTTCCTTGTGCCAGAAGTGCAGCCTATACCTCTACTGCCTTTCATGCCGGAATCAAACGAACGAAATTGCACGCGCACGCTAATTGGAAGGTCTATAGTTCTATCCTACTCAGCCTTAATATCTTTCAGTTTCGATCATCACGTACTGAGAGTGAACGCAACTGCTCACCTGTCTACTTGCACAGTAATTATTCAAGGGATGTCAGGCTCAGACCCAAAAAAAAAGTATTTTCGACTCGCGGTGGGTCGACGTCTCTTTCCATTGGTCCGACCAGAAAACTAAGTGATATTCACGGAGAGTTCAGTTGATTTTTTTATTGATCTAACACCTGGTTGTCTTGTGTTTGGATTGAAGGCGTTTGTGAGTGGTGTATACGCGATCTTGCGGTCTGCCGAGATTCTGCAGGCTTTGCGCTGTCTGGAGGAGACAAAGGCGTGACATCTTGGTGCATTGTCTATCGCTCTCCTCTATCGAGATGCAGGAATCCAACTGGCGAGCGTCAAAGGTGTGTCGCTCGTTCGAGACCGTTCGAAATTGATATCAAATATCAAATTAATTTAAATTTCCTAGCGGGAGGCCGAACACGATCCTGTTGTCTGTTGGCTGTTTTATAATAACTGGAGTCGTTTGGCGCCAGTGTCCCACCCAGTTTGACCCCTGGGTGTCACAATGCAATGCTTGGCTCATAGACAATACCGAAATGGCAACGTTTATTGAAATAAACCTCATTATGCATGATGACTTCTTTATATATATGTAATATTCTCTGATAGAATTGATTGAATAGAACCGATATAACATAGTACACGAATGTTCCAAACAATTTGTGGCAAAAGCATTTTTGTTGTTGTAAAAAAAATGACATTTGATATCGGCAGTGCGTCTTCAGAAACCGGTTTGCATTATGCAATAGTTACTTCGTAAATTGTACAAGTTACAATTACGTTCACAACTTTTGAGACGCAGTAAATAATTACTTACTCTATTTTGCACTTAGCAAGAATTTCCCTAGCGCCTGATTATTTCCCACTTTTCTTACGTAGCGTAGATTGAAGTCGGTGTTTTTTTCCACAGCGTTTATTTAGCTGGGTTTCATTCGCCGCAAAGCGAATGACCGCGGACCAAGAAATAAGAATATCAAAGAACCTAGGAAGTGCTAAACCTCTACCAAACGTCAAGTCTCATACAGTTCGTTTTTATTTTTGTTCCTTTTCAAATCATGTCCCTAAAAGTTAAAACTAAAAGCTTGAGTGTCAAGAAACTGCCCGACTATGCGGACAGACTTTTTGTAACCGCTCATCGTCTCTGTCAATACGCCGAGGAAGATTATAGTGTTTGGGAGACGGAGGGAGTGCACTGTCCATAAAACAATACCCAGTGAGATACAATTTAAATGGCAAATAATAGACGCTGTTGCGTTATCGTAGTTTGCATTGGCCAAATCGTTCTCGATAACAACTACATATAAAATAAATAACGTAGACCCGATAAAAACTAACAAGCATAATTATATCAGGATAGGATAGAAAGGATTCGAGTCCCACCCAAGAGTAAAGCAGTAATCAGTTCAGTTGGATAAATGATCCCACTCTCAGGTGTCTCATACCGGCTAAAATTGGAATTCACCAAAGAAAACGTTGATTCCGTGCGAATGGTGGCGGAAATGAGTAAGATGATTCATCCCCATTCGGTTCAGATTTCCAGGCTCTCTTGGCTCAATCTCAACACATGAAGTTAATAAAGAGACACTCTTGTCGTGGTATTTGTATCATCTTGTCATTAATCTTGTCCGTCTCCTTTGCTGGTGATTTATCCGTCATCTGAGTCCCAATGATTCTCTTTGACACCGAATGCTCTCTTTGACACTTCCTCCCTCCTTACAGCTGAGTCCCTTCTTCCTCCCTCCTTACAGCTGAGTCCCTTCTTCCTCCTTCCTCTCCCCCGAACCCACGAACCCTACCCCTCGAGGGTGTCTCGTGGCTCAGGTGGTCTGCACAAATAAACTGCGACCGGAAACGCGCCACGGAATAGACCCTCTGGATGCATGCATGGTGTTTCCTGTGGGATCTATTTTTAAGTAATCACTAACCTCAGTTAACAACGCGGCTATTATGTAAATGATTCGGTTTGGAAAGCACTAAACAAGTGATGAGCTTGACATTACTGACTGACACCTTCATGCTCTTCTGAGGAAGAAGAAGGGCTTGCACAGTGAGGACCCTCGACAGCTTATGGTCCTTGACATGACATCGTGCCTTGTCGCCAAATCTTATAGCCATTTGTCAAAACCTTTTTCTGTTAGCGAGGAGTGGAGACTTGTCTTTTTCAAAAATATCAAATCGAATGGAGACACGCTATTTACTGGGCAATTCAGTTGCACATTTGGTTTCACAACGAAGCATTGATCATTGTTTGGTTTACGGTGAGAGATAATGCCACTTAATCACACCATCTACCGACTGCAGAGTGGAAGTCTGGTTTATTTCTCTGTCTCCAACTACCTATAAACAGTAATTACTAGGTGCTACATCAGAATTAAATATCCCGGTAATAAATCTATTCGTTTTTTTACATTTGGCAAGCAGTGATACTAAAATCAATAAATTATAGGATCTTGTTTCGATTCTATATAATATAATATATAAGTATAAGGTGTGCATATTAATTAACATAACGATGTGAAATACTTCAGCGATATCTTTAAGTCGCAAATAAGTTCTATTTTGCAAAATATTCGGAGACAATTTCAACAGACTCGATATACCATCAACAATTTCGATACTACTAATCAGTTGGCGCAATCACAAATTCACAACGTTGTTATCTCAATTGCTGTGCTGCCGCTTTTGCCCATTGTGTACTTCGTGCCGGTGGTTAGGGTTATCTGTGGAGTCAATTTAATCAACCCCCTCCTTCTTCAATCCCACCCCTATCGCCATGCGATGCACAACCAACAGTAAAGCTCGCATGAGAATGGCTTCTGTAGTTTATGAAGAGGCCATCAAAGATATACGAATGAGCTCTGATCACGGATCTGGCAACTGTTATCGCGGATAGGGAAAACTGTCGGAAAAGTTTCAGAAATAGAATTAAGACAAACATCATGGGATCACTCCACGACATTTAATAATTTGTTACGATTTTTCTATGTCCAGACATAGTGATTGGTTTCTGTTTGGAATTTTCTATATTCTTGGGGTTATTCGATTTACAATGAACATTTTTTACATGTTTTAAATGTGTTCACAAATACCAATTACAGCAGCTATTTCGTCCTGTATTCGTGCCGCCACTTTTATGAGTTTGCTATGGTCACAGATAAAAAGTAAAACAGCTCATGTCTTTATGACTAAATAGATGATCAAGTGCAGCATATTATTTTAACAAGTATTGTAGGTAAAACCGCCTTATAACGATTGGTGGTAGTACTAGGTAAATGCCTTGAGATTACTATCATCTAGTTCTTGTGCAAAAGGAATCTTTTACAATAAGAAATCACGAGATGGATATTAAGTGGCGGTACATGACAAAAATTATATCTGAGGGCAATATTATAGCGCTCGGAGCGGGCAGGAGACAGGTAGAGAGTCGGAATTCTAAATATTTCAGAAAATATAATGAAGCGTTTAAGAAAATTCTCTCTAGACACGCATTATGGGTCGGCAATTGCAACCATTATTGTAAACATCACATCCAACGCTCTCTGCATTACAGCTGATACAAATAATATTTATACAAAAATCTCTTCAAATATTGACATTTCAAACAAGTCTCGAGTCTGTAAAGCACTAATTTCACGCCGGAAGTGTGAAGAAGAAGTTTACTTCCTTCTGTTCACAGCTTCTTTGATCTCTTTCTTGCTCATTCTTCTCAATCGCCGGAGGTCGTAGTTTTTGATTATTGCCTGGAGTAGGAGGCGGGCGAAAAGCTACAAACAAATTATCATTCATTCTGCTTTTAGCTAATTAAAGTAGACGTGCACCGATCTCTGTGCGTTCTTGCCCTACACGCTCTCTCTCTCTCTCTCTCTCTCCCTCCCTCTCTCTCTCACACACTCACACACACATTATCTTCCTTGTCTTCACACGTGGTCCGACCCCACCCATCTGGACCACCAATTTCCGAAACCTAACAACTCAACGAAGAATAGTTATCTCTAGTGGCCATACGTATTCTTTCGATATATTGAAACGTGGAAGGTAATTTTATAGCATTCGTTAGCTCATGGACATTGAATCATGGACAGTCTAGCGTGAATTCGCCACCTTACCAGATTCAATTCTGGCTAAAAGTCAGAGATTTCTTGATTAAATCATCCCACAAATTTACGTGCACTCAACAATGGCGTCGCATACATGGCGATAAATCCAATGAATTTAGATAAAAAAGAAGCCGTATAAAAAGAAACGGGCTTTAATTTGGACAGTAAAAAAACTAGTTGTGCTGTGCTGTGAATTGACTTGTTAGAAGTCCTGATGACACTAAGTGACTATAACTTAGAAACGAGAGTTCATTGGTACCGACTTTCCCTTGGCTGGAGGAGTTGGAATTTGGATGGAAATGGTTGAATTAGAAAATCTACAATAAATCTGCCAAGCGAAAAACTGTTTGTTATGGAAAGTGCAAACTATTATTAAAGCAATTCTAGTTGAACAGTCAAATGATTAGAGATCTTACAGTTGCAATTATGTAAGATAATTACTTTTAACAAACATCAAGAAGAACAATAGCGTATTGGTACTACTAAGGCATTTGGTACGATGTACTATTAAAAAGTACTGCATCCCGAAGCCAACTCAGCACCCAGCAATTACATATGAAATTTAATTGAGCACGAAAGCCAACTGCGGGTAGCTTTTTATTATATAAACGGACGGTGAAATGTGGTGGGAGCATTCTTTGGACACGAACGTACCTTGGTTCTGCTTGCAGGCTGCAGGAAGGTAGTTTAGGTTTGACCCACGGGTGTTTCGTGGACTGGCCAATGGCGAGACAGATTGGCGATGATTTTTCGGACTAAAAAATCGCGAACATCAAAATGGGAAGGAGGAATTATTATGATGTGTGTGTGTAAGACATGCGAGACTAAAGCCTCTGTCTTCGCTTTCAAATTTCTAACATCACACATCACAACATTGTTGTACGTTGTAGCTAAGTGGATTTAGAAGCGTGCAGCTGTATCCCACATCAAATTTCTTTGTCTACTAGAAGACTGTAAAGTGTAATGACGATATACCTATATGAACCACATGATATTTATTTTTGAACTTGAAAATAATAGTTGAAAACTTAAGCATTCAAATCAAAGATATGCTATTTTTTTCAAATTAAAAGTTGGTATAAGAAAATTGATAGAATTGCGTTCTGGCCATTGGTTATAGATAAGTTCATTTCTGCGTTCAATCGAATTTTCTGTTATGTCCCCTTTATTCAATAGATGTTTGAAAGTGCCATTTCACTTGATATATTGCAGATATAAAAGATTTTGTCCCCTAGTTTTTCATTTGCGTTCTTATCGCTGCGCTTTTATGGCACAATTTGGTTTATCGCGCACGGATCAAAAGATTTTAGGTGAGGATATAAATGTAAGGCAATATAAATCCTACTGGTAGATTATACCCCGGGGTTTTATGGTCCTGTATATCTTTGTAACGCATCTGAAAAGTCAACTGGCGTTCATCGCAAACTCGGCACCTCCATCGCATGTATGGGTGAGGTGTATTACAGAATGGCGAATTAAAACACACATAAAAAATAATGCATTTCTTGTGATGGAAATCTATCGGTGGCTATGCTGTTCAATGTTCAACACGTCCAAATGGCATGATGTGTAGAAATTAATTTTCACATGTGAGTGGGAAAAATTAAGATAAGCCAACAGTTTCCTAGGGGTTTTTTTCTGCCAACACTGAGAAGTGGTAGCCACACCAACACTTCGCACACGACATGTTGCTATCGCCAATGGCCAGTAGGAAATAATAAATAAGAGCAGCACCGAGTTATAATAATATCGTCCATGCCATCTTCTGTTGGGCATGTAGGTAAGAAACTATCGACAGCTCAGCAAAGAAATTGACAGCACCCAATTAGAATTGGCATCATTATTGAAGTCCTAGAATGGCAGGTATCTCTGGAACGAACCATGAAATAACTTTCTAACGATTTCCTACCCGTTATTGATCTTTTCTGTACAAAAATCAATACTTCCTGCATATTTTCATAGGTGGATATTCGAAGAAAATTGGAAACACTCCCACAAAACACCATTGCGTAACAATTGAGCTAATGATAAACTGATCAAAGGTCACTTGAGAAATTGACTCTTTCAAGAACTGTAGTCGAAACTAATTATTTATGAGTAATGGATGGCTTAAAGATTGATCAATGAACGCTTATATCAATCATCTCACAAACGCTGGAGATTTTTTAAGAAATGGCAACCGGTTTGAAGGAAAAAAAAACTCAGCCCTATCGTCTATAAGAAAAAAAAACATTTTGGATTGTTAAGTAACCAATTTGCTTTCGTAATGAAAAAGCACCAGCCATTTTTTCCGTGGAGGGTAGCGATAAGGTAGACTCTCATACCATGAGCGGTCACAATTTGAAGTCAATCAGGAATTCTGCAACAGTGTCGCTTCTCATCGCTCACCCCTACATTTCGATGGAGGGGATGTTTCTTGGTTTCGTTGGAATCTGTCCCCTCTTTCGTCGCCCCTTGTCAGTAGAACGTGACATACGTCAGTGAATTCCCAAGCGAAACCTCTCATTTCCACGCATTGATTACTGCTCTGCCCTCGAATGCGTATGTATAAATAGTGTGTGTGTGTGTGTGCCCCCTATGCGTGTCACAACTCACACCTCCCCCACGCAGGGACATAAGCGTTATAGAACTCGGAACGCACAGAAGCCTTTGAAATAAGTTAAACAAAGCTAGAATTAACCTGTTTAGTATTAAAAGAGCATGTTCCTGGGAAGTTGTCATTGTGCCATTTGACACGTTTTAATCAAAGAAGACGTTACCTTTGTACTTTGTTGTGTCTTATCTAATGTGATCTTCATCTCTTGTGGCTGTAATGTTTGATGGATGCCCTCCTGGCATATAACTAATCGAAAGTCGCCCCTAGGGAAATAATGTTGAGCTCGTGCATATTTTTACTATAATAGTTAATTATTCTGCCGATCATTTCCTCTGAAACCTTTAATCGTATGAAGGTTTTCAGTTCGCTGGATGCAAAAGGTTCTCTTTGGTGCTTCGTGTGGTGTCGGAAAGATGCGTATAGGTATCTTTGGTGCTGGAACTCACTGTTTAGCATATTCTTATTTGATTTTGATTGGTTTTGAAGGGTGTTTTTGGATGGCCTGAGGGCACTGTGGCATCATAAAAATTGACATTTTCTCAACTCCCCTCGACTTCAACAGGGAAAGAAGTTTCTTCGACGTTCAGACGTCAGACACTTCATAAACCAATAGAAATAATATGAGCAACCCCCAAACTGTCCCCCTGAGCTGAATTCAATATAGGTACCTTCACGCACGGAAAGGGATAATTTATCTAAATATTTGAGCCACCGTTTTTCACCTCCAAATCGATTCATCTTCAAAAAACTGATCTTGATTGGATCCTTCCATGGACAAAGACTTTCGTTTAGATTTGTATACCGATCTGACCACATCTGACTCTACACGAACTTTTACATCTACTAAACAAACCAAAAAACACGCCGAAAGTGTTGTTAATGATTTTCGCCCATGGAATCTTCTGTGACAAACATGTGCCGCCAGGATTCTTCCAGCAGCACAGTAATTTATCCAGCGCGTCTTTTACAAGTATTTCTTGCAGCGACCGGAGCGAGGGAGAGCTGGCAGAGAAAGAGCGAAAGAGCAAGCAACGGCCAACGAATGATGCTTCAAGCTATGCTACATTTAATTAAACGCCCTCTTCCTGAGGCTAAGATCTGTCACCACGACTTCGTGTTTTTAGCACAATTATTATAAATCTTCCGTCAATCTTGTCATGACTCGTGCAGATCACATTTTTTTTACATTTTTGTTGTTGGTCTTGGTTATATACCCAGCTTACAAAAACCACTTAAATCTCCATGAAGATGAAGTGTTATTTTTCAACCCTCAACCAACATCTTACATCTATCATCTGAATGACCCCCAATTTACAGCATTGAATCGTCAACCGTGATTATTGTTCCTTTCCAAGAGTCCTCTGTAAAATCCAGCAGTCGGGTTATTTATAAAAATCTTATAATTTTCCCCAGCTTGCCTACTTTCACCAACGCAAAGACCACCTCTCTCTCTAACGGTTACTTGACACACCTATCACCCAGCCAGCCACCCCCAACTAATCAGAAACACCATCAGGGGGCTGTTACCGTCGAGAAAATGAACCCTATGTGGAGATCTAGTAATCAGCAGCTATCAGTATCACAGATGTCATAACTGCAGCCTTGTGGCTCGCACATGCAGCTCTGTCAGAGCTCCCCCTATGGTTGTATATCTCTTTGATGTGCCCGCCCTCATCCGTATGACGAGCTATGACTTATGGGTCCTCGCGAGCCTACTGCGGTGCTGATAATGCTCCCTTGGGCTGCATCGACTTATCTTTCGGTGCATCCAGGTGCATTTACTTATGACGACAGTAAATGATATGCGATAAATAATTCATGCGGCTAATTAACTCCGCAGTAATTTAATAAAAACAAGCGTATAGGCATAGTCTAGTGGTCGCCTTGGTAGTTGGTATGTGTGTGTGAATGTGTGTGGAATAAGAGTCTGTTGTGCTATGCACTTGGAGCGTAGGAGCTATAATTCAGCGTTTTAATTAACAAGAAGCTACTTTATCACAATTCACACAAGCATGGCTTCTACGATTTAAGTGCACGTACGCAATGCTACGCTGATGGAAAATTATGTTGTCGGTAATACATTGTATATCAAACATAATTTTCAGATTTATTAAATTGAATATCAAATACAAAAGTGCACACTTCACGAAGTACCTAAGGAACATCTTTTTTATTTTTCTATATAAACGATTACAGAGAGGCTAGATATGTATTAATTAAAAACTAAATTTCCAATTCCAAATTTATACTCAGACAGTGAATCGACCATGATCTTTTACTATCGATCGTCAATTCCAACAGGCAATCAAGTTATTTTTCGTATTTAGTTTCGTTTCAGCATTGGATTTGTGCTATACGCCAACGATGTGTGTGGTTAGCGAAGCGGTGAAGCACCATCTCCCAGAGGTGTTTTCTGCCTTGCCACTATATCGTATAGCAATAGTGTTGTACAGACTATATTCGTGAACCGATGCCCAAGCAATTTTCTTTTGCACTGGTAACAACAGCGTTGAGAGCCAATTTTACTCGTTTTAGAAAATGGTTTTACAGCACATTTGTGACTTGGGGAATTCTGTCACAGTCCTGGTATAATTTAGTATAACATTCGTCTCGAAGAATATCGAGGAAAATAAAAATTTTCGCTTCATTTCAACGAACATGGCGAGGAAAATAATGTATTCATTGCAATTGGCTCAACTAATCCACGCCCGCATCATTAACATATAAAATATCTTATTGCAGATCACATAGGATATCTCAACTTATCAAAGCTGTTATAAATGCACACCACATATAATTTTAAATGGAATTGCATTGCACTAGCACAATCCAATGCAATTATTGTTTGAAAATAATGCTTGCAATATGATTATGTTTGCATATCATTTGATGTATGCCAGCCCAAATCAGTACACACTTGTAATTCCTAGTTTGAAGTAACACATCTTCATGATTTTATAATAAACAACTTAATCATTCTTATATCGTGTAGGGCTGTGAACAAACTCTATGAACCATGTGCAAGCTCACCAAACAATACCACGCGGTAACTTATTTCAGATTCACATTGAACTTACACGCATTTACCTACTTGATAAATCCTTTAACTAATTGCACTACGTTGTGTCATTATTCACTCTCAAACATTTCATGGGAATTGAATCTAAATCAACGACCGACAATAATCCGTCAGTATCGCGGCTACAATGTTGCCCAACAGCGAGACGATGATGATCAGCATGCAGGAATCAGGATGCAACCGAAAAAATGCAAGACGTGGTCGCAGATATAGAGATGCTCTGAGCGCTTCTTTTCTCCCCCGAGGTGACAATGGCTAATGAAGTGTCGATATACGCACTCGGTGAAGTTTCCGTGTCGGCAAACAGGCAGCCAGCTACTTTCACGTGCTACGAGCGTAATCACCGTGTTGCTGTTCTACATGAAGCGATTGCATGATATCGGGTTTTCGCAAAGCAATTGTGTATTATCGGTTATAGCAGGCAAATATATAGCACTCGTGGCCGAGTGGTTAAGGCGTCTGACTAGAAATCAGATTCCCTCTGGGAGCGTAGGTTCGAGTCCTACCGAGTGCGAAGTTTTTTGTTTTCTAAGAAATACAATTGCTCTTCTAGCGGATGGAATACTCGTAAAACATTCCATTAGGAGAGGACAATTCGAAATACAAGTGATAGTATATTTCAAAACTAAGATTATAGAAGATAGTCAAAGTAGTACACATACTTTTGCTTATTGTTACTAAGCGGGGTATTATTGATTGCGGTGTCACAGCTGTTCTTCTCGAAGAATTTACGAATCAATGCTTGCGATCAGAAAAGCAATAAAATTAAACATAATTTTATATCAGCGATGATACTTAATTACTTTAATCACAATTAACATGGAATGGTGTGGTTTATAACATAAGTACACGTACATCTGGAATGGCTGGTAAAACGAGATATCGTTTGGCTTCCTGATACTCATTGGAATCTGTGAATAATTATACGATCCGACTACATATATAGTGCATCTTGGCATGATCTGCCTGTTTTAACCTGAGTTAAATTAAAATTCCAACATCATGTATGTATACCTTGTATAGCATCCCAAAGAGAATCTTTAACACGAACACGATTGTGATTTCTATGACTATATTATAGTTTAGTAGCACTTGGCATTCATTATCATGTCCTTACGTCACAATGTTCAATGCATTGATTATGTGTGTAGCGTTACTGCAGTGATCAATAGCAACTTGGGAATTAATTATGATAGGTATGTGATTTTCGCGGATTCAATGTAATTCATTACTACGTTTCCTCAAGCAGGGTAATTTGTTATCTGAAAAACGAAATCTAACTCATTTTCACCGAAAAAACATACGTTGATGCCTAGAGTTATGAATTTTGTAAATTTTTTATGCATGAAAAGCAACCCTTTTATTGATATCCATGTATAGAACAGTATATACCATCATTTCTTATTGTTTGAGAAGAAGGTATAACTGTGCATCATGACATCGGAAACATCTGTTTTGTAAGCTGATGTCGATGATTATGCATTTACACTTTACACATCACGGAAGAAGAAACAAAAGAGCAAGATAATGGAGGATAATTTGGAGAACGTCACGACGGGATAGGAGACACGTATTATGGCGATGTGGAAATGTCAATAACCCTTTGGATGACATTTCAGATAATGTCACGTCGGCTGTATTGTGTCATGACACAATATATTGGAATTCGTGCCAGACGGATCGATGTCGATGTGATCGATATATTTAAATTTCATCTCAAGTTTTGTTGGCTTCTTTCCGATACTTGAACAAGTTCACGAACAGTTCGCACAGTTTCTGATTTCACTACATTTCGAACGATTTCTGTCCTTCCTGACTATATCTGTATTCCTGACTTTATCGAGATTCCACTTTGCAATTGAGATTCGACGTGAAAAATACGTCTGCCATGGAGTCATATTAAAGTAAATACGTGCGAAAAGTTTCTTGTCGAATCGGCACTATTTTTATTAAACTGGTTCTTTCGAAACTTTAAAACGTACACTTTTAAATTGGTATTGGTTTAACAGTTCAATTCTGGACACAATTCAATAAAATGTCACGGATCTCAGCGAGTAAATTACTTCGAATAAACACAACAGGATTCTGATCGTTCACCAAAGTTTGAAACGTGTGTTTTTTTCATCACATGCCAAAGATGCTTCGTCAACGAAGGAGTATTACGTTAACTCATCATCATCATCAGCATTCTATTCGTTAATTGAGTTTAAATGAGAAACGCTGGCCTGCCACCTAAACATTAAGTCGCAATAAGATTTCCTACTAAAATGTTCAAATTTTGGCATCACAGTTATGCCGTTTTCATGTGTATAAGAAATGACATTTTCTTCTGCCTTGTCACAAAACATTTTGCCAATCCTTTCCTATTTTTAAACGGTCTTCATACATTTCACATGCGCTCTCGCACTAAGGACAACTCGCTAAAAATATCTGTAACGAAATGTTACAGATTGTTTTTCGTTCCGGTCCATTTCATTCGTTTACCATGCGTCATCAGGCGTCGCGACGGCGTCCCGACGCCGACGATCGAGCCTAACAAGATGGCAAATGCGATTAGCCTGTGAAACCCAGTACGACGGGTTACGTCATCGCGATGCGCCTCCCTTGGATGCAGCAAATAATTCTTCTGGTTATGTGCATTAGGAGCTCTCCCCGTCTCCCACCCCGCTGCTGCAGAAGGAAACTCCCCGAAGTATAAACAAGCCGCGTGACCTTATTGTTCCGTGTCACCGCGATTAATTCATGCGCCACCCTCTGTGCACCCAATAAACCGGCAAAAAACGGGCAAAGTGATTATTCTAATGATGACTTGACTGTTTTCTTTCATTAGGAACGAAAATATTTAATCAAGTCTGTTCTTCAAAAATTCTAACCCCATGCTTTTTACATCGCATCCATTTTACTGGCTCTTGAACATAAATCATATGTCAGATTTTTTTTAACGTCTCTTAAAAACATTTCTTGTGTGCAGCATGGATATTTGGAGGCTCTGGGTGTCCATGTGATAGGGAACAGGATGCTTTTAGAACGCGATCATTCTTGAAATCTCCTCGTTTGTCGGAGAATTGTCGGCGCTGCTCTCCCTCATCCTGTCTGGAATCTGGATGTAAGAACTGTGCGAGCCCGCCCTTCCTTCCCAAGTGATCTGTTGCGGATGACGAGTCTGTGTTTTCCTCCGTTATTGCGGGCGACGATGATCCGATGGTAGGGGTGGTGGTGGCGTTGTGTCACCCAAGGGTGAAATCTAACCCGGCCGATACAATTCAGAGTCGGCACTTAAAAGTTTATTCACATGCAAATGATTCACTCTCGTTTAATCTGCGAGGGAACAAAGGCGTGATGATCCAATCATGATTTCGTTTATCACTGCTTCGTCTGGTTTAATAATTTATACTGTCTCATATTTAAGTTTTGGCATAAGAATAGGAATAAAATTAAATATTTAAAATATCTCTACGACGGACTGCGAGAACTTTCTAGATAAATTTGTCCAATCTAATGAGATTATATGAAGGCGCTAGTCTAAGCAGATTGAGTTAAAAACTTTAATTTTAATGAATTCCTTACTTAGCGCAACGATAATTTTAATATAACTAGTGAATAACATCATCTACAATAAGACGATTTAATATATTATAATTTTATTATTCTATTATAGTATGAGTACGTCATTGCACGAGTCCTTGCTGTATTTTATGTGTTTATTTAACTCTTCCAGATCATATTGAATTATTAAGTACCTAAGCTATATAATCATTACGATAATGTTAAAAATAGCCAATTAATTTGTTAAGTACCTATTCTTCTAAGACGTGCCCAGGTAAATCATGCGTGTTAGATGCCAATAGTTCCATCATTTATAAAATGTTGATTCTATGAGCGTCATAGCTTGGTTGCAAGCCGCTGCAATGCCCTCTGTCGTCCGCGATGACCAGTATCTTCGTCGCTTCTTGCAGCTTGCTGCTTTCCCACATGCAAGTGCAACGCAAACCAGTTTATTGATTTGCTTGCACTTTTATACAAATGCACGTACATCGCCCCTTGAGACACGTCAAGTGGTTCTGCATACGTCAACAACGCATGTCAATTGCAGTACGAATTTGCTTCTTCAGTTCTGATTTGCAGTTATGCATTGCTTAAACAAAAGCTTATTCAATTATAGCTGAGAGTGACGGAATGTGTCTATAACAGTGAACTGCTCTACTTGATCAGAAATCGAATTCTGTGAGTCTTGCCCGCGCATTGAAGTCTCCTGTGTAACTCGCTTGCCACCAAAATCAATCGAAAGGTGACTAATGATCCAGAACTCGTGAATCGAAGCCTTTCGGCTCTTGGAAACTAATAATTAATCAGTATCAATCAATACTCGAAAAACATGTTCTGAGCACACAATGTGATTTGTAGCCAGTTTTCAGTTATTATCATTTCAGTTCATCCCACCAATTAAGCTAGGTTTTCATAGCAACGTGACTACATTTCGAAAAAAAAAGCAAGGTGGCAATGTGGGATGCAAGAAGCTGGCTGAAGTGAAAGAAATGTGTGCTTTTGTCGTCTGCATGCGGCGTCAGCAGCATCCACACGAAGATTTGGTCGATCTTCGAAGAGGTGGCAGCTGGAGCGGAACTAGTGCGGTGTGGCGGCCTTGTTTGCACTTTTTCACCCAATTGTTTGAATTTTGATTGCCATTGTTCGGATATTTGGTGATGTTTGCTTTTTCCTATACTAAATGTAATGTGGTGGCGCTGTTTCTTGTAAGATTGACGACCGGCGAAGGCCGTCGTCCCATGCCCGACAATGACCATGCACCTTTCATCTCGGTCTGCGTCTATAGGTCCATCTTCATTCTTCGATCGTCGGATGAAATTATTTTAAGGAAACTTGAAATGAGATCATGTCAATTTGCTATTACATTCACAATCCACATGAACCAAAATTTTGAAGCGAAATTGTTTTATAATCACTTGGCCATTCGTTCAATGATGCAGTTAAGGCGTAACACCGTAGTAAATTTACAGATAATTGCTCGCAAATTGCTCGCGACCGATTGAGATTATTATATTACAGTCCCGTTAACTCCAAGGCTAATTTTATTTAATAACATTATGAGGTGGTGATTTTTCTAGTTCTATTTCACGTCCTCCTCAATTTGCAAATTGTGAAACCTCACGAGTGCGGAATGGAGACTTACAATCCTCAAGTGGACCATAAACGATGCCATAATCTGATGATGGTGAAAGAGAGCAGTGGACACTGACTGACGTACCTTATTAATTATTACGGGAAAATGTACAGCACAACGCTCGGCAGAGAACGATTCCAGATAAACGATTCGCCCGACTTAAATGAAGCAGTCTTCACCTTCGTTTCAAATTAAGCAAGATGCCTGCTTGCCACGGAACCACTGAAAGAAATCTTAAAAATTATGTGAGAGTTTTATTCAAATTAATTTTTAAACTGGAACTATCTATAATAATTTAAAGTCTTAGCATATTTAGTTATTTATGTTACCATTGGGCGATACCACGACACAGAGACAAGCTAAATTAGTATTGACACGGATGCTATAAATTAAGTATAGCAAAGCAGACAATATAGGTAGCATGCAATACGGCTCTCTTAACGTGGAGGTGTTAAAACAACTTTAGTGAAAGAGAACAGTATTGAAAACATTTTCGATTATTGAAACTGAGTTTTCACACGCATTTTCAAAGTATTTCTTGAAGATAGCTTTACAATTTGGAATACCTTCATTATTTTATTTTGAGTATGGTTTCCTTATAAATCAGTCCGATATTTATATCTTTTTGCAAGCTTTTGTTTCATAATCATAACATGAGCGATAAGAATTGAGATACTTCATCCCATCATATGCGCATTTTCAAAATAAATGCAGTCCCTCTGCTTGAATCCATTCACTGTCAATATTCTTCATCTCTTTTCATCTCATTCGCTACGCATCCCTCTTGCTCTGTCTTTCGTTCTTTCATCCAAAGCCATGTACGCCTAGCCGCATCCATTCGAAACCTGGCTTGGTCCAGTCAGCCGCTGCTCTGGCTGTATATCGTTATCGCTTGATGGTAATCTCGAAGACCATCCATCAAGACGAAGGTTGGTCCGCGGTTTGCCCTTGTCTTGGCGAATGAGCCCCGCTGAGGAGCCGAGCATTTCAACTTCTTAGCCCGTGCCCACCCTCTCTGAGAAGCCACCTCACTTGCCTAGATACTTACGGAACATGCAGCCTCCATTGTCTGTGTGGTGCATTCTACCGGAGATTCTCCAATAGGTCTTGCACCTAGATTCTTTCCCGTTGGGGTTGGCACGCTCGGAAAGATACGCTAAAGAAAATGAGTATACTCATGTATACTGCTGATAGGTGTAGGTAGCGGTCTAGTGCCTAGTATAGATATAAGTATCTATTAGTTTTTGAAACCTATGTGTCAAAAAATTTGCGGTTGCTTGGCCTTAATTTTTGACGTTTCTTCCTCATCGCTCTCATGCATTCTTAGAATGAAGAATACAGTATGTGTCGCCCAGAAGTCAAATCCATCTAATATATTTTGTAGTTTGAAAAGTCAGTGGCAAAACGCATTTAGCATAACCGCATGGTCAGAAAATAGAGGCATAAAATGCTCGGATTCGAATCATGAGGGTAGATTTGTTGGAAGCAGGAAGAGTGTCATTTTAATTGCAAGAGCGCCTGCTGTACTGTGTGGAGTGTATAGCGAGCAATTCCAACGGTTCCCGTCCAACCTCATCCAAATTTAGAGAGGATTAGCACAAGAATAAAATCTGTGCTAGTCTATTTTAGTGCCTTTGTGCCAGTCATATGAGTTTGAGGACACTTGGACATTTTTGACGTTAGAAAGTTTAATATGGTAAGTTGGACCTCTAGCAACAAGCTTTTTAATGTTATGCAAGATTTTTGAAGCTCTCGTCGTGATCGGTGGAACAATGGAAACGGTGACAGTTCCATCAGTGAACAGCCAGAATGACATGATCAGAATGCAATTTCTGGTTGTGGGAAGCTCAGATCCGGTCGTTCTAGACCTCCATCCCGTGAACTGATCCAAGTTAGCGCTTTTGCTACGTTTTCATACGTTTGGCTGGTTCAGTTTATTTAATTTTGAAGAGTGTGATTCTTCTGCAATGTATAAGATATACGCGCTGTCCACAAGGCAATTTAATTGATTTAAAAGAACGTGCTCTGAATTTCATTATTTGAGTTCACACAAGTTTAATGATTAATTCAGGATCGGAAATTTTAATTTAACTGCGGTGAGACTAACGCCTTAGCTGACGTCGTCGATAGGTGGGTTTGGTTGCGGAAGTCTTCTTTTTCTAGTGTACCATTGACCGCTTGCAAAGTTGCAAAGATTTGCTTGCATTGACTAGAGAAAAAAGTAAAAACCCATTTCTTCAGAAATATTGTTGGCTCTTTCAGAATATTGATAATGATAATTTGACTCGTATACGCGTTCATTTAATAAATCAGTATGTAATCTAATTACAAGCTACTAGCCCCTAATTAATGGCAATTATAAATCGATTTCTGAATCCATCCTCTGAGCCTGATGGTGCAGCTTATGCTTCCTGACTTCCTTCAAAACTCGGACCAAGGCGTCGCTAATTCCAGCTAGTCATCCATCTAATACAAAGGAATCTAAAACGTTGCACAAAGTTGCAGCTATAGCAATTGCACTAAACATGAGACTGCTGCGCAAGAAACCGCCAAGAATGCAACACCTGTCAAATCTGTCTTACCCTCACACCCGACCGTAAAGCAAAATTAGTAGGAACAGCGATATGCAAATCACATGAGAAATGATTGCAATGTTAATTGATCATTTATTTGTTTTTAATCACTTGGTCGAGCTGCGCTCATAATTAAAGTAAAAAACCAGATTCAGTGCTGTCGTGGTAATGTTGATGTAATGAATTTGATTGGGAATTGCAATTCGCAAGTAATTTCTGGCTCGCGGGCACAAGGAGAAGTAAATTCGAAATTTTCGTTTGTGACATAGCAGGAGTTAGGAATGTTGACCGTGTTGGCACCGACCGAGCACCGACCCTTCAGCCGTGTGATCGCTTTCTTCTACATTGAATAGGTCGCCATACAGTTTTTGGTCAAACTAGCCCAGTCGACCTACCTTTCATTGCGAGTGCATACAAGGAAAATGAAAAAGTTCTGTCAACCTGAACATAAACATTTCAAACAATTTACAAGAACCCTTGTCAGGTGTCCTCTCCTACTTTCACGCTCGCCACCATAAACTCGTATAGATTTTAGACTTTTAGGGACACATTTATGACATTTTTTGTGCAACTCCAGGTATATACAGTTATTTTCAAACTCATCGAGAATACAGATAATTTATTCAGGTTTCTGTTCTGTGGAGAAATCCCTCCTATTTTTCAATGCGTAATCAATCCCTCAGGACATTGTAAATCAATGATCATCAAATTAAAATTGAAAACACGTTTCCATTGGGATCTCCAATACTCAATATTGTGGATTAAGGACGAGGAACTGATTCCAAACGTTACAATAATTTGCACATGCAGTATACAAAAACTGACACGTCATGATGAGATAAACAGCCGATGATGATGAGATGAGATCAAGAGAAACCGGTGCTAGATTGTTGCTGCGAATGCTATAGGCCTCATTAGAAGCCACCCCGGGCCATTATGGGCCATGCTATGGCACTGGAAGTCAACAATTCATAGATGCAATAATTGTCATGATCGAGGTTCGAAGTATTGTGTAGATTGCTATGAATTCAATGATGATGATGATGATGATCTTCCTTGTTGCGGAAGATATGACATAGATTAAGTTTCAATCAATTGCAGTGCCATAATTTCTGCTATAAGTTCTCTACTAAAATAATGGATTGTTTTATACAATGGGAAAGTCATAAAAATTCGGCCTTAGATTCCTATGTTTTGAAGTGGTAAATCGTAAATAGGTAATTGACTGAAACGTCTAATTTTTTTTGCACTTCTACAAATCATAAATTTTATCCAGAGGGGTCAAAGCAAAAGTTAACACTCAGTAAGTGACATTACACTATTATATTCGACTTTAGGTAATTGTCACGTCCCATTACATGGACAGTATATTGCTTTTTCGATTATTAGTATTTAATTTTAAGATTTAATAAAAAAAAGCGATTTATGACTGAAATAAAAATTCAAAAAAAAAGATCTTTGCTCGATATGCAATAAATTTTCGTATACTGCGGTTCTTGTGTAAAGAAAGACCTTGGGCTGAGAACTACCATGAAAATCGTCTGTTTATTTCACTGTGTGTTAGGCACAACGCATTACACATCGTAACTATGAGTTGCCTACTCTTTTACACATTTTTACGATGCAATGTTACACCATAGACAACGGCCAGGCATTACGCTTTTCACAACTGAACTTTGGGTTGTCTACCTTGAACATCCCAAACATCGGTGTGGACACAAAAATACGATTTACAAACAGCGACAGCGTTGATTTTCTATAAAACTAAACTTTTTCCACATTTTTGTGTTAAATAAGGATGAAATTTGTTTGCATTTCAAACACTTAATATTTAATACAACATCTTCAATGTGAAGATAAGCTCAAAAAGATTCATCAACAGTATTGATTATCACAAAGCAACACAAAAATTCGATTACAAAGCCAATGCCGTTGGTGTCATGGTAGCTTAAACGGGCGGCGGTAAAGGTTCCATATTCTCTAAATCTTTGGTACTCATCGCTGCCACAATTCCAGCGCCTACAGCATCTGCCATTATATTCACCACGGTTCGGAGTCGATCTCTGAAAACAGACCACAGACTGATTAGACTGATCTGCAAATTTGCGTTCCCTCTAAAGGTCGATAAGGGTTAAGATATGCTATCGACATGTCAATTCCTTCCAATACACCACAATACATGGTTGTTCGGTCACGATTACAAGGGATGCAACCCTTCCGATAACTTGATTGGTTTGTGCTGTTTCACTACGCTAGAGCCTCGATTGATGGAATGATTTGTGCCATTTAACGGCGAAATAGCGTCTAGGCTGTCTCCTAATTGTCCCGAGAAGACCTCAGCTATTAGCCGATTTCACACATTATGAAAACAGACATTTCTTACGTTATTTTTTTTTTTTTTGGAGGAGGTGGGGATGTGATAGACCTCAGGTGGTTTCTTAGCGAAGCTCAACAGGTAAAAATTGTGAAAACCATGATTTATTTAAAAAAACGAATGTTTTTTTTTTGTGGTAAGTCTAAATTATTCATTTGAGCATTGCCTGAATGTTTCATTTACCACTCGCATTATCTTTAAGTATGATACTAAAAGAAACTTAATTTTACATTGTTTCTATAACCAATGCAGTAAGACTCAAATAATGATAAATCGGTGGCTGCAAATTTGTTTCCAATTTTTGGGTATATTTATATATTATAAATGTCACGTTGGTATTATTATTATATTATATATATTGACTCGCTGAGCGGCCAAGGTTATTCTTAAATTAAAAAGAGTAAATTATAAATGATAATATGTGCGATGAGGAATGCGTACAGGAACCAGTCGATGGTGAGGAGATAGGAGATGTCAGAAGCAGGCAGGCCGACTACAGTCAGCATCATCACCACGTTCATCAGGCTGGCTGGCACGCCCGCCGTCGCGATGCTAGCGAGGGTGGCTGTCACGCTGCGACAAGATCAAGATGTTAGCTTGACGTTGGAAACGAAACGACCGATTTCACTCAGGAAAAAACGACGTCAGATACCCACTGGATGGTGGGTACCTAGTTTGTAAAAAAATATTATTAGCTCTGCTAATTAACCAAGGAAGATATAGGGAAATCACCACCCGAACTGCTTTACCGGAGTTTGGAGTGGGTATCGTGGCGTCATTTTCAATTAATTTTGATTGAATGGAATGGGTGTATTTTTCGGTCCCTATCGGTATATTTTATCGGTATTGTATCGAATTTCTTTCCGGATTCGACCCCCCTGGTTCGGATACAATTTTGGAGTGTAGTTTATTTTGTTATTATTTTTGTATTTCTTATGATAAATATCGAGTTTGGTTCTAGCCAACTTTCAAAATCACGAAATTTTATAAGCGTAATGCCGAAATTACTGAGTTGACCTTGGATGCAAAGAATGCTCAATAATTATGGCTATTTTTCCGAGTGTCAATTTGTAAAATGTCTTTCTAACACCACCAGGAAATTCAGAAGTACATAATAATTAGCATATGCATTGCTTATCCTGGCTGAGGAGAAAACCCATGAAAATTTACGCCTTGCGTTACTGTATGGAATGAAAAACTAGGATGTAAAAGCTATGACAATGGAAATGAGGCACAGTTACAAGTAACATAACACCAATTATTTTGATAAATGTTAATTTTACTAATTCTGCGTTCGTTTGAAATAATACGCTCTGGCTGTCCCTTTATTTAGCTGCATACTGATAGTGATGTGGATTGGTGTTATTATCAATTTGTTGATGTACTTTGCATGCAATGTGCGTTACTTCATAGACGTTAATTGTATGCAAAGAAATGACAACTGTGGGGTTCACACTTTTAGTTTGAATTGATTTTTTTTTGCACTTCCAGTGCTTGACTTTGAAGTGTTCTTGCCGTTTCAAACCATGCATACGATTAGTTTTTTGTTGTACTTGCGTTTGCAAATATTAAGTGGGCGCTTATAAAATTACGTAATACCTAATCATGGTTCACGTCATGAACTTTAATGCGACCAAAACCAGTGGATCTTCCTTTCTGAATCAACTGTCAGCAATTAATAAGAAACGGTGTTTGCTTATTCTATTTTGAAATGAGAATAGCCTGAGTTAGTGCATTTCCTCCGTTAGGTATACCCTTTAAGTATTTATTACCATAAAAGAGTAAATTTAAGGTCTTTATAAATGAGTTTAATTTTATAACAGATTCAAATAATGAAGCTAACACCGTGTTCTGATTTTTTTCAATCGTTGAAAGTAGTCCAAATATGGACACTATATACCCTATTTTTTTTTTGATAAAACGTATAGCCAGCCTTCTTTGAGACCATTTCCATTGGATTTCACATAAAGCAACTTTATATGAGTCCCAAGGGAACTCACATATTCAATTAGTGGTCTTATCATTGCATTAGCACTGCTCACCAGACGACAACCACAACGCCAATAGACACATTCGTTCCCTCGTGCATCTGCAGCAGATAGATGACTGCCACAGCTTCGTACAACGCTGTACCATTCATGTTGAGTGCCGTGCCGATTGGCATCACGAATCGGACCAGTCTGGGGTCCAATCCGTTATTTTCCTCTAGACACTTCATTGTCAACGGGAGAGTAGCTTGACTGGAAATTAAGAGCAGAGGTTATAAGTGGCCAGTACTGTTTTTCACGTAGAGTTTCAACAACTTATTAGGCTGTAGAATATAGGAAACTCTGCCACAAGGGCATTGCATAGAGCCTATAGTAAGATATTTGGTATTGATACTATTAGGGCTTCGCGGATGTTCATTTTAACCGCGTTGTGGATGAGCGTTATTTTGAATAATGCTGATTGATTATTTTAAAAACGTAAGAACCGTCTTAGAGGAAAACCATTCGTTTAATATACCTACTTCAAGGTATCACAATGTCTTGTGTTTAAGATTTACTATAGGCGCATTGTAAATTTCGTCTATCGGCTTAGCCAAAATTGTTTTCGTGGGAAAAAACTGCATAACTTTAAATGGTCTATAACGCTTGAAGCTTGAGAGGGATTAATTAAAATGCCAGAATAATGGTTGGTTCGGATGGTTTGATGTGTTTCACGGTCTTGCTCTGTGTGGGCCCTCGAAATTTTTGTGGTTCACTTGAATACGTGACACACATCGAACCAAAGGCCATATATCATCGATATTGTAATGAAAAAAAAATCTCACTTATGTAGTCCGATTTGGATTCCGGGGCTCACGATTAGATTAGCCTAAAATTGATTGGCCATGAAACAAAGAGTCTCACCTTGAAGAAGTTCCAAATCCCGTCAACACCGCATTGCCCATGTTGAACATGAATCGAAAAGGCAAATGTCTTGCAATTAGTGCGTAAGTCAGCGGTAGGGTGACAAAGAAATGGAAAGCGAGTCCTACTAGTACGGATAAAACGTACATTCCCAGCGATCCCGCTATGACACCGTAATCCTTCAAAGCGGCAACCTTCCCGGCAATGAGAAATAAAACTCCGATCGGCGACAACCTGCGGAAACACGACCATCTTGGAATGTTAAATTAATCTTAAGGCATGCACAATGATATGGTATATATGTGGTAGAAGCGAATGGAGCGAACTCCGGCAGAGCACATCTGAGCTTGAAGCATGACGCCACAACGCAACACTCTGACTTTGAAAAGCGACTTTGGCCAACTTAAATTTTGCAACATTGTGTAATGGAAACGTGTAGGCCTACTTAGAACACGCAGATCTTTACGAAATTTGGCAAGAATGTTCGTGACAGCTCAAGCGTGGTGTTGTATTTTTTTGAGAAATATCCGTTCAGATATTTTGTTTTTAAGAAAAAAATTCTATGGATTTTTATTTTTTTTGTCTTAGCGCACCAAATAATTAATTTTTCGGCGCCAAATTTGTCACAACCATTTAAAATTTGTAACAACAATATATCATCATTGTTAAATCCCAGGTTATAAATCAAGCCGGTTACGCGTACCTCGGCTTATACCCGGGTAAAGGCTCACTCATCCTTCAGCGAGAGTGCACATCCCAGCGTTTGCCTATTGTGTAAATAGGTATCCTAAAATATACTAGGCTATACTTATTATAATTTATTAAAGTTCCATCGAATGCGTCGCACGTTTCGAGTCATCCTCTTTGCTCCAGAGTGCTCTGCCTTTAGGTTTACTTACATTATGACCCAGTTAATAGCAATCATCATTGCCGAAGAAAATATTTTGAAACCGTCCACCAGCGTCTGGTTCTTCTCGGCACCTACCAATGTGATGGCAGTACCAAACACAATCGCCGCTGTCACAGTACCGAGCATGTTCAAGCCGTCGGAAGACTTCCGTTCCGTGTCCCAAGTTTCTCGGGGAGGAACAGCTGTACGAAACAGTCAAGGGGTTGATTTAGGGGTGAACTCAGTGATGAACCGAACGCCAAGACATTTACCTGGCCGTCATGCCCAATGCAGAGACGGCACGCGGTGGGTATGATAGTTTACGTTTCCCACAAAGTGCAACTTTGTGGCGGGGAAGAGATTTCGTATTTATTTAACCCGCCGTTACTCGCGAGGGGGCCTCACACACCCCAGCTGTTTTTATTATCTCTGTAATTTTGTAGGCTATCGTTTTGCAATCGACTTATCTAAATCCATTTTCTAGCGATTTTTTGCACTGAATCATAAAAATAATCAAAGTTTTCATATGTTGGCTATACTTCTATGTTTTTTGGGATAAATTTTGGTCCTCTGGCGCTACGATTGTTGCCGAAGCTATAGATGAATTTTTTGGTTGATGGACGAAGGATGGTGCAAATGAGCCAGGTGAAAAAGTTTTTATTACATAGAGCAAAGAGCATAGAGCAAAACCTCCTACACTCAAAACATTCCCAAAAAAGAGTCTCAATTCATATGAACGCAAATTATTTCTGGGGTCTCATTGACCCCAAAGTAGTTAAATTTTTTGAACCCAATGTTCGAACTGAGACGGCCATATAGACGTTTGGCACTATTAGTAAGGACAACGAGTTTGGGCATTGCGTCGGCATGCGTTGGCGCCAATATATATGAATAGTATCCACAGTATAAGAAGCGCAAATGAATTTGATACTAAATCTACTACACTTACGGAATATGCTTGCATTTGGTTTCACCAATACTGTTCGTTGCTGAAACAAAAAATAAATTAATAGAAATTTATTAAGAAAAATATTGTCTTAAACCCATGGGATCTGGAAACCTCAGTTACATCAAAAACTACCATGTTTTTAAGTACATATTCTTACCAAAGAGAATGCTGCTTGAACCAAATTGGAGGGAAACATATTTCTGAAACAAATTGGATGCCAGACGTTAGTTACAGGTACTACCTACAGTAGTTATAGGTACCTATAGTAGTTATAGGTACCCATAGTAGTTATGGGTACCTATAGTAGTTATGGGTACCTATAGTAGTTATAGGTACCTATAGTAGTTATAGGTACCTATAGTAGTTATAGGTACCTATAGTAGTTATAGGTACCTATAGTAGTTATAGGTACCTATAGTAGTTATAGGTACCTATAGTAGTTATGGGTACCTATAGTAGTTATAGGTACCTATAGTAGTTATAGGTACCTATAGTAGTTCTACTATAAGCCGATGCTATACAGAAAACCAAACCATCCTAATAAAGCGATAAATATCATGCTGCTAAATATCATGCTGTATAAATACATTGCTAGCCCAAGTTATTGTAACGTATCGATTGAATTAGATAAACGAGCATATTTATTCAGATTAATGAAAACTAATTTTGTTATTACCGAACAAGATCCAACATGAGATCTTGGGTGAGGACGTCAGCCGACCTATCGTTCGGGGGCGGAGGAAGGGTGTTATTTCCCGGATGAATGATTAAAACCACTACACATCCTGTTACGATTGCAACGATTGTCGAAAGGGCGTAAAATACGAGCGATCGAACTCCAATCTTCCAAGATGCATGTAGATCCATCGATCCAATGGCTGCGACTATCGATGAAAAAATGAGTGGAAGTATCAATGCTTTCAGCATATTCAGGAATATTTCGCCACCGAACGATAAGTACATGGCATCTCTCTTAGACAACACCCCACAGTAGGTTTTCACCAATATTCCCAGTGTGATCCCACAGATGACACCGAGGATTGTGCATAATAGCAGCCAGTTTGAACGCAGGCACTGGCAGCAACTAGCAAAAAATGCCATTTTAATCTCCAAACCTTGTTCACGGAAAGGTGGTGAATATTCTTTGCCTTACTTCCACACAGTGATACCACATTCAATGCTTGTTTTTGAACTCAAAAGACCCAAAAATTTGCGTGACTTTCCCTAGGAGGGTTAACCTCTTTTATCACTTGTTATGTATCAAGTCTCATTTTTCTCGAATAATCATCCTCACCAAAGCCCCCTTGATCGAGGGTTCTACGACGAAATTTTTGATAAAACCTAAAATGTTTGAAAAGGCTACATAAAATTTTTCCCATTCCAGGGTCAATTATTTATTATGCAAATGTAATTGGGTTGTAACGAGCGAAGCGAGTGCAACGAATCTTCAGCTATTGCTGAAAAAATCTCGTTTTTACGATTAAACGAATTTTGATTGAATTTTCAGAATAGCAATTCGATCAACTTGGGAATGTTTAATCCCGTTTCCTCACAACTTTTCTTAGAAATTAATTTTTCCGAAAATTTTTTGTTTCGGTTGATATATTGTGATAGTTTTTAAGCATAATGAATCGAATAGCTTTCATACAAATCGGGGTTTACTTTTTTAAATATTTTCTTCGCCTCTAAATCCTCAAAATAATAATTTGATATCAGAATAATTAATAACGCCCCTCCACAACGCGATTTCGCAAAGCCCTAATATTAAACAATTCTTCCAAGGAACCGGGGGGGGGGGGGGGGGGGGGGGAGGAGAACAACACCGCTCCACCAGATCGGCTACAACATCTTCAGCGCAAGAACATAAGGTGCCAGAATCTGAATTGTGCAACTGAAAATGAACATGCTATACGTTGTGACGCAGCAGCTAGTACCGGGTTTTAACAAAAAGCCGGCTTGTTGTTGTGGGACCATGAAGCCGCACCGAACGGTATAAAGGACCGAGGATTGCCGTCGCTGGCACCAGTGTGTTGTGCAGACGTCGAGCCATCCGCAGAAAACTCGCAAATATACAAGACTTGAGAATGAATCTAGCGAGAAGTACGATACTATTGGCGATTTGCATGTGGGCATCGATTCGCGAGACTTCGGCGGGAATATGTGAGTTTACGTTTGGGGTTTGGTGTTTCTGTGGACGACTCAAGGATGGGTGGTTAAATTTTCACTTGCCTTGCGGGTATCAAAAAACCACAGGACAGGCCATTTTTTTTTGTGTATTTCGATCAATTGTCAAAAACAAACTGTATGAGGGATTATGGGACCTTCCTTTATATATCTATCCCTTATGAGGGGCACAGATTGACGACCTTGTGGAAAATGCTGGGAAATGTGAGCTTATTGGGAAAAACAAATACTTTTTATTTTGTAGTATTGTAGTATTAGTATTGATGTAGGTAACGGTAAATTGTAGATAATATGCGACGCTGCTTTGGATATTCTGTATTTTCTTGTTGAAAATGGTGGAAAATGTGTGTACTTACATGGGATGAACGAACTCGAGACCTCTTACGCTTTGGTCAAGTGCTATAAATTAATCCAATTTAATTTAAAATAGTAAACCAGCAAATTAGGCGGGATATTTTACCAGAAAAGGAGTGAAATAAACACTGTGAGGAGAGATGCTTGTTTGGGCTCTAATAAACAAGGATACAAGCTAACTAACTAAGATGAATTATCTCGGACCCTTTTCTAGTAAACTAGAAACCAGCGAAGCTAGATCTGCCACGTTTTTAACGCAAATTTATCGGGCGATTTTAAGATATAAAATATTTATAAAATATTGATAATATTTTTAATATACTTATAAATAATATAACGTTACATTTTTTTCTTTTACTTCTTTCTAGTTTTCCCCCTTTTGGCTAAACAAATTTCTGAAAATTTTTCTGTAATACTTTCGAAATCCTTGAAAAAAGATGTGCCACGATTCTACCTAGCCACTAAAATAAATCTATTTCTTTTAAACAGGTTTTTACATTAATAAATTCTTAGTTTCTCAACCTCAAATTCTCATCGAATGTCGAATATTCATTCTTTGAAGCTCGTACTTCTCCGAGCGATCGGAGCCAGGTGGTAGAATACAGAGTCAACGCCGGGGTTTCACGTCGAGCGTTGCACAATATGGTTAATTAATACACATTTTTTATCAAGTGGCTCAAGTTTGAGGCCGATTAGCTCAACAACAAAGTAAACAAGCAAAAAAACAGAGAAATGTCCCTCGGAAGCGTCATCTTTGGCCACATGGCGCATGGCGCAAGACATTACGCCATGTATCCTTCTTGTCTTGCATATTTAAGTTTGAAAGTACTTCCTACTTCACTGTCGCCATTATTTGACTTCTGTAGCGTTTTATTGCAACGCAGAGAATTTCGACCATCCAATTACCAAAGAAAATTCAGCAGTTAAAACCATGCCCATTCATACAGACTCTTGTTTGAAGAAGCAATTAGTATAGCTAAATGTTGCTCACTGTTCAATTTTACTGCACGCGAAAATTTGTTTGAGTTTCGAGAAATCTATAAATTATGAGGATTTGGGTAACATAAGTGTGCTTATTCTTTTCTAGTGAAAGTATTTGGGAAATGTGTTGCTATTAATTAAAATTATTTGGGTTTGTTCTTTGTTGAAATTTGAATAAATTTAAGACGATACTAAAAAAGAAAGTCATTTACACTCGCTTCGCTCGGCAAAGGATTCTGCATATGACGTCAATCGTACTTGTTGTCAGCCGGCAATTAACTCTCGGAATTAATTACAGCCAATTATGTGAGTGTTTGCGACTCCCGGGACGCAAATTTGGACAACTGCGTGCGGAACAGGGCACAGTCTTTGTGGCCTAAAATGGTTAAAGGTAAGTCGTCATCTGTCCCCACAAAATAGCAACAACAAACTTGAAAAAAAAAAGTGATCAAAAAAAACTATACAACAATTCATGGACATTCGGATATTCATGGACAGGCTGGGACGTTTCCGACAAAGTTCTAATGCGTCAGTAATATTTGTTATTATTATTTTTTTAAGTTTCCTTCTAAGGAACCGAATCTCTTGCTATTTCCCAACCTCTTCCAAGAACAATCATAGAGATAAAAACCTATTTCTCCAATTAAAATTCTAAAACAACACTCTACCAATGAATCTATTATACTTTGAATGTCAATGACAATACCGATCAAACATCGCTCGTTACGCTATTAATTATTATTTAAATTAGTCCTTCAGCTTAGGTGCATGTGTACCTGTTAGGTACATCCAAACCATTACTTCTCCTTCCAGGGATCAAGGAACTAGGCATAGTGCCGCTGGAGCCTCTTCGGATGCCGCTCGTTCAGATGCACGAGGGCCAGGCAGGCTCCAGGGTCAGCATCAACATCACAGATTCCATGCACTTGGGCTGGAAGGAAGTGACAATCAAGAGTGCAAAGTATTTACCATGCAAATCACTCGGTTCTCCTCAATTAACATAAGCGAATTAAACAGCGATTAGAATTTACATGTGAATGGATTTTCTTTCAGTGTTGATTTGAAAAAGAATCGGTTTAAGTTCGTGCTGCACTTTCCTCAGTACACGATGATTGGCAACTATCAAATTCGGGGGCGAATTCTTGTGATACCGATCGTTGGCACTGGCCGGATGAACATTTCCATTGGTGAGAAAAAATTAATGTTTCCAACCCAATATTTTCGTTCAATTACAATATTTCAACAGTTCTGTAGATGACCCGAAACAGAGCACGACCTTATCGTTCCAATCTGATATCAATTAATTAAGATAATACACAAGCAACTCAATTTATAATATCAAATTAGTAAAAAGCGGAAATATTTTTGACCGTGAATGACTTGCTAATTGCATACTGCACTATCACTGTACTTAATTCATTCTATTCTGTTTTTTGCGTGGAGCTAGTATAACGGTTTTGAAATTGATTTGTACAACCTCCTTAGCGCTGTTTAATCTAAATGATATGAATTTAAAACATGTTAGCCGGTCCGATGAAAAAATCATGTGCTCGCTTTTTGCTACGTCTTTAGTCGGTGCTGAATCCACGCTTACTTTCGATGGAACGCCTACCTTGCGTGCGGGCAAGAAATACTTGTCTCTCTCTAATGTGAAGACTGAACTGCAGATTTTAGGGAAAACCTATATTCAGATGAGCAACCTCTTCGGCAGAAAAGAACTCAGTAAGCATTATTTGAATGACCACGCTCTGCATGCTGCAAGATTAATTATGAAGACATACCTAAATCACGATACATATCTTTGTTCGTAATCATCTGTCTAATAAGTTCTTGTGGGTTTGAAATGAATTTGAAATGTTTTTCTTTAAGGTGATTCGATGAATATCTTCCTGAACGAACACGCAAACGAAATTTTTAAAGATTTCAAACCTGCTTTTGAAGAAGTAAGCGGGCAAATGTATTGGGCGATGTTGGAAAGCTTTTTCAACAAGGTTCCATACAACAAGCTTTTTCTGGGAATGCAGAACTAATGCCTCTTTAAGTAGAAACTGATTGACATATTTTATGTATTTATATAAAATAATATCTCAATAAAATACAAACACGCTTAGGTGCATGTTTGTTTTTTATTTGGAATATTATTATATTTAGGTAGGAGGTAAAGCTATTTTTCTGAATTGGGATGTTGTAGCTTTTTCGATTGATATGTGTCATTTGATCCTGATAGTAGAAACTGCCATGTACTTAATTTGCAAACAAAAAAGGTTGCATTTTCTGATCAATTTTCATCTCCCATTTCATTTCACATCGTATGCACCTCATAATAATGAGTTCAGATGAATCAGTGTTCACGGGAAAGCACTGAAACAATCATTCAATTGACTGATGATAAAAGAGGAGGTTGGAATATATTTATGTTATATTTTTGTAGTCCTTGTAATTTTCCTGCTCTGTTGGTCACTTATGCATTATTATGTTATAAAAATTCATGCCATGCATGAAATAAATAGTGTATGTGATTTGGAGTATGTATTTACATATTTATTGGATAATTGCATACTAATTGGCAGGCTATTCGTAATATTACAATTATACAAAATTAACAACTAAAACATTTCGTCATTGCAAAATAAAATAGGAATATCACAACTCACATTTTCTTGTCAATTCTCTTTCAAGTTTAGGTCCTGAAATTAAATATTAAAAACTAACAAATTTCAATGAAACAAGAATACAATATAATAATAATAAAACATGAAGAGCAAATTGATATTCTCATTTCATCAAAATTGTTTACTGTCATGACCATCAAAATGTATCTAATCCAAAAAATTGAAAAGGCAATTAATAAGATTTAAACACTGATCTTTAAGCACTGACACATGACAGTAATTGTTCAGAATTGCTTTCTAAGTCAATTCAGGCGTAGGTACCTACTAAAAATTATCGGCCACTAAAAGCTTGTTTTGAAAGATTACAAGTCAACATATAAAAAATGAATGGTGTTTACTCTTTCATGCATCAATGTTTTATAAACTAGATGTTTAATAATAAATTGACTTTTATAATAGTTTACTTTGCTTTGAAAAAAGCTTCTTTCCCATGCTGTCAACAACTTTTCCATTTTCCTGCAGTATTTTTTGCAACGTCTGTAACCATGTCCTACATTCTTCTGTTAAGACTGTTCCTTCCAGCTTCCGGATCCTTCCAACTGACAGAAGTCCTCCCAACGTTTCCCATCCGCACGGAATTGTTCCTGGAATCATCCTCGGAGATGATGTCTGCAGGATCATACCCTCGGTTCACTTCGCCCCCTCGCGGCGCATCGAACATTCCCTTGATGTTGATTCCTGCGTTGGAAGAGCGGTGGCTTCTTGGCGGAGCTACGTTGTTGTTGCCGCCGATCACCGATCCAGACATGCCGTACTCGTTGGTCGCCCCCAGAGTCTGCATCTGCGACTTCCGCTTCTCTGCCATCACTGAATTCCGACGCACTTGCAGCGCCTGAATTGTTTCCTTGCGCAGTGTGTGCTTCCTACCAAGAACGGGGGTGCCTGGAAGGAAGTGGATAACGTCAGAGATGACAGCAAGATCGGCAGAAAGAATGACACAGATTTTACTTAGAGTGGGGATAGGCATAAGTATGAAGTAAGGTATTGAATATTTGCCAGGAATTGACAAGAAAATAATAATTGAAGTGGGAATCAAACAAAACTCCAAATCTCGTTCCATGTAATGTAGGTACCTAGTATAGATTTTGATATATTAGAAACAATATTTCCAATTTGAAAATTTTTTCCACTACAGGGAATTAGCTTTTAGAATGTAGCCCATAGCTTGTATGTGGGAAAAAACAGCAATGAACTAAATGATCCTTATTGGTGCACTCCCCATGACAGTTGACGGTGGCTAATTTGGGTAACGTTATTGATCGAACAGTCTCTATACTCACGAGTCGAAACCTCCCACCAGGAACTTTACTACGAGGCACTATGAACGGACAATTTGTTTCAAATTATAAAAGTAAAAGTTCCCACCTGGACTCTTATCTTCGGCCAAGTTGAAGAACCTCTTCTTGAACGCAACGTCCAGGGTCCTGGTCCGAGCCGTGTTTTGCTTGTGCTTTTCCAAATTGTGGATGGTTTTACGTCGCTCGACCTTGTCGTTACTGGAGCCGGAGTAACCGTCATCGTCGTCCACCCCTCGCAGCCGTTGGAGGTCTCTCGCGATTTGCACAAAGTTTTTGTCGATGATCGCATCGTTGGTGAGGTCTTCAGGCTGTGTAAATTGAACGTCATATCAAATGTAATCGAGATTACAGTGAGGTGAGGACAAAAGGCAACATGGCCCCAGAAAATTGGCACAATAGATGATGTACAAATCGACCGTTTGCTATAATTAGACGCGTTCTTACCTTCTTCGAGCAGTACAAGCTGAGCTCGGTTGAAGCCAAAATATGGGAGAGCGTGCCGAATCGATGGAACAACATGGCCGTGAACTGGATGAGCAGAATCAGCGCGAAGAAGAACACAAACACGAGACCGATCGGCTCGAGGTGAAGATATTCTTTCGTGATCAGTACCTTAAACGCAAAGTCGAAACAGGAGATTAATCGAAGATCATAATAAGAGAATTGATTTTATTTCAAGTGCATGCTAAGTTTTGTGTAAAACTAATATTATTATAATCTGTATAGATGGTGACTGATTTTGGTTACGCATACACTTTACACTACGATGCTACTTGAGTTTCATTTGTACAAAATATGCTCTCTTCAGCGTTTACAAAATGTACAGTTTTGACCAGGTACACAAAATCCAGACACTTGATCTACAAACTATTTCACATGTAGGCAAATATATATATAGTTTCTTATAAAATAGATTCATCACACACATATTTAGTTTTGTTATATCCTTCCCCACTTCTCTTTGAACATATCTCTTAAAAGAAAAATTTGGCTAGTATTCTAATTAATACTTTTTTAAAGAATAAAGTTAGATGAAAATTATTTGAAATAATAAGATTATGCCAATTTTCTTTGAAGAAACTTATTCATCAAGTAAACAAAAACCAACACAAAAACACAAACGTGCAAAGGAGTGAACAAAATGTACACATAAAGTTTTGCCGAAATAGCCTAGGTTTTAGGCAATGGGCGGAGGCTGCGACATCAATCATCTTTCTGGGTCAGCTGGGGAGAGAATTTCTTGCCAATTAACAACGGTTTGATGATTTGATGTTTAATGAGTAAAATGATTTGGAATTTTATTTATTTTTGTTTTTGTGGAAACTAACAGCTTACTTTTTGTTTTGTTCCATTTTTTGTTTATATTTTTTTAACTCGATTATAATTTTAAAACACTTGAAATATTGTGTCTTTGACAATAATAATAGATCAAATTAAAACTGATTTTGTATTCACACTTGAAAATGTGTACTTTGTAAGTAAAAGCTTTTGAAGTAACATTAATTTTTGTGAAGCTTAGAATTTCATGCCTATTTTTAAATTATTTGTTAGAAGATAGAAAGATTTGCCACAGAAGAATAGCAATGTGTTCATAATTGAAAATGTGGTTTTTAAAGATGATATTTATAGATGATATTCAATCAAACAATAGGACCCGTTTGACTTTTCTTTTATAAAATGTAAGAAATGAAGAAAGTAGGTAATTTTCTCATTGGAATAATTTTAGATATTCATTTGCAAGGCAACAATTTGAATTTGAATGATGTGTTAAGTGTGAGTATGTGAAATGAAAATGAGTATGGTAGATATAGTTATAAAACCTCGTCCACATTAAATACACGTATAGGTTCCCAACGAACAGTATCAGCAGATCCAGTAGATGGACCGCACACCCATGCCCCTTGTTGGTGCACCATTCAAGGAGGTAGGTGTTTGGTCGACGGCTTTACCTCATACGTTTCCTCGACGACCGTTATATTGGTCTTGACCCCGAGAGGCCAGTCAACATGAAGCATGTCTTTATTCAATTGCAGCAAGAATACGATTAAAACAAACAACGCATTGAACATGAAGAACGCAAACACGGACTTGTTTCGAAGTTCGATCAAATCGGCAGCTATGCGAGCCTGAAATGACACCGGGACAAAAAACACGACCACAAATATTAGTGCCACATAAAAGATTAGAGCCAACTACCGTAGAAAAATGGTAAGATATATTATAAGAACCGTGGGCATACTCAATATTGAAATATACCTACAATCTTCATACTTTATTCCAAAAGTATAGATTGATGAACGATCCTTAAAATACCACTATCCATTTTTCTTCGATGTTGGCTCCTGTTTCTTAAAACTACGGGTTTACCTCCTGATTGTCTTCATCAAATGCAATATTCGTTTTCACACCCAGGGGCCAAGTTATGTAAATTGAATCCTTGTTCATTTGTAGGAGGAACACGACCAATACAAAGAGGGCATTCAGCATAAAGAAGGCAAACACGGAAGTGTCGCGCAAATCTTTCAAGTCAGATGCAATACGTTTCTAGAAAACATAAGTTGTTAGTATTGATGGTGTGGGATAATAGTGAAGGAAGGATTGAAATTTTGGAATTACTTTTGGATGTAGATGTCACAGTAATGTGGACCAAGAGAGGCAAGGATGAAGATAATGAATAATGGTGATGCAAAAAAAAAACGGAGATATGAATGAACACATATTTTCCAGAACGAATATGCAAAAAATGTCATCTGCCTACATTTTTGGTATCCGAAAAACAATCATAGCAAAAGTTTGCATTGAAATTTGATGCAAAGCAGTTTAATGTAGGTGAGGAATTGTTTAGAAGTAAAAAACTGACCTTCTCATCTTCGTTCTCGTCGATTGGGTACAGATACTTGTCTAGCATGTCTTTCCAAAACTGGCACTCCGCACTCCCGATATAGTCCACCTCTCCTTTCTTCAAGTCTCGGTCTTCAATCCAGTACGGGTTAATCAGGTCGTCTCTCTCTTGTTTTGGCTCTGTTTGATAAAAAAATACAAAACTATTAATAGAAAACAATTTCAAATAATAATTTTTTATATAATACTTTGAAACTGGATACTTCAAAAATTGTATGTATTCCATAAAATTAAAGATTATTCAACGGTGGTAATAACCACTGACCAGAACGTGAACTGGAAGTTTCATCGTCGTCTTCGTCATCATCGTTGTTCTGGCCATCTTCGGCAGCCTCTTCAGTCAAAGCGCCAAGGTGGTGGTCACGACTTCCAGCAGATGTAGTACGCCGACGGCTTGTAGTGTGCCCGGCGGGGTCGACCACGCTGTGGAGACGAATCAACGATATGATAAACGATAGATTCAGGTGTTGATATTGAAATTTGATATAGCTTTTCGGTGACATACCGCTCAATCGATTCTAGTCGCTTGCTGAGTCCGTCCAGTGATAGTGCAATCCTCAACAGCTGAGCCTGATCGTCTTGAGACTTGGGATGCACACACCAGATGCACTTGAACAGTCCGGCTAGTGAAAACTCCACCGAACCTTCGTCGTTGTTTCCCTGACCTCCGTTATTGCTCTTCAAGAAACCTAGAAGCGACTTCTGCTTTGCTTGCTTCTTGGCTTCCTCGGCCATTTTCTTCTCGGCTTGCATTTCCTGAATACACATCGTTTGATTAGGAAAGAAAATTACAATAGCGAAATTTTATGTGAGTTATATGTTCGATCCAAAACATAATAGGTTGTTAATAGTTTGTTAGTATTTCATGCTAAACTATTGTAAGTTCAATAACATTCCCATGCGTTCACTTTTTCGCTTCAAACAATTGATTTTGTATCAAATCACTACGGGGGCAAGTTGTTCAAGTTGCTTTCACATTGCCAGAGATTAGGTAAATATATTTGCTCAGAGATTAGAATAAGAAATCTAAAACCAAAGATTAGAAGTAAAGAAAACCACCATCTACCTTCTTTTTGGCCTTCAACGGAGATTCTCTGGTTCCCCAAGTGACATTGTCCATGTTAAATACCGCATAGAGGATAAGCAAGAGGTACATGCTGGGAATGGTGACGTAGTAGACTATGCCACTGGGAAGACACCAGAACTCTTGTGGATGCAGGATCGCAGCAACTATTATCTCGCCGGCAACAATGAAGAAGAAAATCGACGAAGGAGCCAAAAACCCATCATCTTTCATTTGCAAAATGATTCCGACCAGTACAGCCATCATTACCAGGCCGTAGATGGAAGATATAATCTTGGCCGTTGTTAGCTGTCAAATTATTGGTTTGGTTAGTAAGGCATGCACATGCAGTTTGTTTTTGATTGGGGGAGAACATGCAAATCGGTTAAAATATTAAACCATAAACCTTTACCGAATGACCCTTCACCACCGATCGAAGACTTGAAACCCACCATCAATCACCAGTTACACGGAGAGCACTAAAATAAGTTTGAGTTTGTCATTATACCTTTGCTTAATAAAATAACACATCAACCTATCTTCTAATGAATATGACTAAATGTATTCTAGGTAAGCAAACAAATGGAATGATATGAACACACCTTCTTGGTTTTTTTAACAGCCACTTCTCGTGTTCCCCACGACACAACGTTGAGATTAATGATCGAGTAGAGGATAAGGAGCAAGTACATGGACGGTATCGAAAGGAGGTAGATCAAGCCGGGAACGATGCACCAGAACTCTTGCGGATGTAGGAATGCCGCTATCAAGAATGAGCTTGTCAAAGCTATCAAAAATATGGCGGAAGGTGAACCTATGCCGTCCTCTCCCAACTGCAATGCCGTACCGACGATAACTGCCATCATCACCATCGCATAACACGTAGACAAAACCTGCGCTACAAGAAGCTGGACAAGAAATCAGACATCAGACAAATGCACAAAAGCTGACACAATATTTCACACCCTGGCTGAAATCTCAAAGATTAGATGTAGTAGCACAGAATTGATCTTGAGAACAAGAATATTTAAATGTGAATAAGAGCTGGCACGAACCTGTACTTCCGATTTGCATGTAAAGCACACAAGCATGAAGATTGCGATAGGAATGATGTTGTATTCAAAGCTTGTCCAGTTGTCGATTCGGAATGCCGCCACGAACGCTCCCACCAACATAAGGAATATAGTTCCAGGTCCAAGAATAGTTCCGCCCATCAACATCATTTGGTAGCCGATGTACGGCATTGAGATGTTGTCGTTGATCTTGATTGTCTTCTTGTAGTCCATTAGCAAGTCCATGATGTTGGCCATAGTGGAGGGCACCCAGCGACGACGTTGGTTGTAGAACTCGTTGAATCCTTCTGGCGCGTGCGTGTAGGCATCGGAGGCGGCAGAGTACTCCACTCGGTATCCACGTTGGAGTAGCAGAGTGCAGAGCCATCGATCCTCGCCTAGGAAATACACAAGAATTAGTTACAAATATAACACTGCTTCTAATTTCTTTCCAAACAAGAAATATATATCTTACTTTATCTTAATTAATCTTGCAGTACCTACTAATTGGAAATTAAGTACTGTATTTTCAAATCACAAAGATTCCTCCTAGCTAGTTGAACCTTTGTTGCCTTTATAGACTTATATTTTTCACTTGGCACTTTTTCTTCTGAATAGCACTACTTCTAATATAAAGTCTCAAGTACCTATAAGCAAAGCTAAGTCAATGTAAAAGAGATTGTAGGTACCTTGATCGTATTGCACGTAATGTCGAGCCTCGTCAGATCGCGTAGTGTATTTCCTCATGACATTGTCGTCCATCAAAGCCTTCCCTCTGAACAGCGAGAAACACCCAGGACTACAAAGAACGCATCCAATCATGTGCTCCGTAGCCTTCTGCAACCAATGGCCGATAGCGTACTCGAACATCTGATACCACACCATGGGACCTGAAACACAAATTATTTTTTAGGTATTAGTTGTAATATGGGAATTCAATACTTCATACAAGAAATAATAGGATTTTTTTGTCTTGTTAAATTTCTGACTTAGCAGCAAGCTGGGACGTCTTTTTGCCGTACAAATTTGAACTAACTTGAAACAATCCTATTCAGCGATCCTCACCTGATCCGATCGGATGGATACGTCCACAAGCGGCCCCTAGGTTTCTGTTCTTCTTCATCAAATGCACAAGCAAGTGCACAGCTTGCGGCTGGAAGTCGATGTCTCCGTCCAGGGTCAGTAGGTAGGTGTTCTGAGCGATCTCTTCTTTACGGTCGACTGAGATGGGCAGGTCCATTAGCCGATGGCCCAAGAGGTAGTACATGTACATCACCTTAAACAAATACAATTTTTAATTAGGCATTGTAAAAGATATCAATTTATAGTACCTAATTAGCTTAGTTCCGACTGTTGCAATAAGCGAAATTTAAAGTCTTTCCATCAATATTCGACATAATCAACAAGATCTTCAAACTTTAATCATATGAGCCAAAATAGGACTTCAAATGGTGAGATAATAAAAGTCTATAGCAATTAGCGATCAATTTTTTAATTGCGCATGCTTAGATCTGACCTAACCCGAAGACACCAAAAGTGATTTTATTTTTACGTAGCTATAATTACGACTTGAGAAATTTTAGCGTTAGGTAGTACCTAGATTTTGATTAGGTATATGCTAAGAACTAAATAAATAAATAATCTAAGATTGAAAATCATAGAGCAGCGCACCTGGCTCCAACGCTTCCTGTGCCTGATCTTGTTCTTGTCCTTGAGATGCGCAATCATCTTGGTCTTGCCGGGCAGCGTCCAGATGAGGCGGCCACCGTACGGAGTCGGCAGCTTCTTCGGCGGCCGCACGCGGATGTTTGTCTCGTGGACCAGCGAAGCAGCCTCGTCCAGCGTGGAGACCAGCAGCTTGACGAAGCGGTTCACCATGCTGTCGTCGTCGTTGTCGTCACTGATTTCAAACGCGTCGTCGAAGAAGATGTGTGCTGGCCGGACAGACGATAGGACAACGTTAAAGTTTAGTGTGATTCAAATCACACCGATCTAACCACTGTCATAACTTATAATCAACGTTGAAGTTTTTTCGAGGGATTGGAGTGTGCGGGGGTTACTACATTTGATTGTTGTCGAATATTATCGGACATTATTTTTGGCGCTTATTTTTTGGGATAATTTGTAAAAACAAATGTTTGCACATTTTTCGTGGTTTCGTGGTGTTTCGAGGGTAGAGACTTAAGGACTTCAAATTTTAGGGTTATTGCTGCAATGCAATGGTGGCTTTCTCACATCGTTAATTTTCACTATAATTTTCTCTAACGATTGAATCAGCAATTGCATCAGATTGATGATCGGTCCCACAACCATGCAGGGAAATAAGTGTCGCCACTGAAAAGCTCCGCCGGAAAACATTCCCTGATCCCCTCTGAAAAGTTTGGCAACTCACTCTCAAACTCGTAGTAATCGGGATCGACGACCCTCAGATACTTCTGCGCCACCCGGCGAGCAGACTGGTCCTCGTCGAGTCGCAGGATGGACTTGAGCATCTCCATCATCTCCTCCTTGGTCTCGTGCCACATGGTACAGCACGCGTAGATGCGCGTGATGTGGTCAGAAGACTTGATGTTCTTCGGGGAGGTGGTGCTCGACGTCGAGTGCACAGAGATGCTCTCGTAGTAGTCTTCGCTGTAGATGTCGGCAAGCTCCTGCAAAGAGTGAATACGTTTAGATTGAGATTATGTCATCCGCCGCATTCTAACTCAAGTTATGATTATTTTGAAGCAATATTTACCTAATTACCTTCTTACTGGCTATTCCTACAGGCTTATACTATTCGACTCCTTTTGAGTATCACACTAAAAATGTATATGTCATAGTAGAATAAATATTGACAAGAAGAAATATGTCTGAAAAATAATCAAGAGACTTGGCATACAGTCTGCAAGTCTACAAGAAGAAACCCCGGGCTTGTGTTGTAAAAGTAGGTCCACTCAACTCAACAAGTCAAGTGAAAATATGCTTAAGGTATTGATATAGACAGGTTTATTGGTGATTTAGTGTATGTATGCTGAATAACAATGTTGAAGAAATCAATGCATGTAAGAAACGATCGTTGAAGAATAGAAACAGCACGCGTTCACATGTCAACTGTCTTTTTCTCCTTTTCGTGGAGCTGGAAATTGAATTGAATAAATCAGCAATGGCCCGACAAAGCACAATGAAGAGCAAGAAAGAGATGATCATACATTGATCATGGCATGCCAACATTTAGACAGTCTGCGTACATATGCTAATGCCCATTGTCTCTTCAAATTATTCAATATCTAACCGCTGTCATCATAGTCGACGACATCCATACGAAACCGAAGCATCAACCAAATATACAACCAGTCCCAGGACTTGAATGGGAGACACATTTCTCTAGCCACAACGCTCACCTCGGTTCTGACATCCGCTTCGTCGTTGCGCCGGCGATTCAGCCCCATTGACTGGTCGATCAGAAGGGCGTTGTACATGGGCGCCACGAACAGCTTCTCGGTGGTGGCCAGACGCTCGGCCTTCGGCGTCCAGATGTGCAGCGTGATCCATGTCTGAGAGAGCAGCCAGAGCAGCCAGACCCAGGCGTGCTGGCGCGAGATGAAGTCGGAGAGGAAGTAGACAGGGGGCGATTCGAAGAATAGGTAGTCGGGGATGGTGTCGTGGAAGAAGCAAGGGTCGCCGTTGCGCAGGCCGCAGGCAGCGATCAGCAGCGAGATGGAAACGGGGATGGTCAGGTTCACCGGGAATGCGTAGCTGAAGCCCTGGATCAGGATCTTGCACGCGAATTTTCCTGTGGGACAGGTGGAGAAAAAAGTTCAGTAAAACAAATGTAATATTTTGAGTGGGTTAAGTCCACTGTGTTATCTTACCAATAAGGCGCCGAAATGCATTTCCGTGTCACATTTTTTACAAAATTATAAAAACCACAGTAACGAGGTTTTTCCACTTGCCTTGAGATTTAGACGCAACGTTTATTTTGACTGTGTAAAACATCAAAACAACCTACAAATCTATACTAGATTCAAATTTTGGTGAGGATCTCAACTGAAATGTATCTTAGCTTCTTATTGGTTAGTCTTATTATTAAATGACTGCACCTACAATGAACACGCACTTTAAAATTCACAAGCTATACAAATAGCGAGAATTTTGCCAGCTGCTTCGAATTTCAATCTTACCGAAGATGTAGCACAGGTAGGCAGCCAGCACTTGGATGATGAGCACGTAGATCGGCGAATTGTACGACGCTGGTTCGGTCGGGAAATCTCCCGTGGGGGTAATGTCCGCGAAATCAGGAAGACTTAGACCACTCACTTCTGGCTTGATCTGAAATAAATAACCATGTTTATTTGTGAACGATTCGGGGTCCCTTACATTGTGCTCATTTCAAACATTTCACAATAACGAGGGACGTTCACATCTCCATGAAAGAAAACAAATCTGTTGCGGGAACTCCTTGCATAACGCATAAAGAGAGCCATGAAGAACCTAGTATCAAATAATCAAAGTGAAAGAGCACGGAATAAATTGATTTTTCGTAAACAAATGGTGGTAGCGTTGGCAACGGACGGCTCGTTGGGTCCGCTGACTATCGATTATTCAGCGCACTATCAAAGAAGCAGTGTCGTTGGCTGCTCATTGCAAGTAGAAACAAATATCGGTGCACAATCGGTGAAAAAGGGAATCTTTTTTTCTGTATTTCACGGGAAATACCGAACTTGAAACTGAGACCGAAGCACAGGATCAAAGAAATCGCTGAATGCAACTTGATATTTTTAAATAAACCTACGAGGAACGCAAAGAGGTATGATGTAGTTGAAAGCTTATATTCAAATATTTAGGAATTTAAAATTCAGCGATAGCCCCTATCTAAGCTGGAGACCGTAGTTATGGTTATTTGGTTATACTAATCCCCGAGTGGATGAAATTTTTTGCATTAAAATAAATTTAGAAACAAGTGCTTTAATCTTATGCTATAGTGATTTTAGTCATAATGATTTTGGTGTGATTACAGCAATGACTGAACTAAATAAGAAGACTCGAAGAGCAAGTAAGCGGCACAAGCACGACGGCATTACTCTTGTGGCCCAACAAAAAAAGGATCCAGGCATCCAAATTGAAGGCGTTTCGAAGGTAATCTTGCAAAATATCACGCAGAAAATATTAAATTGCGTTGTAGGCGAACATGTCACTTCGGAGGTTCCGTGGAAGTTTGTGTCTAAAGTAACTGTTGAGGACAACATCGAATTGCACGAGGAAAGCTCCGACTTCTTGCCCATCAAAGAGCAGATCAAAGATTTCGTTGGCGACAAAATTCTTGTGGGCTACAACGCGCATTCTGAAGAAATTAACGAATTTTACGTTTGCGTTACAAAAGATGCAGAAGTGGCGGTGTTGGCAATACTGGAGCAAGTTCGAATAGCACTAGAGGAGAAGATCAGAAATGCAATACACAAGGTTGTGAAACCCTGGGAGAGTTTAGGCAGTGAACTGGAAGTCGACGAGAACATCATTAAAGACACTCGCCCGCTGAAGATTATCGAGGCGGTGACGACTATCGGGCAAATACGAGACCCTACCATGTTTGGCGATCGAAATGCAGACGAAGGGTATAACACCTATGTGGAGTTTGGGCCTCCAAGATTCCAAATCAACGTGGTGAACAAAAGGAGGGTGCACATCGGTATCCAGGCTTCTCCCATAGTTGTGGACAACGAGGCGCAGACTGTCCCAGGGCTGCCTATCAATGCCTGTACGCAGTACGAATTCGAAGTTGATATTGACCGTCAACTAGACAACAAGGAAGTCGTTGAGAAGCTGGGAGGGTTCCTAGTGACAAACACAGAAGGCGTGTGCGAGGAATTGGTTTTCAACGAGACGTTTGATTTGCACAAGGCAGACTACGAGCAGCTGATTGTCGACGAGAAGGATACCAAACCATCTAAAGAAGTGCATTTTCACGAATATCAGTCTTTCGCAGATGTAAAAAATGTGAAAGGAAAATACATTTCATGCTGCTGCTGGCATCCTATGTGGACAGGCATTGTGGCAGTCGGTTACGCTCAAAATACGAAAAATAATTGTGCGTTCGACGATCCCTTTTTTGATGTAGTGCGGGATGATGTGTTCGAACCAAAAAAATGCCTTATCTGGAGCATCACTGACTCCCTAAATCCGAAATTGGTCCTCGAATGCCCTCTAGATATCCACGCCCTACAGTTTTGCCCCTGGAATGAGAACATACTAGTCGGCGGTGGATTCAACGGACAAATCTGCGTGTGGGACATTTTCGACTCGTTAGCAGCGGTCGAGAAGGAGACGATCAGGACACCCGACCAAGAAAGACACCACATCATTCTGGACAAGCTTATGATGTGGCTAAAGCCAGCAAAATCTGTCATGTACGTAGAACCGGCGGCGGTGTCCGACCTCGATTTCTCGCACGTCGAGTGCATCACCGACATCAAGTGGCTAAATCCATATTGGCGCTTCAATAACGTCGGAAAGATGCGCATCGCCCCCGAAGACGAACCGACCATGCAGTTCATTACGAGCTCCCTAGACGGATCAGTCAATATTTGGGATTTGTCAGCACCGACCACCGAAAAGATTCCAGCTGGGAGGCCTCCCTCGAAGAAAAAGAAAAAGGTTGCTGTAATTGACCCTACAAAATATGTATCTAAATACAGAGCCATTAGCCGTTTGTTCAAGCCACAATTTCGATTGAAAGCTCATTACCCCGACACGGACGACCTAATCCCGCTGACTGCAATGTCTTTCAACATTCCCCCTTACTTGTATCACTTGGAGGACGACGTGGCACCGGCCAAGCGCATGACTGACCGTGTCAGATACGTACACGACACGATTCCTTACCCAGAGTCGAACTTGGATTTGCCTTTAAAAGAAGTATATGTGGGGACTATTGACGGAAATATCCTTTTACTCTCTTGGCATGGTCTTTCTTTCGTGCCTGCAGACCCAGTAGCCTATGAGACAGGCCACCGGAAAGCATATGGCAGCATCCACGATGGCCCATTAACTGCGATAAGTCAGTCTCCATACCTGTCCGATATATTGCTGACAGTTGGAGGGACGGTATTTGCTATTTGGAAAGAAAATTTTAAGGACTCTCCCATAATCTACAGACGCTCCGAATGGAGTCTGGCATCGTGTATGTGGTCGCCGTTTCGGCCAAGCATGTTCTTTATCACATCAAACAATGGCACTCTGCAGATTTGGGATGTGTTGGTCCGCAGCGACGAACCTACGCTAGTGCAGACTATTTCAGGCAAGATTCTAACGGGGACATGTTATCACAATCTATCGTTGCCTCGTAACATCGTGGCCATTGCCGACTTCAACGGCTCGTTACGTTTGTTTTTCATCCCCGAAGAGTACACCAAGCGGGAAAATGACGATTTGGCGAAAACGCGCGTCTTCTTCGAACGTGAGCTCGAGAGGAAAGAAAAGGTGTTGAATGTTTGGCAGACGAAGTGGCTCATCACAAATGAGAACAGACTGCGCGAATTGAGTGAACAAGAAGAACGAAGGGAAACAGAGAGAAAACATGAAAGATTAATGAAGTTAGCGATGGAAGCAACTGCGAGAAGAGCGCGCCTGGAAGAGTTGAGGAGGCTGGAGAGTAAGAAGTCAGCCGGGGACAAAATTCACGATAAGGCAACGAGGCGATTGGAGAGAGTTCAAGAGCAACGAATGACTGAAGTGATCATGGCAAAGAAACATATGAAAATGGATGACGCTATTGCTAAAAGACAGCCCCTTGAGGAGCTCAAAGCACAGACCAAATTGAAATTGAAGAAAGTTGCCGAGAGACACGAAAAGAGAGATATGCTATTTGAAAATACCGTAGCTACATTATTTCCAGAAACGATGGAACCGATTCACAAAACCGTTTCACACCCATACTTACTAACTAAAGAATTCGCTGAGCAGAAAGAAACTATGGCAAAGGATTACGAGGCATGGAATGAGTGGTCCATGAACTACCTCGCTGAACACCCTTATAAGAAAGATAAAGATTGGCTGCAGGTTTTGGACGAGGGACGGGAAATTCGCAAGTCACTGGATGTGGCATTGTCTGCACGAAACTACCACCAGGAGAGATACGAACTCAAGTGCCCCAAGGTGAAGCCAAAGAAACCCCGAAAAAAGATTTTCGACGAATTCGGCGAAGAAATTATCGACGTTACTGAGGAGGAACCTGTAGAAGACGAGCCACCCACAGAAGACGCGGAGGATGAATAAAATTTGAAATATTAAACTAATTGGTGTACTCTTTCATCCACATCCTGGCACCTACATAACCAACTTAGAACGTCACAAGTGCTGCTAAAACAATGCATTATCATTTGAGCGCTAATCTTACGATTACTAATAATTAGCACCGGCATCATAAATATGATTGATTAAAGTTATCTTCGGAAATATTATCATGAATGTTGATCTGTACTTTTGTGACTTTCAGGGATGTGTGTGTAATTAATACGTATTGCGTCAAATTTATTACCTTTGCCTGGCATATGCTATTCCTTAATGGATTTATGACGGTTTATTCCTTTAAAATTGATCAAATAACTCACCTCGGTAATGGTAATTTTGTGATCAGAGAATGCCGTATGCATCATGGTGAAAAAGTTTGTGACACTCTGCCCTTGTAGATGTAAGATGAGCAGTTGGGACCCAAAGAACGCGACCATCTTCCAGATAGAGATGAAGATGTACGTGAAATATCGTGTTCTCTTGAGTCGTTCGCCAATTCTCCCCAAGCTCTTGATCATCGTAAATGGAGAATCTTTCGTCACGTAGTTTTCCCACCAACCGCACGAGATCAGGAAAACTGTCACCGGTATTAGCCAAAGTTCCGGTTTCCGATTGCCTTCCAGCAAGGGCCACACGACAAACCCTGTCGCCTGCGCGGCCAACGCTACCAAATCGATGGTCATTTTCAGATAGCGTTTTGATTCTTTGCTGCTTCTTGCGAACATTCCTGGAGGAAAATTAAATCTAGATTAGACTTGAGAAATGAGGAACAGATTAGACCGCAATTAGACTCGATTTGAGCAGGTCTATAAAGCGTTGTATACTTTGGTATTAAGTGGACACTAGACTGCAGCATTTAACTGTAAAGGTCTTGGTTTAATGGCATTTAATAAGTACTATCATTTAAACGAAATAAAAATTTACGAAAGGTCAATTTACTATTTACTACGGTAAAATATAATACAGTGAAAGTCTCTGACCGAAAAGTCCAGGAACAAAGCAGACGCAATTGGTCAACATGGCGCCTTTGACGACGTCCAAATTAGGGAGGACGACGAACATGAGCAGAGCGACGCCGATTGTGTGGAACGTCTCCATGATGAAAACCATGAAGAATTCGGCGGAGGTCGGCTTCTTCCATGACTTAAAGAAGCAGATGCGCAAAGATCGCAGGAAAGTGCCGACTTCGGGGACTAGATATGCGATTAGGATGCACCACAGCCACGCGATCCGTTCCTCTTCCGGTAGCTGCACTACGAACTGCTTTTCCCGACCTGAAAGTCACGACGGACATGCTACATTTTCCGTCACGTTCTGGACTCGATCCATTTATTCGGTGAAATGTAACTATCATCTCGTTCAATCTTTAAGGAAAATCGTGTTACGTTATAGCAAGCAAAACTGTAAGTTGAAGTGCGAACTGTAAGTAATGTGATGCATGGCATAAGCATCCAAGAACAAAGTATGAAAATACACGGCTTAAACCTTTGACACTTTTAGAAAAAAATTGCTTTTTAATATATAATATATATCTATATAATCTAATAAGCACATATTATGTGCTTATTAGATTATATTGGCGCAATTGCTGTCAAAAAATAAAACTGTTTTTCTGTATCAATAAATTATGAAGGTATTTAAACCCCCGATATCTGAACTGATGGCCTAACCAGCCTAGCCGTCTACGACGATGGCAATCAGAGCGGCCATTAACAATGCACCTCTGGCCAGTGTGGCATAATTACCTAGGTATTTATTACAGTATGGCAGGATCTTTTCTTCCCGTAACTGTGAGGTCATAAACAACATCGTTCCCTTGGCTATGACCCCTGACCCAAGTACAATGATGAATGTGAACAGATAGGCGATTATTTTCAACATTTTCATTGTGAGGTCGAGGCATTTTTGATTCGCCATCGACCCGCTGTCGTTCTTCGGAACGGGATCCCTGAACACGTCCCATCCTTTGGTCTCCAGAACTGTCCGTTGGCTGGAACAAAGAAAATTTCAACCACGGTTAATTACGACCTTTGAATTACGACTTTGGCCGCGAAGTCGTTTGATGTTTTCCGAGAACGTTGCCTCGGAGTTTTACGGTAACGGAAAAGTGAATGCTTGTAAATAGTTTGCGTATGACGATTGGCCACACAGTAGTTGTGTGAGAAGATAAACTTGAACAGATTTCAGACGCGATAATGAGAAAGAGACGACATATATATGCACGATTAACTTAACCGTCTGTGAATGATTAGCATGCTTTTATGGCAGAAATGCAAGTAAGTATAGTTAATAATTTCGCGTCATATATTTTTCCTAGTGGCCGGCCTTTGAACTATGCATAGCTGAGAAAATTAATAAATGCCATTGTATATTTTACTTTCAGTGAGATAAATATAATTTCGGAACATTTCTATTGTCTTTATAAAAAAAATCAAAGTCATATTTTATAATAACAGATTACAAATCTGTGTGCTCTACTTTGGCTAACATTTAGCTTCGAGGCGTAGGTGTGAGTGGCGGCAAGGAAGGAAAGCCTTGGCCCTCACCTGCAACTTTCCACGCGCTGATAGAATAGACGCTGGTCTGGTCATGTTGCGCACACATTCAATCAGTTTCCATCGTTTTGACTTTTGCCTCCGCAATCATGTCAATTCTGACAATTATTAATTGCACACGTGACTGATAAAATCGATTGCTATTGTGGCAGATAAGCCACACTAACTTTATTGTGACAACAACTACAAAAAACTCGCTATTTCCACATAAACATTCTTAGCTGAAGATGACTGAGAAATTAAAATTTAAAAAAAAATGAATATTATTTTGCACGAATAAAAGAGAATTTAAATAAAAAAGGTGAGTCTCAGAATAATGACTCTCAGTTTGAAAGGTGAACCTCAATGAACCGTGAATCCAAAATGCATTCGATTCCTCGCGTCGGTTACGCAGGTGGTTGCCTCATAGAAAGACAATCCAAAACTTTCTGCCGACACTTTAAATTTCAAATTGGCATTCGATACACCATATCGCGTCTAGGTTTATTTGCATTCTTTTATCGCGCACACAAAAAGCATTCCGATTTAAATCAACATGCCGTCAAGTCGATCTCTGCGATGCTAATCAAATCGCCGATATCCAAAGCCTCACCCACTCTTTGTCCAGTCGTCAACTACTCATTTCATTGCAAAGCTCGCGAAACGAGCGAGCTGCCGCCTGATTTCGACCGGCGACTGGCAAATTGCATTGAATCGAACGCGAAATATCGAGCGATTCTGCAGAGTGAAAGTCATTGGGAAAGATTTGGTCGGCACGACGCGAGTTCTGTGAGGCGTAGCGCGTCGAGCTCTGCACACTGAGCGCTGAGCAGTCGCGAGCAAGCGCCAAATGATCGACTTACGACTGCTAACCGCGGCAGCAAAGCCCCGGCTGCAGCCACAAAGAATAAGTGTTCTAGATAGACGGACACGATATGCAAGCTCGGAACTCCCACTCGGATTATAAATAATACACAATGCAGACAGACGGCTGCAATCATATACAATAGCGAGTTACATATATATTTGGTTGCGTCATGGCGCGTATCATAACTGTTCGATTGGCGATTATCCATGCGATGTGGTATACTGTAGAAGCTATCGGACTTGAGAAATGTTTCGACAGATTTCGGTTACTGTGACGTGAGGGAGGCACTAGAGAATTTGGTCTGAACTAGATCAGTTTTAGAAGTGTATTATTACGTATTGTGAATAATTGAAAATGAGAGGGGTATCGGAAGAAATTATTTTCGAATTTTTAACTAATAAAACTGAAAGGAAATTTTTTACCGTGCGTATCGGCTTCCTGCATGTAATAGCAACAGGATCAGGGTGTATGATCCCCTCTCCATCACCCATCACCCCTCTGCTCACATTTGAACCGATTATTGTCGCGCCTTTACAACCTTGCATTATTAAGGAAGGCTTGATTCCGTGATGCAGGAGAAAGTCTGTTGACTGATCATAAATATTGCAATAATAATAACAGCCGGCAGAGCGTTGTAACATTCCATGTTGTCGCGCGATGCATTTAGAACGTCATAATCGCACCACCTTATACTATGTGTTTCTTGAAAACGTGAAAATCTGCAATGAGTAAACGCCACTCTTCGTTAATTATTCGTGAATAGGAAAGCTACTTCTTAATATCTTCCGCATTAGAACTGAATGATTGCCAACAAAACCATATAATAAAAGCAGCAGGTTTGTAGATTACAATTTTGTTGAGTAATATCTACAACAATGCTAAGTTTAATTACGCTAATTAATAGGTGAAAAGATTTACTTTCTTTATACTTTAATAACATGCATAATAATTAATAATAAACTATAATCGTGTTAAAAATAATCGTAAACATCAAAACTACCAAATTAGTAAAAAATTTGTAGCAAAAGCTTAGAAAAATCACATGATGGAAAAAATTGCATTCCATATAGCACTGTGTATGAGACCAATCTTATCTAATCCAATCGGCAATCTCATTTTCACAATAATATGCTCACGAATCTAATCTGAATAGACTGAAAGTTGTCGTGAAATGTAAATAAAATTGCTTTATCATCAACGGAAACCAATTTTTTTCGCTTTCAAGCACAATTGACAATCGATGGTTTCCGATGAAAAAAACGCACGATGCAAATCACTTGTATTGCTCGAGATGCATGGCCCGTCAACACGAGCAATCGGAGACGATGACGTGTTTTCACGTCATTCATCAGAACAATAGCCTCCGCGCAGAATCTTCGTCACAACGATGACGAACTTAATCGAAGGAAGCACCGTGAAATCATTCAAAACATTACGCAATTTTAACAGTAATTTTCATTAGAAATCGCGTGCTGTAAGTGCGCTGAACTAAACGCACCGGTGCTGCGAAATAATCGCAAATAACTCTTTTACACCTTGCATAGGATGCTTTAATAAAATGTAAATGAATTACGATCCCCGTTCGAATGCACAATGAGATTCATATGAGGCGGTTCTATATCTTCATATTGCTTGTCCTCAATTATACATTCCATGTTCTAAACTAAACTCCTCAATATTTCTGAATTATCGATAGTCGTCCCAGAAAGTAACCAGCTCTATGTTATTCTAGAACTATTATTTTCAAATATGAAACTCAGGTCGCTAGAGGTGGTTATTTTGTCGTTGTCTGGCTCGGCGGCGGCGACGGCGGCTGCGAGTGAGCCAGCTTGTGTTTCCGAGTGGATGATTTCAACGCTTGAACAGGTGACGAACTTGATGGCTATGTGTCAGCATGCACCAAGCAGTGGCGGCAGCACTGGCACAAAAACAATCTGTGTTCTTCAATGAAAATCAATCAGCCACGCACTGCCTAGGCTTGCTTTATCAATCTCCTAGCTTTTTTGTGCGCAACAAAAATGAAGCAACACAAAGCTAATATAAAGGTTATCGAAAAAAGTGTAAATTGATTATGGGTTCTTTCCTCGACAGAAGCGAGGTGTACTTGTTACTTTACTTTCGTATTCTGATTTTAATTAGAGTAAAATATGAAAATTACAATGCAATCATGTGTTCAGAACATTTCAAAAGGCTTTTCATGACATAAGATTTACAATAGATTGTTTCGATTATAATACACAGCTTGCATTATTCCACACGATCGGTAGCACTTTCTCAGTCGAGTTCGGAAGCCGATAATTTCACGAAATTGTGAGATATGTAGGTTATGTAATCGGCAATGTAAAGTATTTAACATTATACTAAGCTTTTGGTAAGGGCTTGAAAGACCTGTGACCACCATGCGATATATTATGTGCTTAAAATCCCACACACTTATTGTAATCGTCTTCGTCCTCTAGCATTTTATCCCTTGGTCCAGGAGGTCTGTATTGGACCTGTTAGACTAACGACAGCGAGAAGCGCAGCCGCTGCGAGCGAGCTGTCACGTGTTCCGGCTCCACCAGTGGGCTGCTTTTTGAAAAACTCTTGACAACCCTCGCTAAAGATAATTACATGGCAACGCCCTGGTCAGCTTAGTATGGTCATACAATGATTTAGCTGGATCAACTCTTGCTCGGTATATATATAACGTAGGTAATGTAATTTTTGTAGACGATTTCTTTCACGCCAGACACCTACATCACCTTGGGCTCCGTGCGTGGGCTCTTGACATTTAGATCTATATTCCTTCCTTGATCTTAATCAATAGCGGAGAATAGAGATCGTTATAAAACTGATTTATAGAAACAGAGGTATATGGTATAAATCGTGCAATGGGTTGTTAAACATAGAAAATGTAACTGAAACCTTTCGCTGCATGGATAACCGAGGCGTAGAGGTGCCGAGTTAGATTTGGTTTCATGGTTTATACATTGCCCCATGGTGAAATCCTGTGCGAATGGAAAACATATATTTTACGTGCTTTTTCTCACTTTATGTGAGAGTTTTAATCTTGAAATAATTATTAGACCGATTCAAGAGAACGACAAGGTTCAAGATCACAAAAACCATTCGCGAAACTGAAATCGCACTTTCTGGTAAAACAGAATTGCGATTACTCGGGTGCTAATAGCAGGACATGTTAATGTAAAGTGGGTCGGCCGTTGGATCTCATGTAAAACACAGACGTTACCCCGGCCATTCTCATCCACCACACATGATGCATTGTGCTTATGGAAAATTGTGGATATTTCATAAAAATCGAGACAACATCATGTAGCAATGAAAGTGCGTTGTTTAGGCCAATGCATTAATTTAACAGATAGTTGCCCCACGACTTAATAATGGGCCATTGTGTTGTCTGTTATTGCAGTGGTAATGAATTAAAATGTGTGATTTCCCATAGAAGTAAGAGAATTGCGATATGCCAAAACAATTAAATGATCTATCATGGATAAGTAGAGATGGCAATTGCTTTGGTGTTCGAATGAGATCGGGTTGGTGTTACCGTGGTATAAGCGATCAGCTCAAATTATAAAATGCAACAGAAGTTACCCGCTAGGATCTTGTTGACCTTATAAGTAACTTATTCATGTAAATAGCTTGGTTTAGCATGTCGATCGCTGGCATTCCTTGCGGTGATCGCGCACATGCCCGCATACTTGACAGACGCTGTTGGCCTCAAGTGACGGGGGAAATTACCAGCGTACTTAGCTCAAAAAATATGTTATTGGCAGTGTTTGATTTTGGTACCTACAGGGTTTTTCCTTTTTCGAAAGTATTTACTCTTTCTGTCTAAATAGATTTTCTTTGAAAACACTTAACTGATCTATACAGTGAATTGAAGACACATTTTTATATTCCAGATATTCCAGATTGTTCGATCCAAGTCCCCAGCTGAATTCAAAGACAAAAATACTGCTTTCTCACTTCACACTACATGCTGCTACCAGAATGTTACACAAGCAAACGGCCTTTTATTAAAAAACTGTGTTAAGCATATGTGATTACAATAATTTAGTAACATCTCAGAATGCATGCGATTCTGATACAGCGCTATTCGAAGACTTTTGAAATGCATCTCGCAATGGCAGCCCGCTCAATTGGCTTGATAATTATACAGATAAAGCTACATAAATCCTATTCCTCTGTCATGCTCGAACGGTTCATCTGTACGTTGGCTAATGCGGCATTACGATCCACCAGCAGGCAATCGTCGGACGCATACTAAACGTCAGCACGGTCGGAGCGAGCGGGGCACAAAGGGATGATTGTTGCATCGGGCGGCTGGAGCAGGAGCAGTAGCACGGCGGCCATGCACTAACGGTAAGGTATTCAGCCTTCTTCCGTCGTTCGGTCTAGTGAAGGCCGACTAGTCCACTGACTCGAATGTGATTGAAGGAGTCAATCTGCCCTTTACATTATTATATATTATACCCACAAGTCCGTGATCTTTGTGATTGCGTCTGAAACCACAGAGACAAATCTAGGGAAAAATTTATTGTTGTTCGGAAGGTAAATCCAAGGATGGCCAAGAAAAGCACTAACTTTTGTTCAACCGGAACTTGAAATGCGTCACCGTTCGGTGTGTAACTAATTTTGGAGCTGAAATTAAGGCATGTAATTTATCAAAACGGAGTGCGTGGGTGGAATTCGGCGGTAGCCCCCCAAGGAGTTAGTGGGTGGTAAGAATGTCGGGAAAACTGAATGATGTTCTCTGATGTGATAAGTCCAATGATGTCATTGGCGACAGACACAAGATAGAGCGTGTAACGCGTGTTTATGATAGGCTGATGATGTTGTCTTATTCCATCTCGAGAATTCTAAAGGTACTACAATATTATCTATCAAACAAAATCTAATACACACGTTGAAATAAGACGCGCAGAAGTTAAAAAATAAAAAAATCTTTGGTATCATGTTATGTCAATCAAATGGTAAAGAAAACTCTGCCGCATTATGGGAATAACTCTGATATTATTCTCCCATTGTAAAAATAAGTGGTCCAGAACCTATAATACAAACTTATCGAACAATGCTCAAATCAAAGTAATATAAAAAAATCATCACGGTTCGATTGTATATTATCCAGCTGTGCGTAAGCCCCGGGTCTTGGTGCACGCACAATGTCCACGCAGGTTGCGTATACCGCGCTCTCGGCTGGAGACTTGAACGCACGGAGATCGAATTATACACGCGGTAAACTATGCACGTTTCCCGTGATGATATCTCGGCAAGTACGCGATGTAAATGTGATACACGACACGAGACGAATCAAATCGAAGCTGTATCTTCATCTGACGGTACCCGACCAAACTAATGCTCTTGGTAGTGAAAATAAGTTCGGCTCATGCCCTTTTGGAGAAGTCGTGTTCTGTTAAAGGTGAACCGAGACACAAAATCTCGAAACTTTCTCGGATAGTGATTTTAATGAAGACATTTCTTTGCTTTTCTGTAAGAAACTGGCTTGTAATGCACGATAATTGATATCTGTCGGAACGTGGAGCTATGTAATGGCCACTATTTAAGACGTGAAAAGTTTCTATGTATTGCATTCAAATTATTTGAAAATGTCACACAGAAAAGATTAAAAATATACATGGTCCGTATAACTTGTCGTTCGACGTGCGACAAGTCACCCTTCGCAATTAGGTACCCTATAATATAAAGAACGTCTGAGATAAAGAGCAGAGGACACGATCGACTGAATGGATGATAATTGTAGTTTCGAGTACCTTAAAAGTGGTGGATTTCTCTTACCTTCCGCCGTACAGGGGCGTCGTGTCATCGTCATCGGAGTTCTCGTCACTCATTTCGTTCCTGATCGGCATCGCCTGGCTTGCCATGGCTGAAACACATCGCAGACAAAATCAGAAAAAAGTCCATTCATCGCTAACAATCATCATAGATACATCCGAAGAACTAGATTCTACCAAAGTAAAGTGTGTGGAAGAAAAAACGACATGTGTGTTTTGGGCACAGCTTATAACGATATCCTCTCGAAGATCAGGATACGAGATAAAAAATAGCGCCGAAACGAACGAACTCCAAATTGCGGCCAGTGGATGCGAAGCATGCAAAGCAGCGGTAGAATCAAGTAGATCAAGTTTGTACAGAAACCAATTAGATTGGATCATTCTAACTCGAGCGACGCTTCCCATGGTTTGGTTGCATTTTTCACGCACTTGTACACGCATGTCATTTGCGGCACAGGATAACGGTAATTCGAACAGCGAGAGATAGAAAATTGCATGGTTTTGGCTTCGCTATCGTGTTCGAGGCGAGTCTCGCTCCAGTTAGGGCCGAGTGGTCAGTCAACAAGTCCTATTCTTCGGGCGTGTCGTACAGCATCAAGACGGCCTTCGTACGAGTTTCGTCGTCTTATTTTCATCACGAGCAAGGTCGCAACACGTTTACGGTATTCGATCACTTCTTGGCACAGCCTTATTTCTCCTAACGGTAAACAAAAAATGACAAAGTCATTCTCATAATTATCTAATGTTGATTTTAATTGGGAAGCAACGATGGATTTTTGCTTGTCGAATGATGGTTGAGGAAATTATGGCAAGAAATGAGGTAATTTAACTTTTATTGGTAGGAGAAAATTATGGCTTACGTCTGCTAACGATTTGTTCAGGAAAACGAATTTACATAAAAATGCGAGTCACCCTAATATGGTGACGTAGAAAAAATTCTTGCGAAATAATTGGATGTACTTCAATGTGCAATGGGTTCAAGTTTCAAAACACAAGTGGAATCGGTTGCAAGAAATCATGAGCAATTTTTTCACCGCGTTCAAAGATCTGATCAGTTGCACCCGATTACGTGATATCCATTCTGGTCGATGATTTGTAGGCTGCAATCGCCATCTTCTAGCGATCTAGTACCTTCCTTTGACCATGGTTTGACACTGATAAGATAGTGCTACCACGTGCTGCCAGTGCTGCTTGGAGCTATTGCTAAGTTCGTGGTCAGTCGGACTGTCGGCTATCTCGAGTATGGTTTACAAGCTAAAGTAGCCCATTGTTTGTTGGGAAAAATGCAACTGCAACAGTGGTTGTTTTCACAGTCTAGGACATGTGTACTTGACAAGATTAAAGATAACAAACCTTTTCAAGCTACTGGCTACATTTTCGAAGAAGTTTCTTGTTCGAAGAGGACGCCGGTCTCTTTAATGCTGCATCCATTTAGTACTTTCTTATTCATTAATCCAAAGCATATTTTGATATTGAATCAATTAATGATATTCATTAGCTGTTTGACTGACGTGGACAAATATTGATTCTTAGATTAAAATGTCAAGCCTTGTCCCTAATGTGACTTACTTCCTGCCTTCACACCTAACTGGCAATGAGCTTATTTGGGATATGATATTAACTGAGATTAATCAGTTTAAAATTGACACTAAGATTATGGGAAGAAACTTATCTATACACTCTATAAGTAAGGACAGCTAGTTACTTATATGGTTTAAAAAGAGCCAAATTTCTTACCAAGTAACGTGTCATACAAAGAAAATACCGTTTTACGTGTGATTAAATCGTATATAATGAGCAAGCTTTGTAAATTGTAATTAATTGGAAATATTTAAATTGACGTTGCTTGCGAGCAGCTCATCTCAATCGAATTATGGTGAAGCAGGTCGTACCTTTTCTACACTAGATACCAATTACGACAGATTATGGCTTATGACAGTTATTCGATGAGATGAAATATTTCACCTAATTGCTATCCATGATTTTCAATTCAAGGATCAATTTTCGTAACAACTCAGGTATAAGTCACAACTGCATACCGTTGAAAGGTCAAAATGCATCGAGATGCACTGCAGTCTGCATTCTGATCTGAGGAGTTCTGCGGCATTGTTTCACATTCTTCCATGAAATGCATTGGCTGTATATTGTGATAGTAAGGGAAGAATGGAGTTAGTGGGGATAGTAGGCGTGCGAATCACTAAATCACTCGGTTACAAATATAAATTGCACTGATTTATCTCTCCGATGATCTCATAATGTCTGCAGCGGTGATCCTTTCCCTTTCTACGCAATTTACAATGAGCAAGGTAGCTGGAGATGATGCGAACATCGGTATATAGCCAACAACAAAGCTTGTAACATTGAAGATATCGATGATATAGATGACTTTGACATTTAGCACTAAGATTGGGGTTGGAAATATGAATCATATCGATTAAACATTATAAAAACCTAATACCTACAATAAAACATAAGTTCGCATTTTATTTTCAATAAAAAACAATTTATTACGTCCTAATTTATAACGTCTATGATATCATTCGGAGATATTGTGACCTCCGTACCATCACTCGCTATAAATTTCCTTTTTAAGTGCACATGTGATCTGTGAATTATTTGCGATTGTTCAATTTCTATAAATGTTTTCTTATGTGCGTACCAATGCAATAATTGCTGTGCATTTGCATGTTGTTGAATGATTAGTCGTTGAAAGAGTTTGAAAGCATGTTATGTTAAAAATAATGCTCAGTAATAATAAATGCATAAATGTTGGTGTAGAAAGTAAAATCATCAAGCGCGAAGGTGATTGATGATTGAAAAAAATATATATTGCAACTTCGAAATAATGAAATAAAGCAATGGTTTACAATAATTTTCGTCGAACATTTCGTGGAAGAACATTGAGTAAACGATGCAATTTACAACCGCTCATCGGTGGAATTTAAAAAGGCACACTGCAATATTGAATCATCAAAGATGAATTACCGTAAAATTTACGTTCACCTAAACTTTAAGAAACATTAAACAATTTCGTTATATTGCTTAAGAAAGTAAAAGGCGGTTAATTATTAGAAAACATGCAGATAATTTTGCTTAACATATTAGCTAGAAGCATTTTACTGCATCGAAATTCCAAACCGAATTATCGCAAGTTTTGACAGAAAATAAATTATCTACCTAAATAACACCGTGTAGTAATAATCTGATTGACAAAAAAAGGTTGAAAATGCATTCCAGCGTTCGGCGTGTGTATTAGGTCGAGGACTTGCGTTGGGCGTTGAAAAGCTACACGCTTATGACGCGACCATTGTTCACAAGACGCATGTTTCTAGGGTGAATTACCTGCGCCTTCACTATTCAGGCTAGTCGCATGAGAGACATAAGAACCGGCACGAAGACAGAGTAGTTGTCAATATTTCCAGCACAGAATGGTAATTCTTTGGCATATAATCTCCACGAGGTACAATTATCGAAAGGCAAGCAATTTGCGCCTGTCAGACGATCAAGCGATATAATTTATTAAAGGTGCTTTAGGTGGGTGACTAAATGACTTGATCATGTACTTAGGTAAGTTGAGGCGAAGAAATAAAATTTATGTTGTCAATTAAAATACATCACCATATTTTCGCGCGCTCCTTTTTTTCTCGGAGACGTGGATAGTTTTAAAAGACACTTAAAAAAAAATCCAAAAAAATACATCGCTTCTTTCTACCGCTATTATTTTGTCATGGCCACCGCTCCAATTTGACGTAAATTAATTATGGTCGTAAAGTGGTCAATCTCACTATTATTATCTCTCAGGACAAATGGAAACGTCCCCGCGTGCCCAGAGCCCGCGTTGGCTAATTCGGGCGTGGTCGGTTTTCCTCTGTGGGACTGCGGCATTGGGCTGACGAGGCGGCGGGACGTCATTTCGCTTTTCCTTGTTCAGCAACTTCGGCGCATGGCGTTCGCTGGACTATTCGAGGTTGCCGTCGTCTGAGCGGTCTGAGGGTGTGACCAAGTTGTGACTATGAACCGCATGGTGTGTCTTGTATATACTGTCCTTTATTAGTGAAGTACATGGCGGATGAAGGATCTTATTCCTCTGTACTAATTTCACGGATCTAGCTGGTGTCCTTCTGCGTGGAAGAACTTGCACAGCTCGTCAATGTTTGGACATGTTGCATTCCCGATGCAATCCCGTTTCAAGTTCGTTAGTGCCAGTTCTCGGCTACATACATTTCGTTCATAATCTCAATCTTTATTAAAAAGCAATTGACCGTTTTGTTTGGAGAGGTTAATCTAAATATGAAAACGAACTTGTGGTGGCCACAAAAGCTCGATTAACATTGACATTTATTAGAGGATTGTCATCTGTTAACTTTCCCAAGTGTTTGCTTGTAGACGTGACATTTAGCTCAGCGGTCAGTGTAGCAGCCGAGATAAATGGAGCCAATGTTGCATATTGTCAAGATGAAAAATGTTCATGCAACTCTAATTAGTGTATACGATCCGTGTGCAAGTCAATTGCCATCTGTGACTAATTAAAAATAAAGTCGGAGGGTGGACGCACTTTAATCGCAAGGTCAATATGTGATTATTTATTGAACAACCACGGTGTTAGACAATGGTACGTGACAATGGTAATGATTATCGTAACAACCGTGCGCGATTCGCAACCTTGTCGATTGCTGACTAACACTTTCTTCGGCTACAAGATCCAACCACACCCAAAAATCGAGCGCAAACTATCTTATCACGAGTTGGCGGCACAGGACGTGTAATTGATTAATTGGGAGATATTGACCAGATCGTTTCTTCTCGCGAAACCGTACTTTTGCGGATGTAGATTAAATATAAAGATTATCGAAAGAATGATAAGTTTCAAGCTTTTGGTTTGAATTTGACCAGCGGCTAAGGAAACAATGGAATGGATTGAAGGAAGAAAGGACGGCAACAAATGAGAAACGGCGCTGGCGGGACAGAAAGAAAGGGTCAGCTGTGACTGATTATGATTCGGTGCACAGATCACACAGGACGAAACGCCCGAGAGCAAATTTATTGAATGTTCGACCATTACTTATGTAACGGCGAGATGATATGCGCCCAATAAATCATTCTCACAGAGTATTTAAATGGACTCATACATAACAAAGCATTTTATAGTTGTCGTGTCAAAATTGCCCCTATTAATATAATCTTCTTAATTAATCTAATTTTATTAATTAATCGTTACTTGGATCATCTAATCCAATCGCAATGGAGGCTTATTGCGAAAGATCCCTATCATCTTCAACTTTGTAATATCAGATTGTAGCCTGAAAATAATTTCAAAAGCGACTCAGATACAGCATAAAAATCTATATGAACAGCTTAACATTTGAGGGAAAATATGGACAATGATGAGAAAATTCTGAGTGCGTGTAAACGATATCGTTTACTAGTGTGGCGGTGGCCTAAATACACTCTAGTACTTTAATTCGTTCTTCTGTTCGCATGTGAAACGTCACGATTTCATTTCATCCGAAGTCCGAGTCCGAGAGATGCATGCGCGATGCTCAGATGCTATGAGATCGTGGATTCATTCATCTTGCGAGCTATCTAAATGAGGTAGCAGCAAAGCAACTAGACTGATTGACACCGACATCTCATTAGCTATGATTACAGAAGCTGTTCAGCGTGCATCTTCGAAGGATACACATCGGACTTTCGATTTAACACAAAGCAAAAAATACCCCCTTTACTTTTCTCGGTAACGAGATCGACGGGAAACTGCGTAGATAAAAGTACAGGCAGCGCTTTTAGAAAAAAATCGTTTGAAAATTATAAAATTTGCTAGTCATTAATAATGTTCAAAATTAAGTCATCGAAATGATCAAAGCGAAAAGATAATCGTTTCAATGAAAGACATCATGCCAGGACCATGGCGGCAATGAATCGGTAAATAATTCAATACCATTTGCAGACTCTTATATTAATTAAGCTCATTTGAAAGGTGAAACTAAAATGCAGCATGCGGTATGTGGATTGCAAAAGTTCAGCATGGCTTAGCTGAACCCGGATCACGGCAGATAGACCCTGAACTATAAATACTATAAGCTATGTCGTGCAGACGTATTGTTTCACAAGAAATCGGACGCAATATCACAGTCGGTACTGACATGCTGAGGGGGTGGTTTCCAGCTTTGCGTTGCCCGAACCGATTGAATCGTTCCTGCCAGTGTAAAAATCAGTGTCAACAACACCTTTATTGCAGGTAAATGCACCTACATGTACTGCATGTACTGCAACGTCCGTCTACGATTCACGCTGATATATTATACATTTTAAACTGCTCCTGGCTGTTCTCCAACCAGCTAGAGTTCAGACAAAGGCAGTCCAGTTTTCTTACCCTCCGACCGTTCATAAAACTGTTTCATAACATTTGTATCAAAAATCAAAATATTCATGCAAACTTTCAACGCCAAAGCAAATATTTACATAACGATGCAAACAGTTATGACAAGAAAGTGCAGTAGCCAAGATCTGCACAGAGATTTGTGTCCAGCGCCACAGCTCTCACTTTCTGCAGAGAAATGTAGGTAGCATGTTGTCTGAGGGCAAACTGTTTGCTTTATTTTTACCGACCTGTGCCATGTGGTAACGCCCTGGCTTGCTTATTTAACCGACCAATGTAATGCTTCTGCTGCCCACAAGATAAGAAATCTGCTGTGTGTTATATATACACTTGGAGCCCTGATAGGCGTGTGTCTCGTTGGCTCTAGCTAGAGTCTAGAGACTTCGTGACTGAAAATACTGGATCACCTGAAGCTATCGAGGTCTATGCATGATTACGTCGCGAACCGACACGCATTTCCATTTCGTTCGAATTTCCCGAAGCGACTTTGGAAATCGATCGCTCTGAATTTATAAAGGATTATCAATTTTTTGTTGTTTTGACGCATTTTTTAAAGATCAATCCGTGTTTCGGCTCACTCGGAAAGACTTAACGGGGAATTAATCGATCAGGGCTTTAGATTTTTAGATTTATGACTTTCGTCATAACAATAAGTCTGTGAAAAATGACCGAATCACATCCCAGCTTTACACGCGTGTTAGTCAGCGCCGTGGCTCGTTAGGTGTGAATATACACTTTTATACCTTTTTGGGCGGATTAATGAAGCCTGTTAGGCTGATTAGAGACGCTTTCTCATAAGATGTTTACGAGAATAACGTGTCCATAGATCCAAATCTTCAGTGACAACTATAGTGGCTAGTTATGATGATCTTCTCGCCGCAAATGATTAATGGATAAACTACAAAAGGGGAAAATATTTATAGACAAGGACAGGGGGGCACAAAATGCAACAACCCACTCATAAAATGCATTTTTTCTTACAAATACAAAATCTTGTATTGATCATCATGGGGGATAAGTTACAAAAATGATACTACATCTTTCATTTTAAAGTCAATTTCAAGTTTGGGTCGACTGGCACGTTATTTTAGCATTTGGGCGGAGGGTTTTTCCGATTATCATCTGAGTTCCTTCCCTACAGAAATTCTTTTACGAATCATGACACGAATTTTAGCCTGTGATCAGAGGGAGTGCCGAGAGCCACTATGTTATACATCTGTATCAGATACAATCCACGATTCTGCTCTCAAACAACACGTGGGTTTGCAAACTGCCATGCGCCTAGCTCTGCAGTCTGCACTTAGCGCAAGCCAGCTTGGCTTTGTCTTCGAGCCAATAACCAAGTGTTGCCAACGTGGGTGACGAGGTTACGACCTGGACATGGGGCATTGGCCAGCGCTGCTGCCGACCACATCCATTATTACGCGTCAAGACACGGAGATAAAGCGTCGGGAGCGATTGTTTTCTGCTCAAATGGACCTTGTATCGATTAAGATGAAAATGTTACCGCAGCCGATACCTTTCAGTTAGCTGGAATTGCGAAACGTTTCTGTTGATCTTGTGCGACGCTTGTCCAGAGGCTCGCATTACGAAGGGTTGTCGAGAAAATTATTGTCATCGAGGACAGGTTTCTCATTAATCGGATGATATTTTAATAGCAAATAAGATTGTTTCTGGAATTCTTCTAATCCCTTTTGTCCTCCGAATGATTCCGAAATTATATTAATTTTATTGTTATCTGCAGGTACCATGAAACTCTAGAAGCCAACAGGGAGGCCATTGGGGAGGAAACAGGTGTTTGCTTCTTCTCTAAGGTAATATGGAATTGCACATTCTTTGTTTTTGCACCACATTCCGACATCGCAAGGTCACAAAAAAGGCGTGAAAAGTTCTGGGTCTGGCTTTCGGTGTGTCAAATTATCAAAATCGTGTAGACAAGATTCAATTGCTTGAAATACCACAATGGCCTGTTTTCATGGATGATTAGACATGAGTGTGATTGCCGCAACAGAATCCTAATCATTTTTCTATTATAACGCCACAAGAGATACTTAATGATACAATTCACACTGACACAGATGCAAATGCTAGCCTAACCACACAAATGTTATTACAATTACATGTTATATTTACATATCAAAATATAAAAGCTTGATCATTTTTCCTCAAGTCATCTTCATGTGCTGACCCAATTTTTTTCTAAATATCAGAAGCCCAATTCCAAGCCACCAAAGGCTAAATGAAGTTTGCATTTAGAAAATTGGAAGTGGCATCACACTAACAGAGAGTTAATACTAGTTTGAGCATACATTGCCTACATTAACTGGCGTATAACTATAATTACACATTCACAACTCACAAATAGGTAATTACGGCATTCAATTTATTTTGAAAAAAATGACATGCAATGTAAAACCGTAGTAAATTTCTTAAAATCGGGCTGAACGGAATTAGAGAAGGGTCTTTTTGCACAGGATGTGAAAACTTTTAATATTAAAAACTAGCAATCATCGCATCAATGTCAGTTTTTCAGATTATTTCCGTTCGATCTGTTTCACTAAATGAAATCAGCTTTTACATTAAACGAAGAATCTTCCTCGAACGAATACGAAGTCACACCGAAATGTAACATAGATATTATATCTTCGTGAACAGGTAGCATGTTAACTTGTCGAATGGCTACTTTCGTGTTCGCCAAGTCAAGTGCAGCCAATTCAAGAAAGTGGTCTTGCAGCCTGAATAATTCAAGAAAGTGAACCACACCGTGCCGAGCAACCGTTAGAAGCTCTCTGCCATATGCAAAGCAATGTGTTACGATAAATTAAGAGCGGAAGCCAAAAGTTGTCGATACGAAATAAAAGATCTACTTTATCACTTTCGATGTTATCCTTGGCTGGGACAAGCTGGTGACATACTTGAAAGCCTTGGTTCTCAAAACCAACTTTTTGTCCCGTTTCTTTTCGTCTTGTCTCCAAGTATCTCCAAGTAATTTAAATATTGTCCTTAGGAGCTATAGGAAAAGTTATCGAGCATCTGACTTAATTGCGGCATCATTGATCGATCACCGTACTTAATCAAGGTTGTCTTGTGAAGATTTTGGAATATGATTGGTCGTAATGGACGATAATAAAGTAATAGCACCAGTAAATCATGGACCGTTCCATGACTTCGTGATGATGTTGAGGAAGGTTAATTGGGATCTTTCGTCTTGAAACAGCCCACTTGTTTCATTTTCAAAAAAACGAATTAAAATTAGGAAACGTAATTTATGCTTTATTGTTTACTATTGAGTTCATACACGGGGCGAGATTGGTACATTTCAATTTACAACAACAAAATAAAAGGGCAATGTTTTCACGATTTTTACGTAATCTAGAAACAAATCGTGTAATAGCCCATCTTGAAATAATCGCAACTGTTTCCGTCTAACTTCAGGTCCGCTATTCCGGCCAGCTGTCAATGAAAGGAAAGCTTTTACTGACACTGACCTTAGCGCCTTGCAAGTAATGTGTCAGTGTCAACGCAACAATGCGTCGATCCATTTCACGTCCTCCTACCGCCGATCACGCATGACTTTTATTGAATGACTAATTACGCTGGAGCGCTTAATTGGAAAATTCGAATTGCCTGCTCATCTGTATCACCAATATACGCAGAATCAATGCGAACACGACACCGAATCGATTGCAGGAGAGTTGAATGCTAGGACACACCGGTTCCAGTGCAATGCATGCAGGAGAGATGAATGCTAGAACAGCGCACTAGCTGCTGTGCTCCGAGAGTATGGAAGGTCTAATGCACGAATACTAGGCCATTTCGAGTGCATTGCCTTCATTAGAGATCGACGCCAGGAGCCGACGCCGACGTCGTCGTGTTTACAACCGCCACGTGCTGAACGAGGGCTCGCTGTGCCTTAAATCCTGGCACAATTAAAAAGTTTTACCTTGCTAATCGCAGAGGAAATCATTAATTAGTGTTCAGCGTGCGAATTTCACGAACCTACGGCGAGGCATGTAATAAGGTCAAATTTCGTCATGTAATACACGCAGTTTTATGAGGATTTGTTTGAAAAGACGGAATGAAATCTTTATTCCATTCTTCGCTGTGTCTTTATTCCAGAGGCCAGCATTGTCATTTTTGTAAGTTTTAAATTTGCAATGAAAGGATTTGCCATTCAGCTGCTCCATTATTAATAAGGAATGGAAGAAAGATTTAACTTCAAAACAAGGCCAATTTCATACGCCATCAGCTTGCTCACGGTATATAATAATTTATTTCATTATTTATAATAATATCAAAATGTATACCTTTGGCTATAGATATCAGTAAGAGTAAACGAAACTAATTCTGTTTCAATAGCAATAACGAGAAGTTGAAGTAAACCCGATAAAAAAAACCACGCTGTACCTTGATACAATTGAAATCGTGACTCTTATGCCATTACTTTTTGGAAACGTCAGATTATCAACTCTTACAATTTTGTTTACTAATTTATAGAGTCTTGTGTCTTTAAAATGACTACTAATTTAAGGGGAAATACTAAGCGTCCTTTGTCCAGTCATTTCAATGTTCATACATTGAATTCGCAACAATATAATGCCGATGCCCATTATAGCACTGGAAATTGGAATAACACCTTTCTCTGACGACATCAACTTTTGATTTCAAAAACACATGCGAGTCCGAGTGTTTAAATAAATTTTGTGTTCGTCGATAATATTTCTTGTTAGCACGTTGCAATCGACGGACGCTAGTCAAAGCTGACTAACCAGTGACCTATAGAATCCGCGCATAATAGCACGGCGATGCCTCATTCTTCAGTCTTGCCAGTCTTAGGATGGCCTACTCGCCGCTCTTTAGATCTAGGTCGGAGCGGAACCATCCGAACGTCCGATTCCGAATCTGTTACGCGATGCAATGTGTTGTTGTAGATTATGATTCAATATAAAGTCTTCGCCACACGCTTCAAGAGACATCATTAAGATTTTAACCATGGTATTTGCATACGGCACAGTAGAATGGCCGGGAGCATCGCGATAAAGACCATTCTTCGAGTTCGCACCACGGCGAGTGCAGAGTCGCCAAGATCCCAACGAGCTGCAGGGAAAGTAGGTCAGAAGTCTCGTCCACACCTGACACCGCGGGGAAATTCGAGTGCCATAGTTGCCAAATGTTATCATTCATCATTTTATATGGAATCATGATTAAAAAAGTTCGGTATGTGATGTGTACACAGTATGGAAAAAGTTTGTTGGCGTTGGAAGCAATTGCAAGTTTTTTTTTGTTTAGTAAGGTATGGCTCTGAGTGTCTGTTTAGCAGCTTAAAAAAATTGTATGCTATAGATGCACCTGCAATATCGAGTGATGCTGAGGTGCAGTTGTGTTTCCATCACGTTGGGAACGGTTATCGGGGATAATTTTGGCCTTGAATCGGTACAGATAATTAATTGTGGTTTAGTATATATTTTATTAGAAATATATAGCGTTAAATTATGTTACAATAGATGTTGCTTTTATTGGATATTTTGTCATATTATAAAATTATTATATTGTAATTGTTATAAATATAAATCTTCGAGACCATCAGTAAAACAACGGGGTATGGTGTCAAGACTACACTGGCATAATTTTATGGCATCATGAGGTATTATGACAATTTTAAATACTAATATACCTTTCTACTGGTGTTCAGGTTTTCAAAGTATATGATATTAATAAAACTCAAGGTTTGCTAGGCGATATCCGCAACAAGCTCTTTCAATCAACTTTAGCCATGGTTTCTCAGGGCAAAAGAGCCGGTACCAATAATTGCTTGGCCTTTTTTTGTCGAAAATTGATAACCATACCGTGGTTAGAACCTCAATCGCATGTGCAGTTTTCGAATGCACAGATTGAATTTGCTAATCGAATCGGATCACCTCGAGCTTTGTGAACAGCTTGGAGATGGAAACACCAGCAACCTCCTGCATGCCTGCGGTAGAACCTTGTTCAGTCGCGTACGAGCCCTGGGGCAAGCATGCAATTTTCAAACGCAAACCCATCTCACTTAAGTATAGCAGTTTTTCCTCGTGTCTAATGGAACGCGCTCGTTAAAAACAAAAGGCTCATTCATTGAGTGTTGCGATGCTATACCAGATCCATGCTGATGTACCGTTAGCATATCCAACTGTAAAGTGTGTATAGTATCAAACTATAAGGAGGTTAGAGACGAGCATAATTAGGCTGAATATCTGGGTGATGGAACATGTGATATGATTGCATTAACCTTAATCTACATTAAGGTACATCTTATATCTTTTGAATTTAATCGACGAAGCTAATCAATCTTACGACATCCGTTTTTCTCGCGGTAGTTGCCAGCAATGTGCGTAAGTGCATTATCATTTTCAATCCAGTTCAAGTATGTTGGCGGTATTTGTTATAAAATTAAATAATTGTACCCAATTTGGTATCTCAGTTCTTGGTAAAAATCTAGGCGATTTCAACGATAAAATATTTGACACCAATAGGTACGCTGCAGGAAATTAGAATATTTGTGATTGGTTGTTCATCGATGCTGGAGTCATATCTTCTAATTCAAAGTTGATACTGCAGTTATCCGCGACGATTTCCTACGAAATTAATTCCGTTAAAATCGCCAATTAGAACAAACGCTTGTCACCTCACCGTGAGTTGCCAATACTACTAGCGAATTAAAACACGCTTTTCACTAATTTGTTTCTGTCGATGGGCGCCATGAAATCATCGGTAATTATCTCTAAGCTGCTTCCGCGTGAAAGGCAAATGAAGCACTATACCTATCGGCAATAATTATGCAACTGTCAGAGTGCGCTAATGGTGCGGCGCCGATGAAAACGATATGTCGACAAACTGGTGTGGGCGGTCAATGGCTCGTCACTGACGATGGCGAAGACGAAGATGAAGATGAAACGCCGCGTAGGTCCTTGGCGAAGGGCGCTGCATCTTTATATCAGATTGATGATCTCACGTCAAAGTTGAGTACCGTTGTGCAGGCACGTTGTACGCTTATATAGTAGTGAGTGCAGCGAATGTTTTGCTAGCCGTGAATGGGCTGCTGGATAATTAAAACTTTGAGACTGGATCGTGTCATAAAGGCAAAGCACAGTTCAATTTTGCGGTTATCACATTTTTACGCATCGATGTGGTGGGAAAATGTAATACATTTTTTATGTTTATTAAAAATATATGCATGCCCCATTTTAGTATGTACAAGAATATTTCCTTCCGCCTTCACAATTGCCAATCGCTAGGCTTGCTAAAAATATCTCAGTGGCCATAATTTCAGGAATATCGATCGTACATCAAAGAGATAAGAAAATGGGACCATAAATAAATAGTTGATTTGGATGTTTATCTCCGTAACTTCGCGATAAAGTTTCAATATTAGTCGATAAATACTTATTAAATAAAAAAATATCCGCATAAGAACTGCTGAAAGTAGAGCGAAATTTATTGGAAATAATTCTCAAAACTCACCGATTTTTTGATAATCCTTTTCAAAATGTCACTTGAACTCTCGTCAGGGAATTTGCAATTCCATGATGGCACTCACATTTGCACACACTTCATCTGACACTCGTGTAGAAGCAACGAACCTAGAAGCAGCCTGTCCCGATGTTAGTAGGTGAAGATCGTACGAGCTAAGGAGGGCTTACCAGCAGCTACCAACTAAACTACCTTCACCTATCTCGTCTTGCAGTCGACTGACCGAGCTACACTCAATCTTGGCATTCGACAAAAAGAAAACTCGTGAAAGCGGCTGTCTGATTGGGTGTGACGTCACAATCACCCACGAATAAAATCTCTATCTGTTCTGTTTTATAATGAAAGATAATCAGCAATCGGTATGTATATTGAGTTTTATCTTCTGTTTGTGTAAGCGGTCAAGGTGCATTATGTTTTGCAACATCCTAATACAGCGGATCCGTGATTGCCGAAATCCGCAGGAATTCCTCAGAGTGGAGGCGGTTGTTCTTGGTTCTTGGAAATCAAAGTGTGCATTGGTGGAAAATACAGATGAGCAGCGAATTTGAAGGGTTGGGTAGATGAGGCATAACCCACTGTAATATATACTTTGAATTACAGGTGTAACATTATAAGAGCATGCAATGGCTATGAGGTGTATTGAAAATAAATATTTTGCCACTGCCTTGCTTTGACGCTCCGGTGTAATTAATCATTAAATAAAAGTTGTACAATCACCGACGAATTTAATCAATTAGTTGTGAAATCAATTTTAGAAAAATTACAACATAATTAAAAAGTAAAATCGTTATAAAACAGCCCGAAAGCTGACCAGTGAAATTACTCTTCCCGCAAAAATCAGTTGCTTATTTTACAAGTTCAACAAAATATTTGATTTCTCTGCCTTTCGCAAAATTATTTTATCATCGATTGCGCTTTACATTGAAATTTTCAGCCAAAATTCTTCTCAAACCGGATATCTTGTATTGGACTTCAAATTCACCTTTTAGTTTTTATATTGTAGGCAGCGAAAAATAAGTTTGAAAACGGAACGAAAACTATTATATTTCTCTTCACAAGTTGATATACTGCTGTATTATTTTCCATGGCAATCTCTCCTATCAGCATCTAGGTGATCGATATGATATTATTATTATTACGTAATCATTTTCTTCCAGTTCTTACCCAGGTATTAAAACGTTTGGATATTGTTGGTGGTTTTCATAGGGAAATGCAAAAAAATAGTATGAAAAATATATTATATGCTCTAGCAAAAAAATAGTATGAAAAATATATTATATGCTCTAGCAATAAAATAGTACCATAACTTTTGCGAGAGAATGAACATTTCAAAATGGTTCTCAAATTTACATATTGATTCAATTCGGCGATTAACAAAATAAGATTATTATCCTACTATTTTGGTGGTGGTTATATACTATTTAGTATTTGGTACTATACTTCTTTCCTTTCGCGCAAGATAAAAAAGAATTGGGACTCAATTTCTTTCGCAAATGTCTCATTAGTAAAAACACAAACTTATAATCAAAAAACATCGAGTACAAGAAGTCAGACACAGCAGTAGCTCCATGTTCCGTTACTTGAATCACTGACTCTTGAATAACGCTTCGCCTGGCATCGAATATCAGCGCCTAGGAGGTTAGACAGCCCGCAAAGCAACCGGGGTCTACAACGGAAGAAGCGGCTCTTGCCTATCAGCCCACGATTGCGATAATGAAGTAAGAATGCATTCTTACTTTTTACTCAAGATATATTTCACAGTTTGACGCAGGTAAGCCACACGAGGCTTTGTCTCGCTTTATTGATATCAGAGATAACCATTAGTATATTGTCCATGTTCATCCCAGAGATAGAGATCTTGACGCAGATATACCGGCTGCTAGATGACAGATAACCCGATTAGAATTGCGCGACAATAGAAATTGCAAGCTGTTATCTAATCGGACAGGATTGAGGACCTAGGCCACCAGAAAAAGTGTATATTATCAACCTAACATGGGTTAGGACGTATAATATTATAATATGATAATATGATAGTAGTGTATGATAATAATAGGACGTGTAACATGGTATAATAAAATATATAGAGCCAGGGTGATGACTAACGAAGGAAGAACACAGCTAATGCGAGTGGAATATGATTTTGTTACCACAACTAATAGCTAGAAAATAATATATGTAACTAAGTGGTTACATAACTATAGGCCTCGTGGCAATATTCTCGGCCTGTTACACCAAGTGTCAACCCATTAGCATGGAACATACCAAGCATTGATTTGGAATACTATTAGAATTCTAGGAATCGATTAGCTCACTTCATAAATCACGAGTCATGCATCCATTGACTGTTTTCTATGAACGATATCATAGCAGTCATATTTAACTTATGATACTCCCTTTCTTTCCAATCAAAATCGTAGAGAACTACGTGTTCAGACCGGCAAGTGATAATGGGTCATTGAAGATCGCTTACCCCCGGTAATAGACATTTTACGATTTATAAAAAGTCCAAGCGGCGAAGTTCTTTGGTGGGCGATAATGGAACGATAATATACTATTTATCATTTCCTGTGAGATAATTGATGGCTTTATTCCTTATATGGAATTTTTTGGGACTATGGTTTTACAAAAACTGCTGTGGATTTCATATACATTTTATAATACAGTTTTGATTATATTTGGTTCAAATTTTAATTCGATCTGGCGTTCTGTTTCGCCTGTGCCAGCGCACACAAATTAAGTAGGAGATCTCTCAGAAGCCGAAAAGATGCTGGAGGTTGTAAAACGTACTATCGAGATTTAAGGCTGGTTTCTAGTTCTAGGAGAGTTTGCTAACTTGCTTCCCCAGCTTGATCTTCATGAAACCAATCACATGAACCATGGCAATAATTTGTGCTTAAAGCTGAATATTTCTTAATCGAGGCATTGAAAAATCCATTCTTGAAAGGCAAAGCAACTGCTGCCAGTGTACATGTGTTGAAACGAGATTGAGTGTTTTTTGCAGTTTTTTGAGGATTTTGTGGAGAGGAAGCAGAGTTAGAAAAAGGTGGAGTTGAAGATATTGTAGGCGTTGGTGGTAACGAGAGTAAAGACTGAAGTGGGGATGAAGAAGCGTATAGCGAAAGCGATAGCAAGAAATAGGTAGCGTTTCCAATGGTAAGTAAGCAAATATGCTCAATCCTACAGGAAAATAAAACCAAGCTCAGTTAGACGGAAGAAGGTTGGTTCCAAGGTTACATTTACTTAATACATCACACCTTAAGATAAGTTAAATAAGTGGTTGAAAATAATTAAAAGTAAGTGGTTAACAGCTCTGAAATGGATCAGACTTCCTGTTACAGTCATTAAAAATAGACAATAACAAACAAACAAAAATCCACCCGTAAAGCACGCTTGGCATGAGCAACGTTGAGATATATAGTATACAATCATTGAATATACAAGTAGGACACGGGAACCAATAAAACAAAAATTTTGGCAGAAAATTGTTAGGGTTTAAGTTGTTTTGAATTGCTTTATTTTTCTAAAATTAGTTTTTCAAGAAAAATTTCTGTATAAAAATCAATACTGATAAAACGCTTTCTATCATTAGGTAAGAACTGCATAGTAATACTGCAATAAATTATTAAATTACAAAATTATAAGTACCTTACATCATCTAGAAATATCACGCCTGCCCCGGCAATTCGGCAAGGACACCAAGTTTCTATAAAAGTGTTGATCTATTTTGCTTTGCTATTTTATTCCATAAGCATGGAGAATTTGTTGGCATCACTGAAAAAACAGCGACACGTGAGGAATTCAATATTTCCTGAAATATTGCAACCTATCTAGGTCTACTAAGCTAGTTGCAGTATTCTTTGAATAGCTTGTTAAATCAATAAGTACATATTTTGTAATACTCCGTCTCACTCATATTTACACCTACAATTTGTGTCCAAGGTATCTACTTTATAATTTGGAGCAAGTTCTTAAAGAGAAATGCAAGAGGATGCAAACTAGTCACATCCCCTTAACTCTCCAAAAACTAATCTCACATTTGCCCACTGGTGATCGTGCAGTTCTTATCAAGATTCTCAGGTGTCGCAAAAGTGACTGAGTCTTTCCCCAAAGACATGTCCATTGACTTAGAAGTGCTGGCTATCGAACCCAAGTTATTTCCCATCGACTTCAGACTGCTCAGACTGTCCATCGTGAAGCTCATTGGCGAAATAAACATGTTGCTGAGATTTCCTGAAGAGAGAAGGTTACTCGACGACAGCGCCATGTCTCTCAAACTCGTCGACGAGAGACCTAGGTTGGTCAGACTGCTACTGGATCTCGCCAAGTTGCCGAGGTTGCTGGACGTGATCGAAGTTCGGCTTGCTTCCGACGTGAGACCTAGCAGGGACGAGGCGGACGGGAAACTCCCGCTAGCGAACAGTGCGCTGGCTATATCGGAGCTCATCATCAGGTTGCTGTTGTTGGATTTCACCGAGTTGGGCATCGGGATGTTGGGGACGAGCAGGTTCACTCGGTCGAGGTTCGACGGGCTCGTGTTGACCGTGTTTGGTATTTCCGAGAGGTTGAACGGCTTGTTTCCGTTCTCGGTGTCCTTAGACACTAGGTCTCGGATGAAGCCCCACAGGACGCCGTCGCTCTGGTCTCGAGGGAACTTCGAAGTGAGAGTATTCTAGAAATGCATAGGTTTTTTCTAGTTAAAACTAATTTAGACCTTCAAAACTTCATCAAATTTAAAGGTTAACAGTCCATTGAATTGCAAATCAAAGATTTAGCACTGGCTGAGATAAAAATCTGCAGTGATAATATTAAACAGGCGTTTCTGCAATAATATTGATCTGTTTCTCACCTTAAGTTTATCGAGGTAAGTTGTATTGCCTTTGTACTTGTCTGCAAAGTTTATGAAGTCGCTCTCCTTCTTGTAGAAGTCAACGCATCGTTTCTAAAATTCAAACAAAACACACGAATTAAGGTTAGCTCTGATCCAGGCCAGCCATCCAATTTGCAGCTCCAGGGACAGTGGCTGTGATTTGTGTCAAAAATTCAGATAAATATAATGACGGTTTTCAGTTTTCACTCTGCAACAGAGTTCGGCAAGACATTTTCTAGAACAGCCCGTGAAATAATGACAATAATGGCATGTGAACAACGATTGACAATCCATCATTGCAAATAGCTTATGATTTGATTTAATGCTTGGCTAACCATTTCATTGAGAGCATCCTGAGAGAGGAACTGGTCTTGCACAACGCTGTAGTTCATCAGCATCGACTTGCTGTACTCGTTGGGTTTCATCTCTGGCGGTGGCATCACCCAGTAGCTGATCACGTTGGACTCTAGACTCGTGCTATCAGGATTGTAAGGTGCTGAAACGTAGACAACCAAACAATCACTGCCAAGTTGTCAACAAAGTTCTGTTTGCGGCAGACCACACCAATGCCACAAAAAAACTGGATAAAAATACCGGAGACGAACTTGCCTAATAGAGAGTGGCATGGGTGAGAGCTGTTCCTATGGGTAACTAGCTGTTCTTATGGTAGTTGTTACATGGGTAACAATAACCATATGATAGAGAATAAAGGGACATGCCTAGCTTACATGAATTCCTTAAAAACAATATTTTTGTATTAAGGAATCTGTATACACTGTATACATACACGTAGTACTTACATACAAGAAAAAAGAAACAACCAGAAAAGAACGTCCAGAAATAACAACCCGAGCAGATTTGTGTCACACAACTAGCTATCCGTCAACTTACAGCATATGACACCGACACATGGTGTGTAACTCGCGTCGCTGTTGCCCTTCATCTTGATCTGATAATCGAGCTGTGCGTCGATGTCTCGAAGCGTCGGCGTAGCCGCTGCGTGGGGATGCGAGTGGTACCAACCTACGAGCGTCAACCGACGCTGTTCGATCGCGCGGTAGATGTCTGCTTCCACCATAGGCGCAAGCTCGCGGTCTGCCAGCCGCGATCGGCACGGAAACGCATGCGTGATCGCAAGGTCTACGACAACGCAATAGGATTAGTCTGTGTTTAATGCGTGCATCTGTACAGTAGATATTGGATTCAGGATCAAATCAGAGATGATGCCGTGCCGGATGGTGAATTGCAAAGATATTGTTGTGCAAAATTTAAAAGCCGTACATGTTGGAATGATATAGCACTGTGTTAATAAAGCTTTATGCTTTTGGGAGAGACAGGGGCCCTAAGAAGGGAAGATTCTCTATGTTTTGCTCAAATGGCTTGGTATTGTTTTGTTTATCTTTCAGAACAGAGCAGAAACCAACATTTAGTGTGAATTTAAACCTAAATGCAAAAACTCGTTGCATGTGCGCTGGACAATGATTGTTATTAACGAAATATCAATTCCAAAATTTGTATCCGTACCGGGATTCAAATCTCCGGGCCTTTGCCTGTATCCCGGTACGGATACAAATTTTGGAATTGACATTTTGTTTCTGATAATCAGAAACCAACATTCTTCCCAGTAGGGAAATAAACCAATTTTATTTCCTTGCATCTGACTGACTTTTCTAAAGGCCCAAACTAAATTTTTCTTGTGTAACATTTTGATTTACAGGCTTCAAGTGAAGCATGTCAGCCATCAGATCACTTACTGTGAGCATTGACATCCCAGTGGCCTGCTAAATAACCGACGACTTCGGATGTTGTGAGATGGCAGTGAAGGTCCATGACAAGAACAGCATTTGTTGCCATTGACACCAGAAATGGCTGAATCTTGCTGATCGATGAAAATGGTGTGCTTTCAACAAGAGTGTTCGGGTCACTGCAGGCAAAAACTCAAAATTAATTACGAAATAATGTGAGCAAAATTGGTACCTACTAAGTTGTTTAGCAGATGGACAATTGGCTTACTGGTTGAGTGCTCGGTTTCCGAGGGAGTGGTGCTTTACAACGATTCGCTGTTGAATCGGAACTGCTACCGGTGCAATCACAGTTTCTTTTTCCATTTCTTCCTCAATGTCGTCAGATCCCTCGTTCTCCTTGTTCTGTTCTTGTTTTTTTCTCTTGAACCATAAGTTCTTGTAGGCATCAAGTTTCTTTCCACGGTACTTCACCGACGCCCATCCACAGCCCGATTTCTTCTCCGGGTTGATTATTCGCTTGCAGTGTATTGCCCACGCACTCGGAGAAGCAAACACGATGTCGGTCTCCTGCGATTTGATCTTGCCGTCAGGAAGCAAGTCGCCAATAAATCTCTGACCCTGCAACAGAGGAAACTCGGTTACAAACTATTATTGAAAGGAACAACAAAAATTAGAAAGCGCATTATTAATCAGCACTGCATTTCTATAAAACTAGAAGCATGGAAAAAAAGTACTTGTTGAAACGTCATCAAATTGACACTGAAGTGACATAAGGTGCATGTGGTTTAGGTGTAAAAAAGGTGAAAATGAAGGCGAAATCCAGAACATTGAGATCTGGCTAAGGAAATCCTTACTTGCAGATGCATAGTACCTAGATAACAAAAGGAAAACAGAATAAAATCATAATGTGCGATTTACTTTGATGAAGAATCCAAATGGTACAAGGTGAGTGAAGAGCAAAATGACAACAACCGTGCGACATGACTGTACAGAGAACAGCGATCGCTCACCAGGTACTCGATTGCCATTGCACCCTCGCCAGGGGTGAGAATGTCAGCGGAGAGCAACATCTGAAGGGTGACGGTTTTACCCGTAGGACCAAAGCCTATTCGACTGCGGCCAACACCGCTCTCCTCAAACTCCTGAGAAAACCATGTAGTACCATAAACCATGTTCTATTTACAAGGCATTGGTGGAAAATTTGATTTCTCTACCAAAGAGAGCCATACTAATGTTAAATTACAGAAATACCAAGAAAGATTTTGTAGTAGTACAGAGTAGAAAACATGCACATAATAAGCACCTCATCAATAAATTCCTCATCTTCCATTTCTTCTTCTATTTCCCCTTTACCTTCGGGTTGCTCCTCGGGCTGCTGCATTATTGACCTGTTCAAAACGACATATTTTTCAAATACAAAACTAGTTTATAAAGTTTGCTTACTAATAAAATATTGTATGCCTGGAAGAAATTGGTATTAACGAACAGACAGATTAATAAGATGTTATTATTTGCCGATACCAACCAGAACCAATTTACAACTAATTCCAAATTCAATGCCAATGGGGTAGTAATGGTTTTGTAGGGTGAGGACACACACAAAATACAGACAACTACATAAATATTCATCTGGCGGGGCACTGGCCCTCAGGGTCATCGCTCATTTTGTGTCGTTGAGTCATTACAATGTATACCCTTAATGCTCTAAAAGTGTGAATCTTTATTGATTACCTTGGTTTTTGACAGTGCCGTCAAAGCACAACAAAGGTTTAAAATTGGGTAAACACACGATGAAGTATCTGCAGTTTTCGCAGAACAGTCTTGCTTCGTAATATGGTATAACCAATTACTGACTTACTATTTACAATTATATAGTACCCGACAGCAAATGTCTTTCATTGAAATAAATACTGATCTTCCTTACCAATTTTCACGACGCCAGCGTCCTGCTACAGTACAGACCTGTCAGTTTGTAATGATGGCGTCGTCGTCGTCGGTCTCGTCTCGTCAGGGTCAAGCAGCATTACCACCCTCGAAATACAAACAATTTATCTAAAATACTTACTAAAAGTACACGGAAATTAAAGTACTGAAAAAATTCTTACCACCAATAAATTAAATTTTCAAAGAAAAATTTACTAAAATATTTTGTATTGCGTAATACAGAGTTCAAAGATGAAAGTACCACTAGTTAAATTTGGCGGTTATTTGCTCAGGCTAGCCAACTCACAGAGGAGCGCTGTGCAAACTGCAAAGCAGATTGACATTTTAGACAGGAGTTTTGTTTTTGTTCGCTAAACAAAAACATTATTTGGATTTGCCAACTTAATACGTGAACTATAGACATTATGGCAACTGATCCGGAAAGCATCAAGATTATAGCTCAAGAACTTGAAAAGCAAGAATTAGACGTAAGATTTTTCAGATTCCTAACCTTACTTTTGTTGTAGCTCTAAATGTGGAACTGGAATTTAGACTGATTGAAGCTAAATGTTCAAGTACACTTTAAAATGTCACTTAAATTTGATCAGAATTCTGTGTATGCCACATAATAAGGTCCGAAAAAGGGCCAATGACTCGTACGGTTTGAAGGAATGCCTAATTTACTAATGGAGCAACCTTTGATTGATTATTGTGTTCGTTAATTTTCCGTTTCCTTACCCTGTAAACTCTGCTGTATGAATCATCATTTCGCGGCGGATTACATAATTATTGCTGTTTGAACTACATGCCTTAAACTCGTCAGTTGCATTGAACTTGTAACACTTGGTCAGATATTTGTAGTTAGTTGCATTCCTATATTAATATAACTTTATTTTACAGAGTCCGACTGGTGTGGTTACGCCTGAAATATATGCACAACTCCTTGCCATCTACTTATTTCAAAATGACCTGTAAGATTTAACAAGTTGTACCTACTTATGAAATTGTGTTATAGATGTCCAGCAATTGAATTGTATAAAAACCTAAACATGCTTTCAAGCCGCATTGTCAAAGTCAACATGTTTTGCTCACTCTATTAGTCAATTTTGCCAAATTCTACTAATCAAAATTCAATGAGGGGGAATAATCTCTTTTATCATTGCTCATCGAGCAAAATGAAAACTTGTCAAATCTACTGTAGCAGTGCCTCATATTTTGTTGGTAAAATGTTGCTTTATATTAAAGCCACTCATTAATTAGCATCAAAACTATTTAAACCTGTAAAATCTTCAATTTGAGAGGTGATATGACACCGTCCAAACTAAGGTAGTCCTCTGAACTTCCTACACGCAACTCCGGCACAACTGCAAAAGTTGGTTGTCATTCACAGAATGCCTTGTTCAGCACAAGTTCAAATTTAGTTTGGATAATTTAATAAAACAAACCAGAGGACAGTATTACTCTGATTTTAACTAATTTTTGCGTTTGTGGTCAAACAATTTGTATTTTAAAGTGTAAATCTGTCTTTCTTTCAGCTGTAACGCTAAAAACTTATGGAAACGCATTCCACCTGCCGCCAAAACGTCACATGCAGAACTAGCTCTCATATGGAAAGTCGGACAAAATATTTGGCGGCGTGACTTTGCTGGCGTATACTCTTCATTGGCTGTGGAATGGTCGGAGAATGTTTCTCATATCATGTCGGCATTACTAGGTAAGCAGAGCTGTTATCCCATTGGCTACGTTTAATGTTTGGCTTGGCAGTTGTTGTGCTGTGAAGTTCTCCAATCTGAGACTGGGTTTGGAGCTTTGCAAGCATTTTGATTGCTGCACTAAAAATGTTTCCTTTTTCATTTCGCTGGATTTTTTGTTAGTCTTTTCATGGGAAATCTTCTCATAGAGCCTATGACACTGCCTATGTCTTACAATAGGCAAGAAAAGTATTTGATTCTTTTTAGAAATTTTGAAGCAATCTTAGTTCACAAATGTCAACGAAACGTGAGCTGTGCTTGACACGACACGCTCCACTGCTAACAACCCAGCGCTAGAGCACAAAGTTCACAAAGCCAAAGAGTAAAGCCCGTAGCACACTGGTCTCAAACGTACGTCTGACACCGAGCGCTCCGTCTGCAGTCCACGAGGAGCGTCAAATAGCCAAGCTAGATACGAAGTGTTTGAAAAGTTCCGCCAAGATTATTTGTCACATTTCTGTCAGCAATCTTTAAAACCGCTTAGCTGCTTGATATTTGGCACTGACAGTAGCGGCTCGCATCGAACTTGATATTTAAATTAATAAATAATAATGCATAGAAAGCAGCGTTTGAAGCGAAGAAAAAGACTGTTAAAAATTGCTGTGGCGTGTATTGTGGTGATGGGGATTTAAAGAAGTCTGGATGACATGTTTCCCACATTTATCTTCTTGGCTCCTTAAAATCAATCATCATGTAACTCCTTCTCTACCGTCCACAAAGTATTTTTTTGAACTTTAGGCATTTCTCTCTATAGTAATTATTTTCGCCGTTTTGACACAAGAAAATATCTGACAATCGATGCAGTTCCTGTAGATTTGAATAACCGCCACCTATATCCCGTGATATTTTCATGCTCTGTGATTGGCCAATCATGGTCTGTGTGACACGCACCTACCAAAAAAATAGGAAGTTTCCTATTTGAATAGTTCACGCGGACCGGCACGGAGCGTGTCAACTTTTTGAAACTGCGCATGCTCATGACGGAGCGCTCGGTGTCAGACGTACGTTTGAGACCAGTGTGCTACGGGCTTAAGTTCATAGTCAGTTTGAAGTGTTACGTCAGTAGTCTAACTCGGTAAAAATTTTAACTCTTCAGTAAACTTCCGCAAGCGAGCGATGCATCTTGTTTCGAGCGCATACTCATCGATCAGCATGACCGACCTGGCGACAATCGCTGGCCTGACAGTGGAGGAAACGGTCGCTCAAGCAGCAGCACAGGGGTGGCAAGTTGACGAGGCGTCGCGGATTGTGCACCCTTGTAAACCACCCCCTGAGCCACACCACATCACGCCCAGCGAAGATCAGCTAAACAAGCTCACCGAATTTGTCTCCTTCCTCGAAAATTGATCGAATGTTCTGTTGTGCAAACCTACTTATAAGATAATGTGTAAAAAATAACAATACTATCCAAATGATACTTGTATTTTCTCTTATTTTACTTTAACTAGGATAGTGATTATTAGTACAAACAACCCTTGGTTAATCTGAGACATGAAGTGAAAGTGAAATGACCACTGCACAGCATTTTTGTCCCCCCAAAATGGATTTGCTACTTTAATTTTTGAATTTATAAAGAATTTTCCTCTTTAATTTGGATCATCGTTTAGTGCCAGTCTTGTGAAAATAATACGTACTTTTATTTAATGCATGCATTTTAAAAATTCCGATAAGTGTTTCAAATGTTTGAAATATCTGGAGCCTTCGAGTTGATACCAGTATTCCGTATCAACAAAAGAGTGCGCTAGTTGTGCTACGTTCGTATTTTAGCGCTGACGGCCGCCGCATTACTTGTAACTGGCGAGCAAGTGTTCGGAATCAACAAGTTTTTCGTGATTTGATAATAATATTTATCGCTTATCGAATATTTGGATACCAAAAATATTCAGAATTAATTGTATTTTCACCCAAGTGTGTCTTCGAGCCAACGCGAATTGATGGGGAACCTATACCACAGTCGGCAGATTCTACTATCTGGCCCTCATGACCTAAGGTTAGAATAATATCGTATCAGAATGAATATATTTCATTTCTGAAGCATCACGCTCTGTGATGAATGTGTTAGGTGTTCTGCTGATATTTTGCACAATAGACAGAAAAATAATTGTTCCACTGTCGAAGGACAGCAGAATTTACCAGCACGCTCCATTTTCGGTAAATCTAAATAATCGGTACTATTGTGGTACTAGCTGTATGTGGTATGTTAGCTAGAGCTACTTAATAGTTGTAAAACTTGCCATGCCTACTCAATATTTGCGAGTGGTTGGCACGTGGATACGTTTTTTAGATTAAATAGAATTACAATATGCGATAATCTTCCTTCTTCAATGAAGTTTCAGGACAAAATCATTAGTCAAATATAGATGGTTTCTAAAACAAGGTGCCCTGAATCTAAAATGGTAAATAATGGATTTGAGCATAGAATAAGCATGGGAGTGTAGGTTTGAACGTGGCTGTTTCAGAGTTACATTTTTTTAAAGTCGCATTTTTGATGCAGCACATGATTTAAAAGTCACATCTTAATACCCAACGATTTGACGCGAGCGTTACGACTTAATTAATTTATCGTGTCAGTTGTGATTCTGAGACGATAATATCTGAACACTTGGTCCACAATTCTTCATCTGACGCGGCGGAGGACATTGCAATCAATCAGGCATATTAATAATACAACAAGGAAATAGGTACAGAGCACGTTACTCATTAAACGGCCCTTATATGGAGGAGAGAAAATTCCTCGCATCAAGTAATTCCCACGGTGACAGTGCGTGTACTCTGTCCGCTAATTAATTTCTGCATTTTAATATAAACTGGTGCATTCTTCGATCACACGTCATTGTTGCAGGAAATATTCATAACGTTTGTCTCGTAACTACATCAACCTATCCTCCGTGTGCGTGCTTCTAGAGAGAGAAGTGCATAAAAAACCAGGCAATTGGAAGAAGGCAGGTAGTCAGTCCGTGGATAATTAGTAATGGTATTTTGGTGGGTAACCCCACAGTAAAAACCAACAAAAATCTAAGATTGGAGGGGTGGGGAGGAGGACGCATTGAAATTAAGTTCGCAAGATCATCAATATCAATATCATCAATATTTTAAAATTTAAATCTAAGTAATTGTGGGAGTTTTAACAGAAAACTCAATTTTGGTCACACTTAAATTTAACTGTATAAGTTTGATTGAGAAAATATTCCAGTATTAAACGAAGTTTTCTTATACACAAATAAAAGGTCCAAGGAATCTAGTACCACCTACTCGATTTTCCTTTTGGAACAATTTGCAGTATTGATAAGATTATTGATAAACTCTCAATATTTAAAATAATATAATAAAATAGGCTATACACGCTTTATAAAAGAAACGTAGGCTATTGACATTTCCCAATCAACGTCACTTGAATAATTTATCACTTGCAGGATGAGTTTCCACAATTTCCCTCCTTTAATCGTGACCCGTGATTGACAGCATTCGTGATCACAAGGGATGAAATAACCTGACTAGCATAAATAAGCACTAGCAGGCAAGACGTATCACCCTGCATGCAGCCACAATTGCCGACAATCCTCTCACATTTTCTCTTTAATCAACTGGCAAATTAAACCAGCTGCTACGAATAAGACCGTAATTACCTGCAGTATTAAATGGTTAATTTTGAAGTAGGAAGTTATTTTCAATTGTTCATCCGTGCCAGGTGGCTTATGGCGGAGCAATCCGTGTGTAGTTGAGAAGGTATAGGGCAGTAATAGGTGAGTAGTTGTGGCCACTACCAACAACCATTGTCCTGTGGTCAGCTCTCTTTCGCCATACCGCTGGAAATATTGGACGCCATCGACTGGGACATAAATAATTTTGTGATTTGCTTAGGAGATGATGACAGTGCCTGCTTGCTCGGGACAGCACAAATCGTAACATCTGGCTTTGTGGTCGCATAATTAGCGTACAAATTAGTTTGCAATGTGTACAAGAAGTTCAGTTGGATCCACATTCCTGAAATATGCGTTTGGAAAATGTGTAGCCAGAAGCCAATAGACTAGGAAGTTATCATTCTAATATAACGCACACAGAGGACACTGTTTTGATTTGATTAATTGGATTGTTAATGGTTTGGTTAATGGGATTGCGTGGAATTTATGTACCTACGTTAGCACGTTTGTATGTATTTGTTTAATATTTGCATGACCTCAGTTACCCAAAACGTTACCCAAAGTAACTCATCTCTGCCGCGAATCTACCAGAATTTAAACTCGCACCGAAAGAGTGAACCGCAATTGTTGATTAGAATTGAGACTCACGCCCAAACTTGCAAATCCTGCTGCAGAAAAACCACAATGTACAAGCGAGCAGCAGCCTAGTAGAGGTACCTACATAGTACATAGCGGCTACTTCATTGCTTACCTGACACTATAAATTACATCTAAGTACTTGGATACGTAACAATCGGCCATAAATTAACCAATCCACTAAATTATTTTCGTACAGTGCGTCCTGTGCACAATATATCTAGAATTATTTTGGTGTTTCTTGTCTCTAATGCGTTCATTGTGTAATCCACGACTACTTTCGAGTGCATTGTTTATGATGCAGTTCAGACTGCACTCGATCTAATGCACTTTTCTTATAAGCGATTGAAATCACGTCAAGCAAGAGTCGGATCGGAAAGCCAGTCGAGACGGCACGTGTGTTACAATGAACCGAACTACGAACGAAGAACCTTAAATTCTTTGGACCCATTGAAAGGTTTGGGAACAAGCTAAATCCCGGATCACGATTCGAAAGTCTTCGACGCCGATTTTCCTTCCAGTTCAATCGTGTAGATAATGCAATCAACGAATGTGTGAATCAGTTTCATCCACACCTTCAATGCTGACCGTCTTGTTTAGATCCTTGTAGACATGCCAAATAAATCAGAAGACAATCGATTATTCCTTTCTAAATTTAAAATTTGGAGACCGAGGTGGTCCGCAATTAGTTGGAAACAGTCTTGCCGAAAATGACTCGTGCATATCGCCTGTTTGGTAGCGTGGTCCATTACCACCTCTAGGCTCGGCCAGCCTCCGTGTAGCCATCAGCCAGCACTTCAATCAGTGCCGATTATCTACGAGCATTTATTTATGACTCATTGGAAATTGGCCAATCATTTGGGAACGACACAGGATAGCTATGCGATGGGAGCTTGGACAATATTATTTGCAAGTCGCGTTACATTCTCGTATAATGACCTATGCCGCCTCTGGCCACACTTCGAGATGATTTAACTGCTACCTTTTTTGGATGGTCAAATGACACACAATAACTCTGATCAATGGATCGCTCCGTAAGTTATTGATAGTCGTGGTGTGGCTATCAACACTGAATATATACTTTATTGCAAACCATTTGTGCAAACCGCAAAGCGCTCCTGTACTCCATAGCAGTGCTTATACATCTTGTTTTACGTGGCTCTTCGCAGCAATATCCTCGCTCCATTTCGTCCCGGTATCTGGGCGATTAGTTCTTGGGGTAACTTGTTGCTCCTTGAGCTAGGTCATAGCGCCGCAGCCGCCGCCGCCGACGTCGACGACGTCGACGAAGACGTCGCGACGCTTCGGAATTATTTTTAAATCGCGTTTCTTTCTCGAAATCGGCGGCGAGACGTTCGGCGGCGGCGGCTAAATCCGGCCCGTGCGCGGGGTCAGTGCATCGTACGCATTGCGTGGAATGGTCGGCCTGCCCGATCAACGGTCCAACGGCACGGAAAAATGTGCAGAATCGGGCGCATCGCGGCGCCCAACTATTTGGGGTATTTTTTTGTGTGGATCGCATTTTATTTGCCGTCTGTTGGTAGCATTTTGATGGGGCACTAAATTAGTCCTTGGGCAGGTCAGTGCTTTCCGAGTGCCGCGTGGAATGACAGCGTCGTCGGGATGGAAATAAACACGTGTACGCTGCAGCAGCAGCGGCTGCGGTGACTGCGATCCGATTTATGGTACCGTCGCTGACCTGCACAGGTTTAATCAAGTAATTTAGCAATTTGGTTTACTTAATTAATGATTATTTTTGCCTGTGACAATTAAGCTAGTGTTTTAGGTTAGTCGCATGCTAACGTCGCCATTGAGCAAAGCTATACCGTGTTTCAGTTTTATGTGGGTACACTCAATTTAAACCATGCGCATATACGAAAATGAATGCAGCATCCTTAGTTGAGATGACCACAAAACTTTGTGCTCAAGGGTGGCTCAATATACACGAGAAGATTAATTTTAAACATCTGTGTTGACCAGTTTAATTGAGACATAGCCAAGTCTAGAGCTAGTAGCCAATGTAATAAGTTATTGCCTAAGAAGCCAAAAAATACACTTTGTCTTGAGACAGAGTTATTATACTTGTGTACTTGTGTACTCACATGTTGACTATCTCACATCTGTTTCTTTGTATGTAATTAATTACCGGGATAATTTGGAAGATCGTTCGATTACCCAGTATAAACGCTCTCATTCTTGAATTTGAAACACGTTCCAATTTCTCGTCATCTGTGTGAGGACCGACGAGCATCGTAATACAATAATAAAAAGCTGAAAATCATTGTTCTGAAAGTAGACGCGTACGATTTATGTCAAAAATCCAGTGAAATCGAAGAAAATTTCGTGGCAAACCGAGACGCACCGCGTTGCGGCATCCAGCCCCAAGGTAAATGACCAGGCAAAGGAAATATCCGCCGGGCATGGAATGGATCAACTGGCGAGTGGCCAGAACTAGCCACAGTCAACAAAGCACTCGTAGAGGCAGCGCTCGACGCCGCAAGACGCCCCGAGAACGCATTCATTGAATAATTCGGTGTGTGGCCAACGCGCGATCTGGACGCTCATGCCACGACGTTCTGCACCATTAGCCACCGCGGCTCGGCCAGAAAGTAACGGCCGGAATGCGAAAACATTAAAATACGTTGGGTTTTTTTTTTGCTCGAGAAACATCCTTGACGCTTGTGTGCATATATCGCGCCCGGGGCTGGCGAATATGTTTGCAAAAACAACGCATTTTCGCGAGGTCTCTGCGGAGTTCAGTTGATTTCTATCGCGGGCGAGAGTCGCGGATTCGTTTGGTGGTGTTTTCGTTGCAATTTGCGACTCGGTCAGAGGCAAGCGCTAAGGTGCCCGGGGGGTCATGGCTGGAGCTTGCACTGGGAAATCTAATTGAAATATCAGCGAATAGGAATCGTGCGATGAAAATAAAAAGTAATAGGCGACGATATATAATCATCCGTCGATTTCCGAAACACGTTTAGATACCGCTAATCAGTAGTATATAGTGACGGTGGCGCGCTTTTTTGCCTATTACACCGAATGCGATACTCGCCGACCATCGGCGATGGATTATTGCGTAGCGTTTGGACAACTAAATGTAGACGAATGATGGCTAAATAGTTATTAACTAATTGGTCACGTGATCTTAAACTGCTCACGGATTCACGTAGCACGGATAGGTACCTATACCTGTTGGTAAATTAATTTTCCCCAACACATTTTCATGCCTTTCAATTCGCTAACTATAATTTCAGCTATTAGCTAAAGCGAAACACATAATTTAATCGTAAATACGGAACCTTGATGCATAATTTGCCCGACTGCATGGTGTGCTACTGCTACTACTTCTGCTGAAATACTGATTAGCTACGAGGACGTTTCCTAATATTGTTTAATGTTTATCCCTGATGGACAGAAAGAGATTAATCAGTCGTCAAGAGGCTGAGTGTGCGGCGAATGCTTGGCATTGTATGACAATCCTATCACGAGCTGGTAGTGATATAACAATACGATGCATGTGTGAGTGTGTGTGTGGTGGAGTGAATCTCACTAATTGGGCACCTGCCACACCACCGCACACCACCACACGGCACCACACATTGAGATTGCAACGCGGAAGTTATTTTTGGAGGGACAATTTTCAATTTACGCATCATTGACGTGCCCTGCCAATTTTATAATGGAAGTTAGTTTTAAAATTCGCTGCGTTTTGTATGCACTGTTTATTGTTGGTGAAGGCATGTACCGATTTCTTCTTATGTTCAATTAGGTAGGGTTCTCACATCTCAACTACTGCAAAAATGTTCGAGGTCTTATGATGTAGACCAGTGGGCGTAGATTTTTGTTTGAGAACTTATTTAAATACAATTTAAATGAAGAGATGAACTAGATAAACGGACACATTTCGATTAAGACTTAACAAAATCGAGCAGCGAACCTCATCTAAAAGATGAAACGAACTAGTACTTGGATTAAATCAATGTACTCTGAATTCAAACATTCCCATCAAAATTACTCACCCTGGCCTACTTGCTCCTACCCGCAACACAGTTTATCTTCCGATTAAAAATCAGCTCGGCAATTTACTATCCAAAGTTCTTATGTAATGCAATATTGACCCTTGTGAGAAAGGTGAGCACAATATCATCGCACGAATGGATGTAATAAGAGGTGGAGTCAGCCTGCATCAATACACTATGCCATTATAGACGTGCAATAATATATCTAGAACATAATAATAATAATAATGATAATGATGGTGATGACTTTTCGTTTCATTTCCAACATTCTTGCGGTCTTCTTAAAGGATCTATTGTCTAAATATTATATGGGAGTAATGTGAAGTCTGTAGACTCGAATTGGTTTACGTGCATATTACTTGAGGTTTACCCCTTCACCTTCTCAGTGGCTCATGCATTCTAGCGATCTCTGCAATGTAGCATGTATTCCTCTTGATGGAAAACGTAATTGGAGAATAATTCATCTTCCAGCTGTAGATACCTTAAAAGTTGCCAACATCAAACGCGCAAGACTATTTATTTTCGACGCGTCAATAGATTTTATTTTTATGTAAAATAATGTGTCGCAAAAAAGTAAAAAAAGGTGATGTGTATCAAAGTGATGGCGCCCCGTAATCACTCGGCTAATGGTTAGGCGTCCGTAAGTTCAGTCTGGCACTCGACTAGACTATTGTTTGAAATATTTTTATCCCGCGCAGCGGACAGTGTTCTCCCGTTGGGCACCGAATTCAATTAAATACCATCCACACCGACGGGTGAAATAAAATGCACTTAAACGTCGCGTCGATTATACCTGGTGCATGCCTCAAACGCTGGCAGCAGTTCCGAGCAAATGCAATGACCATGACAAGTGAATGAGCTGTGAACATATAATTTATAAGCTCATGACCGTACATCACCTCATTGTTAAGTACCTACGTCTACGTACGCTATCTTCATATCAAATCTGTCTCATATCAGATCACGCCTCCAGTCTATGTGTCCGAGCTGTAAGGTACGAGTTTGATGGACTAGGGTACTTCCAGTTCTAATACTGCACGCGGCGGAGCATAATATTACTAATACATTTTTCATACCGACGGAGCGCAATTGTTCGAAACGCACATGCATTGTGTCGGTTCTGCATTGATCTGGTGCATGTTTAAGTCACGCCTGGTTAATATTGATGCTGTAATCACGGAGAATTCAGTGACACGCCATTGCGGCTCCATGGTCTGATGTCTAGACTTGGGAATCAAGTGCGGCACACGCGGCTACATGCGATGAACTCTTTCTGCAAGGGATGGATGGTTGAAGTAAAAGCATGTGTAACAGATTGTTAGGTTGCGGCAAGGTCTGTCGGTTGCGAAAAGGGATTTTTTTAAGCAATTCGAGAGCAAAGCTGCAGTGCTGAAAATTTACACATTGTATCAAGTTACTCTAGGTCAAGAATTTGCCAGAAGAGACTAATCTTGAACCGTAGATAGTCTACGCACTATATCCTTGAACTCTTACACCCCCACTATAATATATCCTATACGTGCCGTCTTCGCCCTCGGCTATTGTTCCCCGCAGTTTGTTTTTTAATATTTTCTTACGAATTGTAGTGCGTCACCAACTGAATTTTGATTTTGATTATTAGCATGAAAACGATGGTGCGACTTCAATTGTGAAGAATGGCCCTTCTGACATATACTCTATCCGATATAAGAGTTCTAATGGAAACCATGAAAATTTCAGAAATTAAATTATTCTTTGCGATGCTAAATACATTCAAATTTACCAACCAGTCGCTAGAAAAGCGTCCGACAAAGGAAATGAAATTGTAAATCTCTTGAGATTTCAAGCAGAACTAAATTAAATAGTCCTTAAAAATAAAAATAAATGAAGGAAGAGTTTCCAGCAGTGGAAAATGTGAGGTATGATCCTACGTTACGCGGACGACACGAAAGTAATTGTATAAAAACACAACTAGATCCTTTGCTCGGGTAAAGGATCGAGACAAGTGCCAATAAAACGTCGGGAGAGAAAAGTATACACTCCTCCCTTCAACGAATCAATAAGATTTTTTTATAAAGTCTTCTCGTTTTGATGAGAAAAGTTGCGTCCTTGTGGCTGACACATCCGATGAAATCTCCATCACGAACTGGGGATGAATGATCATTATTTCTCCGTTCTCGTCGCTATAGCCACTCGGTGTATTGTCTCGGCTAGAAATCATTCATTACCGTTCAGCTTTATCTATAACCAGTAAGCTGCTAGAACATTTGCCTAGCAATAACTCTTAGTTGAAACAATTGTGCTGCTCATTCATGTGAAGACCTTATAATTATTACTATTCAACTTTCTATTGATTGTTAAAAATGATATCTACATAAAATACGAGCAATTGTTACAGAAATCCTGATTGCATTTATATTGCAAGGAAAAAATAATTGTAAGCGTTTTCCAAGTATTTACTAATATAATAAGAAACGCTCAAGGAAATTAAGGTGTCGCAGAATTTACCGAAACTATAATCTTGATGGAGCAATAAATGCGTCACACACCGCTCTAAAAATGATGCTGTATCACATGAATGAACGCGTCATGTACTACATACCGGATCTGCACATTTTTACTATACTGCACTAGGCTATCTGCTAATTATAAGCCGACGTCTTCTCAAAGATGATTGTTTTCAATGATGCGCTGATTGATTGAAGGATTGAAGGGAGATTAATCACATCAATCACTTATCAACTGTGCTCTTGAAGTTCCGTTTCTCGTGCACCGGGCATCACGGCACTGCCACGAATAACAGTAATCGAAATCACGACATCGAATATGAATTTGAATTAATTGAATACAAATTAATCTATCGCTGACCATCGATCAATAAATGATTTTGAAGGTAAAAAGGAAATATCATCAGCTTAATTATAAAACCTAACTTTGTACTTACAAACTATACAAATTACCTGACCGATTTTGATGGAAATTTCACGACACCTTTAAAATCTTTCAACTTAGATCCCTTAATATTTTCAGTCCATTCCATTCCCAACTGTTATTTAAAATTAGTTCTTACAAAAACAGTTTTTTTGGAATCACATTTTTCATTCTGAGTCCAAAGTATTCCCCCAGTAGTGTCCAGTAGTATTTGATATAATTTGACTTAAATTTCCAGATATGTTAAACCTCGTAAATTAACGACTGTGTATAAGTTAAATTGATTAATGCCAAGAACTCCTCTTGAAAATGACGCTTTTATGCTGCTATACCAAAGTTTTCCCCTCGAAATCATATCTGGCACAACCTATTGAACCTAAGAAAGCACGTAATTTGCATATTATGTCGGCTCAAGTTGACCAGTTTGCACAGGGAATAAGGATGAATGTCGCTATTCGGAATAGAAAACGAAGATCTGTCACAAAACTTTCCACACCAATCCAAATAACACACGTTTCTTATGTGAAGGAAGCAGTAGCTATTAGCCAGGTAACACAATATGAGTCACAGGTATCGAGCTTTATTTACAAGTACATACATCAGACGCATTGCGACTGGCTAACCCTGGATCACGTTATAGCCACACTTAAGATAATTTATTTTCTTGCTAAATGACAGTTATCTGATGAGAAGTCAACAGATACCCAGTTATCTTGATCCTGACTTACGACAGAAGTGCAGGTAAAGGGAATGAATGCATCATAAAATATCTTACGTTATAGATACATTTTTATAAATAAATAAATAAAAATGCGGCGTCACTAGAAGATATGTTAAGTTTCTCGATTGCGAAAATCCGGGATCAGATCTCGGATCTAGCCATGACACGAATGTAATGCCTGAGACAATGAGAAGTCAATCGCCGATCAGATTTTGCAGATTTCGAGTCGCCTTGGCAAGGAACCATCGACGGGAATGTATCTGAATGTATCTGAATGTATCTGAATGGACGTGAATTTCAAGTCGTACCCATCGCAATTAGTTGTGTAACTTCTGGCACGTATAAACAATAAACATCTCTAATTAGCATAACATTTACTACATTGTAATATGTAAATTCACTATACTATATGTCATCTTATGTACACATACTATACACAGCTGTATGCAATGGTGCATTACATTTTTGCAGCTATCACAGAAAAATTTCGTTCAAACACATGAAGATACAAAAAACTGCATTACTTTAAAAACAACTTCTATTACCACTTTCATATAAGACTTGCTTTCTTAATCTTAGCACGATAGTTTTCAGTTAAACTTGTGCTTAAACCCTTGATTAATCAGGCAGCATAGCAATGCGAAACGTCGGGAAAAAAAGCTTGGCATTCAAAACCCTAGTAAAATAGTTTTTTCTGGAAACCTTCAGTAACCATCTGTCCAAGTTATTATACATGGTTAACCAACGATCCGATCCAACGGTCCATTTCAAACTTTCAACTTTCAGAGTATATCTATCTTGCAACAAGCTCCACAGGACTTGGAAGTCTCGTTCTGTAATGACCAGTATCTCACCTCATGTGACGTTTTCACTCCATGACGCCTGGCACTCGCATCGAGGCACTCAAAACACGATCACTCAAATAGGCGTATCGGTCCCTGCACCATCGGCATCGTGTCTGTAGGCCCATCTCGGTAACGGATCTTACTCGAGCCTTGTTACCAGACAAACCAATATTAGACACAACTAATATACGTTTCCTGTTATCGACTACATAGTTCTAGTTTGGGTCATTTGTTCTTTTATCTGCCAGAAGAAATGCTAGTCTGTTTCGATTGGAAACTGGATTTATTCATGATTGTAATCTGTATCGCTTTTTCATAAAATGATGAAGTTTCCAATTAAATTATCCTGACTTCCAGCAAGCATTTCATGATGTAGATGCTAAGATATTTCCATGTTTCACTGGTCCGAAAGTGCGCCAGACTGGATTTCACTATTTTACCCTCATTGAAAAAATCACACTGCTCCATCAAAACACCACATTGATATGCGGCAGAAATGAATCTCGTTGACAATCATAATCGGTATAGCTTCATTTCTCCCAATCAGAAAGTAGATCGGTGCTTTGAACCCAGAAGTGGAACAATAGCTGGACAAACCTTCTGACCTCATATACGAAGCAAGATGTCATAACTTATCTATCGGTTACCAATTACCTGTGAGCTGGACGCCACTTATCTTGTCTGGGGGATTCAAAAGTGCGGCGTGGGTGGATGCTGGACCAAGCTAATTCACATCTCATACCTGGCTGGCTCTCAGTGCCATACCCATGTGCCTGCTACGCTCAGCATCTAACCGGCCAAGATATTACGTCAAAAACGATGGGAGCCGCCTTCTCACGTTCGACTCAAATTTCTAACTACATTCCCACACAATTGTGTGGTTTATGTAGGTACGAGCTATGAGGTATCATTGACGAGAGCCAGATATGAGGTATTGGTTGGTTACTCACCGAATTTGTAAGAATTAGCGAATGGTTTCATCAAGTATTATTGTCCCCATTTACACAAATTTTTTAGTGAGCCCCAGCCCGTTTTTTAACGAATAAAAACGAGTACAATGCACATCGTGACAAACTCGACCTAAAATAGAGTAGTATATATATACATGAAATGAAACAAAAAGCAAATTTTGGCAAATGCGTTTCGATGTTTGCTGCAAATCGTTCGGTTCACTCTCTTATTTCTATTGTCCTGAATGTCGGAATGTCTTTGTTGCGTAAATTAGTGCATTACTAAATGCAGCACACGTCGCGTTAATCGTGCCAAGGCTGGACCCTTTTTTCAAGCTCCTCAATTCTCAGTTGTCACTATTTAGTGCCATTGCCTGGTGAGATACTGGGAAATCTGATCAATGTCGTATAAAGTAATTTCGATCAGTGATGTTGCGAACTTCCAAAATGTTTTTATGAATAATTATCTCTGTGACAGACTTAATTTAGGTTAAACGCATTGATTAATAAATGAAATTATTTCACTCAGCGTTTTATTTATAATTAATCCAGTGTTAGTGCAATAATACCTTTCATGAGGCCTTAATTATATCTCAATAACCTGCAATTAGATTATGTTATAATAAATGTTCACCGATCCCATGTGGTCATTTGCATGGACAGTATTTAAAATTTAGGGATTGGCATCATATGTGTCTGTATAACAGCATTTTGATGTCATGATTTCATCGGCGATTGAATTATAATTAATGGACGCCTATGAAGTTAGTTACCAGAGGCGATCTGGAATTAATTCCATTTTGCAGGTTCGTGGCGATTGGTGTGGCCAGATGTCATTCCGGGCATGCTTCGCCCGCATATTATAGCAGTCTGTGCTTGGTGACATTCTGCCTGGAAGGTATTTTCTTTTTCAGTGCTTCTGCATTGCTTCAGAAAGTACTTCTATGTTTACTTGATATGGTTATCCTGTCTGTGGTTTTGTTTGAGGATATTATTTTATTTAACTTTTAACTTTTTAAGGACAGCAAATAAATCCGTTCAAAAAGTGATTCGAACCACAAATGCAAATATACTCGTAACATGCACGGTTACAAATTTTGGAATCGATATTTCGTAAATAAAATAAATACAAAAAATCCGTTCGAAATTCGTCGCGAATCTTGAAGTGAGAAAATAATTTTTTAAAGTGGTGAATGAGATAATAGACCGTTAATCTATAAAGTTACTCCTTCACCATAATATTATCATGATATAAATAATGATTATATTCTGATAGCCGATGTTATTTTTCCCCTTATACATCATCTAATCAAATAATTGGCTGGCAATTTACTCTCATATCCCGTATAAACTCCAAAACCGAAAGAAAGCTGCAATATAACCATTACATTTCCTCCTCGTTTTTTTTGTTAATTTTATCCAGTATTATTGCGTAGCATCATGTGATTTGATTGCACGAGGATTTGCATTCGCCATGCCCAAGCGCATGAAGTCCATCGACCAGCAGGCTTCGAGATGGAGTCTTCCTCAGTTGCAAATTGCAGTGCGAGCAATCTCGAGGCGGACTTGCAGCTTACAGGATTAGTCGCAGTCGGTGGTTGTCATGATCATGCTTATACCAAACCACGTGACAGTGTGATCTCTCCTGATCAAATTGTCAGCACCGCGAACAATCATGGCTTATGCCTAGGTCGACTCCAACTGAAAATAGAGTTAGTATTGGTTTGTAAATTAATTTCCCAGCTCAAGTTGATATATTACTGACACTTAAATTCTACCCAATACGCCAATACTATGCATTTGATGCATTTTTGATTGCAATTCTCACAACCCTATACAAGAAACAAGATTTTAAAATTATTTATCACCCCATGTATCATAAACAACTGGGGAGTAATGAGAGAATGCATGCAGAGCAATTAAATCTGATTTGCCATGATAAAAGTTTGTCGATATACAACTCCCAAAGGCAATATTGGCAGTTTATTGGTAAGGGCACATATATAGGTATTCTGTTACCAAGCGCGTTCCCTGCAAAAGTAAACATTTACAATCAAATCTAAAGATGTTAAATCCCCCATTAAAAATCTGGTCATCGGAATTCTATGGACCTTTCATGAATGGTCAGCGTAAATCACTTTTCACTACTCAAATAAACCGAGTAGTACCTACATCTTAAACCAACACAGTAATTGGATAGCTCATTAGTTGTAGACTTCTAGAAGTTCTAGCTCACTGTTCTGTTGACGCAACACAATAATACCTTCTTCATCATAATGCACGTGGAGGGTGAAGGGGACACTTACATAAATCTCGCTTCTTCTGACAGATTAATGTTTTGCCACAAAGAACAACTCAGCGCAATAATTCAAAACCAAACCCCCTCGTTTCAATGCAAATTACAAGAGAAATCGGCCAAATTCTTTTCCATTATAACCAGCTGTTGGTGGGCAAATCAAGATGCAAACTCACATCGCGTTTATGGATTTGCCGATACTTTTTGATCGAGCGTAGGAAAATAATTTTACTTAATTGCTGCTATGGTATAATTGATACTTTATTCGAAGCTCTATTGCCTATGATGGAAGATTGTTTATCGTTGCGTGCCAATGAATAATAAGTAACTGTTCAAGTAGCGGTCCAGAAGAAGGTGCAACACATCAATGGAATACCGCTCGATCAAATTGCTCGACGATAGGTTTGCAATTTGAAGTTAAAGTTAGTGAGGAATAAGAAAAATGCAAATATAATCACTCGCAGAAACGATCAGCTCTGTTTTTCGTCGTGTCAATTGCGATTATGCTCGGGAATTAATCGAAATGCAGAATAAAATTTCAATAAAGCATCGCTTGACTCGTCGAATCAAATTGAATGGTTGGCTGCGATAGAACACAAGTCATGGATATAGAATATAATGAGTACCGAAGGCATAATTTGGCTGCAGTAGTCCAATCATCCCCATCGCCTGCATATCTGGTCATCGATTGACACCCGTTAGTTTTCATAGCCTTCAGAGTTGTTTGTCACCCGCGCTGGATAACCAGGGAGTCAGGACGAGTCATCCAAGTTAATGCACCTCAAAATAATTGAGTACACCTGAGGTGCTCATGTGATTGATCAATGTTACTCAATTGGATGGACTTAAAAATTTTCAAATCATTGACTGCAATGTGAATTTCGCTTAAACAGCATTATTACGACCGCCTTCTCGAGAGGTGAATTGCAGACTTCGCTGCGGTTGCATTAATAATGGAGAACATGGGACCAAAAATTCAACGTAATCCCGTTAGTTTTCATCCCATTGCGAATTATCTGGATATTTAGGCAAATTTACCAAAAGTTTATAAAAAAAAGGAAAATTGTCGAGGAAATTCGTTATTTTGAGCCAATGCATTCAGAAAAGAATTTTAAGAGAGAACACGGAATTCATACTAAAGGCGTATTTAATACTTAATTTACTGGCGTACTTAATTTCTTGTACGCTATTAGTAACGATTTTAAAGTCGGCAATCATTGAATCTCAGTCTTACACGCTGATCGTCCACTGAAAACACCAGAATGCTCTTAGACAAGAAGCTGATAAGAATGCGAACAGAGCAGAGCTATGGGATTGATTATCAAAGATTAGGACAAGTTTTTCTGTTCTCAATATGGACTGATCAATATTTCAAGCTACACGAAAAGCACTGCAGCGTTACAACTTATTGATTGACAGTCTTGTCTGTTCCTGTCACGCTATGCACAATTTACATTTTTATCCGATCCGAAACACCGAATATAATGTAAAGGAAAATAATTCACTCTTGCTGCATGCTGTTTAATGAGATCGCGTTGGTTTGCAACATCTTAGAAAGCCACTATTTTCTTTAATAAACAGTGCATCCCTTCGCAAATCTGATATGATATGTAATTTCCAATGATGATGCATATGAACACGCGATGAGTGGAGGCTGCTTATTTTGCAATTAATCTAATGGCGAATCTCTGTATCTTGCATTGGCGTTGCATTGGTTGCATGAACGTTAGACTCTTTTAACACCTCAGGCTTGATTCGTCCACCAGCAATCGTGTTGCAATCGGACAAGTTCAGCACAACCCGTGTAATTCTCATCAGTGTCCATTAGTATCAATCAGTTCAGTTGTAATTAATACTTCACTGATTACCCATGCACATCGTAAGAGTTTTAACGACACATTGCACTACAATATACATTTAATTGTTAGATTGTTAGATACTAAAACAATTGGAAATACATTTGTGGTCATCTTTAAGTGGTTTTATACGGTCGAATTTATTGAAGTAAAATTACTAGCTATTGTTCGTTATCAGTTTCAGATGCAACAGTTGCAAGTGAAATCGATTAATGAATCACAATCGAAAAGCATTAAATATTTCTCGCTTTCAAGCAAATGGCACTTAGCAACTAATCAATGATTTTTCAGTGAAAACTTTACCGGTGCCTAAAAAAAAATCATTTTCGTTTTACTCCCCTTATTCGCGCAAAACTATAGCATTGGATATAATGAAGTAGATCAATCAATGATAACGATCTCACATCGCTTCGAACATGTATCGTGTGCACATTTTTCAGCGCACCTTAGCTCATCAATCTTTCCAATGATAAAAACAGTTGATTTCCTTCGCAGCCGACTCTATTAATTAATTAAATCTGCTTGTTCAATTGCCTCAGTAATATATGGTAGTCTCTCCGAGTGTCGAGTTGAAAACGCTACCTTGATTTTCTTCTCAGCCTCCCGTCGGGAAGGGGTTTCATCGCATTTATATCAATGTTTGTAGAAAAATAAGAAATAGGCAACTTATTATGCCATGTTAAACATTATCATGCTCATTAATTGATAAACTGTTTGTCGTTTGAACGCGTGGAGTCTGTGACCGTGCGTATAGAATAGTAATTTTGATATCTTGTCCGTTTGCCCAACCACATATGATGGGAACAATGAGGAAAACATCTCTGAACGCAAACAGATTCCTTTCGGTGTGTACCATACCGGGTGGCTGTACGGGTTTAAAAGAAGAGCACACACTCTTGGCGGGCAATTGTGTGTTTACGACAAATAATAGTTTAAGAAATGAGGCACTCCACAGAAGTCACAAGTAGTGGACTAATGAATAGACGTTCGAATAATTACCAAAAAGGAAAGCTTTTTAGGTGATTTTTGCTTCAGATGCCCCCCATTAGTATATATTCTGCTGTCGCCTCCTTATTTGTCGAAAATAAATTGTGTAATACAAGCACAATCACACGAATGATGGCAGTTTTTATTTACTTACGCGTAGGATTACATTATTCTTATTTAAATAAGTTTTGTTTTATTTACTTACAATAGACAGCTTAGCACTGGCAGCAAGAAAATCTCGCAAATCTAAATCTCCTCGCCTAATTCTCAATTAAAATGCAATTTATTTCGAATTGTGTGGCATGGGATGGCAGTAGGGGCTCGCACTCCCATTTCAAACGTACGAAACTAGACGCGAAGCGATATTAATCCAGCAGACACAATAGCCAGCAGTCTAATCAGAGAAAGGTAAAGTTTCACCGATGTTTGCATACAAATCCAGGCACCTCTTCAGCGTCGCGCAGATGACTCTGCTCTTATACAGCATTGAGAAACGCCGGCGAGCGATCGGCTCGAGCCGCCGCGGTCGCCGATAGGATCGGTATACGTTTCATTAAGAAATCCCGCGCACAGCCTATTGAATGAAATCAAAATTGATGTCAAGACGAGCATCAAACACACATACACACACACACACGCGCGCTATGGGATGGTTCAATAATGGAATGTTCTTCTATTCACCTGAAGGGGTCCACAAATTGACAAAAAAATTGTGTACCATTGTTCGCGTATCGTGCGGTAATTGTGACGTGGTTTGACTGTTCACGTAATGCCAACTTGATTGTGTGGTCCGCGGCGAGAGAATTTGCAAGTTGTTGTGATGTCCACTTTATTCACTCGTTTCAATGAAGTTCCGAGAAGTATTCAAATAAATTTTGTTCGTTCCAAACGGACAACTCCTTGCACAAAGCTCCATGGGCTCTCTCTCCCATTAGACCAGAGTTACTTGTGTGCGCTGCAATTTGATTAGACGTCGCCATTGTATTTGGGCACCAACAAGGGGAGTACCAGCAGGCAACATCGGTACCTATCGTAATGATGTGCATCGACTTGAAACTGGCTGGCTCGGAGAATCGTAGTGCGTCCCACACAGCAAGCAGCGGCACCAACAGCATCAGCAACGCTTCCCGACCGATAGAATCGCCGATTTTTCTTTGACACTCGCTCGCGGAGTTTCATGCTGCAGAATTGCGTCACCCGCAAACACCTGAGCATGGCGCGTTGCGAACCAGCCTAGCGGTGTCAATAGGTGTAACCTGTGGGGTTTATGCTAATAGCACGCTCGAGTGCATACTCCCAAGGCGCAGACCGCACCTAGAGCGCATCAACATAATGCAATTTATTAAACTGCGTGCAGGATTTGATCAATCATCTGTGCTAATCTGACGGATGCTCCTTCGCGGGCTGCCTTTCTAGGCGGCATCGTGCGTTTCTGAGGAGTCGCGGTGTCGGTGAGGAAAAATAAAAGAGTTGGCCACTGGAGAGGTAGGCGCATGACCCGCCAGGCCGCGCGGGTCGGGTCATTCTTCCGGGTTCGAGTCTTTTTTTGCCGATCGAGAAAGCGGAACAGTTTAAGGCCTGGCTGGTAAAATTGTGGTTTATTGGTTAGACAATTGGTGATGAGCAGATGGGTTTCGGCAGCCGAAATCGATTAGGCTAATGTGTGCTAATGATCTTTGACCCCGCGAGTGGAGGAGACTGTGTTACAATGAACAGCTGGATGGTCCACGCGCACGAAATGACCGAAGAAATTAAAAATTGTTTTTAATCGTTTCTTTTCATCTGTCAATCAGTCATCGTGTGACCCCAGTCAACTTGTGCGGAAAAACCACAGAAGAAATGTTCGACAAAAAAAAACTTGAGATTTCTACTCACAGGTAAATTAATTCCCAGTTTCGATTCATGGACAAGATTTTCCAACGTGCACTGGATTCGTATCCACCGTTCGTGCCCGGAATACAATCTCTCGTCTGTGCATCGATTATTCACGTATTATTCTCATTTCCATGCGATGAAAACGTTTTTGATCATTCTGTGCGACTGCAGCGCAAGTAATGGTGGTCATGTATCGCGGCTAGGTCGACTTGCAGCTGTCATCTTGTCGGCGCAATTAGCGGTGACATTAAACCACATTAAACCACATTAAACCCAGCGCCGACGACGACGGCTCGTCCTTACTATACATCTGCACGCGCGTTTTGGCACTGCGATTCAAACAACCGCTTTTCTCGGGGCCTGACGGCGTTGCCTTCTTCAGCTTTATCTGGCCATACATTTTTTTAAGATGATGTCTTGTCCACCGTCTTAAGTATAAATCACAGTTTTTTTTTGTTTTCTGGCATCTAAACAACAAGAATATAAGAATATTGATTTAGAGTTGTTGGAAAGAAAGCGGTTTTCTGCCTTCGAGAACGCAAATTTAGAGCCATATTTCTAATATTCTTTTGTATTCCCTCTCTCTCTCTATATATATATATATATATATATCTGGTCCCATAGTTTGTGGATGTAAAGAATATCAATGGCACTGTCATCAAGTGCTTCTTAAAAGAAGACAGATACTGTAACCGCCAGCGTGCGGTGCAGTAGTGAATCCGAATCGCCACAGCGCGGCGCGGCGCGGCGCGGCGCTCCTGATTCTGGAGACTTGAACGCTGGATCCTCGCGTTGCGCGCGCGACACGTGCAGCTGCAAGATCGCATCATGACCGCATCTAGATGACCGCAGCCTCCGCGGTGGCTGCAACAAGCTGCAACCGACGCGGCAAGTGCATCGCAACTAGATCGACCCACGTCCGCGACAACCCAACGCTAGCACCGGCGCTCATTTCCATTCCGCGCGCGCAATTCGAGTTATAATTATTTGAAAAAATCATTAAGTTGTAAATGGAGATGAATGGGTTCTCTTATTTACCATGTTAAAGGCATCTGAATTCAATGTTGGACGCGCAATGCGATTCAAGTCTATAAATCAGCTTCTACATTGAGTCGAATCGAATCGGTCTGCTCTAATCTCTCGATCGGATGTCAAAGAATTGACAAGTTGCCGGGTGAGCCATGTAAGGTCTATTGTTAATGGCGAGACGCTGGCTTGTTGGCCGCGCTCGCGTTCAGTAACAATAATTACAATGTTGCATTATAGACGAGTGTACGCGATTGCAGTACAGTGCACTTGACTGAAGACAGCGCCGACGACGCCGACGACCTGTTGTGAAAGAGTTCCTGAAAATCACCTGGGAAAACTCAGCCGCGGCTGGTGTTTAGACTCGAAAGATTTGTGTTCCGAGTCGAAACAACGATGTTCCTTTCACTTTGGTACAAGCAGAAGAGAATGCTCATTGTAATTCGTAATGAGGAGACGCCGTCGTGTGAGGTTTGGCGCTAACTGGTGTCTGATTCGCTGCTGGGGCGGAATGAAAATTAGCACAGAATATCTGTACTTGTGGCATATTATAGACAATTAAAAAAAGTACTCGCTCGTGTTACTTGCGTTACTTCATCTTTGAATTTCTCCAACCATTTCATGGGCTGCTAGTGTTTTTAGCATCACAAACACGTTCTATAAAATATTGGATATGAGGATATTAAATATTTGAAGTGGTGTTGGTGAATGAAACATAAACAGCTATAATAACGTACAACTCATGCGTGCTATGGTTTTTATTTTAGCGAGCAGACTGTACAATCGGATTTGTATTGTAATTGATGTGAACATACAATTGCAGGTTGCCGCGAACGCAAACATGCCCCCATATTCTTGTATAAGTACTCGAGCGTCGAAGTACGATCTATTGACAAACATAATAAAATATTAGCCAATACAGGCTAAGTGGGCAAATAAATTGCTGCGCTTTATTGGAATCAATTGAATGAATACGATGGATGCCGATGCCGCTGCAGAATCGGCATATTAAAAAGGATCGACGAAAGGGAATGAGCTAAGAAAAACTGATGGAAAAAATATGCTAGAAGTTGTCAATCGTCGTAAATAATTTTACAACCAATCTATTTATTTACAGTGGTTATTAAAATTGTCGACTATGACAAAAAAAATCAATTATTAATTTGAATTGCCACTTTATTTTTATTTTCTTACAGAACAAGCCATAGTAAAACGCGAAAGTGCAAGGTAGTTTGCGAATCAGAAGCAACCTTCCAGGAGATATTTGAGATGATAGGGTTTCCGTTCGCTGTAATCATTGCACTGAGCAAGAGCTCGTAGCTCGATCTATCTCACCGACTGTTCATCAAACATGGCTTGCTAACACATCACTCCTTCAGAACCTTATAAACAATCTAGCCAACATGCAAGCAATCATCCCGATTAATTACACGATAGATTTACAAGTCCATAAAATAAGGTGTCATATCTATTAAACCTGAACAATAAATTTGAATAATATTTCGCCAGATATCTAATCATCTAGTTAATTCTATAAATTAGTGTGTTTATCTCGGATTTATTATTCAAGTTTACATGATCAAGTGTAAAGCGAATGCAGTTTCTTTACTATATACGTTTGTATGTGTTTGTGTTTGTGTGTGAGATCTAATCACTGATTAGCTAATTGATTGCTGGGTCGGCACTGGAGTGAAAGTCTACGAAGTGTATTATCTTAGGGCGTAGCCGAGATTATGGGTGCATGATGGTAACAATCGAGCTACGCTCCATACGAGCTAACTCCACCTCGACCACAGACGCAGCCTCAGATGGCTGCAACACTCACGCCTCAAATCGAACAATGATATCCTGATGACGACCAACTGTATTGTTGGAATTATTGCACTGATCAATGATGATGATTCGAATTTTTTGATGATTAATGATCGATTTTGGGTGGAGGAGGGTGGAAACCCATTCGGTAGAAATTGAATTTCTTGATCCGTCGTCGTTATATTTCACAATGCGTCGTCTGTGGAAGTAAGGAAACATGTTAAATAGTTGTATGATACAGTTCAGTTTATTCGTAAGTGCTTGTAGAAATGAATAATTACAACTAGCAAATCTTGACGCTAATCTCTGATATTCCAGATGCTTCATCCAGTCTCTAAATCACCTTCGTTCCATTCCTATAATATAAAACGCCGAACGTATCGGAACAAGTTTCTACGCCAACGAAGATCACTCACCACCCTAATTATAGCGCAAAGCCCACGAAAACATCGATAGAATGTGTTGAAATCTCCACTGCGTTGACCGGTAATAATGTATCTCAACAAACTAATTTAATAACTAACGTATCATAATTTATTATTCGTTTACGGCTATCCTCGCGAATATATTTGCATATCTGCACGTGTTAGAAATGATAATAATAGCAGTGTGCATCGACGTTTGACCTGTGGCGTGTGAAGCCGCGTGTAAGTGGTGCTAGTCTGCAATCATCTCGTTAAAGGTTCAACTCCGATGGCTGATCAATGCTCATCTGACTTAGGACTTAGGCTTCTAGACTAGCGTCTCCCGGTCAGGAGGTTAATTGCAGTGTTGAAGATAAGAATCGGTGAATGGACGTCTCAGGTCTGCAGATCAGCCTCCGATGATGAGAAACACTGACCACACACAACAGCAGCTTTACTTCGTCTAAGTTAATTAGGCACTAGGCAAGATGAGCTACATTGCTTTGCGATGGTCTGGAATCTGCAGGGATTTTCTGTGTTGCGCAGAATGAGCACACATTCCGATGGTTATCATTGGAAAATGGAATTGGATTAAACTGACTCTGATGTCATGGATACGATCGGCCGGTTTTGGTATGAGTATCCTTTACTGAATGGTGTCAGCGTATCATTATTATAAGCGTGGTAATGTCACGTCTTCCATGGTCTTTTGGAGCTGATCGTAAATTCGGTAGTCTTACAGAACTGGTTTCAAAGAAAATTATAACATGAAATGAAAATTGAATGAAAATGAGATGAGGATGTATGAACACCAAGTTCAGCTGCTGGCATGTGGAATATATTTACTTGGGTTCTTCTTTAACGATGGTGAACATTCTATAAATAGTACCTATAGTAAATTGGAATAATAGCTTCCATTTATCAACATTTTCAGCCCTTAAGGCAGTCACAATAGCACTATAAAACGTTCAGGATTCATTTACATCGAAAACTTTTCAACAGTTAACTGTTGATTCTGAAATGGTCGAGTAAAGATCGTGATTTTTATGGCCGAGTGCGCAGATTTGCAAATAATCCTTGACACAGCAAAGAAGAAAAACACGTTCTTTTATCGTTTTCTCCTAATTTATGGAGATACAAATTTTATGTTAATGGTGGTTCAGCCTACAACAGCCCAACTTTGTTGGCCAGCTTGCTGGACAGTTTCCTCTGTAAACTGTACTTGCCAGGATAGCGAATAACGCTAACATAAAGATGCTGTACAATGTAAGATATACCTGTGATTCCCAACTAGATGGCAATCAGTATAATTGGCGTCCGCGTTTTCACTCAAAAATTATATTATCAGCATCTCAAACAACAATCGCCTTGATAGATGTACCCATTGATTTCTTTTGACTGACAATTTACAAGGATGATCGAATTTGCCAATTCAAATCGCTGCAAACATCGAGAAAAAACGTGATAAACAGCTCACCAGCGCAATAAATTTCTTTACTTATTTAATCAATAACCTTCCTTGAAACATACCTGCCAAATGCCCTAGTGCAAAAAAGTACAATCGAATATGTATATCGTCTGTTGATTTCACGCTTCATTACTCTATCAGTAGGCATTGGTTAATAATATCAGAGATTTATCGTTTCGTCCTTCCCCACGTTGTTGACTCGGCTGGCGTACTCATATTGTTCTGTAGAGTCGCGCATGTTCTCAGTTACATGTCTTTGATTACAATCATTTGTGTGCCGGACCCCGAGTCGACTTCATTATGCCATTAGTCGAGTGCTGGACCAGCGCAAATGCTTGTACAACCGAAGGTAGAACAGGCCCCACGAATTGCCGGCGAGCTCCTTTACAGATTTGCTCTCGGCCAAATATGGGAAAACTGCTTTTCAGCGTCTGACGATTTGAGTTAGGGTGTCCGCTAGCGCTTATAGTCAGTCGTAATCATTCGAGCATTTGGTAACCAATAATTGGTAATCTAATCGAATCGATAAAGCATCTATCGATATGTTACGCTAGGCGACAATTTTGACGAGTGCATTTGATGTTTTATTAAAATTGGGCGTGCATATTTTGATGGCATTCTGATCGCTAGGTCCGATACAAGATACAAACCGTGTTATTACATGGACTTAAAGAATCGTTTATCGTAATCTTCTGACTGCCTAATTGCATGTAAAGCTAGATATCTTTATTGTATAGGTGGAGGCAGTGGCGTAGCCAGGATTGGGAGCTTGGGGGGGCGGTCAGAAAAATAGGGGCGCCATCCTCATAAGTAATAAGGCATTAAGAAACGTGTATTGGCCAATTTTTGTCACTGTTATTTATATGACGTAGTTTGCTATGGTCAAACATTATTTTTTCTTGATCCAATAAAACTAATTAAATCAATAGTCAGAATTAATAATAAAATGTAATCAAATTAAATGTAACGCTTACGTAATAATATGAGTATATTATAATTAGATGAGCGTAGCGAGTGAAGCGAATACTTTCAATTTGCACTCACTCCTAAAAAGAGTCATTCATGATATATATTTTTTTCTGTCCGACTGTCCGCGCTCGACTGTCCAAACGGCTGAAACGATTTGGATGCAATTTTCAGAGTACTTCTGCGTTTTTCAGTTCAAAAAATTAAAAATGTTTTTCAAAAATCAAAAATTTCAATTTTCTCATGCTCAATTAAACGGCTTGTTTTCGTTTCACTGGCCAAATGGCTCAACCAATTTTGAAAAATAACCCTTATTTTCCAGCAATAAGTTTCTTTCGTCGAGGCTTCATTTTCGCAAAGTTGTCGGTCACATTTTCAAAAGCTATTGTTTCTGTGAGTTCTCGCTCAATGTGTAAAACAGCTAAATTGGAGAAGACCTCAGTCTTTAAGTGTGGTGTCAGTGTCAAAAGTGTTTATGAGTAAAAGAAACAGATACGAATTGCCAGTAAGGTGACCGCTCCACCAAAGGAAAACCCAAAGTTACACCAAAAATTGACGCATTCGCATTAACAGCTATACAGGTTCTGCATTCTGACGACTTGATGATTGACGTCTTTTTCTACACTTTCGTTCGACAATGGCTTGGGCAATTAGTTGGTTTCACGCTGTCATTACCTCGACATGTCAACAAGCGTTTGGTCCAGCATGCCGCTAGCCCTATTAAGCATGTATGGACAGGTGGTTCCACTAAATTGTACACCTTCTTTGGTTGAAATCAGCGCCCGTAATAGTCTTTTAATTTTTGAAATTGAGGGTCTTTAGGGGCACCCCAATTAGACTCAATATGTCCTTACTTTTTCAGAAATTTCATATAGTTTACAGGTTTCTGGGTCCAGAGTGGGTTTTATTGTAATTTTAAATTAATCAAAATGGGGGCGCCCGGCGCTCGGCGCCGGGCGGCGCCCGGGGCGATCGCCCCCCCTGCCCCCGTGCTGGCTACGCCACTGGGTGGAGGAGCCTGGCACCTACCATCTCTCATAGCTTTTTTTCATATAAAAATTTAAAAGTCAACGAAAAATGCGTTTATAAGGCTATATTACATTAAGACATGTAAGACTCAATACAATTTTCTTCCTCTAAGGACATCTGGATAACAGTAAAGCATGAATATGTATTAGTTGGGCGCAATAAAAGTAGGAATTTCATCGACGCGACGTCCAGTATGCCGTCCATGCGACAACATTTTGTGCTAATGCGTTGTGCCTTCGGCCAAGGATGCTGTGGAGCTGCACCGAGCCACACGGCCATAGGGGTGCGTGGGTGATCTGCGCCTTCTGCGCCCATCTTGTGCTGACTCCACCTTTGCAAAATCCCAGGCCTAGACGTTGCTGGTTGCTTCTGGCGTTCACCGAAGCGATCCATTCGTCCTCTGAAGGAGTTAGGGCCACCCAAATGATTGCCGTTTCATGATTAAGATGTTACCGAAGCATGCAATTTGGAGTCGTAAAACGCTTTCTAAATATATTTACCGTTGTGTACTTTACCGATTTCCAGAGATTATTGTCTTTATTTGAATACCCGTATATTGATATCCATCTGTAATGTGATGTTCGAATTTAATGTTGAAAAATTCCACGCTTTTTGGGACAAGTAGCCTTCGATGAAATTAATGTGTTATTCACTTCTGAGGTACTACACAACTGGTACAATAAAACAAGATCTCGGAATTTAGTGTTGAAAAATAATTATCAATGAAATATAGGTAAAGTAGCGGTTCGAAGCCAAAGGTAGAATACGTCATTGCGTGGCAATGGCGCATGGCTGGTGACGCCATTTCTATTTAGTTATCTGCATAATAAAGTGATATGTTTTATAATCCATGCACTGGATTCGCGGCGAGTGTTATATCCTTGGCAACTGTACACCCGCACCCCAGTGAATGGAAACACATAAATTTCCCCAGCTGCCACAATTAATAAGAACCACGATTCCTCTTCCCTCGAGCACACCACCAAACATGCATCTTGCCAGCAGTGACGGCTGATGCCTCCTTGCATGCTTTCAAAACCTGCTCATTTGAATCTCTCGAATTAGGCATCCCTTTCTTAATTTAAATTGATTTTCATCTGCAACAAATCTTAGTCAAATATTAGCGATACAAATTAGCCTGAATAAATAACGTGCGCGTCATAAATCAACGATATTATGCTGATCGAGCAGCTCAGGTATTTTATGAAGTGCCGGTTGGGTTGACGGTTGGATGTTGTTACCACGTGCGGGCACTAAGGCGTGCTTTTCTAGACGGACCTAACAGCTAAGAACTAAGCGCCACCTTCCGACCTCCTGCAGCCAAAAGCCTTGTAATATTTGGACGCCGATACGCCGACTAGCAAGCTCTGATTCATCGCACCGCAATGCACACACGGCATCGCACTCCTTTTCACTCGATTCGCCTTCGTCGCGATTTAGGGTTCGCCAATATATATCTTGTCTGGTAAACCTTGTCCAGGTAATTATCTGCAATGTACTTGTTTTGAATTGATTAACTTTGCCTATGACCCGTGGAGATGGCCAATATGTTTACGTCGACGCATGCCTAAATTGCCATTAGATTTGTCCTTCTGCAGCGAAGAACGTCTTCGGTTTAAGCTGTAAGGACATTTGAAGTATCGAGCGGACATTCTCTATGGCATGTAAGATGCGAAGCAAGGTGTTTTGATGAAAATTGATCCGCAATCAGGTAATTTATAGCGAGAGAATTTGTGGATGTTAGTCCTAAACGTGGTCGTTCCATGCTGGCGTGAACTCTGGAGGCCAAAAAGTCTTCGAGTTTTCCTAAAAGAACAGGGTTATTAAATTGTTGGAGAAATCGCCACCTGGGATTGAAATAATGTTAGGAATTGTGTGGATTTATTATCTTGCTATTTGATAATGACTGGCAGAATGGTTTGTATATCTTCTTATACACCGTTTGTCGTATTTACGGTGATATAAAACGAGAAAAATGTGAATTGTTGGAAGCTTACCGGCAGGTTGACGCATTGAGCTATGTTGACAGCAAATTGTGATCACAAAGAAAATGTGCTTTTACAAAAGCAGGCTAATTGCATTGAATATAACGTTCACTCGCCACAAATGCACTGCTTTTAGAAATATGTTTCGTCGTGAAAAATTACTTTCAGATCAAGAAATATTACTTCATGGCTAGCTAGAATTTTTTCTTCTTCTTGCTATAAAAATGTCATATAAGATTGGCAATAAGAAAAAAGTCTACTTTCAAGCGTGAAATGAAGCATTATATATACAATGTTGGCACTAAGTTGATTATAAAGTGAAATGGAAAAATAGCGGGGATCTTTTTACAATAAGTGAATCCTGGTGCAGAAAATTGGGGATGACAGGTGTCAATGAAAACCAATAGTATAGCTATGTATATTCGGCATCTTTGATGACAAGACACAGGTAAAGGAATTAAGGAAGCAGGCGAATACCACGATACCCTCCGTGTAATTGCTTAGTGGACTGAAGATTGTGAATTAATTCCAGCTCGCTGATGAATTGTTCTTCCTAAGCCGAAACATAGCCAAAATTCTTCGCCCGGGGAAGAAAGAAAAGCACCTTTCACCTGCAGCAAGTCATCATTATGGATGTTGATGTTATCTCGAGAACTACCAGACATGGAAATATATCAACGATTTGAATTCATTGGATGAGAAATCACGCTCATAGCTCAGATGTCAAATCAAATGTGGGAACTCGATGATTGAATTATCCTTATAGTAAACCCTTTCATTTAACAACGCATCCCGTCGCTGATAAAGTACTCTTCTGAACTCTCTTTTTGCCCATGATTGATTTGACCTACCAAAACAATATATTCATTAAAATTAAATAGAGCTAGAGACAACAAGAGAGAGACAGATACAGACAACTAGACAACTAGAGACAACTATGTGTATTTTTTAAGTAATTTGTTAAAATCACGAGTCTTCCACATATCACATTCATGCATCTCAAATCCGATTTTATATCTTGATAGAAATCGCGAACACCTTCAATGCCAATTATCATATTAAAACAAAACCCCGTTGTTGCTCAATTGACTCGCGCCGATGCCAGAAAGATTGACGCACGCGTTGAGTATATCCAAACATGCAGATGCGTGTGAAAAACAGCAACATAAAACTTCTTCAACTCCGTATCCAAATCTCGACCCACACAGACACACAAAAAAGAAATTAATTGAATGAAAATTGGAGCCCAAATCGTCCAACTTTCTACAGCAGTTCCCGACACAAGGTGGCGATAGCTTCGACGAAACCCGGTCCTCCGGTCGCATCTCGACGTGTATTGTAGCGGGAAACGATTGTATGCTTTAATACGGGACGTGCGCACGTCACTTACTCTGGGAGGTCACCGCAAGATATCGGGTCACGGGTCAATCACAAGTAACATAAACCGGTTGTTTTACGCGAATAACTCGCGGCACGAAGCGCTGCAGCAGCAACACCTAGCTCTGATCTCCAGATCGCTGCAGCCTGCATAATGAGATGCTGCATGCAATGCGACGGGGATTATTCGTCGCCAACGAGCACGATTCGGCCAGGAAGCGGTCAGGATTTTGTCGGCGTCTGAGCTTCACTGGCTCTGCAATGTACCGAATTATTTTTTAACTTTCGTATTGAAGACACATCTTGAAGAAACAGTTTTTCGGTGGTATTAGTCGGTTTACACAGTATCTATGGCATCTCATTTGCAGTAAAAATGGGCTTTTGTATTTTCCTCATTTTATCATTGTTTACACAAAATTGATTTTGAATTGAATTCTATTTTGATGAGGTTTCTCAAAGTGCATAAGGATAAGGTAAATATTTATTAGGTACTAGAAACGAAATATATTCTCATTGCAACAAAACAATACAGATTCGCTTTCCGACAATCACATGGGGCCGTATATGTTTTGCGTAACGTTCGGAAATATACTTGGTTGCATTATTGGCACTTTATTTCCCAGATATCTATTTTTTTAACACACCAATATGTTTTCAGAGCTTGACGACCCACAAAGACTGAAAAAAGGGACTCTCCTTCATTTTCCAATGTCTACTCTACATGTAACACTACTTAGGAGTTACGGCTTTGTTGAATTAAGTGCAACTACTCATAAAATAATAGTTGTAAATAATATTGAATAACTTGTGTCGTAAAATATCAATTAAAACAGAAAACTAGACGTGAATTTAGCATAGTCACTGTGAGCTTTTTTTCGCCTCTCGCCAGCGTGGCTAGTGCTTAACGTAACCCACAGGGTGCAGTATAATTTTTTTTCCAATCGCCAGACATTAATTTTACGGTAAGAACGCGAACACTTAAAAACACGAATATTGAAAATCACTTCGGTCTCGTCCTGTAACACCGTCTCTAGCATGCATCGGTTGCATTATAAGCATGTTACTCTGCCGTGTCGCATCCTCAAACACAACACGCCACGCAACTTAGTAAAGCAATCTTGATGCTGGATGCATCATTAAACATCGTCGATACACTGATCAGGTGGGATAAGGGGCCCCATCCTGTGTGCCATACGCGACGCATAAAACACTGTGTATGCAACCAGGATCATAAGTCTCGAATGCATCCCGGGAAGTATTTAAATCCCAATTAATCGCGTTTGATCATTGTATTAGTCACGGAGAACTTGCAAACGTGTTTACTTGCGAATCCAATGGCCGATTCGACACGCTGTCTGTTCGGACGTGCAAAACCAGGAAATTATGGTAAATAATTATACAAGTGGCGAGAATTTAGCCGGTGAATGGAGAAGATTGTGTTTGTTAAAAATTTGAGCTGGAGCGGCACCTCCACCTTGAGTGAACAAGGAGTTAATTTTCACCACTGTACTAATTTTCACTACTGCATCCTGTTATCTGACAGCCAGGAATTTGAAGTAACGGTATCAAGTTGCTGGAATTTAGTCGTGTAGTACATCAAATTGTAAGTGATTTCTAAATGTTCGAGAAACGGCACCTCCACGCAATTTGGGAGTGTGCGTATAGCATATTATTCTAGCCTTTAGCATACTCCAGCCATCAAATCAAATGCTAATAGATAAGCACAAGAATCGCGGAACATTTAAGTCAATATGTAAATCCAGCCTCAAGGTACACAAATTCAGCAATTTACATATGTTATTTATTGAATATGTTTTATGAATTAGCAAATTAAATACATGCAGCCAGCTTTCTCTCATAAAAATCACATCATAATCTGCTGTCAAACTGTCTATGTTCTCCGCGCGGCCATCATTTGCTTGACAGTGAGCAGCCAGCTAATTGATAATTAGTATTCAATTAATAGGAAATGCTCTTCGACATCCGATGTCAATAACTTTGTGATGAGCGCCGAAGTCAAGAGAGAAAACCTCATCGAGCATTCATAGCAACAAATTGAAAAACACTAACCGAGAAGAGTTTTCTCTTTCAGTGTGTTTCGTGGTAGAAAACAGAAAATGTCTTGGCTCATCCGATCAATATGACTCGTAGTAAGGAAAATAATTGAAATCGCAATTAGCTGACTAACAATAATGTTTTAATTAGAAGAGAATCATCGGAGTAAAGCATATTTTTTCCCAAGGAATATGTGTATTCAGGTTTTCTACCACGTGCAATTGAAATACCTGTGCGCTTAAGCATGCAATTTATCAAAAATAGTATATTATGTGCTTCCTGACGCAAGATGCAGCCTACTCGTCCGCTATATTAGGACAAAAGTATTTAACAACTAATGATACAAACGTGTGCAATACATTCTTCAGCTTCTTTTAACATCGTTTTCCAGCACACTGCAGGATATTATTTCTCTTCATGCCAAATCAATTTTGAGCAAAACATCTTTAAATATCAATAGCACGATTTGGTTGGCCCACTTCGGAAATTACCAATAAACACTATTTTATTATCCTAATTAAGATCGCGAAGAATTCAAATATCTGTGTTGCTGGGAAACCACAGCGAGTACAAAGACACCGACGAAATGATACGTAGTACCTGCTTTTCTCTCTTATAAATCAATAAGTCAGGATACTTTGGGAAGATTTGAATTACAACTTCGTGGACTGAGTAAAATGACCGTTACACGAAGATTTTTGAGCTCACCTCTGTTCCCACAACATAATATAGCCATTGCGCCAAAGCCAATGAAACAATACCATTGAGAAGGTTCGTGAGGTTTTTATACCATATGCTTTGGACATTTACCCTGTTCGAAATTTGGAAGGTGCATGAAAGTGAATACGTATAGTGTTTTGGCAGAAAGTATTAGTTTGAAGAAAATCGTTCGAAAAATTCGGAAAATATTAAAGAAAATATGTGTTTTTTTTTAATATTTTTGGATTTTGTGATAAAAACAGTAACGTCGATGTTGAACTTTGTACCGGCCAGTGATTTAAATTTCATGGAAGCACTGTAACTCAAACGTATGTCCTTCGATCATAGCTTAGCCTTTGATCAAAGGCTAGCATTGATCGGAGGTATGTCACGTGACAATTAGACTGCCCTGACGTTTATAATCATTCGTTTGTCGCAGGATTACTATTATACATTCCGGAAAGAAAGTCCGAAACTAATAAATTTTCAGTAAAGCAAATCCAATTTTGACTTTTCATTAGTTATCCAACCGCTGCATACTTACTGCTGTTGTGATATAAGCTAACAAAAGGCGTGAAGAATAATTGTGTTCCCCTCCCTCCCTTTATCCATCGTACAGAGTATCTGCATTTTAATTGTAGGCGACTGGGGACCCTCACGCCGACAGAAAATCGCATAATTTCCACGTAATAATCTCAAATCTAAATAGGATGTAACGAGAGATTTATTATGGTCATTCTGCTTTTCTGCTTGCTATTCTATGCACCATTATATTGTGCATTTATGTGATTTTATGCAACAGATAAACATGGCATGTAGTTATTTTACTTAATCAAGCAGCAAGAAGAATGGCAACAATGATTAGAAAATAAAATCCAAGGAATTAAGAACAGAAATTTCCTGAAATGTTTTTATGAGATATTACTATTACAAAGATCCTTATCTTCGTTTCGATCACGCTTATGATCTATTGCCGATGATTCAAAAAACAATCTCTGGCCTTCGATCGCGATGATTTTTGCTTTTCGCTGGAACCATTTTGAAAAAGGTCCATGCTTTATGACCAATAAATTGGCAACTTTTTCAATGCCGTTTCTGATATGCATCCCATCCTTGCCCATCACTGCCCTCAATGACAGCGTTGGGTCAACAAGCACAGGGACAAAAGTCAACAGAGTAGAAGATTTATTTTCTACCTCCCGAAAACAAACAAGAAAACAGATGTGATGTCGGTCTGACCTAACTAAGATTGAAGCCAGGTTGTGCAGCAAGGGTCAGACTGTTGGAAATAGTCATCTTCACTATAATATCTCATATTCAGATCACGCTTTAACATCTTCATCGGTGCACCAACACGTAAAACATAACGTAAAACATTTATCGACCAGAATTGAACATTAAATTTTTCAACTGCTCATCCCCGAAAACACCAAAACTGTTTCAATAAGTTTTTCGCTCTTTAAAGATTCAAAATTTCACGATAACTGAACGACCACATGCAAAAGAAAATCTGTGACAAATCCCTTTTTTTAACCTCGTCTGCTTGCTGAACAACTTCAACAAGAGATTTGGACATTCCAGTGTCTATCATACGTTTGTCAAATCGTTCGTGCCGAACGCATTAGCAGATGAAGTGACAGTTTTTGTCGCGGTAATCTACACAGTGGGTTAAGCCGCGTGCCGCCAAAGAACAAGTAGCTCGCTTCACCAGGGCTTTCCTTTCCGCAAGATGATTCTGGTCTGCGCTAGACATAGCTCTGTGAAAAGACAAATACCTAGGTACCTACCGCGTAACTGCAGCGCTTTCTCACGATCTAACCGGCCCAATCATAGTGAAACCATGTGAAACACCTACGTCCTACACCCAATGACAAATTAGCTTTAGGTAAACACTTGATTTTGTCGTCTCCTGGTCAAATTAACCGACATCCACAAACACATCCATCATTGTACGTTTGTTGGCAGCAACGCGGATGCACCACAACAGCGTCGCTGCCTTCCCTATTAATTTATCTTCATTTAAAATGATGTAAAACGTCTTCACGTAGCCTATTTGGCACACGAAACAATGGCCAATAAAAGATCCGATCAAAATTGATGGTGGTTAGGGATGAGTAATTGATGCAAAATACAATATGTGCGTTTTTTAATACGCGCCTGCTTTACGCGTTTACTACGCTAGTTGGTTTTTGCACTGCGCGAGATGGAGAACAGTTCAAAAGTCAATACACGAAGTGCATTGTGTTGTACGGAAGACAACAGTACTATATGCTGTTTATTTAACTCCCTTCTTCACCCAGAATGATTTGAGTATACATGCCGGCACATGCGACTTTGCACGAAGGTACATTAAATCACTCGTAATTCTTCGGCACACAGATTATAATGCGTTGAATAAGTACTTCTCTTTATGATAATAATACTGTAATTTCTAGCTATAAATTAGACTGCTCTGCATGGCACCAAGCGTCGGCTACAAGGTAATGCCCGTAATGTGATGCAATTGTTGAGATGCAATGTGGGCAACACAATGCAGCGCGGATCTATGAATATTGTAGCGCCTCTTCACTTATTAGAACTTCGAATAAATAATAAAGTATAGCGTTTAAGAACACGGTCATGACATTGAAAGATTTGGGGTGGTCACCGGATTTTTTTGCCGGATTTAGCTGCCGTATTCACATAGTATATTAGTAAAGTGATAACTAGATGTGATATAGTGACAAAATGTCGATGAAACTCATTAGTTACTTACTTATATATGTAAATTTGAAATGTATGTGTGTGTTTCTGTTGATAGCGGGTGATTTTCTTTTGAAGAGATTTCAATGCGCGTGAATTCAAGGCGTACGGGTAAACATACAACAACATGTCATTTGCTCACAAACAACAGCAACCCTACTTGCATGTCTCGCTACCATCCCGCTCTAACCTGTTCCACTTGTTATCAGTGTACTCAGTGGATTGTTGTCTCATGTTTAGATTGTTTTTTTATGATCGTGGCCAAGAAGATGGTGACGATTAAGAAGTCTTGTTTTTCTTGTAGAGACCTCTAAGTGACGATTAGTATGTTTCTTCAGCCGGCCATGGTATCGCGTAGAAGTATTTGACATTATTTTTATTAATACATGATTGACACAATCGAAGCTTACGACTTAACGACTCACAACACCATACAAATGAAATTCAGGAGTCATTTGATCAGGTCCAGCCCATTTAATGGCAGCTTCTGAGGAGTGAGGGTCCATTGATATGTCACTAGAGCTTACATCGTGATTGGCTATTGTTCACAATCGTAGCCAAGCACGACCAGCCTCGACATGAAAATAATGCTTATTGATTGATGCAAAGCTATTCAAAGCCCGAAGGGGCTTCTGACAAAATCAATCCAAAACCAGAAGTAGGTACTTGGAGATCATTATTGCAATCTATAGCAGCTTATTTTTTCGTTAGACATTGTAATACACATGGTAATACTTTGATCAGTTTTCAAATCGTTATTTAAATTTTATACTGAAATGGCTATACGGTATTGTTTTACTATCGCAGGGTCGTGTCCCAAAGTATAGCAGTCATCACGACACAGATCAAACCGGGCTTCCGTACAGCTACCGACGCTAGCTAGTCTATGTTGCCAGCTAGACCAGCTAGAAATAGTTGTCCAATTGTCCAAACATAATAAAAGTAAAGTAACACGGCATTCAATAATGTACCATCGGCGGTCTCGACTCTGAAAGAGTTATCGCTCGAATCTGGATGATTTCGATGTTCGCGCAATTAAGCTTCGCGGGTGGCCGGCCCGCTTCACGATGTTCACATTTTACCGACGCTCCTAATTAACTTGTAAGATGTCGTCGGTGGTCAGCGGTCGGGCGGCGGATGCTGGCGTTGCATCTCGTTGCGCGCCGCCTTTCTTCTCGCTTGTCATTGCAAATCAGCTGTCCTGCGTCGTGACGATCCGATCAGCTGTCCTGTCATCCCCGTGGGCCTCATGCTGGTGAGGGTATGCCCCCTGAACGAAACCTTTTATATTCAAATGACATGACCGACGTCCCAGCTATATACTTATTTAAATACTGTTGCCGTTATGAATTGATTGGCTATCGACGGGGTTCCAGTCGAGTGGTTGATAATATTTCACTTTAGCGCATTCACGTCTGGATCTGGAATGGAAAGCATCAGTCAGTATATTGAAAATCTTTTGATGCCCTTTGGCTCTTAAGAAAAACAATTTCATAGTAGTATTTATTGTACTTTGCGTTACGTATCTAATGGTGAATGATTTTGTTATTTTTTAATAGAAGTCTCAATAGGTGGTCCAGTGAGGCATCGCGTAAGACAATGAAATTGCTCGCACACGATCGTAATGGCTGTAGTTGTGGGTCCACACTTCCTGGATCGGTGAGATATAGCTAGTATATGTAGGTAGGTACTCGAATCTCTGCATGCCGCCCAATGCGGTGCACCCGAAATCACGTTCAATATCATCGAATACATTGCTTTAGAGCTTCGAAAATTGCTTTTCGAGTAATCAAGAACGCAATACGAATCAAATATTGTGTATTCCGAACGGATTTGGCAACTGTTGCGGTGAAAAATTAAAATACGACCGAAAAATAATTTGAACGTATCCTGTAGCGCTTTATCAATAAAGCGAGAAATCTCACCGATTACACACTAAATCAAAGAAAATCGTGCATCTTTATAAACTTACAAAAAAATCCAGTATGTTTGAGAAAAAAATCCCGGCGTGTCTCAGTGCTACACACTGCCTGCATTATCAACGGTCAAGCTATCAATCTAGAATCGAACAAGATAACCAACAACTCCAGTGAGTTGTTACGGCACCTTGCTTCAGTATCTTGATTCTTGACACGGTTTTTCATCTAGAAGCGTTCACACATTCTGTAGAGAGTATGCAAAGTATGCAGAGTATCCAGAACCTATAAAATGTGATCGATGCGAACGCTAATTACCCGCAAGTCGTGTCGGACCGTACGTGCCTCGACCAGTGTTCATTACAATCAAGAAGACAGCGCGAAGGCTGGATCGACCTCGTGCTCCTGACAGTCACTGACGTGGATCGTTGGTCAGTTGACAGCCGCTGTCAAGACGATCAGCCATGCCGAAATTGCGAAAAGAACACAACAATTACCATGGGATAAGAGAATATAACCTACTCTTCGGTATCAATGAGCGGTGGGAGGTTTTCCCTGGCGATATTTAAAACCATGTGAGACATGAGAACAAACCCGTATGATACATTTCTAAGCTAAGCTTTCTAGGCTTAAACGATTACATGCCTCACATGGTTTACCGTTCTCAAATTTAGAAATAATTAGCGATTATTAAATCATCCTACAACGTATTATCGGTCAATTTCAGTCGATAAAACTCGTTCAAGAGCAGGTTTTTGCGGAGGTCCGAAAATTTGAACAATAATTGAGATGGACCAATATGGAGATCGCTAATTTCATACATTACCATCGAATCACTCATCGTTCCAAACCGCGTTGGACACAGCGAAATTGTTGCGTCATCAACAGTGAAAGGATTCCAAATATAAAATTATCTCAATGTTAATAACATGGTAATTTCTATTGATCACTCAATGCATAAAGTACAGGTAATTATAATGTTATTATGTGCTACTGGATATAATATTAATGGGCTGTACCAAATCAGCGTGAGGTGAATATGAAATTATTAAGTATAGTCTCGCTATTGAATATCTTCGATGAAACGAGTTTGATATATAATTCTATGAAATTAGAGAAGAGTCCTTAGCCTTAATTCCAGATCTCATGGCCTCTGGTACGATATGGTGAGCCTGTTATTACAATTACAACCTAAAGCAAGAGGAGAGCGCTGTCTTTTTTCGGTAGCGATGCAAGAAAAATCCATTTTCCTCGGGGGAGTATAAAAGCTATCAGCGTAACGATCTCAAAATAATTTTAAAACTTATCCCAGATTTTCCTACAGGCGTTGTTTCACACTGTATTATATTCCCAATGTGTGTGTGCTAGTTATGTAATAGATTCGTGAACTGCACAAGCCATTTGCGTCCTCCAAAGAGTGCGTCTGAGATATACGACAACTTTTCACAATACTTGACACTCATAAAGTATTTCTTCGACACTGCTCGCCTCTCATGTTTTCTGACCTTTGAACCACTGACCGGTTAAGATGATGTGTTCTTTCCTTGGACACAGATAGCATCCTCCCGCAACATTTATCATTGGTTCGCTCAAGTATACTGATCGTTAAATCATAAAACTGTGGAAGCACCGATCCTTATTTTCGCCGCATATTGTTTATTTTCACACTGACATTGTGGTGAGTGGAAGGCCCATACATTAAAGCCGCTGAAATTTTCATCTTAACCATCCTATTCGTTTTAAAATAGGAATTACAAACATTTTCGTTTTCATTATTGCCATTCGAGACCATACCGAAATGATCAGAAAAATCCTGTATACAAGCGGCATTTCGCACCTATTTTCTAGCATCAGAGATGTTCGGAGATGGAATGTTTAAATAAATCTGCCTATGAAGACTTTGTTTGAATTTTGTACTTTCAACTTGCCCAGTTCACTATTGGGTTATCTATTTGGTAAACAAGTAATATTATATTGAAATCAAAATACAGTGTAAAAAATAGATTTTTTCCTAATCGTCTCAATGTAATATCAGCAGAGCGCAAGACTTGGGAACCCGGAATACCTCCTATGGCCGGCAGCCTGTCAACTTAATTTGTTAAACGTCACCTTCATGCAACTTCCATCTTGGCACATTTACTGCTTATCAACTAATCACAGTATATTTCCATACACAGTCGCCGTTAAAATAAAGATAAACAAATAAGCAATAACCCGGTTCTAACATCCCGACTACAAACTTTCCATTTACCAACGGATTAACAAGAGAAAAATGAAAATATAGCATGTTGCTTTCAGAAAAAATATTTAAACTGAGTTATTGAATGCGAAACTACGAAACTATATTTTTTTTATTTAAAACTTTTTCGATACATTGTTTATTAACTTGTCTATTATATTTCAATATAGTAATAATAATATTACGGCAATGTGGCTTATTAAATATCAAACGGCAATCACGCGAGCTTATCAGTTTTGTGACACGAGTGTCACGCACCGTTCCTTCCAAGACGTGAGTCAAGAGACCTCGTCAGTCTGTCTGGATGCTGCGGCTGCCGCTGCATCAAGATCATCCTGCTCTCTTGGTCGCATTCGCCCACTTTTTGCCTTTGGGTCACGCATCGCCTCAGATGCCTCCGAGGATCACGATCGCCTCAAGATTGGGTGAAGGACACAGCGGTTCTTATACACTGGGAACTATAGGATAATATGCAGATGACAGGCGATAGTTCGGCTTGTTTCATTATTGATTTCGATTTCCGATTTCAGCTCGTATAGTTGTGTAACATGGCAGAAGGCGAAAATTGATCGAAAAATTTGTGCTTATGGCTGGTGGAAAAAGTTGATAATTGTCTTGTGATTTTAATGAAATCGTGCTGCTGATAGCTTTATTGCTCTCTTGTGTAAATATCGGCTCACCTTCGAGTCGGTTTATATAGCGGAGTGAAATGAGATCAATTACAGATATCCGTCATGGAGCAGTGTGCATTAAATTAGTTGCTATCATCAATGCAATTATAGCTCGTGCTTCTCGGTTATATGGTTATGAAAGATTGAATTGATTTTGATATTGATTTAATTAGAGGGTATGGTGTGTCTTGTGTTTGAATGTGTTGTGCGTCTAACTAACAAGTTATAATTAATTATTAGCCGACAATTAAATTACAAATCGATAAAGAAAATAGGCACAGGCTCAAAATGATGCTATAAATCGTACTTTACACTTTGTTCTTGTGCCTTTTAATTCCCAATATATTTTTTAAAATAATTTTGAAATAAAAACTATAAAAGCTTTATCGCTTAGCGTTTTATTGGGCTTTAATAGGTATAGCTGCGCACCAGGCGACAAGAACCACGTTTATACAATAACATAATCTAAGCCATCTGAGCCAAGATTGAAGGATACACATATGATTCGATAGTCATGTTATATACCCTCCACGCGCTTAAATCGATTACCATATTCATAAACCAGATAAATAATTACCCCTCTAGGTGTAATTATTTTTACTAATAATACTATTATTTCCACCGCCTTTATGTTCCAACATCTAAATTAATTCTAAGATATGTTATTGTGACGTCACGTTGATTTACCGTGACAAGGAGTGTAATTCTCATTGCTTGATATCTAGGCTTCGTCTTCGGCATCAGAGGATACGCTCAAATGAACAGAGATGGCCTATAAAGCACTGACAACATAGCTTATTTATAACACGCTCGGCTCCACTGGTCAATGCCATTAAAATTTTACATTTAACGTTTGGTAAAGATTCTATAAATCAGGCGAACGTTCGACAGTACAAAATGCTAAAACTAATGGAGGAACAGTGTTCATCTTGATGGTTTTCTCTGCCGATCTTCTCTCGGTCCATCGTCGGTGGGGCGGCAGGTTAAGTTCTTGCTGGGTTACGAGCCATAATCAGTTCTTGAATTAGGTTTTCCTCTATTTTCTTTCATCTTCGTTGACGCATCGGACTCTTTGCATAGATAGGGATCGATTTCCTCTAGTGGTGCCACTAGAAGCAAATTGGCTATTTTTTTAGCGAACAATTTGCGTTTTTGTAACAACCTTAGCTCTTCATTTCTCTTCTCAAATTCAGAATCTTCTTTTTCAATTGAACAATCTTTCATAAAATCGATCTCCCTGGAAAATTTTCTTCTCCTTGACGACTGCTGACATTTTTGCTCATGGTCCTCTGCTACGGATGTCGTTGAATCTGATCCGCCAAGCCTACTGCAAATGTTTTGTGCTCCTTCGAACATCTGTGGCTCGTAGCCGTCTTCATTTTCACTCATTTCATCAGAAGAAGAATAATCCATTTTTCCGGTATTGCAGAGAGCAGAATTAATTTCTTCTCCTGTAATAGTTGTTTTACTTGGATGTGCAGCATTAGGGGGAGATTCGTATCCCAAATCAATTTCTGACGAACTCGGCGGAATGCTTTCACAAAATAAATTGCTAAGTTGCAATCGAGCTGGAAAATAGTCTTCACTATTGCTAGATAACGCAGCATCAGTACCTTCTTCTGTGAGGAGTAACATAGCACAACAATCCGCGTCATCCCTTCGTGCCTCTTCAACGCAGCTTGCTTGGTTCTTCTGGAGAAAGCGATTGTTTTCCATGCTGACGGAAACTTTCGGGCGAAATGGTTTCACATCATAGAGATTCTGTAGGCATCGTTCATCAGGCGAGTTGTGGATACTGTCGGACGCACTAAGACGCGATGCCGCTGTCTTCTCTAGCGACGGCAAACCTGATGGCACTTTCTCGGGCACAGTGGCGGCTTCAATAAAAGATGGATTGGGAGAAAATGACACCTTCTTTGTTAGCTTGTAGCGATTTTCCTTATGCAAAGTCTTGCTTAAAATACTTTTCAGTTTAAAATCTACGTGCGTCGATTTGTGTGTCTTTTCGGTTGGTGACTTTTCTTGTCCGTCTGTTTTCTTCGACTTGAAATGCTCGGAAAGCGGTCGCTTGTTTTTCTTCGAATGATCCGCAGTGTGAGTGTCTGGTTGCTGGGTGTTGTCCGATTGCTGGGTGCCCGCCTCTGGTTCCGGGTACGTCGTCCCCGGACTATACTGGAAGCAGGAATCGTCGGAATTTCGGGTACCCTGACAAGGCTTGGAGATACACAAGAAAGTTGCCATGATGTGTTTCTTTTTCGAAACTTTCGTCTTAGTTGCTTGAGTTTTATTGGAAGTAACACAGTTTTCATTTGTAGTGTCTCCGTTCTTGTTTGCAATCGAAAACTTTTCGCACAGTAATTGCTGTTCTGTTTTGACTGTTGGATTTTCTTGACTATAATTAAGATTTTCTTGCGCTTTTTTCGATGAGGCAAAATCATTTTCACTTGTGCTAAGTGATTCATCCAATACAGTAGACAGCATTGAGCAACAATCTAGGTTTTCTTTCTCATCGCTAAGGTCCTCAAATCCGGCGGATTCTGATGACATTAGTTGCTCCAAGTCACGTTCTTTCTCGAAAATGGGTGCGACAAAATTGTCTCGATCGATTCCAGAGGAAAGAGATGAGTAATTTGCTCGTGTTCTTCTTGCAGGTGTTGAAACCGTCGGCCCAGTGAATGTTGGACGAATGACAGGCACCTGATAGCATATATTTTGCTCTGTCTTATTTATACTCTCAGTTCTAGACTCGTTGATTGGCGTCTCAATCGACGAATCTGTTTTGGGAATGACCGGCGTAACAGCCTCGGTCGATTCAATTTCTGCTTCGCTGGACTTTTCAAATTTCCCAGTGCGGGGACTCTCTGAATGAGTTGAAGCGCGTGGTTCCGTATCCGGCGTTAAGTGTGTAGTGGATGGCGTAGGATTTGCCACTTCGAACTTGCACGGAATTGAGCTCTGAGGAGAGATCGCCTCCATTATTTTGGAAATGTAAGAATGTTGTGAGGCGGCTTCATCGGCTTGTCCTAAAAGTTCTGTCGAGTTGTAAGATGGGACCGCAATCAAGTTGGTCAAGTTAGGTAATTTGGGTTCCAATAAACGTTCGCGTGACATTTTAACATCCCTGCTGATCAGGCTGTCATATGACTGAACTGATTCGGGAGTGTTTTGTGAATCTAGCGAAAACCCACTGTCAGTTGTTGATGTCGCAGAAAACCCTAGAGATAATCGCGAATCTTTCCTTAATTCGCAAAGCGAGCACACATTGCCGCCAACTCGTTTCAAATCAGTTACTAATGGCTCAATCGCAGCATGCATCATCGATCCAGATCCATCACTCGATAAGCCACTGGCGACGTCGCATAAAGATGCTGTATTACGATAAACTCCAGCCGACAGTTTTGCTCGCAGGTCGCAACTAGACGAGTATGTATCGACCGTGGTCGTGCTCACACCACCAGACTCGTACGAGCAATTAGACGGGACAGTCAAGCAAAAATCGTCCATGTCGGTAGCCTTGTCCGAATTTTTGAACGGATTTTGCGAAAACTTACCATCAACAATCACATTACGAACTACTGACGTGGACGAATCAAAATTAGTCGTCTTCGTTTCAACTTCGATCACGCTGGAATTGTTGGTAATTGCGGAAGCGGAGCTGATCAGCGCTCGGTCAGATAAGTCGGTTTCTGTGTGGATCGACGCCGATGCTGTCGGAGAGACGAAATTCGCCAGTTTCTCTCTCTGTCGCAATTTAGAGTCCAAGCTGGCGGCGACTGGGAGGGAGACTTCGGAGACTCCGCTGATTGTGGACACGGACGCACTGATTCGAGGGATTTCAAACGAGATTCGGCTATCGCTCAGAACTGATTTGCTGCTTGATATCGAGGAATCTGGCGGAGACTCTGTTTCGACATCCTGGTTTTCTGTAGAGCTGGGCGCGTCAGGTTGCGTGCACGAGTTGTCTGCTGTGTCTTCTTTCTCAACGGTTTTACTTCTTGTGATTGGATTCTCCCAGGACGAAAGGCCGATGAAATGTGCATTGTCAGATGAGGATGGTCCGCAAGGTAGCACCAGGTTTATGTTTGAGTCAGAAGCATTCTGCAAGCTGGATTCCATCGTCGAGACAGTAACATTGACACTGGATGATTTGCAATCATCCTCTTTTAACAATCGAACATTTTCATATGCACTTTTCAAGCCTTGTGATTCAATTACTTCGCTGATATTTCGTATATTCGTCGGCTCATCATGATCTTTAATATTTCCAGCAGTATAGATCTTAATTCCGATGTCATCTACATGTTTGCTGCGACCAGCTCTTGTGTTCTTGTGTGATTTGTGTGAGATCTTGGGGGCTTCGAATTCACTATCCGATTTTCTACTGGACTCAGAGTTACCAGAGAGCCTAGATTTTCTTCCAGTATCGTCGGAAGAAACTTGGGATTCGGCTTCTTCGGTTCTAGATGTAAAGTTCTTACTCGAATCCGAATGCTTCCTTCCTAGCGATTTGCTTCCAAACTTTATTTTACCAGAGAGCTTCGATTTCATTGAAACATCGTCGGAAGAAAATTCATGTGCAGCGTCTTTAGGACTAGAAGTTAAGTTCATTCTTGAAACATTAGAACCTGTTTTTCTAAGTGATTTCGAATGTGATTTGGCGTTCGACTTCAATCTATCGATAAGCTTAGATTTTGATGAAACTTTGTCAAATAATCCTTTATGATCATCTCCTTTGGTTCTCACGCTCAAATCATCCGAATGCTTTCTTCCGGGCGAACTGCTTCCTGGCATTAATTTACCAACGCGTTTAGATTTTCTTGAAGCATCGGAGGAGGAAGTTAAAGTTTTTGCTTCGTTGTAATAAGGAGTCAAGTGAACAGCCGTATCATCCAAATGCTTTCTTTTGGGCGATTTACTTCTTGCTTTCAGCTCACAAGAGCGCTTAGATTTTCTTGAGAGATCATCAGTGGAAACCTTAGGTTCTGATTCGTTGTAATAAGGAGTTAAGTGTTCAGCCAAATCATCCGAATGCTTTCTTGTTGTCGATTTCCTTATTAACTTAAGCTTACCAGAGCGCTTAGGTTTTCTTGAGAGATCATCAGTGAAAACCTTAGGTTCTGATTCGTTGTAATAAGGAGTTAAGTGCACAGCTAAATTATCCAAATGATTTCTTGTTGTCGATTTCCTTATTAAATTAAGCTTACCAGAGCGCCTAGATTTTCTTGAGAGATCGTCAGTGGAAATCTTAGGTTCTGCTCCATTGTTAATGAGTGTCAAGTGAGTACCCGAGTCATCCGATTGCTTTCTTTTCGACGATTTGCTCCTTGACTCAAGCTTGCCAGTGCGCTCAGATTCTCTTGAGATTTCAACAGTGGAAACTATTGGTTCTAATTCATTGGTAAAAGGCGTGAGGTTCATACGCGAATCATCCGAACGCTTTCTTCTGTGTGATTTGCTTCTTGACTCAGGCTTTTCAGAGCGCGTAGATTTTCTTGAAACATCGTCAGAGGAAGAAAAAGATTCTGCTTCTTTGGTAATAGCCGTTACGTGAGTAGCTGAATCATCCGAAGGTTTTTTCTTGGGCGATTTGCTTCTTGACTTGAGCTTACCAGAACGATTAGATTTTCTTGAGATATCATCAGTGGAAACGATAGGTTCTGATTCTTTGGTAATAGCCGTTACTTTCATACCTGAATCATCCGAAGGTTTTTTCTTGGGCGATTTGCTTCTTGACTTGAGCTTACCAACGCGCTTAGATTTTCTTGAAGCATTGTCGGAGGAAGATAAAGTGTTTGATGCGTTGTTAAAAGGCGTTAGGTTGATCCTCGAATCATCTGAATTCTTTCTCTTAAGCGATTTTCTTCTTGACTTGAGCTTACCAGACCGATTAGATTTCCTTGAGGTTTCATCAGTGGAAACAATAGGTTCTAATTCTTTGGTAAAAGGCGTTAGGTTCATCCTCGAATCATCTGAATTCTTTCTCTTAGGCGATTTGCTTCTTGACTTGAGCTTACCAGACCGATTAGATTTCCTTGAGGTTTCATCAGTGGAAACAATAGGTTCTAATTCTTTGGTAAAAGGCGTTAGGTTCATCCTCGAATCATCGGAATTCTTTCTCTTAGGCGATTTGCTTCTTGACTTGAGCTTACCAGACCGATTAGATTTCCTTGAGGTTTCATCAGTGGAAACAATAGGTTCTAATTCTTTGGTAAAAGGCGTTAAGTTCATACGCGAATCATCCGCATTCTTTCTTCTGGGTGATTTGCTTATTGACTTTAATTTACTGGAGAGCTTAGATTTTCTTGAAGCATCGCCAGAGGAGGATAAAGATTCTGCTTCATTGGTAAAAGCCGTTACGTGAATAGCCGAATCATCTGAATTCTTTCGTTTTGGCGATTTGCTACTTGACTTAAACTTACCAGCGCGCTTAGATTTTCTTGACATATCTTCAGTGGAAACTATAGGTTCTGCTTCTTTGGTAATAGGTGTTAAGTGAATACCTAGATCACCCGGATTATTTATTTTTGGCGATTTGTTTCTTGGATTGTACTTACCAGAACGCTTAGATTTTCTTGAGATATCATCAGTGGAAACTCTAGGTTCTGCTTCTTTGTTATTAGATGTTAAGTTTGTATTGGAAGTAACTGAAATTTCTCTTCTGTGCGATTTGCTAGATGACTTGTATTTTCTTGGAACATCGTTAGAGGAAACTCCGGGTCCAGCTTCTATGGTAGAATATGTTAAGTTAATTCTCGAATCATCCGCATGTTTCTTTCTATGTGATTTTCTGCTTGATTTTATCTTGTCACTTTCCTGCAATTTTCCTGGAATAACGGCAGTGGTTTTTTTATCCGTATCAATCGCATAATTAAAATTTTCCAGTAATGTCTCTGATGATTTCTTATGCGCTCGCCTGCTATCGGGCTTCGTCTCATCTGAAGATTTACACTCGACTGGAGCAACAACAGATCTAACACGAGCTTTGGATTTCTTAGGACTATCAGAAAAACAGATGTCACTCAAGTATTGCCGATCGAGTGAACCCTCGAGATCTGAGGGAAAATTGATTGAGTCTATGGAAAGGCTTGCTGAAATCACACTCTCCTTATACTCAGCCTCCGGTTGGTCCATCTGTCGACGTCTAAGTCGTCTGTACGACGCCCAATAGTTTTGGTGTCGATGCCCGATCATTTTCCTCCGCGAAAAGTCATTGTAGCCGCCACTCGACCTCCCTTGTCCATTCTGATTTGAATACATTTTCAAGCTGGCCTTAGAACCAGAACTTACGTCGGTGTCGCTTTTAGAGGATTTTTTCCTCTTAATAGGATAAAGCAGATCACTGCTACGCTTCCTGGGTATGTTGTGATCATTTCCTTCCTCTTGTGGCTTTTTCTTAGATCCTTTCTTCTTATATTCTAAATTTGCAACAACTTCAACCTCATCGTTATTACTTGTGTCCTGAAAACGTGCCCGGTTTTTTGATTTTGAAGATTTAGATGGTAAGGCAGAGTGATCCAGAGCCGTGGATGGACGCTGTTCGCGTGTAGATTCACCACCTTTGTTACTTTGGTCTCCCTTCTGAAATTCGCGTCGTTGCGCCCTTCCCTGTGCGTTCATGTTGGTGAAAGCTGCGCCGTCGTCACCATCCAAGTCATCCTTGAAGTCGCTCTTGAATTTCTCATTGGTGCTCTCACTGTTCAAAGATTTTCGTAACAAATACATTATTCTGTTGACAAGTGGACTTTGCCTGTCCATAAGTTCGCTAGAATTTCGCACCTCCGCGCCGGCCTTGCGGCATTCGCAATCCGCCTCTTTGCCGCTTTTCCCAGATTTATCCGCTTTTCCGACCAGAAGACACCGCACGTAACCTTCTTCAGGATCGTTCGCGACTTCCATCTTCAGGGGATCTTTCTGGTGAACGTCTTTATTGCTTGATATCAACCCCAAAGTTTTACCAAAACAAGTAAAGACTTTATTTATAAACAAGCTGACCGCAGAACCCTTTTGTTGGCTTTCCGGTTTGACAAAATAAAAGCGAGTGTCGTCTTCGGCGGAACACAATTCACCAGCATAGTTTTCACCTGTATCCATGCCATCATCTGGTGCCTTATTTGATCTCTTGTACAGTTCGACAACTTCGGGAGGCTGCTTCCTATTCTGCGCATGATCGCTCATTTCTAGTTTGTGTGTCTCCAACACAATTTGGCACAGCTCGCGTATCAACACGTCAATCTCCGGGTTGTCGATGTTCGATTTAGTATCCACTTGCAATCCACCGTCGCCCATTTGGTGGGTCATCTCGCTGGGATTTCCTTTGCTACAAATGGTCGTCACCACCACCCTGATATTTGGCTTCTTGTCACACTTAGGAAGGTCCATGACCACACTGGACGGTGGCTTGATCGCAAAACACAACGGGGGACGATTTAGTTCTTTCGAAGGTGGCACAAACATTTTGAATGCCCCATCCTCTAAACATTCTACTTTGAGGAAATCATTGCTGTCAATCTTGTCATCGTTGTGTGAAGGGACTCTTTGCAGACCCTTGAGTTTTCCTGATTTGGGCTCTGGGTCTTCGTATAAAGCGTCGGCGCCTTTGTAGGTTGAGAAGCAGAACACCTGTGTGGGGGGGAAGTGTTCGGCGAACGGGAACGAGTCAACATCCCCGAAATCAGGTAACATGCCCGGAGCAGCGGCACTGTAGAGTACGGGCACCGGGCTTGAGACATCATCCGAGGTCTTCGGAAACTCGGCGGGGGGAAGAATGGGATCGTCTTGAAATGCATAGTACACTTTCGTTGATTTCTGCATCGCACTCAACGGCGCGGACATTTTATAGAGGTGCAACTGAATAGCTTGTATATTAGAGCATAAAATTAACGCTCTTGCTTTACGCTCATGTGATGTATCCTTGCTCTCAAAATAACATTCTATAGTTTAAGTACCTACACTAGAATTTTGTTTCACGTAATGTTGAATTAACCGAAAAGACAAACTATAGAGGAAATAAAACTAAATTGCTTACATGGAAACTTAATAGTGTAATTTGGTTCAGAATTAAGTCTGTTAAAAATAAAACTATATTGTTTGCAGGAAAAGTCGATCGAGTGGTCGGATCTGATTGTTATTAACATGATCATTGCATGCTCACTCTGAGGCTATAATACGGGCAAGATTATGCAAAACTTTGCCAAGAATGCAATTTCATCAAAACACTCTTAACTACACATCGTAACTGGCCATTATAACTATACCGCAAATTGGTTACCTGCATTTTATTACGGCTGGCGAGGTTTGGAAACGAATCATATACACACGAGCGCGTATTGCTAGATACAATGCAGCTGAAATGCACGCGATCGGCGATCAACTGGAGTTTAGACATGTTATTTGTCGAGAAGATTGTTTGTTAATCTGTATATCGATCGATATTGCAGAGAGCGATTGCGAATATCAAGTACTATAACAATCATTTAATTTAGTCAGACAAAGAGTCGTGCTGCAACTATTTTCTTGTCATGTCTTCATGAGTAAAAATTTAATTTTAGACCTTTCATACATCTCAACCTAGTTTTCATTCACTGGTGCTTCGAAATCAAAAATAAGTAAGATACACAGATACCGACCTATATTGGGCCTAATTTCAATTTGAAATAGATGGCATTTTTACTGTTCCTACTCGAAGTTGTGACATGTCTATAAAAGATCTTCGTGTCAATTTACAAAAAAAAAGTAGTAGGTAATTGCATCTGAACAGCCCGTACACCAATGAACCACAACTACCGGCGCCTGTAAATCGGTGGTACACGATACATGTGTTTTTCACACTTTAGTACCAAGCCACGCATGGAGAACAGGTCGCTTTCGCACTCTCCACGTTCTGAGCTCGAGACGCACGTGTATATTGCGCGTGAGAGCCTACGTGCGCTCTCCGCTGTCCGCAGCTTTCTCCTCAGACCGCGCCGCTGCGCCGTGGTATATCCTAGACATGGCAGACTCTATGGCGTGCCTCGCCGCCAGTTGACAGCGCTAGTGGGGCGTGGCCGCGTGGGTGACGTACAGATAGGTTGCAGACCTGTGAGAGAGGGTGGTGGTAGGTTTCTCATTGTTAGTTGCTTGCAAATTTTGCCAATTCACCATCTAAATCTTTGATGTTTTCACGTATATCTTGGTTCTGTTTAGCTACCAATCATTTGGAAGCTAAAGGTGCATTCGAACGCTTGTTATAGAACCATTGTTATATTAGATAAGAGTAAAATAACAAAAAGATATCCTACCATTTTTCTCCAAAAATCGTACGTTCAGAGATTGCAACCCTGATGCCCCTGAATTAATGTCATAAATACCGATTCAACTGTCGAAAAACCATTTCGAAAAAACAAAATCGCACGTTAACTTTTACAAGTACTAAAATAAACTTCAAAATAATAAAAATATATCCTATGCAGTTTGCTTTAAATAATGCACTTTCAGAGATTGCAATTAGGTCCTGAAAATCATATCACTAGGTATACCGTTTCAACTGGCAAAAAAAACATTTGGAAAAACAAAAACGCAAGAAACTTTTCACCATTATGTTCAAAATCGAAGATATTTTCTTCGATCATTCTCCTCATCATCTCTGCCGCCAAGTGCTAGCGAGACGGAGCGTAGCTTGGCGGAGATGGCGGGTCGCTCGCGAAACAGTGTCGCAAAGATGCGTGGGCGCGGCGTGGTCCATGGACCAGATACGTGCTCCGGAGGTCGCAATTCGAGGTGCCACGAGGTGCCACCACCGTCGATTCGATAGGGCTTGAATTTCGGACACAATACCTTTTGCCTTGACCAGCTGCGCTTGAATTAATGCTAGTGCTATTTTTGATGATGACACCAGCACATACAAACTTCGTTTTAATATACACTTGTGCTGTTAAATTATCATATTTAATTAGAAAATTATTCAGATTGTCATGATCGTGTTTCGTTTAGATATACTTACGTAAGGATTTAAGGCGAATTAATTTCACCTGAAGGGAAATTTGTGCGTCTGAGAGCTCAAGGAAGCTGCCATGCAGACTCTGCACCTCACCTACCAATACCATAATATGTACAGACTAATTTTCCAGTCATACCACATTCAATTGTGCTAGCAACAATGCAAAAAGAGAGAATTTGTGGTATAAATCATCTTGTGATATTAATATTAGGAAGGGCATTTGGCACCAGCTCAATAACAGTATTCTTTCTCCGACTGCACTTAATAATCTTTCCTGTAGGTACAACATACAGCGTAATTAATGGGCTCACAAGAAAACTCGAGGCCGCTATCCCAAAACAAATGTCTTCAAGCAAGAGAACACACATTTTTTCTACAAGAAGTAAAATCAGCGGAAATGTACTTTGGCGTGCATTCATTTTTCGTCTACGACCGTTTGCACATTAGGGCAGATTGAAGAAAATCAGTCAAAGCCAAATTAGGCATGCTTTTTTTCAATAACGTGTAACAGCATTTAGCATAATACTGCGATTAGTAGATGTCATCAGGAACGACGTGCACGTATTAAAACCACGTACATAAGAAATTGCACCTCAGAGCCGAAACGTAATTAGCATCAGTTTTGCGCCTGCGCCATGCTAGGTCGCACCCAGATCCTGCAGATGCTGTTGCTGATGATGATGCTGTTGCCGACGCTGCTGCAGCAACAAGTGGTTTCTTCGCGACTAATTGATTATTCGCATTATCAAACACTTGTGAAGCGAGTCTGAAGGATTTCACGTTAGCTCGGCGACAAGTTGTCGACTGCGAGTGCGACAGGTCTGCATTCGCGACAACCTCTAGCTACTTATTCCAGGCGTCTAATTACAACCGCACAACCTCTGGTACACATCCGTGTAAACCCGAAGCACAACAACGGTACAACGACAAGCAATGCGATCAAAGTGTAGAGAAGCTAATTTAGGAACTCAGTTCGTGCATTGTTTTCGGCCACTCATAAATTGCAAAATCGTGCTCGCCTTATTTTTTAGCAGCAACAAATTTCAATCTTCAATATCTAAAATCATAAAAAATAATTCCCAAACTTACATAACGACGAAAACAATTGCTATGGGTATTTCGTGCAACACAATTTTTGGGCGACACTCTCTAGTGTACGAAAAAAAAATACAGATAGCATCTTCATTACGCAACCAACATAACCTAAATCTTCGCGAGCGAATGGTTTCCCCTAGAGAGGACCGCATTAGTGCATGCTGTGTGCCGGCAAGCTACGGACAAAGCTGGTCGACGACGATGACTACTTCGACGATGGCAACACCAAGATGAGATGAGATGCACATGCTTGCCGCCCGGGGCGTATCTAGGCTGTGCAGAGCGCTCACGATGGGGCACCATTGTCTCCGCTGGGTGCAGACCATCACGTGGAAACACACCCTGGCATGCCCTGGGCAAGCCCTGGGCAGACCCTGGTCCTGGAGGCGGCAAACGCCGTGACCGGAGTGTGGCGGTCTTCCAACAAGGGTCGCCCACTTACCAGGTCGTGCAATGCGAGACCGCCGGTGAAAATAACACTGCGGGCCATCTTGCTTATCAATTATTAATTAGCATGATTTAAAACAGAGATATTCATCTGTATTGGATTGGTTTGTTGGTGCGCTGGGGTTGTTTTCTCTTTGGTTTACATGGTGAAAGATATGAGTTACTTACAAGGAACCTTTTGAAAACGACGTCGAATTTGTTACAGGTGCACGGAGATTATTTTTCGTCAAACCATTGCTTGTAAAATCAGCGGTCTGAAAATGTCAAATTTCTTAAGCCGTGCTCAACATCTTGACAACGAGTCTCCTTGTTTATCATCTGATCGCGTATCTTGGCCATAAATAAGGGATTCAACTTTTTGCAAAATTAGTTTCGACGAACGCAGCGGGGAAGGTATGAAACAGCACAATTAAAGTCACGTTTGAAAGTGCAACTTTGTGTTTTTTTTTATGCGTTTGAATTTTGACCTCGCCAAGTTTGCTCACAGAAACTTTAAGTGACTTGAGAACAAGTCAATTTCACTGACACACTGACCTCCCCTGTTTAGGTTTGTTCGCTGATAAGATCATCTATAGCTTTAGGGATGTGAACATGCGTGAGTTACATATATATTTTGCATTTTCAGTAACTGCAACATAAGTTTTATTGGCGATTCATATTGACGAGAATTATAAAATTTCAAGCAGGTTCTGTGGGCTTATTTATACATTTTTTACAATCTTGACCCATGCGGCATGGATATAAATTATTAGCCTAACTAGTGCCCACAAGTTTGGATGCATGCTAGCACGAAATTAATCTCTCGTCGCTAGCAATCTTATATAATTTTTGATAAATTTAGCAAATAACAGTGACTTTTGGAAGTACCCCTACCCTTTGTATCCAACTCGTTTCTAGGCATCATGAGAACGGCGAAAAATTTTCTTTTCGGCTTCCTGCCAGCTATTCACGTATGATGAGGTAAGCACAAGCCATAGGCGACTGCCCGGTTCCAATTCACGATACGCGGATCGGAGGCAACCTCCCTCGATTGCAAGATCTCCGGCGAGATGGGAGCAATGCAATGTTTCCTAGGGAGTGACAATGCTCGCTGAGTGGGTGTTGTGGAACGATAGTACCTACTTTACTTTGTCTGAAGCCATTGAAAGTGCGCCTCTAATCTGCATTGCACCACGACCGTGGCGAGGCGAAACCCTGCAATATAAGAGCTGCGCGACGCGCCCCAAGCGAATTTAGGGAGAAAGTCATGGAGTATCATTTTATATTTGGTACGTTTATGAAAATTATTAGAGAAGGAATTCTCTGCTTATAGATGATCAATTATTTTTTATTGCTTGCGAAAGGCTGCACGGATAGGGACGAAAAAATCGCTATTTTGCAATATAGCTGTATACACTACGACTTGGAAACCTTGATGTTCAATCATATTTTACTTTAATTCCCATCAAATTCAGCATCTCGTTCGTGTGCACAATTTATCGGATGGACTTATCGTGAGCGCAATAAATTAATAAAATCAGCCAGATTAAACAGCAGTCAAGGACACTTGCCGAACAAGACTAGCTCTCGCGCGGTGGTTAGTTAATCGTTGAGTGTGAGAATTACTTTTGAGACTGCATTTCGCGGGCGGCGCGCGGCGTCGCGCGTCGACGTCTGAGGCCGGCGCTGATGAGCACGCTGTGCGCGCTGCGATGAGGCTGGAGATTTGAACGCGCGACGCCCGAGCATCTGATGCAACTCTCCAGCCGAGCAGAAGATACGCGTTACGGCTACAACGATCTCCGCTAAGCGCCCGCCGATTTTTCCTTGATATCACGCGGAAATTACCGGCACATTATCCAACTCCACACGCAGCCAGCTTTGCTATCTAGCCGTTCCACTCGCGATTTCAGGCTGGAGATTTATTCGATCTTGCTTGCTAGTAACATTCTTGTGCAAACAAGTAGCTTTAGTCAAGAAAAGCCGGTAACTCTGGCACGCCGGACCCTATCTCTTGGCATCAATTAGTCAGCTCGATATTTATCGCGTCCATGTGCCAATAGATCAGAATCGGATCGTATAATCGTCGTGATAAAGTGGTCATGCGCGCAAGTGCGCTGGTGCCTGGTCGGATGGCACGACTTATGAACCAGGCATCGCCACCTTCGTACCGCGGCCGTCTCCATCGTCTTAATAAGAAAAACGCAATTAAGATTGTTATGGATCATGATAAAACACGACGCCGCTGAGAAAACCATGAGAACGTATTTTTCAATTTTTACTTTCAATTCGTTGGAAATAGACAAACCTTCGAGTTAGCATTGTAATTGAGAAACACTGTAAAGTAATTATTGGTAAATCGTTTGAGATAGGATATACCTATATCTGGATGTGAGCGGCTGACGGACGCATCCTTGTGCCGGACTCGGGGAAAACATGAATCTCGTTGCGTCATCGGGTATAGAGAGGATTTTACTCGTGATTTCTATCGGAGGGTTTCGTGGTAAATTAAAAATGTGTGAGTGCAGAATGGTGTGGATCCGGGATCGCGCGTACTTGAGAGTAAGTTGGCTGCTTCTGGAATGCCCCACTTAAATAATAATTATTGCATCGTAAGGATAGGATAACATGAAAAGGGACTGGGTATCAATTAACAACGCAATAAAATGATGTATCCGAGGTATGTCTGTAAATAGTGGCGGCAACCGTGGCAAAACACGGCACCTCCACCGGAGTCGGCAAAATATGCTTTCTATTTTCACACATTTCTGTTTCATGATTCGAGCGGATTGTTGTTGGATTCTACGATTCGTTCATCGAAGGCATTTATAACTGCCATTCTGATGTCGTTAGACTAAAGTTGCACCTTAAATAAGGAAGTTTTGTTTTATTATACGACCCATAAATACATAGATTAGGGTATAACATGTGATTTATTAAAATGGGTAATATGTTTTTTCAAAGGATGTGTTTTATAGGTGGCAATCAGATTAGCTGCTTTGGTATAGCCTTCAATTCACACTGAAATCGCTGTTATTATAATATTATGTTTCTAATGCGTTACGTATGAAGCACGATGCCGAATTATTCCACCAATCTTGCAATTATTCCCGCGTTTCCGAGAGGTTTTCGAATGATTTATGAGGTTAAACTTGAAGTAGGTAATGCAATTCCTGTCGGCATAACCAGCACTAAACTGTGTAGATGCATTTATTTTTTTTTATCTACAATAAAACCATCCCTATTATTTTTCTCTCCAAACTAACGGTAAATGTGATCCAAGATCGCTTAAGACAAAGAAGATGTTTCTCTAACAAGAATTTCAAGGGTGGACATTGTTGCTTCATTCCGAAACAAAGCATTTATCTGACCGACACACACTAAACATTGGCTGTCATTATCCTTAATTAGGAGAAGGCTCGATGAAAATTAAATGTGTCTTTCCAAACAAGACAGCGACCTCAATACCGTGCGTCCATCTCGTTCTACCGACCTGGGTGTCAAGGCAGGCCCATGCCCGAAAGCAAAGACGTCAGCCATCGATATCGAATAGCAATCGAGCGTTGGGGGTTATATCAAGGAAGTTCCCAGACGAATCGGATTAAATAATAGGATGCTGCGCTCAGGATCGGTCGTCGACGTCGACGACGACGACGAAGATGCCGCCGACGCCGCCTGGAGAAATGGTTTATTGATTGGCCCGCCTATCCTCGTGACTTACTCTCATCTGATGACCTTGGTTAAGTGCACCTCCATCGCTTTCACTCTCCTCGCAAATTGCAGAGAAAGATACGCGATGAGGGCCAAGATATATAGTTACCTATCTATCATCTAACTTTGATGATATAATACAGTAATAATCGTCTTGGGACATTTTGTATAAGTGGTCTTTCAATAAGTAATACCTTACTGAATATAATAATGCGTTATGGGCAAAAAATAGAACAGAAATGGCTGAAGACGGGACAATTCCCACCGTAAAGCTCCTTCTAAAAATTTTAATTAACATTTGTAAGAATTTGAAATTTTACTTTGTAGCAAAACGAGCGTGTTCTTTCTCAAGATTTTGCAACTGAATGTTCGTTTACCTTTTGCCCCTACGTTTGACAGCTTTTAATGAATGCGAATTGAACTTACTAGTTATTTTATACCCACGTCGATGTCTGCGAAATTCGTGAGAAATGATATTCAGGAAACCCTTTTCGCGAGGCAGATAATCAACATTTTACGACGTCTAAAACTGCGTTAATGAGCATATGATTGAATCTTCATGACCAGCTAATTTCATTCACAAAACGCCGCAGGTAGAGATTCCATATACGCACTCTCCTCCCAGCTTTCTATTGTAGATAAAAACTTAACAACCATCAATCCACAGCGTGAAATATTCAGACAAAATTCCCCGTTTTAAATGAAAAAAATAAATCAAGCGCCAACCTAGTCCAGTGTGGCCGTTGCAGCCCTCGGTCCGGTTTTATGCAGGTCAACCGTGGACCAAATCTCAAGGATTTATCACAAGTATTTTCACTGAGTATACGCTAGATCGGATTCAGGACATATACATATACAAGCATACGTGCCATGTTATCCTTGGCATGTCAAAGCAGAAGATACCACATGTATATGAATGGCGTATACACACACCATTCGGGATAGTATGCTTTTGTTATTTATTGCTAGTTCTGGACAATATATTTTGCAGGACAAAAGTCTAATGTGCTAACCACTTAACAGCTGTGTGATGATACAGGCGCAGCGGTGGCGTGATCCGGTGGGTGACACTGACAGGTTTCTTTTCGGTTTCGTTTCCGCGTTTTCATTTTATTTCTTGGCCAAACTTCAGATGAGAGGCACATCATCGAATTTTTGTGTGAAACTAATTTCGTTGAAATTTTCCGGGGGCTCGAGATCCGAGCTTTTACACAATTCAAGTTTTCTTCATAAATATTGAAGGTATGTTGACAACAATCATATCTTTATAACTTTTTGCACATTTTGTATTGTGATAAGTGAGGAAATTTTTTGGCCCAGCATTTGGTTTGTGTTGGCGGCTTCTAGTGCGAATACCCACGAGTGAATCAGCAAGATATAACCCAGCCCAGCATGTTAATTAATGTTTCAATACCGCCGGTTTCAATCCCGCTCGTTCGCCTGCTTCCTAATAGGCGCAATAGTGCCGCAGAGGTCACCGAAGATAATAGTTAATAAGTTTATAGTAATTACATGTGATGTTGATTGTAATCAATATTGATAACAGCCAATCAACGTTCTTAAAAAGTAATTAACAATGTTTCTTTACTAAGACAGTTGCAAGATGGGTTGGGCTTGTGCCATGCAAAAGAGAATGTGAAAAAGAGTTTTGCATTCGAAAATATTTTGATTGGTGAGTGAAGCATCTTCGAGTATAGATGTCAGCTAATAGGATTCGTGTTGTAAGACGCCTGAAGAGTCGGCTGTGAACGAACGAACATCAGGGTACCGCAGACCGAATATTTATCCGTTCCTGCCACAACTCAATTGGAAACGACTCGACGCCATGAGTGCATGATCAGAACAAATTATCTTTTGCAACGCGCACACGTGCTAAGGGTAGGGCTATGCTAGGGCATGTGATCACTTTATGATGGTAATATAAAGGAATACATTTAATGGTTCTGTTGTAGGCATCTCATTAAATTATTTGAAAGTTGACGTCGACTTCGTCCGGCATAGGTTTGCGGTGGGCAAAAATATTGCACGGTCATATCAAGAGATCCAACCAATTTGTAAGAATATTTGAAGAGATAATCTCTTCGTTTTGAAATGAATCATACCAAAAATTTTATGCCTGCATAAATTTGCACCCGAAGGCGCTCATCTTATGCGAAGCCATGACAAAAACATGCAATAATTTTCAGTATGATCTCGCCATGGTCATGTCTCCGTGTCTCTTCTTTCTCTGGTCCCATACAGAAGCACTGCAGCAGCAGACCGCTTCTCGTTTAATCGCAAACAAAACAACAAGAACCACGCAAGTTGCGGCTTAGCCACATGCCAATTGTAAATGAAACAATCAATTGCGATTTGCGCTTGCCGTCTTCTGGTATATAAGCGGTCCAGCCAGGTTCCCTGTCAAGTATCACTGCATTTGCACCGGGATACGATCTTACAGGCATCGGTTACACCGCGGTGTACCTACACCACGAATGAATTAATCTTCACCATCTTCAATGATTTCTTTATCAACTCTCTCTCTTCATCTCCTTCTCACATGCTTTCTCGCACTCTCTCATGCATACAAATAAATCGCCCAAACACGTATACGTTTTCTTGTTTAGCAATGTCTTCTTTTCTGCACGTAAATAGTAAATTTCTTTAGTACATCATTTAAATTAATTTAATGGCTGAGGAAACAATTATCTGTTGTACGTAATGGTGACAAGTGACAAGGCAGTAAAATGTCTTACTATAAGTATTTGCTGTGTAGGTAATGAAATGCCCCTGTTCCTTAGTTGCTGTACTATAAGTTGGAACGGATAGGGACACCGTGGTTACTCCCTCCCATGGATGCATTCAACTCTCCCACGGGCAGAGGACATATTTCTCTTGGCACGTCGCATGCTTACGAAGATTTTGTTGCACTCGAGACGCGTCGTTTTAATTAAAAATCTATTTGCATAAAACATTATCACTGTGGAACGTAGTCTGGTGAGTAATTGTTGGTTTTACATCGAAGTGGTTTGCGGAGGTGGTAAAATACCTTCAACATCTGAACAGAAGAAATTGTGTCGACGATAAACCATAGTTATTAATTGCTCAATTTTCCATGCATTTTGTGCCAAGTCATTCATTTTCTTTCTACGTGTAGTAATAAAACACACAGCAATAACCTATTGGAAAAATATCTATTTAACCATAGGTAAATAAACAAGTAAATAAATATCCACGCCCTTTTTCTTTCGTCTTCAAAGAACAAAAATGTGATCAAAAAATGGCCACAGAGTATATCTACTCCACGGACAATGTATAAAATAGTATCCATATGTGTTTTGTTAGCGCATTATGTATTGCTTACCATGTGGTTTGCTTTGAAAATCACCTGGAAAAGGACACCCTGTCTTCATTTCTTTGCATCCAGTAGGTCCATTAATGACAAATTAACAGCCAGCTACAACATTCAAAAATCACGAATAACTGGCGTAGCAAAATAATATCCGTCTTCAGTAGAATGGCCACGATGATTCATGCATCTCCTTAGTCCAGTTTCCGGCGGTTAAGCTGGCGGTCAGGGCGAAACAACTAGATATCGCGGGCCATGCCACCGAACTGTGCACAGAAGTCTTAAGGGTGTTTCCCACTTGCTCCACGGAATGATTCTCTGCATTTACCAGTCATACGATTATCTTGTATACGCCATTATCCTTAACATTACTATTAGAAATGTTAACATGCATTAGAGAACACGATGCCGTACATTTCGATTTGCTATTGAAGATAGCTTTACCAGGGATATCAGCTGTGCTGTGGCTGCATGCAAGGTGTATGAGATATTGGATATAAGTTTGTGGCTGGTCATCTTTTGGTAGGCGTGACCTCCGGTGGCGTAATTACAATACCTGTTCTCAGTGACCCAATGCAATGGGAGAGAAAGAGATGAAGTGCTCCTGACCAACTACAGTTCCAACTGTGCAGGCTCTTTTAGTCTATACACAGCGAGGAACAATGTGTTGATATGAGGTGCGTGTATATGGTATGGCTATAGGTGGTTGTAGGTTTAGCCTCTCTAACCTTACGATGTAATCACGAAGAATGACAATGGTCTTCTATTTTACGAGTAATAAAATTATCGTATGGGTGTGCCCATGACAAATTGCAAACAATCCGATATTGTTTTCGGTGTCTGGCGCTTGTTTATTTGCAATTGAAGATAAAATTGGGAGATTTCTCTCCGAATTTTCTAAGCAGTCACACAAAAAGTAGTGACATCGGTGACGTAAGAACACTTTCATGGATCTAACCACTGGTTAGATCTGCCAAACTCGCTTGGAATCGGGAGACAATTCGAAGAGGTGTTTCTTTTAAACTCACTCAGACTAACTGGTCCCACGTTGTAAATTTTTATGTACTTTGCTTTCCTATCAAGTCGTTTGAATTTCAAAACAGGGTTGTGCAAGTCATTGAAAAAAATAGAACGTCTTTAACGATTTTACGACCCTGTAAACATTTTTATACGCGATTTTAAAGCAAACAAAATAATTAAGGTATGACTATCAACGTTTTAATGAGGTTTTAATTTGAAGTGTGCCGTAAACTATCGCTTGCTTCTCATCGTGTGGTCGCCTCGTGAATGTTGTTTTTTGCCCAGCGAATTGCTCACATCTCGGCAATTTCCCGCGATCGCGCTCGATCTTCAGCGATCTTTCACGCTAGCCCGGCATTGTGCACGCAGGGCAAGGCGCATAGCAGCGAATGGAAAAGTCTGCGCGAGTCCCGACCCAGGAAGCAACGCACGCTTTCTGCAGAAAGATTAAGTAAAAGTGACAACTGTATATGGGGTAATAATCATAAAATTATCACAGCCCTTGGGTCCACACGATAATAATAGTAAAATTTGAGAGAATTTTGTCTGACATGAGCAAAACGACTGATCGTTCCGCTCCAGGCAGAAGATTATCGCACGCTTTATGGCGATGCTAAAACCTAGCGGATGGTAATTATTTCTGAAAGATTAATGGCCGTTGCCACTTTGATTAATACCACATGATCGCATACTATAGTTATTAATTTTCACCGATGTGTTATCATTGAAGTCTGATATACGTTGATTTTTTCATCGTGCTGTGAAATATGTTATATTTAAGTCTCGACCGTCTCTTTTGCTGAGCCGACACAAAAGACGATCAGCGTTCTTAGGACAGCCTACACAAAATTTGATCAATCCCAATAAAATTTGACGCTCACTCTCCACATCACCACATCTCCCCTTCCCCATCATGACAGACTCATCAAACAAGATGTTTAATCGAACTGTCATACATTCCTCTGAAATATGATGGGACTTTAAAAAAAAACTCACACTTTTCATCTCATCATGCTAACAAGAACTAGGATGAATGATAGCGATTGGCGATTCAACTTTCATTTCGACCCTTGGAGGTCTCCAATTGGCTGAATCGCGCAGATTGCAAAGTGTTTCTCCTAATCTCTAATCGGCACGACTAATAACCGAACACATCGCTACTGGATTACTCTGACCAATCAAGACGAACCCAGTTATCAGTTAATCAGGTGCCCTCTCACCTCGACAAATCTTGAAAAGGTCTGCACGTGCTCCGAGGTTTAGGAAGGAACAGAGTGGAAACCGGATCGCTCTGAATGGATGGATCGATCGATGCCTTCGCCCAGGAGATGAAGGTGCCATTCTATTCTGATCGATGGTGAGCATGCAGTTTCTTGTGTGCTGATTATCAACACACTTTGCGAGAACTGATTCATAACGCTGATACCCGTAAACTCTCAACGGTTTTTCGTTGTTGTAACTTGTAATTGTTATTGCTCTTCACAAACAAGCAAGCAGCAAGCTTTAACACAGCGAATTTAAAATCATCTCATCGAGTACAACGTGGCTGGAACATCTACAGATGTGTACAGAGAGTTATTAGACGATAAACATACTTTTTGACCGCCGATATAATAACCTGTTGCAGCTTTATTCTAACTAACCCACAAACGCTCTGTGCATGTCCATAGCGGTTTTGGCACAGAGCGCAGAATCTTTCATCAATGTCCTTGCTTGCAATGAATACTTTTTTATGTGACACCAAGTGACACCATGCGGGATTCAGGAGGAGAAATGGATAGAACAGAGCCGGACATACCCCTGTGATTAGCCAACACCAGTAGCGTTGCGGTGGCTTCTTGATCGACTTGCTTTTACGTATTTACATACAATGGTGTTTGGGAAACAACGTGGGCGTTTCCTTTGCCCAATTGATCGAATCTTTAGCGCCATCTGCGTGTGGTAGGAGTTTATATAATTACGCAATGTCTGCGCTTAGTCGCCGATCGGCGTGCATGCTTTCAGATTACAATGATGGGTGTTGGAATTGGCAACGCACGTATTTAATTATGCCGCTCAAATTATGATATGCATATTAATTATCTCATGCGATGAAACTGGATTTGGGGCCGGAGTCCAACCACTCGTGTAAATTTTCGCGCGACTTAGTTGACGACTAGACGCTGGTTTTTATTTTATTCGATAATTAGTATTCTTGTGAGGGGCCGAGTGTTAAACGATTATGCTTAATCTGTCATCTTAGGGCGTAATCAGATTGAAAATTGTTTTATAAAGTGCATGATTAGCATTATTTTAACTGTTATCAGTGTTTTTAGGCGGAGGTCAAGAAAATTGCATGACCAATTATGTCATTTTTTCCGCCCATTCATCCAGCGTCATCGCAATGGTGCATGGTTGTCTCGTGCAACGAACGCCGGCGACACGACACGTGGTCTAGTCGATCGATTATCAAGTTCTGCCATCGGAATTTGTTGTGATCAAGTTGTCCTAACCCAATTATTTCGATCACGACATTTCGGGTGTCAATTCTGTATAGAAGTAGCATGCAACACCAATTACCAGTCTTGGTCTTTGGCAACTTTGACGCCAAGTCGTCCCGTCCGCCATTATTTCAGGAAGTCTGTTGAAAACTCGAAAGTAAATTGGTGTCATCTCACATTGAAAGTGCGAATTCTGATGCATCATTCGTTTCGAGTGGGTTTTGTGAAAATATATATGGAGATTTGCTTTTGTTGCTTTCGAATGAGCTGTCATTGCTTGTCGCACGTATAGATTAAAACATAAGATGGAACACGTACCTTTACAGGTAAAATGATGAAGATCGATGTCAAATCCGATGTACAACAACTTATTTCCTCCCAGTTGCACATGGTATATACTATACATATATAAACGCATATATTACACCTCCACTCATCCTAATCAGTCATCTGCATTTGATTGCGTAATTCTTTTTGGGTTCCACTTGAATTCGTAAACCGGTCTGCAAGTCAAATAATCTAATTATCTTTCAACTCCTATGAACTCAAAGCCAAACTGATTAATAAATCATGCAAATGTAATTAAGGGCAGGTTGATTACATCAGCTCCAATTAACGCAAAATGCATTTTTTTGCTGTAAGCTGTTGGAGTTTGATTGAGAGACCGATACACTCACAATCGACTGGCTCTACTTGCTTGAAGTTGATTTTAATTCTGATGTTCACTCAATGCATGCGTTGAGGCTTGAGATATTTGAGTAACATGCCCCTGCTTCACGTCTACATCACATGCAGTTTATAAATCATTAAAATTATTATTTTTTCTTTTCGGTATAAATATCGACACATGTTTGCATGCTTCTTTTAAATAGTCAATATTTACAATTAAATGTCCACAATTTTGCACTGACTTTTTAGCTTCCATTGCAAATGCTCTAACAATGGTATAGAACGACTAGAAAAATGATGATTTACCTCCGTGTTCGAACAGCAGCAGGTATTATTAGCAATCACCCTGATATAGGCTGCACCTGAACCAATTTTCTTCCGCAAATTATCAGACTTAAATAAAAATAATCGTGTTATTTATAAATTATCAAAGAGTAATTACAAAAGCAATTAAAATCTTGGGAATCTGAAGCATTCTTTGCTTTCATTTGCTATTAATGCTACGAAGTTATCTGCTCTCTTTAATGCTTGCACACTCGAGCAGCTTCCTGACTTAAACATGTCTTTGGCACAAGAACTCAGGGTTGTGCGACAAAACGGGCTTTATCAATCCTTCATTTTCTTCATTTATGAAAATAAAAAATAAAAAAATACCAATGGCGTGACTAGCCGTGGCACAGAAAGAATTTTCCTCCTTAGTTTTTCCTCCGTCTCGACTGATGCATTGTTAATGATACTGTGCCGTCTGATTTCTCAGAAACCACTGGCCATATCTCAGAAGCCAATCTTGTATTTGCACAGATGTTTATTTTTACTAATGATTTGTATGAGATGCGGCCGCCGGCCCGATGAAGAAGCGTACATAATTAGCAATCTCCTTTCACCATTTTTACCGATGATCATTACCGGCTCTGAAATGAGCAGCAATCAATTAAAATACGTAATTGATTTTTTTCAAAACTCATTTCCGGGCATGTCCGGAAGGTAGCGCTACCGCCACCTACCACGATGTAACGCTACAGCATTTTCTGAACAGAGCTAATGAATACATGAAAAGAATTCATTGAACAATTTCAGCCAGCTCCCTTCTGTCCTCCGCTGTCAATTAACAACGCTGTGTGGGGCGAACAATCTTTTGGCATCGTGGAGCACACCAACGTGCAAATCACAATTGCGTTAAAAAAGCGGTTTCTTCCAAATGGTGCAATTAATTAGATATGCATCAAAAGACAATGCACCAATCCATCCATATCAATCAAATTCGAATTATTCATTTCTCCGAAGGTGTAGCATGATACGTAGCAAAGTAACCATCCCAAGCAAGCGTAGGATATGCAATTCTATTTGACTATCAGTTCATTTTCATTACCAAATGGAAACACCATGCCATAAAACTCTTTGGCACTTAGAGGCTGAAGGCCACGCGATAGCACCCAGCTCGTTTTCCCTCTGCATGCTTTCTTCTTGCTGTGGAGTGTGGACCCTGGATATACCTCCATTCCAGCGCGCTCCAGTGCAGTCCATCACGATGTCATAGAAGCAGCCCCACCCAGCTTCCTCAGCTCCCACTGCAGGGGCACAAACACGGGACAGATCTATCTCTGTCCCGCCACATTACAAGCACAATCATTTATATACATTTAATCATGGCACAGTAATAATATGAAAAAAACCCTTACAAAACGGGTTGTGATTTTTCCTTCAGTTAACACCGATGCGTTTTGACAATTAGTCCACGTCAGGTTCGTCTGCGATAAGAATCGGAATACCTCGTGCGAGATTTATGCATCTGCGTAACACGCGTGAATATTTTCGAGTTAAATCACTAATCACGAATCCCTAACGAGCGCCATGGGACGTGAATAAAGAAAGGGTTCTTTACTTGTAAAAATCAAAATTGATTAGTTAAACTGTTCAAGTTTTTTTTTCCTTACTTCTTTCATGTCTTGTCTACGTCAATTACTGTTTACAACCTTTTATATTCAAGAAATATGTTTTTCTCTCGGTCTATACCTGCACCATATTCCTTCGTTTTAATTTGGTGCCAAAATATCGCGGCAAATTTAAACGCACAAAATGTACTATTAATTATCATCTAGTCATTGGCATCAAGCGTAAATTGGGGCGCCGGCACCCATGATTAATTAGTTAATCTCTCAGAGTTCACGACCTGGCTCCATCAAAGGATGCCTCCCTATTATCACCACGAGCAATATAATCACCTTCTTGAGGCTGCCGAATCTACATTGTCGCACTTTTATCAAACGTGATCAATGGTAGTCGGAAAGAATTAGAAACTGCCTGGTGTGTTTCCATATTGCCCAAGCCCATAATGGACCCGAGTGAAATGCACATCCAGAATGATGTTACATAATAATTTATGATATACGCGATGAGAGAATATAGTAATATGAAAGCGCGACTGACCTCTGGCCTGGCTGGCTGGCTCCGGCTGATGTTCAGGGGAAAGAAATTGCTAGGGCCATGTGAAAACTTGCTTGAAACCATTTGAAACGACTTGCCGAATAAGACAAACGTGTATCTGTGCTTACTTGACGTCTAGTACCATAAAACCTCGCTCCAGCCATTATCTTCAGACAGTTTTACGCTTTTTCAAGCAGCTCAGATGTGGAAAGTTTTGGTGATACTTAGGCATCTCAGATGCATTTCCTTGTTTTGTGTGTGTTTATTTTTTTATTCGGTCATTAAAATTAAATGCGGTTTACTGTGATCAGCTGTTAATGCAAAGTTGTGTCTGCCGGCAGAACAAAGCTAGTGTTTCGAAGCATTGACCCAGCATCCAGGTCTCGGAGAAGATTGTTTTCATCGAGCAGCACTAGCACATTCAGAGTGTGCTATATTTTTGTATCCTGTTTTTAATAGTTGTTGAATCATGGTCTTCCAGGAAATAATTAGCATCACCTTTATCAAATTTATGTCTAGATTTCAATCCCGGAATAAATATATATATATATATATATATAATAATATAATATATATAAAATATAATAAATATATATATATATATATAATATATATAATATATATATATAATATATATATATATATATATATAATATATATATATATATATATATATATATATATATATATATATATATATATATATATAAGATTTATCTGATTCAGAATTTCGTGCATTACAAAAAGCAGAGCACCACAATTCAAACCACAACCAATATTAACTTCAATCAGAAAGAAGTCTAAAAAACTCTACCGTTGATATATACTTAAATACTCACGGGTCATTTAGGTTAATTCCCGAAAAATTATATTTAATGATTTAAAATATACATATCCAGCAATTTATTACTGGTTTGATTTAAGATCCAAATAAAACTTGCTTTCAAAATCTTAACAAGATAATTGCTTGAGACATCTTTATTAAACATCAAATATAGGTATGCCCATGCAGCGAATGAAGATCGGCCGGTAGTACACGTGATTTGTACATAGAAGATGTGAAAGTTGTCATCATATGTTGTTGGGGTGGTAGTTATGGCAATCGAAGATTTGCAAGGAACATTACAAAAACTTGATTAATTAAATATTGTAGGGCAGGTCATGTTCGTAAAACTGCCTACAGCTTGTCAAATATAACGCAATACCTGCTCGGCTGGCTCATATCTTTAACATCATCGGTTGGAATGCCTGTTTTTACTTTTTATTATCTAAATCATGACGATCGAACGTGTGATAAAAAAAAAACTCGCAGCAAACAATTCAGGCGGATGCAGACATGTGACAATGACGCGACATAAATTTGCAACTTAACGATTCGTTAAAGACAGCCAACGTTATTGGCGACAAACCACTTGGTGCTGTGCAACTTTGTATGTGTGAGTGGTTTCTGATAGGGTTACTTGACAGCGGAATTCCAATTACCTACTGCTTCAACCCTATTTATTTCATCAGATCGCTGACGGTAGCAATGATGCAAAAACCTATTCCTTTTTGGGAGATAATAAACATCTTGGACACGAATTGCGGTACTATCGATTGAAGTGCAAATTTTTGATTCTTGAGTACCTTCTCATTATTGATACGTGCGGGTTTGCTCAAGTGGTATTTTGCATGTTGTCCAAGACATACTAGGTAACGTCTGATTTGTTTGCCAATAAAATATACTAAAAAAAACCAATTCTAATTACATTAATAAACTAACATTTTCTCACTTGCTCACTGTATAATACTTTCTAATACCAATGCGAAATCAATATACTTCTAATTGATCATTTTACGAGCCTCTCTGTGCAAGGAAAGTTCTTCTTAATGTGAAGAGATGACACATGAAGTCAGTGGAGGTGCCATAATACTTCATTTACGAGTCTCAACCACACTTTTTACGATGTACAATGCCGAGTTTACACACTTTCCAGTGCCGATCCCATGTCATATCACGTGATATGCATTTCTCCTCACTAAGTTACTGTTGTTTCAAGTGTTGGTTGTTGTAATTCTTAGTTTAATAGGTATGTTCACTTACCTTCCGATCTAAACAATACCATAATACCAATACAGCCATGAAAATAGTTTCCTTAGACATTATCAGTCACGACTCTAGCTGTATAGTATTTCGTTTTATAATACACCGTTTGCACTCTCTTCAGTACTCACTATCTCTTGTTATAATTTCTGTTCCGCCCCCTTCTAATGAAGACATGCATCTTATCGAGTAATTATAACTATAGGTTATTAGGTGTGGCTGTGCAATTAACGTAGAAGTAGAAGTGTATCCAGAGCAGGTGCATTTTGCTATGTTGATTGATTGGTCGGAGCGAAGTCTGGATTTGCGAGCGAGTGAAGCAATACTGATTGTTTCCACGTACGACAACGTCGTTCATATGCAAATGAGTGCGTTTTTGGCACCAATCTCGTCCTCGTCGAAATCGCACAGACGTTGTAATAATATCGTGACTCATTGGCGAACAATTTGGTAATAATTTGGATTGCTTTTTGCAAACGTAACGGTTGTGTGGTTGATTGTTCCGTAGATTGGGAATACGTTCTCAGATGTGTGCGCGACCATATGATGTTTACGTGCTTTTCTAGTGAAAAGAAACGTATTCAATTTATATGCGAGGGTTTATTATTATAATTAAATTTAATGTTTTCAATAAAATAAATAATTGGGGAGGAACACAAACAGCTATTTTTTTTCGTGAAACATATTAACAAGTAACAGCGACCAAAATATAAAAAGTGCATTTTCATGCTAAGTAACGCGAAAATTTCTACTTCTCAGAATGATAAATATTAAATTTTGACTAGCAATTTCTCCTCCGAAATAATTAGGTATGGTAATAATTTTATTTCACTAAATTAGTGCTCATTTCGTAAGACACAACTGAAAAGACGCTTGGTTTACAGCAGGTATTTTTCGGGTCAACAGCTTGTCATGAAAAATCTGTCTGTCAAAGCAAAACACAGGCGCATGGCTGACATCTCCGCAGAGCAAGGATTCACCGGGGAATTAACATATTTCATTAACCTGTGTTTACATAACACTATGACAGAAAACATCTCATTTAGCCCTAAGCTAAGCCCAACGCTCACTTTTTCAAACACTTTTATTTCCGAAATAATTGCCTTGAAGAAAACAGCACGACTTTCAATAATTTGTATTAATGGATGGCACCTCCACCATGGTTCGATTCTTTCTCCCAATCCACAAATTCAACGAAGTAACATTACCAAATATTACTCAAACATTACAGTTGCTTCGGAACGAGCGTTTATTACATTCTTTTCGATTTCAGGCGAAACAATTAATATTTCGACTCATTAAACAATTCTAAAAATGTCTTATGATGATGTTTCTTACTAACCCATTTTTACTAAATCGTGATTGAGATTTTCTTGTTTGACCCCCGGTATCGATCTCAATAAACTTGAAGCTAACAAAATATATATTGCAATTTAGAAAATTAGTTTGTATAAAACAATTTTCATAATCGTACCGTTGTAATTCACACCATTCAATGATGGTTGCTAAATGGCTAAATAAACAAGAGATTTAACGAGACAACGGGCACGGAAAGACACTGCGATTTGTGGATTGGATGAATGTCTTCCATGTGAATTCATTGTGGTAGGTACTACACAGTGGAAATGATCATCGCATATGGGGAGCGTCACACATATTGGAGAAATAGCGCAATTCAACGTGTCGACATTTCTTAGGCCCAGTTTTTCAGTTGCCCGTTAACTACTTGACGGTCCGTTACCATGACCACTGGCAATGAGATGCCTAAATATTGTGTTTACAGAATCATTTGAAAATCTAGACCTTATACTACGTTAATTCACATGACAATTCCTTCCATGACGTCTTCTACTCATCAATCGTGCTGAAATAGTGACAATTGTTGACCAGAAAGGAGAAGACTCATGATGAACCATGATTTCGGCGTTTGGTGTTAGATGCTTCTTGCTCCAAGAACGGTTGTGGAATGAGCACAGGGCACCCTCCACTTGAAGGATAGTAAGATTGGATGCTATTAATTGCTCATACCTTCCTCCGCATGTCCATTACCTAGAAACTATACCTAAGTATGATTATCGAAGAAGATGAAACATTAAAAACGTGACTTGGTCAGTAGTAGCATCGGTAAACGCGGGATCCAGAGATAAGAGGGGATAGATCTTCGTTACAAGCTGCAACCAATTGTGTGTTGCAATAGAAACTAACAACGATCTCATGCATAATATGGGTTACAAGTTACAACTGCTGACAATTGCCTCAACTTGCCGACATACAGCTATATATAAGTACCTGAGCTAGGAAGTAATTATACTATGGCTTGTTTTATGTCTGACACACGATGGATAAGCAAATTGTTATATACCCTTAGGTCGGATTGCATGGACTTTGTATTATTGCGAGGGCGAACGATACGCTTGGAAATGAGGCGCTCTCTTGTTGATATCATTACATTCGCGTCTTGATTAGATTTGCGTCCTTCCTAATTTTATTTGCAACAGTCTCAGCTGAATTGTATCTTTTGGTAAAGCTTTTTTTCATCGTCAAATTCTTTCTATCATCTACATAATAAGAGCCGTATGATCAAAATTTAATAAAATAATAAAATTGCGACTAAATGCTTCTAGCTTTCCCATTACAATTTGAAGTTTTAACTGAAAATTTTTTATTGGTTTTCTGGCATTCAAATCTCAGGTTGATTTTCTTTTACGAAGATAATTAAAAGCATAGCTTATACTTATTGGATAGAAAATGCTAATCGAAAATGTATCTCCACATACATCGGGATTAATTCCCCGATCTTAACCGATCTTAACCGATCTTATTTTCCAATCAACCGATTGAGATGGACAGGCACGTCGTTGATGCCAAGAGAAATTCAATTTGGCTAAATCAATATAGCCACCGGAAATGTCCAAGCCAAACGGTTTTTCTTTTAGATCAATTTAGTATTTTATGTGCACAATAACTTACTGACAGTCAAGAAAAAAATAAGCGTTACATTTAGAGCAATTATTTTATGTAGACTATAATATAATAAACACAAATTATTCTCTTTTAGAGCTTTTTAAATTTTCATCCTCAAATAGTGTATCTCGGTTTACAATCCACGTGTCACAGCTGTAAATGTATACTATGAAAGATGAAAAGGCATTGTTAATATTTGAGTGTTTTCTGCATAACAAAAACCTTTCCCTTTTCTTCGTCACTTACACGTATTCCAGCTTCGAAGAAATCATTTATAATGCAATTTAAAGCAATTACGTTACAAAATACACATTGGCACCTCTTTATTCCATTTACTTATAATTCTGTCCTAGCATCAGTAATATTAGGTAACTTTATAATTAAATATCTTAGATTTTTTGGAAAAACGATTTACAGCGAGTGTTAAAATACAGCTTTATCACACCTTTTAGACCTTCTAGAGTACTCACACCTTGATAAGACTTCATATTTGTATAAACTGTCCATTGGCTTGATTACAAATCGTTAAAATACAGCGAAGTAAAAAAAGGTTAAAAACAGCAAAGCGAGCAGCAGCAATAAAGCGGCAAAGAAATGGTCATTTATATGGGAATTTTTTGGCATGGTTCCTTCAGTTAAATTTCATGTAGTAGATAAGAAATGAAATGCCGATTACTTTTTCGACCCTTACCCCCAACGAAACGAATACATTTGGCAGAAAAAAATAGTTTTGTCAGAGATTTCGTCCAACCAGGGGATGTGTCTTTTTTTTTTATTGAATTCCGGTTTTATTTTCGCTTGGCATGCAGATCGAAATCAGCCATAATTTTTATAAATTCCCAGAAAGTTCTAATGCCTTTATACCATTAGAGTAAGCAGTCCTTTACTTTCCCTTGCCATCTAGGACTTTGAAAATCCCAGTCTACAGAAAAAAATGGATACTGGTCCCTTTAAGCGCCGCCACATGCCACCTTCATAAAGGTATATTGTTTAAGCTATAAATTAAATGAAAGTATTGTTGCAAAATGCGTGGGCGCTTCGCAGATGTGGTATAGGTAGCGAATCTTCATCGTTGGTTCATCTCTTCCTGGTTGTAAGGCTAGAAACTTTCGTTGCTACAAGAACTTGTGTATATCCCTGAATGAATCGAGAGTCCCTTGGAAATCAGGAGCAAATTGCCCCTAATCAACAATGACACGAAGAAAGCCATAGTTAAATTACAATAAAACGCTTGTGTTGCTAGATTTACTGTTTCCAGTATCATCCAAACTGCAAATTGCTCTGCCTAGCGCTATACACACAGTATCTAGTAAATTTTCATTAATCTTAATATCTCTATATATCCATATAGACAAGTGTCACAGTACAAGTTAATGGAGATAAAGTTTTCAGAGATAGAATAACCTTCCTTTTCCACGTGTTTCTTTGTTAAAAGTGTGGGCATGCAAGATTGATTAGGGGTATACCTACGCATAGTGATACTTAAATAAATAACTATATATATATATTCGGAAATGGTGTAGAAATGCTAAATAAAATAATGAACGTAGATAATTTGCTTTAAAATATAATGCCGGTATATTCAGTATTAACCAACAAGACAGCCTAATTCATATCCCCAGCGCTGTACAAAGCTTTTGCTGCGCACGTTAAAGTGGCATCTTCAAATCGAGTGCCACTCGACCAGGCCTGTCTGATACAGGTGGTTGCACAGTATGTGAAGCATGCCGCCTGCTCGGCTGATCCCAGATGCATTTATGCACCTCGCCTATAAGCGCGGAGAAGTTCAGGTTTGCTCTTCGTCGCTGGACCAGACGCGTCTAGCCGAGGGGAAAGTTGAAGATGACTGAGCCAGGTGATGAGGAAAACCTCTCCTTGGCACGACGACACGGCTATTTACATGTTGAAAGATTATGGGTGGTAAACATTGTGGTATAATTTCTATGCGAGCGTGCCATGATCTTGGAGTGTATTGTCTAGCGACGCTGCTGGAAGTGTATTTGCAACTGAATTCATTTGCCCGGACTGATTTTGACTGATATATACTCTTTTATAATGGTCTGTTATTTCGGATCGCGGTGGACCGGAACGGGAAATCGTTGCATTTTGCTCTCGACCTTCGCCCTTTTCGAGATTTGAAAATTGAAAACAGAGTAGATCATTGAAGAGATTTGAAATTCAGAGATTTTATTTCTTACTGCCGGTCATGGGGAACGTAATAAATTGTACGTTAGGTCAATATCCATGAAAAATAGCTACGCGCCTCTAAGCTCATGGCTATATATTACCCCTAGAGCAGCATGAGAAAGTCCTAGCATATCTATTGCTGATGAATCTTGCACATTTGGCACATGCACATAGCAACTCATTGGACCACGAATTAATACCAAGTTGTCCCATTGATTTATCACGGCGGTAAGTATGTTAGTACCGCTTCTTCATCCATCATTGTACAAAAATTTCGTGACCACTGGTTTTTTATACGGTCAATCATACGGAGAGTTCGTGGGGACCCATTAAAAGTGTTTGTTTAAAAGACCGACCAAAGATCATATCTAAATTAATAATAGTAAGCGTTGAAAGTTGACCTAAAGTAGCCGAAACCGCTGAAGCCATTCGTCAGACGACATCGGTCGTGATTCTCCTTGTCTTCCGAGCGACAGCGGTTTGAGAAGCTCTGCGGCTCTGAGGTGCTAATAGCAGCGAGCTTGATGCGCTTCGTAAATCACGGCGAGTGTATGCAAAGGCCGTAACCTCAATGCAGACACTTGCATGTGGACGAGGAGGCAAAAATGCACTTAAAGCCTACCCGCTTGTTAATGAGTGCTAATTTTGACAGGACACGAAGGACCCGGTTTTTGTTGGTCGCCATATCGCTTTCCCGTGAGGAGGAGGACACATTTTTGCCAAGTATTCGCCTTTGTCGACTTCTGCTTTGTCTGCGTATATTGTGAGACTGCACCTTAGAGATGAGTTTGATTTTATTTTTCTTTGCGAACTACCTTAGCAGGTGTCAATATTTATATGAATAGTTTTGAAAGACGTTCATCATACATTAAAGCTGTTTAATTGACGATTACCTATTAAAGACATACTATGCGATTACTAATTAATTACTTGATAGTATTACGCGATGGATAAATGCAAACGATTTTGGAATGCTGACAAACTACGTAAATGAGATTGCTTCACGTATAAATCAAAAAATTATGGTGTACTAATAGAATATGTAATTATGTCATAAGTATATACCAATAGCCTCTAAAGATTTTAATAAACATCAGAAATATTCCCATATCATAGTCATGTTACCAGTTCAAAAGGATATTATTAACAGGTTATCAAATTAGTTGAATTAAAAACTGAACAGCTCGCCGCAGACTTACGTGATGTCACTTGCGAGCATAAAGTGCACTTCCATTATTTGAGATAAGCATTGCTTTGTCCGAAGCAATTTTATACCGATTAAAAATGCATAATAACCGGCATTAAACGGCAGTTTATGCAACATTGTTGCACCTTTGCGGTAATGCAGCAGGATTCGCTTGCTACGGGCCACATGGGCAAGGCGAAATGCTGCATGATTCAATCATCCAAAGATAAACTGGTCGTATGAGGCTGGACATCACAGACCAGCCCACGAATGATTTCTCCGTCACTAGAAAAGATATCAGGATCATGTTTCAACTTTCAATCGTCTTCAACACCATTCTGTTTGTGCTGTAAAGGATTTGAATTAAATTAAATATTATTTTTATTAACATTTTGTAACTCATTGTCATTCCACTATTCTAACTCAATTTCACTTTTCAATTCTCAATTTCAATTTTTTCAATTAATGATTTACCCCTCTTGAGTTAGTGAATAAATAAACAAAGATAATAACATAATTTTAACATAATTTTAACGAAATCTGCAAAGACAAATAATGCATCGGGATTGGGATGGCTCCCACATCAACAATACCACCACCATCATCAGCATCACAACGTCATTCCAGTAAAACTGGAATATTGTCATAAGGAAGGTACAACATTTTCTCTTCATCAACCACGTAACAAAAGAAATATTTTCAATCTACCTGCTCCCATATTTGCCTTCCAGAACCGCTATAAATCTAAACGAGTCATCTCCTGATGCAAGCTCCACTCTCTGTATACACATTGTCACAACGATTGTTGCAGCGCATTGAAATAATCGCTCGTGTCACCATCGCCCATCTCGCGTCTCGTATGGCTCGCGGTGACAAACGCCGCCCCGCGGGATTCTCTCACAAGTGACAAGTGACAAGAGGTGACAAGAGGTGACAAGAGGTGACAAGTCAAGTCACAACACTGCAGGCAAGGAGTGCGTGGCAGCGTGCGTGAGTCAGAGATGCACCGAATCGGCCACACCTGTGACCTTGGCGGCTAGCGTAAGCTCCCACGCCACCTAACAGCAAGCAGCAAGCAGCAAGCCGCTAGCATCGAGATGCCAGTCCGTAGCGCCTCGTATACCCTCGTACGATCGACCAGTATATAACTATGGGTGACAAATTTGACGAGTGACTGTGAAATTTGCTCACCTTGTTCTTCCGTTTATAGCAATTCAAACATCAAATCAGGTTTCCGAAGATAATGAGAAAATTTTCTTCTCGTGAATGAGAAAAGCGTGATCGCTGGTTGCGTCTTGACGTGTGTGATAAATCAAGATTTCATCTGTTTGATTGGAATTTCCTTGCAAACAATGGATTAGTCGTGATTATTGCACTCGCATTCGGTGCATACAATGTATACAAAGTGTATCCACGTAATGGTATTTCCATAGCCGTTGCCGATCAAGGACATCCGCGTTCGAAGACGCTGCGATCCGTATCGCGCGCTGCCGGTGGTTTCCCATTTTCCCACCTCGTTTCCTTTCATATCGTTTCTCGGCAATCCGGACTCGCAAAATGTGAACCCCGCGATTCGCTAATCCACCCAATCCTCGCGAATCATCGCGTTCGTTTGCGGAAACTTAGCGCGCGCGTCACCGTATCGTTATTTAAATTACATTTTTATAAATATACCATGAATGGGTGCGTTATATTTATATCGAAAGTACGTCACAGATTTGTACGCACCGCGCGTCGTGCGCAGCGCGTCGCCCTCCCGTCGGTTCACCCGTCGCAACCCCCGTTCGTCGTACGTCGAGCATGCAGCGAGCAGGCGTCCCGACGTCCGTCTCTCAGCCGGCGTCCCCTGTGTCTCCATCCCACACATCCGCCTTCCGGCCAGGATAAAACGACGCTGCCACCGACGTCGCTTCCTTGTCATAACCGCAGCTGGTATTCTTAGCCCTGCGACGCGATCCGTCAATGAGTGCTTACGTCAGCGAACGATAACCCCTCGGTGTGACGTCGTGCGGGCAAGGCGTCCAGGACGATTATCTGCGGGAATTCAGGAGTGGTTGAATGAGCAGATAAGCGGAAGACCGCAAAACGGAAGCTGGGCAGTTTGTTAACTGCGTACGTGTGTTATTTTTATCTCTGTTATGTGGTGAATTCGTTGGAAAGACGTAATTGTTAGAAGGTTGGTCTTTGCGTGTATTTTGTTTGTCCAGCAATGACATTTGTTTGTCGGTCACGACATTATCTAAAAGTCAAAAATTCGGATGGCAACAATAATAGAGATGAAAGAGAATTAAAGGAAATGCGTTTTGCTGACGCGTTCAGATGAAAGGAATCAAACGTCACAACAGATCTACACCCACTTTCAAGAAAATGAAACTAAAAATGTCAAGAAAATTACAGTATATAGCAAAAAGCAACTTAATCAGTTGTAGCCAATTCTCTTCTTCTCAGAGAAATTTACGTTTTAGTTCAGAAATACCTCCTTGACTTAGAACGGCACCTTATCAGACTATCTATACATACATACTCGATAGTAACTACCAATAAATAATTCTGCACTGTACACTATATTTCCATTTACTCATAATAAGGAAGACCTGCTCGCGAGACATCTTTGCATTACCGTTAATTCGCGAAGAAATATGTAAATTGTCATCTCATGTCGCTTTTTGATTCGCACGCCAAGTCAATAAGGGATTATAAGTTTTTTTTTCCCCGCAGCCAGGCACTAACGTCCATGTTTCATATGTAGACATTGTGGCACATGTCGCAGTGGGAAGTTTGCAAAGTGTCACCCAAAGCCGGGTTTACATCAGGCAGCATTAAACGCATTTGCATTTGCATAGCCAGCCAGCCAACGCAGCCATCATCATAGACACCGCACGTTGCATAACAGTCCGGCAGCCATCGCCGCAGGGGAGCAAAACTTGAACACTGCCACATTGTAACCAGTACTGTCACTGGGTTATTAGAAAACATCAAACACTCTCCTTCGCAGATGCCGAGTGCATACTTGAACAGGGGGTTTGATAGACCGCTAGTTGTTGCTTACTTTTTTTTTGGTCAAGGTGATCAATTATACTAGCAAAGAATTTAGATCCATCTCTATAAGCTTAAAACTGCAGTTTTGAACTTGCATCCACGGTTACATTAACAACCAATTTAATTGCATTTCCTGAAACAAAACAACGGACAAGAAAAATAAACGGATAAGTCTCCAATTCCAAAATATATTTTAATCGCATGAACAATTGTTGCTAATGCATTCAACTCGTTAGAAACTTTGACCCAGCAAGAGGCCCAAATTTGGATGCAATCTTCTGTAGGCCAACCTTGCCGCTTGATTAGCACGGTTAATTGCAGAGCTGATCTGCAGAACTGTCAAGCCGTTCATGTTACGCAAGGTGCAAGGCAGCAGGAACAGCAGCACCGGCACCAGCAGCACCAGCAGCAGCAGCACTATAGCAGTCTCGCGACATATCACAAATGCTTGTCGCACACACTTGATACTGCTCACATGCGTTGCGAGCATGGAGCCGAGATGCTGGTGTCGCCATGGTGACCAGAGAACACATCTCGGATGAAAGGGAAAGTTATGCTTTATAGCATTGCAAAAACGTGTGAAGTTACATGTGCTATTGCCAAGATCTGGCACCGGCGTATAGACACCTGTGAATCTGCATCGAAATGATCGCTTTCGGCGTTTTAGCAATCTTATAATTACAGCGAGGAAGAAGGACCGAATGCACTTTTTGCGACAAGGATGAGTTGATTTTTTTAATGGGTGGATAATTTAGAAGCATCTTATAGTTACGTTGTTGTTTTGGATGGCCTGATTCCGACGCATAATACCATGAAGAAAAGTAGCGAAGAAAAATCTGATTTGACATTAATATTTTTCGCTTACAGTACCTATAAGTTCTGAACAAAAAATAAGCAGAGCGTTTTCGAGAATAATTTGGATCTTTCTATAATTTTCAATCACCCACGCATGTTGTAGATAATATTTTGTATAGAAAATCAGTTCATCTCAAATCTCAATATGATATGCATACTAAATGACGGATGTTTCTATGACGTTATAGAATTCCCAGGAAGTCTGATGCCACGTGAGTTCCTTCTCAAGCCATTCCGCGTTTCACTACAATAATCCTATTATATTGCTTCTCCATGAGCCCCCTCCTCTATAACAATCAATACCCATGTATATACACCTATCCTTTATATTGTATATTGTATATTGAATTGTATATTCTGTTATTTATTAATAATATTTCCAATTTTCCTCCTACTTCTCTGCGTTTGATGTAGGTAGTGATATTTTTACCTCAATGGAGGCTGCCACCTCCTCCCCCCCCCCACCGGTATCATCCCCCTCCCGACCACCCCTTGACGTCCCTGTGCGAACCAAAATACGTCATCAGTTCATTACTCCCACGTACTGAAGGTGGGCGCATTTTGCCTCGGATCGAATGGTTCTGCTGCTCTTTGGGGTTTAGTCTCCATGACTAACAATCATGTGTGCACGGGGGTTGCCAAAATGAGGATGTTGTGACAGTCTTTTAATTGCAATCATACTAATTAGTGATTACTTGTGTTAAGGAGCAATTTGGAGAAGCTGTGGGCGACGCCCCATGGGATGCATTGACGTAATGCCACACAGACGTCAGGAGATAGCTCGAAATTTCGACCATTTCCTTGATCTTTTTTACAATTAAAGGCAATGTAAACGTTTGTTTATTTATAGTTATATATATATATATATGTATATATATGTATATATATATATATATATTATATATTTATTTATTTATTTATTTAGCTTAATTAGTTTATATGTATTTATATATGTATTAATTAATGTTCATTAGAATGTATTTATATTAATCCAGACTCTTTTCTGTAATACCCCGCAAGGGGTCCTAGAAAAATAATAAAAAAAAAAAAAAAAAAAAAAAAAAAAAATTCATTGTGATTCTGCGAGCAAAAATACTGTGGGCTTGTATAGATGGCGCCTAGTTTCTTTTATATTCGTATGTTGGCCAGTATTTCACTTTGATTGATTTTATTATCAATGAACTGCCAGTGGATTTTGATGCTATTACATTTGTTCGAATTTTATATCACTTTCAATTGTGTGCATAGAGGGTGAATAAAGTATGTAGACATAAATTTTGAATTATGTCACGTAAATTCACTTATACTATAGTCAAAGCTCCTTCTGGAAAATGGGTCTGGCCTAGCTGCAAAATAAAGCAACATTAAAGAACGTTTGTTATTGCTTCCTAATATAAAAGCTAATGCCACCTACCACAATTTGATTCCGATATTTTGCTTGATCGTAAATAACCTGTATCGTGTCACGTTAGCACTTAAAAGCTAATGTCTTAAGACACGTTCTTTTCTCAAACGATGAGCGTTTATATTTGAAAAGTTATATTACTGCACACGTGACTTTTTTCACCTGTGTAATAAAATGGTGGATTAGATTTCCAATCGGACAGTGGCCCAGAGCTCTGTGTTAGATTTATAACCTATTATAAATTATAATGAACCCATTGTGCAACAAATGATTCGCCATGCACTGCGGTGGCTTCCTTTCTCGAGCCGGCAAATGCAGCTGAATTCCTAACGCCGCTTTAATTAACTTAATTGGGATGAAATACAAACATTATAATTGAATTACAATTATCCTTCTTAGGAAAAAAAGTAGTTTTCTGATTTCTCTTCAATTCGGTGCAGTCTGCAAAAAGATCCTTTCAATTCATCATGATGTTTATTTTAATGTTATCATAGCACATCTTTTGATTTCAATGACATCACTATTACTACTGAAAAAGTGTTTTTTTTTTCTCTGCCGAGCACATCTGTTGCAAAACTATGCAACAGTTTAGCCAGACGTCCATGTTGGTTAGCCATTATGAAATCCATCCTCTTCTGAAGACACAATTACGATAAAATGAGTTTAACAGAATTAACGAATTCCTAAACGGTCTCATACTCCTAGGAGCATCAAGGCGAACATGCTATTTCATGGACCATTCCCACTATTTTCAAAATTAATCATTTGACCAAACAATCCTTGTTCACTTGGAATATGATTTTTTTTTCAAAATGATTATATGTTTGTGGATTGGTTTTGATATATAGTGCGAGTAAAATTACTTATTTGAATGTAATATTTTTATTTGTACGTAATTTAAATCCGATAGATAATGCACTGCTTTATTTTAAAATGCAACAGCTTCACCATCGAATTTGACTAAATAAACAACTGTTTGCAATTTTCAATAGTTGAATAGTTTGAGTAAAACTTCAAATCAACTAGAAGGTGGTGTATCTGCTTACTCTACGGTGTTGCGCTCCCTCCATTCCCTCAACCCCCGCCACCCCCGCCACCCCCGCGTTCACATTTAATTACTAATCCCCACAACTACCCAAAAATCCCATGCTCATACTTGAAAATAAAACAAGCTTACCCCTAAAATCTAAACTATGTCCATTCCGCGTTAATTCAAGTAGCAGAAAGAAATCATTGCTGCCGGTGTGCCGTGGCTGGCGATATTGAATATCGCGTGGTGCACCCCGCACCTTGCAAGCCCGATGCTGTGCGCATGGTTGCTCGCCCTTAAAGTGGGTGGCGGTCGCTCGAATCGATCGCACCCCCGCACCGGGTGGCACTCGCTGCGGACTTGAACTTGACGACACGGGCGAACCAGGCGCCCACAACGCACCTGCTGCCCACCAGGATAACTCTGCGAAGACACAGAACACCTACAAGTGCCGAGCGTTTTTGTTTGAAAATATATCACTTTGATTTTGAATTCGCTTGTCGCGGTAGTTAATGGAGTTACTGGTAGCGTGGATTAAGTGTGGATTCGTTATTAAAATAACAAAAGTATCGCTGTGTTAGCATCTTTCCTTAGTCCTTACCCTCGAATCTTCTAAATGGATTTGTTTTCATAGGCCGCACACGGAAAATATTAGGGAGGCTAGCTCTATAAAGAGAAAGAAAAACCCGTCGAACCAAATACGTTTCATAAGACAACCATTGTTTGATCCCGTATCTATTGTTCAACAACAATGAAAATGCATGCAAGGAAAAATCAAAGAAAATGCAATAGCATTATAGCCGCTATATTTGGCTCAACATGCGAAAATAACTCGACCAAGAAAATATATTTACCCACACACAAACACCGATTTCCACGTCTTTTTTACTGAATCACACATTTCGCCGCTAGTTTGGCTTTCTTAATATAACCACCAAGCGTATACGCTTTACACTAAAGCTTCGCGTTAATTTTAGCATCAGTTCCGTCTAATCTTGGCAGCGATTATGTCATCCCACTTCGCAATTGTACCCGTTGCCCGGCGTAGACCCGGCCCTCGACCGTCGTACTTCATTTTAATGATATGCTAGCCAATGGCACACGTAGCAAAATATGATTCACATTCATGTGGCCGCTGCAGGCGGCATGCTGTGTGTGCCGATCATGATGTCACAGATCCGGTCACCAGGCCAGCATCCATCATGCTCCTTCGCTCTTCCACCCTGCAATTCACGCGTGGCAAGGACACCTTGATGTTGCAGTTCGAATGGGAAAACCACATGTCTAACCGCATGACCCGACTCGTTGTCCTGTTTCGCGCGATATCGATTCGGTTTAATCGTGCTTTTTATTTGGATTAAAATATGACCTTCATTTCTTAAGGAAAATTAAACAGACTTTTGTTTGTGTTTTTTAGAAGCTAATGGGGAAAACAGACTATGTTTTCGAGTACGCTTATGGGGGAAGGTTTTCATCTATCACTTTACTTCTATTTACCTATAGGCGTAAGTGGGGTAGCGAAGATATTATATCACTTCACTTGTTTTTGTTTTTAATGTGCAACTATACATAAACATCTGTATTTGTTTCCTTCATGCTGGTTTGTGATACACATTCATGAAAACAACTAGTTGCTCTATGGCTCCATGGCTAGTGGCTATAATCATACAACTGATTGCATGTGTGACGCTTGAAAAACAAATGTACCCAAGCTATTTTTCATGGGCAAAAGAAATGGGCAGCAAGAAAATATCTCTGTATACTCTCTTTGCTTCCCAGCTCGCCGCCGCGAATGCAAATATTACTTACATGGACGGCGCTGACAATTATCGTCTGTACTCTTTACTCTTACTCTTTAGCCACTTGCCTGGAGCACTCCCACTGCTCACAACTGCTCACAATTCACACACTCTTGCATGACGTCAGTTTGAACCATCATAGCAAAACATTGCAGCGAGCGGTGAGCTTTTTACTCATCATTTGCACCACGATTATGTTAATGCATTCTATGTTTTCGCGACTAAAAACCCAGAACTGTTTGCCTCTTGTCTCGTCAGATTCCTCAGCTGATATTTCCAATGAGGTCAAATGGCCTGATGCATTACTGCATGTCTCCCTGATCATATCGCAACAAGTGACGCCCTTAAATATGCACTATACTCTGGTTCCTAAACACAGTCATAAGTCATAACAATGCAGCCATCGGAATAATCATTCCAGCCTTGGTACAAGAACGACTCTGCTCTAATTCGTACCCGCCGAGCAATATTGGAAACGAAACGACTACCGCGATTCGTTACACCACTTCGGATTACTCTCAATTACAATCGCACTCATGTCATCGAAACCTCGCTCAACGCTCGTGCTCGTCCCAACTATGAATAATTTCTGCCAACACTCCAACTAAGTTTCGCGACTCAAGTGCATCCGAAGATCAAGATCATCGCAACTTTCCCAAAACGGGAAACTTTCGCACTCACGTCGTGATCAGCGAAACCAACTTTTCCCGTCCCATTACGCTTTACACTAAAGCTTCGCGTTAATTTTAGCATCAGTTCCGTCTAATCTTGGCAGCGATTATGTCATCCCACTTCGCAATTGTACCCGTTGCCCGGCGTAGACCCGGCCCTCGACCGTCGTACTTCATTTTAATGATATGCTAGCCAATGGCACACGTAGCAAAATATGATTCACATTCATGTGGCCGCTGCAGGCGGCATGCTGTGTGTGCCGATCATGATGTCACAGATCCGGTCACCAGGCCAGCATCCATCATGCTCCTTCGCTCTTCCACCCTGCAATTCACGCGTGGCAAGGACACCTTGATGTTGCAGTTCGAATGGGAAAACCACATGTCTAACCGCATGACCCGACTCGTTGTCCTGTTTCGCGCGATATCGATTCGGTTTAATCGTGCTTTTTATTTGGATTAAAATATGACCTTCATTTCTTAAGGAAAATTAAACAGACTTTTGTTTGTGTTTTTTAGAAGCTAATGGGGAAAACAGACTATGTTTTCGAGTACGCTTATGGGGGAAGGTTTTCATCTATCACTTTACTTCTATTTACCTATAGGCGTAAGTGGGGTAGCGAAGATATTATATCACTTCACTTGTTTTTGTTTTTAATGTGCAACTATACATAAACATCTGTATTTGTTTCCTTCATGCTGGTTTGTGATACACATTCATGAAAACAACTAGTTGCTCTATGGCTCCATGGCTAGTGGCTATAATCATACAACTGATTGCATGTGTGACGCTTGAAAAACAAATGTACCCAAGCTATTTTTCATGGGCAAAAGAAATGGGCAGCAAGAAAATATCTCTGTATACTCTCTTTGCTTCCCAGCTCGCCGCCGCGAATGCAAATATTACTTACATGGACGGCGCTGACAATTATCGTCTGTACTCTTTACTCTTACTCTTTAGCCACTTGCCTGGAGCACTCCCACTGCTCACAACTGCTCACAATTCACACACTCTTGCATGACGTCAGTTTGAACCATCATAGCAAAACATTGCAGCGAGCGGTGAGCTTTTTACTCATCATTTGCACCACGATTATGTTAATGCATTCTATGTTTTCGCGACTAAAAACCCAGAACTGTTTGCCTCTTGTCTCGTCAGATTCCTCAGCTGATATTTCCAATGAGGTCAAATGGCCTGATGCATTACTGCATGTCTCCCTGATCATATCGCAACAAGTGACGCCCTTAAATATGCACTATACTCTGGTTCCTAAACACAGTCATAAGTCATAACAATGCAGCCATCGGAATAATCATTCCAGCCTTGGTACAAGAACGACTCTGCTCTAATTCGTACCCGCCGAGCAATATTGGAAACGAAACGACTACCGCGATTCGTTACACCACTTCGGATTACTCTCAATTACAATCGCACTCATGTCATCGAAACCTCGCTCAACGCTCGTGCTCGTCCCAACTATGAATAATTTCTGCCAACACTCCAACTAAGTTTCGCGACTCAAGTGCATCCGAAGATCAAGATCATCGCAACTTTCCCAAAACGGGAAACTTTCGCACTCACGTCGTGATCAGCGAAACCAACTTTTCCCGTCCCATTTCCAAAAACTACCCACTTTTCCACCACCGCCCTCGCTCGCCTGCGCTCGTGTTCTATTATTGAACCCCACGGGCACCACCTCCACACCCGCGACGTCACGGTTACGACGTCATAACGACGACGTCATGGATGCGTCGACCAATCAGCGACGCCGCATCGATCCGAGCGTCGTGACGTCACCACTGCGGGCCGGCGTTGACGTCACGAACTGTCCAACTAAAGCGGGATTTTATAATAGGCACGGTGAGGCAGGTTCTAGCGGCAGTCTCGTGCGGCGCTCTGTCGAGGCAAGATCATGTGAAACGGTGCTCCGACTAGAAAGTGAATGGAAGAGGTTTTGCTCAATTGGGACAAATCTCAGTTATACGGTGTGAATAGTATCATCGATATCTTCAATCGAGCCACTCGGCCGGGCGTCTAGACACGCAGTGCTGCAGCCACTGATTCGGTCGCGGTCGGTGAATGAATGTGAATATAGTGCTACGGTGGAATAGCACAGTAAACGTGCTGGATCTAATTGACTCCAAGTTGTCACCGTCGTCGGCGTCATCGGAAGACGAGGAGGCGTCGCTGCACGCGGATTCGGGAGGTCGAAAGTGTCGACGAGGATCGCCCTCCGCGCCGGCAAGTCCGTCAGGTGGGTGCCCGTTGTTCCCGATGATCTCCCGTTCGACCAGTGGGCCTGGGGTTGCCGTCCGAACGTGGTCGTCGCGTGAATCTCGCTAGCTGTGTGTTTCTACCGATGCTCGTGCGGTGTACTTATAACGAGATACGACCATATCGTATGGTCGGCTTTAACGCGGCGACAGAGCTGAAGCCAACGTATTGAGTGTATACCCAGTTTTTTTTAAATCAAATCAGTTGGCCGCCGGCGTGCCTTTTATTCTAACAAGACACTAACGCTTCCATCGGATCATGAATGAAGCGAGATTCTGTGCGATACGCGATGGAAAAAAAAGCATGTGAGAAGATGCATCGCCGTTTGAAGTGAAAGTGCTAAGCGTCGTCAAAAATAATCGATAAAATCGCAGTTTAACGAGCAATTCGCAAAGGAGTTTACTACCCGAGAATGCAAGCCCACCATGCGAACCTCAATGTGCGCGTGTTGCAAGAAGAGTGAGAAAGACAACGACACCGACATCAACAACAACAACAATAACACAACAGCCAACAACAATAACAACAATTATTGGAACAATACCGAACATTGTAAGTTTTTTTTTTCAATCGTTTTGGATCCTAACGCATTACTAACTAAACTAACACCACCATAATCTATGCAGCAAATAACATATAGCCTATAGTACTAACGCCGGTAGCTCTGTAGACGACATGACACTAACTATAACCTAACCCTAGCGGTGCCAGCAAGTAACGGGTGTACGGTATTTTAATATTTCGCCCTGCACGGTTCCCAGCTGATGGTGATGGCTTACAGCTCGAGTGCAGAAAATTTGCATTGTGCTGCAGTACATTAGCAAAAGTATGTGTCGCCTCGGCGTTCACGCTGACACTGTTTATTTGGCATCGATCTTAATCATCGCCGGCTATTTTACCAGCCGCTTATACAAGCGTCGCAATGAATTTAATTTCAAAGTAGCTAATTTAAATCACATCTCGTGCTCTGAGAAACAATTCTGTAGTGCGTTCAGCCGGTCAGTGTTGTTAGTTGTTACTCAACCCAGGCAGTGCTCGAGAGCCCGCGACGTCCGTCGAAAAATCGCAGGAAACTTTGGCAGTGCGCATCGTGCTCCGGTGTGGACGATCAAGAAAAACCGTTGCTATTCAATGGACTGCGGCCAGGATTGTGCATATATGATAGCTAGCGCTTCCGAGGGCCACGTGCTTCTGGCGTCGGTCCCGGCCTCAGTGCTATAGCAGACATGTGATGCGGCGTCGGCGTCGGCGTCGGCGTCGGCGTCAGGCGCAATGTCAGCAGACTCTCGCCGTCGTCGCTGCCTGCTGGAAGAAAGCCATCACTACCGCCTACACGTTTCCGACATGAATTACGAATACCGCCATTTAATACCACACCGACAGCCACTGATTGCTCTCTGTCTGCCGCTCTGACATACGATAGACGACCGTTTCACGTCGCTTTCCTATTCGTGGTCGTCGCCCGCTTGCGTGGACACCGTCTAACGTTTTTGGAGGATTTCCCAAAGCTGCGGATGACGTTGTGCTTGTTTGTGAATTCGAAACAACGACGAAGTTTTGTTGATTCGACGCGTAACAGTGACTTATGATGATACCAAAACAAAAACTTGCTGTTTTTACAGCTTATATTAAAGCTGTTAACGTTTTCACCATTTGCATTTGAAGTAGAAATACGTATTTTACGAATTGTTTGTCTATGCTTATACTTCTCATTCCCATCGGTTTTCAAGCTGTGTAAGCTCTAGATATTATACTTGAAATTTGCTTTGAGTTTTGAAACGATTGCTTTCTAAAGCTTCCTCACACAGAAATTTATTTTTATCCTATTATTATATTGCATTGTCTACACCGCACCATGAGCTTTCAAACGGGAACACCGTCACCGCCTCGTGACGCCACTAAGCGTCGCGACGCCGACGCCGACGCCGACGCCGCCGATTAGGCGTCGTGCTAGCGTCCTTTATCCGCGGCTCGTTCACACATACATTGTATAGCGGCACGGGAGAGAGATACCGTAATTGCTGACGTCACAGGATGGTGACGTCTGTAGATCAATCCCCGCCCATGCGGCATGTGACGTAGCGGCCAGGAAAATCGATGTAACCACTGTAATGACGTCATTGCGTTTCATTTCCCCCGAGAATAAACGGTTTCCGTTTTAAAGCTGGAATTCCGGAACGCGCGGCGCTTCCAAGGTCGCCCTTTCTTCTGGCTGATTAGGGGATGAGAAATGGGCGCTGGTGTATTTCTGGCGTGTCAAAAAGGGACGTCTTGAAAATGATGCGTTGTTTGATGTTCCGCAGAAATCTAACTCGAGCTTTTTAATGCGATTTTTTTTGTACAGCTTACGGTGGAGGTGCCATGAACGTCAAAGCTGCATGGCACCTCCACTAAAGCATGTGATTTCCGAACGATGTCAACTGATCGCCTAACTGTATTTCGCGCATTCTCGCGTAATATGGATTCCGCCGGCAATGGCGCAGACCCCTATGTATATACACAGAAGATATTTTCCCAACCCAATATTTACCTTGCATGAACAAATTCAAACACAACTCGTAGCAAACTCGCGTCCTAGAATTGCTTGCGCCCAATCGATGAATCCTGCAATGAGACGCGGCTCCCTTGTGCCCACGGTTTGGTTCCTATATTTAGGGCTCGGGGAGGCGGACCCCCGACTCCCCGCGGTTCACCCCACGCCACCCCTAACCGTGACGCCATCGCGGCGACGTCACTGACTGCCAACAGTTGCGGGCGTCTCACGCCAGGGCGAAGCACGTGTCGCCGGCGCCGCTTTTTCACGCGATCTCAATTAATTGAATAATTATACAGCTGCCGTGCACGCGACCGCTTCGCTCGCACCTATCCACCTCTTTTAATATAAACAATCAAATGTGATGAAACGCACAGACCGCGTAATCGTTCGATTTTTGTTCATTCCGAGGAAAACAGACGAGTTGGATTGAGAGATGTGTCGCCTGTCTCGCATCGTACCGAGTGATGAAAAAAAAAAACGTTATCTCTTGAAACTGTCCGAGTGCATTTATCGATGTAATAAAATTCCTCTCGCCGGCTTTACAGCAACGGCATAATCTGCATAATATGTTTCAAGGTAGTCGAGGTGATGTAGGTATGCAAAAGTTGATCAGCCTGCTGGCAATAAAATCGTGCAACGATAAATGATTGGAGACAATCATTTCTATGCAAATCTGTCGCTGGTTGCTCGCGCGGCGGCGGTGACAAGGGACACGTAGGGCGACACATCGTGTCCGAGCATGTCCGAACGAGTCGCACGGACGAACAGATCGGAAGAATGCAGCTCGGACACAGAATCCGCTGTGACAGTGAGTGAAACGTCTCCGATTTGAATCACGCATCGCTGTTGGATTTTTCAAATCCCTTGAGTTCGAGATGTAGCGATTTCTGAATAAAATCTATGTGGTTTATATTCAGCGTGTTATTTCTGATGAAGTTTGATCAAAATTCAATGTGACATCGCGTATCGTAACTAGATTTTTTTCAATTGAGAATCTTAATTAATAGCTAATTGAATTCACTCTGCTGGTTATTCGTTATGAATCACAATGATTTTCCTCTTTTCTTCGCGAATAATCGCGATATGATTTATGCACTTTTCTATACCTAGCGGTAACGTTCGTAGGTGCATACCTACTCCCACTGCTCCAAGGTCGAGACGTAAGGCCCGAAGTGCACAACTACTGTGATTATTCTTTAAGTAAACGTGTGCATTTATCTGTTAACTTTATACTATATTATTATCCCCAGCTTTTTCAACGGAGATCCAATTACTTCGTAAAAGCGAAAACGGATAAAAAAATCTATAGTTAAATGGTGAGCCGTTATCGTGGTCAGCACTTACCTGAAATGTGTGTCGCAATAATTTTGTAATCACGGAGACGCGATTTCTTGTTATGTCTTGCCAATTTCTGTACCTATTCGAGAAGAAGCAGGTATCGAATGTGACGTCTGAGGTGTATGTGGCAGCTTTGTCAGCTACCCAGTTCATCCACAATTATATGTAACTACTTTTGACCATGAGAGAAACAGGCTACTTGCGAGTGAATCGGTGGTTTTTCTTCATCTGCTGGCAAAATGGCAATTCTTATTTCGATGTAAAATTTAAAGAAAAATGTTTAATTACCAGTCTAACTTAAAACGGACGACTTTATTTTTTGCTTATCAGCCTCGTAGCTTTAGAGACGAGAAAATTCCCGCAAGGTAAAATAACTAAACTAGGGGACAAATTGCAAGCTGTGGCTAAAGGAGCTTACCTGACAACTGCTACATACTGCTAATTGTACTGGCGGGCAAGACTATTTTTTGTCGGGAGTCAATTAATTGCGAAGTTGGTTTTAATTATTTGTCCTCGTGGGACTTAAGTTTCTCCACATTTGTCTGGTATGTGGCTAATCATCATCGGTAGAGACCTAGCTATGATCAAAGATCCTAGCTATGATAGAGGTCTTACATTTTACAATATATCAAATTGGTACGATTTTTTGCTGTATTTTCTTGGCATTTCGGGTTCGATGGTAAAAATAATTTTATTTTACCCAGTGCAATCAATCAAAAATTCCATAATCATCTAATACTACTTAAGATACTGTAAATATCTTCAATTTCAAAATTCAAATTCGTATTTTCGTATCCGTATAGAATTTATTTCGCTTTCCCGTTTTCTCTCTTTGATACATATTATTCTTTAAATTTATACTTTTGAATTTACTTTCCATTTCTTAATCGAAGCGAATCATAATTTTCACTCCCCCCCCCCCCCCCCCCCCCCCCCCCCCCTCCTCATTACAATCTTTTACAACCCTTGCCATGAATTGGCAGAAGAAAATTTAAAAAAATCTCCTTCCTTTAGAGGAAAATCAATATTCCATATCGGTTGTCTTATGATTATTACTTTCGTTGTTATGACTCTATAATTAATATCGCTGCTATCACTGCTAATTTTATTCAGCGCTGTGGTAAAATGAATCCTCTCACTTTATGATATGTGCAGCTGTTGATATATAGTTTTTCGCAATCAATAAATCCAATTGCCCGGGGATGCGTTTCATTTTAAGATGTTTATCGATAATTTATTCCAACAGCAAACGATAAAAGCGATTAACCCATCTTTTTTCAAACAGTTAAACATAAAGCATCTGCATCTGGTATATCAATTATAGGATCGGAAAGACGAGTCGTGGATCCCTCGCGTTATTTTTTTATCCAGCTCAGCAGGTCCTGCGCAAAAATGTGTCACGAGAACTTGTTTGGTGAAAACAATGTTGCTGAAATTCGGTGAAATAATACCACACGGCAATCAAGATTTCTGAGATTCTTCAATGGAGAATGCCATGAAACCGTCTCTCGATTACATAAATGATGCACACATGGCCGCCAGACTAAAGTTATGTTCTCGTTTTCACTAATTGCTTACGTGTCGGAACGCTCGTTGCGTGAATATAGCCATACTCACACTCTACACATATTGGATATTAAAACCTTCCAGGCTCTATCAAGATCCGAAACCGATTCTGGTTTCAATCGCAATGATACGCTTGATCGGCAATGAAAACATGTTATACACGAAAAAAAAAAATGATAAAAGCAACTCAAATTAATACATTGTGGCTTAGTATACCTGTAAAAGCCCATATCGTCGTTTTCTAAACATACACTCTATGTGGGCACATCGGTTTACATTATTAATTAGGGTTCCTCGACGAAGTTAATTAATCTTAGCACTACTGGCGACGTGATTACGGGTGGGTTGAGTCTGTGGTCTCGCCTTCTCTTTACCGTCAGCGATGTGTGGTGTCTGCATGGTAGCACATTGTAGGCTCGCGTGTGTGAGTGTGTGCCGTGGATTATGTTTCGCTGGCTCGGTGTTTGCGAGCACACACCTACGGTGGTCGTCGGTGTGCCTCCTGGCTGCGATTCTGTGATTCATATCACCTCCTGCATTATTGCATTACTTGCCTTGTCATTATTTGTGCACTCGAATGCATTCACTTACACACGAGCTAAAAGGATATTGCTACTTGCATTTGCCATCCATGCGGTATCGCGATGTCTGCATCGGTTCAATTATCTGTAATCATGTTCATAACGACCAATTTCCCATTTTCCATCGTCGGGTTTTGTGTTCTGTTCTCTCACGTTCACTCTTGGAATGGACACATCGGTGGTACGTTTAACTGGATAGTGATTATAAACATCTTTACCGCCATTGCAATTTTTTCTTATCTGCAAATCTGAAAGTAGAGTGCCAAAGCATTTTCATGGAGAAAATCTAATGATTTAGCTTACACTCTTGTATGAATTATATCATGAAAAAAATATTACTCTAATTTTCATAGCGATTAGTCTAGATGTGTTTTCGTGTAAAAAGAGGCGATCAAGCTTCAAGTGTAGCGCTTAGTTTTTTATCGAAATTATATACCCAAATAAGACCCGATTTGAAAACCGGGTGCACGCTTGCCCAAAATTGTACCCAAGTGAAAGTCAGCAGAGATGACCCCAATAATTATTTTCTCATCAGTAGCGTCAAAATACGTACCTATACCTACCCAACATTCTTCAAATACGATGCATATATATATATTCAAAGATATAGTAACATAAAATTGTCTGTACAATGCTTCAAGAGATGCTCCTATCTTCGCATGCATATCGCGATAAAAAAAGAAAGTCCCATTCTAAACAGAGACACATACTAACACACACACACACAAACACGCGCGCGCATCACGGCAAAGAAATGTTGTCTTTTCGTAACATTTCTTCATTAGACGAACAAGAAACAAGAATGATGACCGCCGCCGAAACGCCGCGCGTCTGCAATTGATGAATAGTAGATTTTATTTATCGAACCAGCCGGCAATACAACTTTCTTCTCTTCGAGTTGCTGAACGGTTACACAACACGTCCCGTGGCTCATTTGCCCAGGGGCCCACCGGGCCCACCAGGCCCACCGGGCCCACCGGTCCAACACCGCTTGCAAGTAGGTCCTGGCGGCGTCGGGTCACCACGTCTGTCGCGAACGACATGCCCGAAGCCCAAAGCGTCCCAAACAGCTGGCGATCTTGCGGGCTGCAGGCTGCAGCAGGAGCACAGCTTCGCAACCTCGACGTTGCCTGTCCAGTGTCCACCGAACGCGATGAAGGCACGCTCTCTTTGTTCGGCGTCTCGGTGCAGACCACGCACATGCATCAAGACAAAACCGGCGATTAATTGAAAAGATTATTTATTTGCACAGATCGTTTATAGCTTGCGAAAGTTATAGTATCGTTGTCATTGGGCGCTGGATGTAAATGGCTAATGGATCAAAGTCTGTCGACAAAAGAATTTCGATAGTATATTTGAGATTTTCACTGGTGACACCATGGACATACTAATCGAATCGAGGTGGGAGTAATTTTGACCTACTTTCAATTTTTATTTATAATTTTAAAAAGAGGTGTTGCGTTTAAGAAATAATTGTCCGGTATTGGTTTGCACTAAAAGTTTCTTCGGCTGCCCACTTGACACTGAGGCGGACTGGACAGTGATTTGCACGAACTCAACTCGGATTATGTGGGTGGAGCACTCTATTAGCAATGTTTTCTTTAATGCACAAGTAAATAACGCTTAAACGCAGAGTGTGAGTATCAAAAAACAACCAATAAGGATGAAAAAAAATACTACGCGAGAGCTAAATCCATTTTTCCGCGCCTCCTTTCCTGGAAGCAAGTTCTGGCTAAGTATAGAATTCTATCGACTCTCCAAACAATCAATCCTATCAATTATCCATCTGAGAGTTTTTAATTTCCCGAGTCCTCCCCCTCGCCCCTTCCCACCCCTGGCCGGCCCCCGTGCCGCCCCCGACCACCCCTTGCCATCCCCCGCGAGCTCATTTGCCGCGCGGCAGCCCGTTCTGGTCGGCTACCACCGCGCTCGCGGCACAATAGCACCCACCTAATAAAAAAATATGTGAAAGAAAATCATCAACAGTCATCACATAATCATCATCATCATCAACTCACAGACTGTGCAGTTTTGAAATATCACTGATTTAATAGTCTTCTCCCTGGGGATGCCTCCCTCCCTTCGCGCGGGGGCTCCCTAAGCCGGCGCCGGTAGCGACGGGCTTCTATAAATTTGAGGTGGCTCCGATAAGCATGGCGCATTTGACAAGAGTGGTTCTTAGGGGAAGTGGTTCTGACGTAGCGCGGTGGTTTGTTTGTGTGCAAGCATGATATCTGCTTCGGATAATGGTCAGTCTCAGTGGTTCATGCATTGTAAGGAAAGCGGAAGCTTGATTATATTTTAATTTTAACATATTTTGGTCTTGTGTCTGGAACTGGGTAAATAATTTGCTTTGTGACGCTATTAAAAAAAAAGGTCTCTACCCACACGCCGTTGTGAACCGATAAAAATTTAAATATTTTTATAGAAATCCACATGGTTACGGAACTACACACTATTTTCTTCCTCTGTAATTTATGCCTCGAAATAGTGTCTTGTTTTTTATTTTCCCGTCTGGCAAAGCATCCGACTCGTCCATTTACCTGTGATTTGTTACTTTGTTTTTTGGTCCTGCGTCGGACAAGCGATTTGGCATTGACTTCTGACAGATTGCTAACGCGTGATTCTTGACAATTGCGTCCTGTCCGCTTGCTTGTTTCGCTTGTCGCCTTGTGGTCGTGAAGGCGGTCGCTCCGATCGCGGCGACGACATGTTTACTGACGAGCATCTTCTCTTCGTGGTCCACAGGTCCTGACGCACCGAAAGAGGTCGCTGTAGCAGGTGACAACAACACCTCGAGTCGTTCCTTGGGCTCTGCGCCCTTCACAGTTGCTTCAAGCATGCTGCTGTTGCACTCTCAGGTGAGAGACTTCGATACATTCTTATCTTGTTTAGCACCGTAGTGAAACCTGGGGTGGTATCCAATCATCCCTTAGTGTGAGTGTCAGTGGTTTAGAAAGCAAATTTTAAATTTCAAATGTGATGCTATTGAGCAAGTAAGTATATATGCACTATCATTTGGGATGGAACACCGCACATTAAAAAAATTGGCTAATGAGCTTATAGACGGTCCTGTTACGGGAAAGCTTCACAAACCGCAAATAAACGCCTCGGGAAAATTTTCCAGTGGGATTAAATTTGGTGCATTAGTGAACAGTTGGATAAAAGTCGAGGAAACTTATAGCTGCACGATTTTTGAGAGTGCCCGCTATATATTGAGCAAAGTGGTCGGGATCAAAGATGTACCGGATAAAATCTATGGCAATATCATGAATTAGAATATCATGGATAGATGTTTACGACGTAGTTGTAGTATTTTATAGACATCTGTGTTGTTTAATTGCTGCAACGGCGAACGCGTTTGAAAATGCCTCATTTGAGCGTCGAAAAAAGGCACGACTTTTCAAGGAGTGAGAACTTGCCATGTAAATTCATCTCGGCTTTTCTATTTTAACATGATAAACGTGTTGTTCTTCAACTAATTATAGACACTCATGTAAAAAAACTTCATGAAGGACATCACAGCGTGTTATTGTTATTAGTTGCAAATTAAATTCGGTCATAAAAAGTAAAACCCAATTCGCCGAAATGCAAGTTCTAACGATGAAAAATTACCGGCTCGTTTTTTTATCAGCTCTCTTTCACTAAAATTAGCACCAGGAATCTGGTCGGTGCATTTTTAATGACATTGTTGATGGATTTTGGTTTTCAAATATAATTTGCATTTAAATATCATGCGCTGCATCGAGCATACATACCTGGCATACACTTGGTACCAAGGGCCTTATATAAGTTTTGGCGATGTTTTAATATTTAATAACACTCTCGGTCTCGGCAAGGATATAATAACCGTCTAAACAAGCCGAAATGTAAGTCGTCCCTGAGGCGTCCTTCCGCGACCACGAACTCAATGAAGCCAGCTACGTCATAATCATTTTACTTCTCGGAAATAATTAGTTGCCTTGCACCTAGCGCACTTCGCGTAGAACTTATTTCAGCGAAGACATTGTCAAAATTTGTACGTGTCAATGGCTAAAACAAATTACGATAAATGTTCTCAGAAAAAAAAAAGATTTAACTACGTATTGAATGCTAAGTTCTGAAACTCAGACATTTCCCGACGCTTCAGGAAAGCTTTATCTGCTTCATCATAGGTCTAAACTCGAGTACCAAATAGCAATCGAAACAAAAGAAACAATAATAACCTAATACGTGCTAATACGATATGCATAATACGATCCATGTTCATTGTGGATATGGAAGTATAATTCAGAGCACAGCGATGTATAAAGAATAAGCAATTGCACCGAAAATAATTGATAGTAACGATTTCGTGCCTGCGGGTTCGAAAAAAAACTTCATTCCCATAAAGCACGTACCTATCTACAACACCATAAAAGAAAATCAAATCAAAGGGAAACACGCGCGCGTTATTTAATCGTACGACTCGTTTCTACGATTTGTTGTACTTGCTCAGTCGAATCTCGACGGCCAAGCGTCACTCTTTGAGTGACAGAGTTATCTCTGTTCGCGATATTAATCACCTCGCGATTGGACGCAAGGCGTTTCGTTTTTAATCAAAAGCGTGTCATGGTCCATGAGTTCGATGCTGTCGAGCGTTGCTTTGTTGATTGTCCGTTGACACAATGTTTAGTATCGCGTTGCAAAATGCGTCCCTCGCGTGGATACCGACACCTCGCTGCTAGTGACCCCTCCGCTGCTGTAGCATTCAACAGTTTCCATTGCAGTTCACAGTATCGGATTTCGTTTAATGTGTAGGGGATGGTAGCGATAAAGAAGAGGGGTGCGATTAAATCTGTTTTATTCACTAATGAATTGCATTGTGTGAGACTCGGTGTGATAAAATAAGTGTATTGCTGCATGCAATATGTTGCTTGAACCTCTTGAACGATAGCCAGATATGCTTTCGCTTATAAGGTTCACATTCTTATAAATGCATATTTGAGTATGCGTTTCTTCAAAGTAAAAATGCATCAGTAATTTGAGATAAATTTATTTAGGTCGAGGACTGTGAAAAAAAACTGTCTTCAAACTGCACATTATATGATTACCACTTATAACCTACCGATTACATAAGTATATTATCCGGGCCTATAGAGATAAAATATACAAAAAAGTCACCAGAATAAACATTAATTATAATGCCCCAACATAAAAATGTAGACTCGCGAATTAACGAATGGTTACTGAGAAACTCGCGAAAACTGGTGCAGGAATCTTTAAGGAATCTGCCAGGCTTTGTCATCACTTTCATATCGTCCACACTCGAAGCTAGCAGCCGTCGCGACGCTTCCCATTCGCGTCGCGACGCATTCTCCATGTGCCCATGAGCGCGAGTTGACATTTACCGATTAATGCGTCCCGCGAGGCTTTTGGGCATCGCGCTATGATTATGATTTGACGTCCTCAAGCATGACGCGCCGCGACGCCGCCGCCGCCCCACCCGCATCCACCCTAAAATATCCGGGCCGCGATGCCCGGAGACCGGTATGGCCCTCCATACACCGAAGCACACAGCCTGGTCTGGTGGGAATACAGGGATTATTAATTTTCATTTTCTCGCACAATGAAATGTGTTTATTGAGCAGAACGCTTCCAATATCAACGCATGTGAGACAACCCTTGCCAAGAGAAGATTTTAATCAGATGAGGTAGTACACGTGATACTGAGGTTTTGTTTGTGCCCGTAGAACAAAAGCGTTGTAAGACGTCAGTTTATAGTTAATAGTAGGTACTTTGCAACTGGAAATATAAATTGAACAGATATAAGTCCAAAGAAAACGGGGAAATGTATGCATCTCGAACGTAAGATTTCTGCAACTTGAATGTGTTTGTTCTTTCCACTCTTCAACGGAAAAATTATGTTGACAACCAATCAAAATTACCGAATTATCAACCTAGTACCTAGTATATTCTCAATTATCAAAAACGCGAGGCGTGAAACAAAGACGCTGGCCACGAATTCGAAGCCAATGAGCAGTCGGCTATGGCGTCGTCGGGGCGTTCTCGGCGTCGCTCCCCGAGCGCACGCAGTCCGCTGATTGGTCGACGCCTGCACGTCGATCCCACATGCGCGTCGGGGTCGGGACGACGCCATACGCGACGCGATGCACTCGCCCGCGGCGTCGGCGGCGGCGGCGGCGGCGGCGGCGGCGGCGGCGCTAGCATGTGATCATTGCACTATTCATTCGATGCGATGCAATTGAGGCTTGCTGCAAATACACTGCTGACGCGGTTCGATACGAACGGATATTTGGTGTTATAGGAATAAAGCGATTGTTACTCTCAGAATGACGCGTCCTACCATTTAGTACTTACTGTTAGTAGTATTTTATTTGATAAATTTACGTATGCAAATCGTGTCTTTTAAGGTATCCTTTCAAAATAACTCATGTCCTCGATGGAAATCTCATTTTTCCATCCGCGAGGGGGCTAACAGCTAGGTATTCGGCACCGTTCTTGTTACAAAACAATAGTTACAATACCAGAGACCCCCAAACTAAACGACTCTTTTCCTCCTCCTTCAGGCCCCGTTCGGCTCCAGCAGTTTCGCGGACCTCCTCTCGGCGCCGTTCTCCGAAGACACCGGTGCGCTCTCCGAAGAGCTCGACCCGTTCACCGACGTCGTATTCCAGCACCAAGAAGACTCGCTCGGCGGCGGTTCGTCCCCGGGCGCCAACCCCATCCTGCCCAGCTTCCAAGACACCTATTCCTTGCGCTACTCGCGTTCCAGCCACGAGGACGAGTCCCCGGACCTCGCCAGCCTCGGCTTCAAGATGGACGAGGACTGCTACGCGAACGTGGCGCCGTACCCCAACCACCAGCACCACCACCACAACCACCCACACCTCCACCACCATCCGGCGCCGACGGTGCCGGCGCCCGCGCCCTCGCCCTACGAGTTCCAGCCACAGCCGCCGCCACCGCAGCAGCAGCAACAGCAACAGCAGCAGCAACCGCCGTTCTCGCCGTACTTTCCTCCGCATCCGCAGCAGAACGCGAGTCCCGGGTTCGACACCGGGCCCTGTCCGCAAGACACCTACTCGCTGCCGCATTTCCCGAGCACTTCCGAACTGCACGTGGCGACGTCGCTGAGTCTCCGTCAGCGAAGAGCATCGCTTCCACTCCAACGCTCGGAATCCACCAGGTAAATTGATTACCACAGAGTCATTCATTACACGAGCGCTGTCATGGGCGTGTACAGAGTATGTAAATCTAACGATTGCAAGGACTAATAGCTTCGTTTTTATGCTACCGCGCATTACAAAGTTGCAAACCTATCTTGTTATCTATTGTATTACCACTGTCCGAACCAGGATGTTTGTCATTTAAGAAAAAAGCTCCGTTTCTCCTTGCAGCAGCAGCGAGTCGCCCAAGCTGCGTCTGGGCGTGATCGCCAGCGGCCCGCCACCCTCCGTCTCGTCGTCGGCGTCGTCGTCGCCCGGATGCGGCGACAACAGCTCGAGCCAGGCGTCGGGGCCGAACTCGCGGCCGGCGCCGACGCCGCCGTCGCCGTCGCAACTGTGCGCCGTGTGCGGCGACACGGCGGCCTGCCAGCACTACGGCGTGCGGACGTGCGAGGGGTGCAAAGGCTTCTTCAAGAGGACCGTGCAGAAGGGCTCGAAATACGTGTGCTTGGCCGACAAGGCGTGTCCGGTAGACAAGCGGCGACGGAATCGGTGCCAGTTCTGCCGGTTTCAAAAGTGCTTGCTGGTCGGCATGGTGAAGGAGGTGGTACGCACCGACTCGCTGAAGGGCCGCAGAGGACGGTTACCGTCGAAGCCCAAGTCGCCGCAAGAGTCGCCGCCTAGTCCGCCCGTTTCGCTCATCACCGCGCTCGTGAGGGCGCACGTGGACACCACGCCCGATCTCGCCAATCTCGACTACACGCAGGTAAGCATCGGCGTCATCATAGCGTCAGAAGTGTGGAGTGTGGCGTGCATGGATGCATTGAAGCGTTTTAGCAGTGGGATTAGCGAACGTGACAGCCGAGCGGACCACTTAAGCCAACATAAAAGTTTTCTTTGAGATGAGGAGCCGTGAATCAAAATATCTGGGCTGATTGCCGAACGAAACCTCCCATGGGCACCTAATAAATGACACACATTGATTTGTGACATTCTTATTTGAACTAGGGCGTCGCGAACTCGCCTTTGAGTGTATATTTGCATCGGATTAACGAAATGAGTCTTGATTTTCTTTTAATGAAACTGGATCATGATCGGTTTATACAAACCATACAAGGGATTTCCGCAGCTTATATTTTAAATATCATACCTTACTGTGAGATATTAATTGAAATCGCAACCTCTGGCGCCCACTATATCTCCATCCTCAGATTGGATCTTGATACATTTTTTAAAAGCCATACAAGGGATTGTCGCAGCCATATTTTAAAATTCAAAGCTAAATAAGAAATGAATTAAAATCGCAACCGTTAGCTCCCCCGGCCGGCCATCTCCGACCGAACTCGCAACAACGCTCCGTCTTTCCCGCAGAACCGCGAGCCTGGCCCCGCCGAGCCGCCGGTCAGCGAGGCCGAGAAGATCCAGCAGTTCTACAACCTGCTGACGACGTCGGTGGACGTGATCCACCTGTTCGCCGAGAAGATCCCCGGCTTCACCGAGCTGCACCGCGACGACCAGGAGCTGCTCTTCCAGTCGGCGTCGCTCGAGCTGTTCGTGCTGCGGCTGGCGCACCGCACGCAGCCTGACGACACCAAGCTCACCTTCTGCAACGGCGTCGTGCTCGACAAGCTGCAGTGCCAGCGCAGCTTCGGCGACTGGCTGCTCGCCATCTTCGACTTCTGCCAGTCGCTGCACGCTATGGACATCGACATATCGGCGTTCGCCTGTCTCTGCGCCCTCACGCTCGTCACAGGTATGCCACGCGCGGAGCCGGGATTCGTTTGTCCTCTTTCACTTTGTTTTCACTTTCTTTTCTCCGGGCGGATTGCTCAGTCTTTCACACCGTAACTTTAATTTTTTTTACTTAAAAACTTCTACTAAGCTATCATTCTTACTAAATTTTAACAAATATAAATAAAAATGTAAAGCAGAGTGGTTCGATCCATTGGTGGAAGGAATAGGTGATTTTTTTTTCTGTTTTTATCGATTTGTGGTCTTAAAAATGACCTCGTAGGCATGGTCACCTTCAAGACTGCGGTGAAACAGTAGAAATTTCTATATTATTTCCACTAACCGACGTTTTCTGTCCACAGAACGGCACGGGCTGAAGGAGCCGCACAAAGTGGAGCAGCTGCAGATGAAGATCATCGGCTCGCTGCGGGACCACGTGACGTACAATGCGGACGCGCAGCGCAAGGCACACTACTTCTCGCGGCTGCTCGGCAAGCTGCCGGAGCTGCGGTCGCTCAGCGTGCAGGGCCTGCAACGAATCTTCTACTTGAAGCTCGAAGACCTGGTGCCGGCGCCGCCACTCATAGAGAACATGTTCGTCGCAAGTTTACCGTTCTGAGCGGGGCAAAGCGCGACGGATCGACGCATCGAAAGGTTTGCAGGGTGGGCTGACGAACTGCTGGCGTCGCCAGCGGGAACTTAGAACGAACTTTTAGCTGATGTGTGATATACAAAATGGATGGTGCAGCCATTTTTGATGGAGTCAATAGATGGACATTGAGGTGGAATAGATAGATAATTATGATTCAAACTAAGATTATTTATTTTAATTTTAACAAAGACATTAATTGTAAGTGTGTTCTTAAATAAGTACTTAAACTAGTAGTGAACTTTTTACCCGCTGGAAAGAAGAATTGCGCTGAAGTTGAAATAGATTTTGATAGACGGTTTGATAAGATTGAGAAGTAGTAGTGGTTTGCTGGTTTTCGTCCATCCTTTGAGGAGGCCTTGACATTTGTGTACTACTATACCTAATGCCTTCCTAAAAATATTCGATGTACTTATTCGTTATTCCCTTCTGGACGTCGCGAGCTGCTATCGTTGCTGAACGAGTCAAACTATACAAGCGTTTTCTTGCCATGTGAAGGAGGAAGTACCCTCCGTGATAAATTGGCCAATTTCAGTGTTAGGCCCTACTTAAATGTTACTCTTATATGTACTCTAGGTTTGGAAACTTCCAAACAAAACTATTCTGTGATTTTATTTAGGATATTTTTTTTAGCCAGAGATTTTAAATTCTGCCCATCATGATGTTATTTTGCTCTCTAGTTGTGTGGAGCTGTTTTTTTTTGTGATACATATAGTTTTATTTGAGCCATTACCACAGGGATGGTCTGTCCACGACCAATCCGAGACCAGGTTGAGGCAAGGTAGCAACGCAGAGAAGTCGTAGCCAAGCATGGATTCCAAGCTGGAACTTTTCTCCGTGAAGGCAATACAGTTTTTGTCTGTTTACTCTGAAGAGATTGTTTATGTTCATAAATACCTAAAATGTGAAAGTTACCTTGTACATAAACAAATTAATATATATTGTAGAAGATATTTTAATGATAAGGAATATTATTGTACATTTTATTCAGACACAGTGAAACATATTGCCATTATTACCTACCATAATATTTTTTATGAAATAAATCGGTTAATTTAATGACCAAATAGTAACCCCATTGGTTGATGTACATCCAGCCAGGGGGCTTGATGCAGATTGATGCCATATTTACATTTGAGACAATGGTTCAGAAAAGACAAAGAAGATAAGAAGTACAGAGAGAAATATAATATCAACCTTTTTTATGGTGTGATCAGCTGCTGTCTGGTTAAGTAATCTCTCGATTCAAATTCAGGCCAGGGAAATAAGTATTTTTGAGAAGACTAAACGTGTATGAGAAGGAAACTACGGAATGAAATTATGATGGAAACATCAAGAAGTGATACTTGAAAAGATTTGCCCTCAAAAGTGTTGAGAAAAATCGATGAGCCTATTACGATGTGCCGTTTTACGTACTTAATATTTAAAATAATTATTTAATTGATATCATGATGAAGTGAGAAAGAAAATGAATGTGGTAAATATCAATATTTAATATTTATATGGAACTTATTAAGGAATCCTGAATGATGATTAACTTGAGGGTGAAAGCTAGATTATGATCTTTAAATCTCAAGTAAAAATATTAATTTCAACCTTTTGAGTTTCGTAAAAAAATGTTTTGATGTACTTTAGTATTTGAATGTTAAAAGAAATGTTTGCAATCTCATCCCTAATAACAGTCACTCTTAGTTTGTGAAAAGTGAAAACACAGCTAGTTTCTATTTTTCCCTAAATAAGAAACCTCCCCTGTGAATTAAGCAAATAGAATAATGTGTCATGCTATTGCAATACTGTTTCGCACATATTATTTCATATTTTGAACCAAGATCTGTACAAAGTTGGCACGTACCATTTTTCTGGGCCTGCATTTAGTCAATGATTATAAATGGTAATTTATATAAGAATATAGATGTTGTCAAATGAAGTTGCACAAAAATAGAAATTAAAATAGGCAATATTGTAATGTATCATATTAATACCAAATACCTATTGCCATTGTTGTGTCAATTGAAATTTTCCAAATTCTGTAAATTTAATTTGTTCTTGACATATTTTTGCAATTATCTGTCATCTCAGCGCACGTTTAGTCACTTAAAAGTTACCGTTTTACCAAAATGAAAGTACTACGTACGATACCGATACCACATCTTTTATGCATTAAAAAAGCATTCAAGTACAAAATGTTACTGAATATTCATTTTATTACAGTAATATATTTTAATAGGGAAATAAAATATTACGATTACCGTAATCCAAGGTCATAATGATCAGAACTACTTAGCTTTTAAATTGAAAACCAGATACACGCACAAAAATGCCGTCCCGCCGATAAAGTATTATTTACATCTGCCTGAGTAAAGGTAACAGTATTTCTTGAAATCACAAGAAATTAATTGAAAAAACAAACTCATTTTGTTCTATTCTGGGATTGTAATAATTCAATGTGTAGTCTTATTTAATTTCTATAGCGTTTCGTTGCATTGCTATTCAACTGTTTGGCGGTCACAATTCAAGCGATTTAGCAAAACAAGTACGTCACACTGTTTCCGGCATCGGTCGCGCGCGGTCGGCGCCCGTCGGCCGAGGTTGGCGCCAACGAGTAAACGCATCGGAAAAAGACGTCACTAACCGAAGAAAGTAGTGCGGACTCGGTATAATCATTACACATTTCAATTTTGAACCACACTCTCTGTTCCGTCACATATGTAAAGACTAAACTTTTTAGAATTTATTTTAAAATCAAAATATGTTTTTTAACTTGCGTAACTAATCTAAAAAGCATCGCGCATTAGTACAACTTCATGGTGCAAACTTGGATTCGTGATACATGTGGGCGACTGCCATTGCCGGTCGAAAATACCGCTGACATAATTAATTTAAATTATTATTCGGCTTTAATTTGTTAAAACATTTAATATCTACGATGCATACTCAAACGGCGACTCTCCAGCTTATCCAAATTCTAGAGAAGACAGTCTCTTCAGGTTTGTGTTAAATGTCTTTTCATTTTATCAGTACTTGAACTCTTTGTGGCTTGTCTAGGAATCCATGTTCTGACTAGGCCCCAGCCGATAATAATTTTATGTCTGATAGGCTTTTTTGGCTTTTTATCTTGTTGCAACCATAGATTTTAAACGAAAATAATATTAAGTCCAACCGTTGAATAGTCTCAATTTAGTGGAACGTTTGTGTAAAGTACCTAAAATGTTTAATAAAGTTGAACCTGCAACGAGGCTTGCATCCCACCATTAACCTCATTTTGCTGTGACCTGCCGAAATCCAGCTAACGACAGCAGTTGGGCGATGGCCTGGCATTGGGGCATTTATAGGAAGATAAATCGGTACATTTTCTCAGCTGACACGGCTCATTGTTTCTTCTGTTAATAGATAAGAATGAATTGGAGGCAGCCCAAAATTTCTTGGAACATGCTGCTCAAACCAATTTAGTAAGTAATTTGGTAGTGACTCATAATTACTCCTCTGAGATTACTGTTCTAATAATTTTCTTAATCAACAGCCTGAGTTTGTGAAAACTCTATCTGACATTCTACATCATGGTGGCAATAGTCCGGTGGCTCGTATGGCGGCTGGCCTACAACTCAAGAATACACTCACGTCGAAAGATCAAGCTCTTAAGTTACAAAACCAACAACGATGGCTTGCTTTTCCAGAAGATACAAGAACTTATGTCAAGAAAAACGTGAGCATTGGCCATGTACTTCCGACTTGGGTAGTATTTTTGGTGTCATGAACATTCTGTATTCATTGTTTTGTGTTTTTCTCTAGATTTTGGCTGCACTTGGAACTGAAAACCATCGACCTAGTTCGGCGGCACAATGTGTTGCATACGTAGCAGTAGCCGAATTGCCAGTTGGTCAGTGGCCCGATCTAATGGCAGCTATGGTGAACAATGTAGTAGCCCCGACCAGTACGGAAATGATGAAAGAAGCTACTCTAGAGGGAATCGGCTACATCTGTCAAGACATAGTACGTGTTATTGGACTTGACATCTATTTCATCTATCTATAGTCTGTTGATTGAGTTCTTACACCTGCTTCTTCAAAACTTAAAACTAATGCAATTAAATAATGTGATTATACTCTCCACAGGAACATGAAATTTTAGTTGGGCAATCCAATCAAATTTTGACGGCTATAATCCATGGCATGCGGCAGACGGAAACTAGCAACCACGTGCGACTAGCAGCAACCACCGCACTACTCAATTCCCTTGAGTTCACAAGAGCCAATTTCGACAAGGAGGGCGAACGCAACTTCATCATGGAGGTGGTTTGCGAGGCGACGCAATCGACGGACACTCAAGTCCGTGTTGCTGCCCTGCAGTGTCTCGTCAAGATCATGTCTCTCTATTATCAGTACATGGAGACCTACATGGGGCAGGCACTGTTTCCGGTAAGGTCACTCACAATGTTGAATAATCTCTAACTTGTCTTAGTCATGTATTTGTAATACCTTTGTCGTGTCACAAATGACTTATAAATAGGTTGGTATTTTATTACTTGAAGCTCAAACTACATAGTTATATGCACCAAGAATGTGGACAGTGGAGGAAGAGAGTGGGGAGATAATTTGCTCCAGAAAAAATCAATATGATTGTGCCTGGCAGAGCTAGCCCGGATTAATATTATAGGCTGCAATAAAGATTGCTATCTATATTAGACTGGATTTTATTGATTTTTTATTCTACTTTTATATGTATCTTGGGTAAAATAGGAAACCAATGAATATTTAACATGAAGATAAAATTCTCTATGTTGTCCATTATGTTTTTTCGATACTTCTACAAGCATGAGTTGATATTCTATCACAGGAAACGCCAACGACATTTAGTAGATCGTTCAATGCTGAGCCTTCTTCAGCCACTGAAGTCTAGCATTTCCTGGCCCTAGCTTGTGCATCTTTCCAAACAAAACTAAAATCTTCGTTTCCGCTTCCTCCCACAGATCACGCTGGAGGCGATGAAGTCAGACATCGACGAAGTCTCGCTCCAGGGCATCGAGTTCTGGTCAAACGTCAGCGACGAGGAGGTTGACCTGGCAATCGAACACTCTGAGGCGCAGGAGTCGGGCCAGCCGCCGTCGCGCACGTCGCAGTTCTACGCAAAGGGCGCGCTGCAGTTCCTCGTGCCGGTGCTGATCCAGAAGCTGACGAAGCAGGAGGAGCTGGACGACGAGGACGACTGGAACCCGAGCAAGGCCGCCGGCGTCTGCCTGCTGCTGCTCGCCACGTGCTGCGAAGACGACATCGTGCCCTTTGTGCTGCCTTTCGTCAAGGAGAACATCAAGAGTCCCGACTGGCGGTTTAGGGACGCGTCGCTGATGGCGTTCGGTTAGTATCGCTCGTTGTAGTGATTTTTGGTACCATACTAGGTGGTTCTGACGTGGTTCATTGTTGTTATGAATGGTACCAACCACACTAAACTAAACAAGAGTGTATTTTGCTCGAAACTCTTTTGTCTCTTGTGCTGTTTTTACACCCCAATGTCATTTGTAACAAATTTTTGATTACTGGCGTATGTCATTGAAGAAAAAGCTCATGCTTTCCAGTTGTCTGGACCACATCCACATCTATCAAAACATAGTGCCACAATTTCCATTTGCACCATCTATTTATTTTCACAATTATTGTCACATTCCATCACATGGTTGGGTCTGGACCCTGTGCTTTAGAAAAGCACAGCTATCAGACTACCTGATTCTAACTGGTTTGTTCGGCATTCCGACACAGGTTCGATCATGGGCGGACTCCAGCCGACGACACTGAAGCCGCTGGTGGAACAGGCGATGCCGACCTTGATCGAGCTGATGTACGACGAGTGTGTGGTCGTGCGCGACACCACTGCATGGACGATCGGTCGTGTATGCGAGATCATCCCGGAGGCGGCCATCAACGACACTTACCTGAAGCCGCTGCTCGAGTGTCTGGTCAACGGACTCAAGGCCGAGGCTCGCGTCGCCTCGAACGTTTGCTGGGCGTTCACCGGGCTGGCCGAGGCAGCGTACGAACAGGTGATACGCCGTAATCTAGTTGGCTGGCAAGTGGCAGTGGCAACGGAAGTTTTAATTACTGCTATGTGATTTTTGAAATACTGGTTTCTCTGGTGGAAGCATAATACCATGTAGAAGTTGTTACCATTCCAAAGTGATATTGGCTACTACACTCCATCTTTTTTCTTATTGTTTGTGTTACGATATACAGCATTGCAGATACTAAATCACTTGGAGATATGTGGTACTTGTAAGGTTATATAGTATGTAGCCACACTTCACTTCCAAGTAAATTTTTTCAGATTTAAAAAGTTTATTTCCTTAAACCTTTCAAGACCCAGAAACAACCTCGTTTGACAACCAATGCTAATTTCTGCGTCTTCTCTCCTCCCGCGACCCAGGTGGAAGGCAACGACGAGACGAACCAACCGGAGACGTACTGCCTGTCGCAGTACTTCGAGTTCATCATCCAGCGGCTGCTGGAGACGACGGACCGGTCGGACGGCGCCACCGGCAACCTGCGCTCGGCCGCCTACGAGGCGCTGATGGAGATCGTGAAGAACTCGCCGCGCGACTGCTACTTCACCGTGCAGAAGACGACGATGGTGATCCTCGAGCGGCTGCAGCAGGTGCTGCAGATGGAGACGCACATCCAGAACCACAGCGATCGCGCGCAGTACAACGACCTGCAGAGCCTGCTCTGCGCCACGCTGCAGAGCGTGCTGAGGAAGGTGAGTCGGCCACGAGCGTTTCGCGGTGGAGTATGGGTGCCGGACGGCTGAGATAGATTTGGTTCAACCATTCCAACCAACTTTGTAAAAGCTAACCTATCAGTAACACTTACACAAGATTTACAAGAACTGGCTAAGAGTGTCACTGGCTCAAGGTCCAAAATTGCCGAATGTCAGTCCTATATAGCTGTGATGCTGTATATAAGATAACTGGAAACTTTGATTTATAGGGCTATCTGTTGAGTTTTGACAAAGACTCATGCCTGACTATTTTTGTCATGTTATTTGACCATTTATACTTTATAATCTAACAAGGGTTGCCCATTTCTACTATGAACCTCCTAGCTTGCCTTAATTCCACAAAACTGTTTCAATGCTGGCAACCTTTGCCTGAAAAACTAGAAGCCCCTACCAGAATTAGAATATCCCTAGTAATATTTAATATTAATATTTATAATTTAAATAATATAGAAGGCTCTATACTTCCTGGTCTGCATCAAAAGTAATAGAAACATACCCAACGAAATACGGTGACCGCCTGCTATTGACTGCTGCCGACCTAGCTTCGTACGGCGCAAGACCATCGGCTGACGGCGTGCAAACGGCTCTCATTCCAGGTGACGCCCGAGGACGCCCCGCAGATCTCGGACGCCATCATGACGGCGCTGCTGCAGATGTTCAACTCGAACTCGTGCAAGGTGGGCGGCGTGCAGGAGGACGCGCTGATGGCAGTGTCGACGCTGGTGGAGGTGCTCGCCGATGGCTTCCTCAAGTACATGGACGCGTTCAAGCCGTTCCTCTACCTCGGGCTGAAGAACCACGCCGAGTATCAGGTGTGCGGCTCGGCTGTAGGCCTCACCGGCGACATCTGCCGCGCGCTCAAAGGCAAGGTGCTGCCGTACTGCGACGAGATCATGACGCTGCTGCTGGCCAACTTGGGGGTGAGTCGCGCGCCCGATTGCGTCCGGTAGCTTTACGAGGTCTCGGAGACCGAGAGTTTGTTGAGAGAAGCTAGTTCTAGGATTGCTCTAGTCTTTTGAATGTGTTTTGGAACCCCATTGTTTTTTTTGCAAAGTTCTTGCAAAAAAGGACTTTGATGCTGAGACTAGTATAAAAGATGACTGGTTTGAAACACTAAACTTGTGTAAAATTTTATTAGTCGTCAAAAGATTGTATTAGTATTACCACATCCACAGCAACCATTACAGAAATAGTCAATAGATATTAATTAGCTCAGCTAAATAACAAAGGAAGATAGGGAAATCAAAATCCGAATTTCTCTACCTGGCTTTAAAGTGAGTGGGTATCACGATTGCTAACCGATTGTTTGATCTTTGCAGGATAACACGGTGCACCGAGGTGTGAAGCCGCAGATTCTCTCCGTGTTTGGCGACATGGCCATCAGCATCGGGCCCGAGTTCAAGAAGTACTTGGAAGTTGTTCTGCAAACTCTCACGCAGGCATCGCAGGCCGATGTCGACAGGGTACGCCACGTCTGTTTCCTAAAGCCACTATCGAAACTCGTCGCGAGTTAGACTGACGGCACATTTTATATATTTTTAAGTTCAGTTTTATTCCCTGTGCAATTCACATAATATGTAATTTATTGCTATCATTCTGGTCTGCCATATTTTGCTGAGCGTACCAATTTCAACTGTAGTTTAAAATTAGGCTAGTATTACTAATTATGTCTCAACAAAAAAATTACCATCTCTCTAAGAGGCTGAAATCTCGTCAAGGAAAGTGCAATCAACGAACCGTGTTTTCTACTGCAGAGTGACTACGACATGATCGACTACCTGAACGAGCTGCGCGAGGGCGTGCTGGAGGCGTACACCGGGATCCTACAGGGTCTGAAGGGCGACGGCGAGACGCCCAGCCCGGACGTGATGCTTATCGAGCCTCACGTCAACTTTATCGTGTCGTTCATCACGGCGGTGGCACTGGACCCCGATCACTCGGACAGCAACATCTGCGTCTGCACAGGCCTCATTGGGTACGTCTCTCGCTGGCCGCCGGAGGCTGTGGAAGATTTCTCGTCCAGATTGCACTCGGCAGGCTCGAAATCCGAGCAAGGGTTGAATGTCTCAATGTCTAAGAAAACGGTCAAGACTGTTTCAGAGTTGTTTGAAGGGGGTTGAACTTAGTGTTTTCTGTTAATCCTTGAGAAATTAATGATGACACTGTGTTTTTTTAACTTAATCTTGCCCATCTCTGGTTTTGAGTAGATTTTTTCGACACATTTGGGTAATTTTTGTGTTCCGTGTTCTACAGGGACTTGTGTCTGGCTTTCGGCCGTCCGATGCTGTCGTTGTTGGACACCGAGCCGATCAACACTCTGTTGGCCCAAGGTCGACGCTCTCGCACCTCGAAGACCAAGACGCTGTCTTCGTGGGCCTGCAAAGAGCTCCGTAAGATCAAGTCTGCCGCGTCGAGCTGGTGAGTTCCGTCTCATTTCATGTCCTTTTCTCTGTGTCTGCTCGAATGCTAACACGAATACCCACTAACTGTTCGTTCTGTTACCGTGTGGTTAAGGAGAAAGGTGTCGATTACAAGATTGAGGTTTGCCAATGCTGCCATTCATTTGGCAATATTTAGGGTTCTTATGTCCGTTTTCCAACGCGTTATTCCGTTGATATCTACTAGCTAGCTAGCGAAAGTTACTGCGGAGGGCTGGATTAAGTAACTAAACCCCCGTCGTCTCCTCTTGTTTGTAGCAGCGAAATCCCGCCTGGCGAATAGAGGGCGCTAATCTGATCATTAGGCGTGCATGGTAAGACGGCATGAAATCTTACCAATTACATAACCAAGACTAACCTTACTTATCACTTATAATAATATGCAAATAGGTAGGGGGTAGCGAGAATGTAGGACGCCAGTCAAAACCATTGCATGCTATTTAAGTTTGTGCTCCGCTGCATGTTCTATTTGAAATTAGCAATCGGTATCTAGGGAAACCTCTATTTTTTATTTTCATATCAAAGATATACCTACTAATAATAATATGTATATAATATATATATACTAAATATATATCTAGTAAAAATATTAATTTTGAATGGCTGCAAACTTGCAATCTAGCTTGTCAGGAGCAGAATTTTATAAAGTCTTGATTGAACCATTAGTGGGTTTGTTTATTTTTGGTGGGTGATTCTTAGGAAGTTGAACTAGTAAATTATGTAGCACCGTTGTGTGGTAGAAGTTAGATTCACGCATGAATCACTGATCACTGGCCAGTGATAGATAAGGTTGTTCCTGTTTTTTGCTAGTGATGTGTGAGTGTTTGGTAATTTAGTTATTTTGTGCATCATTCCTTTTAATTAATTCTGCATCTGGCTATGGCTAAACTTGATTAAATAGGTCATCGACAGTCTGTGTGTCTCAGGTAAGCAATGTTGTCTGTTGATGATTTTATAATATGGTGGGAAACAGAAAAAGCTTTCCCCTCACAAACACATTTCTTTTGCTCAGTAGAGGTGGCACTTCTTCTCTCAATTAACTCTACCTTCTTTATCAATATGGGCTTACTCGGCCTCTTTGTAAATACTCTCTCGTAGCATCTTGATTAATATTTTCTGCTGTGTGAAAGCAAGCGTTCACTAAGAAAGGAATGCGAGCTGGAGAGGGAATGACTGGAGTAAACTAGAGGCGAGCATTGAGCGGATCGTGGTGTGAGGAAAAGCCAGAAGTATCCAAATTTTTATCTCACTTTTTCCAAACGAAAAAGGGAGCAAAGACACAACTAGCAAGTCATTTTCCATTTGCAGATCCAACTCTTATTGTATAACCCGGGCGAAGACGATTGGATGAACACTTTCTCAAATATTGTATTCCTACTTTTGGTTGTCTGCAAATCCCCACTCCACTCTGAGAGCTCGTCAGGGTGTATAAGCAGAGCAACGAGGGCGAGCGATTGATTCCAAATGAACTACAGATAAATCAAACAAATGCGGTGTGATTGTGATGCGTGATAAGTGTACAAGTAGGGACGCACAACTGAGTGTGAAACGAATGAGAAGACTTCATACCGACCTACAGTTCGGCGACAGACTCTACGAATGAAATGCCAAAATATAGGTATACCTACTAAAATGTTTCGATGAGAGATGCTCTAGAATTTCTTCTCGGCACATTCGACGACGACTTGTGGTGTGCACGTGTTTTTTCTTGCTCAGGTAGAAAAAAATTACAAATATTTTTAAATTGTATTTTCCGAAAAGATGGAAAAACGAGAATTTCGCGGAGTAAATGACATATCTTGCTACACTGGTCATTTGTTACCAAGAGATGAAGTGCTGTGGTTAATATAATTGTAATATGTTAAACAAGGGTGCACTACGACAAAACATAAAGGCACTTCACTCGGTTACCAGGTTTAGATGTGTGTGAATTCCAATGATTGAAGTGCCTTTCGATAATAACGAGCCTTTCAGTGCGCCATTCGTCGCTCACGCCGGTCGCATGGACTTAAGTGCGTTCTGTCGTTATTATTCTGATACAAGTTTAGGTTTTACAAATTTTTTTTTTATACAAATTTTTGGAAGGATGTGATCTAAATTTAAAACTTTATATTTCTTTGTATTTATTTGGCATTTAATTTCTTTAAGTCTTTGGTTTGACATGTTTATATTCTTGGTAAGAATCAATTTATTATTGTAATCCTTTATCTTTGGTGAGTGATGCAATTTTGGGTGAATTGGTGGTTGCCATCTTCCTTGAAGCATCATCACAAGCCAGAGTTATATGCTCATTCTACTGAAAACAAAATGATAAATATTCTGTGATTTGAGGTGGTCCGTGCTATGCCGCCAATACTTGCACAAAAACCCTAAACGTCCTTGTCGGCCGAAATCCACGCAAGTCGTTGGATCCAAATTGCGAATAATTTTTTAACGTACGATTTAACTTCCGATTGACGAGCTTATTCTGACGGGCCACCTCAATTATTCCTGACTGATATGGGTGATCTATGCGTCCCTACGCCCGTGTGCCTGTGAACGATTTCCATGCCCGCCGAAGCAATATTCCTATCTTCCGCCGGCATGGATATATTAGTAATTGCATTGCATCAATGAGCGACACTAGTGTCCGTAGTATGAATGAACAGAATCTGTTTGTCTTGGGTGGGTGTGTAAATGAGTGAGCAAATGTGATAAGCTTTAACTAAAGCCTGTGAAGAGTTTCACCTTATTTATGAATCTTTGAATATATGTTTTTGATGATTGTTACTAAATGCTGTATGCTAGATGTAATTCTTAATTTTTTATGAATGTTATGTGTGAACTGTGTCTAATTGCTAAGCTGTGTGTGCCATTCGAAGTAACGTTAGCATGCAAGCTTGATTCTTCGGAAGTTTCACTGGAGCCTGTCGCTTCCCACCCGCTTATCTAGAGAATTTCAAAAATATAAATAGAAAATCCCCGTTCAAAAACTTCCCGTTCATGTTTTAGAAATGTAAGAAAAAATTGTAGACCATGATTGTAAATGTTTGGCTCCAGTTTCAATGATCGGTCTCTTAAGGGTAATTAGAAGGTCTAGGCATTTCCTTGAGCCTTTATTATAAGATATTGAATTTCTTGCGGTATTGTAATCATTTAGCTCGAAATAGGTTCATTTTATATGGTATAAGCAAATTTGATTTTTTTGTTTTGTTATCCCAGACCAATAAAATGATCTTAGTCCGTAGCAACCATTGTATTTTTTTTATGAAATTATCATTTCATCTCTTGCCTCTTGTAAACCAAATTGCACATCATAATACTCAACTTTCTCTGCTCAATTCAATAGACATCTAGTCTTCATTTGCTTAAACTTACTTGACACCCATAACCTAATTACCCTTATCCTGTGTTGCTACTTGCTAGTTTCAGCTTTTGTTTACTTGAGGAAATATACCTTTTATGAATTCCTTTGAAAATTTCATATCCATGCTCAATGTAGCAAGCTGTACCCCCTTTTTTACCAAGTTTAGGCACAACAAGCTAATAAAGGTTGAATGTAGCTTTTCATTATTGACTGAAAGGCTAAGCTGTTGGTAATAAGGGTCTTTTCGTCACAAAACTTCCATGTGACCACGCTTCTAAGGTTTCCCCCTGACGCGACCCGACACGATGCCAGTTATTCTTAATGGAAAGGCTAAAGGATGTCGGAAGAGCATCAAGGAAAGGCTCACACTGCTGCAGAAAATGTTAGTATTTCTGTCACATTATTTCACCAGATTGTTTTGTACTTTTCTGTTTGTGCCCTCTGATTACATTCATTTGTTGGTGGTTGAACCTCTCCAATTCACACATAAACCTAATTCTTTTGTTGTCTAGTTTGTAGTTCAATGCCCTATTATTTTACTGTCACCCGTCCTTTACTTGAATGTGAATCTTGTTCCGTCTCCCAATCGTCTGGTGTGTATCTTCCTAGGATGATGGTATGGATCTGGATGACCTGCTGCCTCACGTTGGCGAATTTGGTCGTTACCAGAAGTTGTTACTCTGGTTCGTGTGCCTGCCAGCATGCATCCCATGCGGATTCTGTGCGTTTAACCAGCTCTTCATGGCCGACATACCGGACCATTGGTGTAGAGTGGATGAGCTGAAAGATCTGCCTATGGAGCTACGACGCTCCCTGGCTATTCCTACGCAGGTATTTTGATGTATTTGTATTCTGGGTTGTGGGTAACGGCTAGAGTGTGTCTTAAAGATTATATTAATGAAAAATCTTCTTCATTCATAAAATGCATTCAACATGTGGTTTCAGACATGTAATAATCAGAACACAACTATTGGAAGACTTATTTATTTGGTAACATATTTTGTAGTTTGATTTTCAAATCATCAATTCCAGTTTATCTCTGAATCAATGTTAAATCTAAAATGGATTTTTAAACAATTTTTTTAAACTAGTATTCCTTATAACTATTTTTCAGCAAAATTCTTCTGTTTTGCTTATTGTCAGTCTAGGTAGGCACCTGATCAATAAATTACTAATCTTCAGAATTTATATGGCTCACAGCTCAGCCAAGAACATGGTAATCTGTTGCAAAGAAGCCCATCAAAGTCTAATCAGATAAAAATAGATCCTCAGTTTTATCATTCATATTATTTTATTTTTATTTTTCTCAATGCCATGCCAATGATGTGCAAGCCTATTTTAACGGATAATGCACATTGGGGGGGGGGGGGGGGGGTTATGAACAGTCATTTTTGGAGGGAAAATGTTTATGTCTTCTCAGTTTTTGGGCTAGAAGATACTTTCCCATCTTGATTACATCGGTTGAATAGGTGGCATTTTATGGCGGTTTTGTCCCTGATTTGTTAGCAGTTCGTTACCAATGCAATTATCATAATGTAGTCATTATTAGTCATTATCAGAATGTAGTGTACAAATGTATCGATTGACAACCAAGCAAGACCGACTGATAGCGATTTCTTGTCCAGGGCTCTTCAAACACAACATTTGAGCAATGCCGCCGCTATGCAGTGAACTGGGCGGAACTTCTTGGAAACTCAAGTCTTCAAGATCTGAAACCAGACCCAAACTGGCCAACAGAATTCTGTCCAAATGGATGGGAGTACGACTTGTCCGATATATCTTCGTCTATAGTTATCGATGTTAGTTTCAGTTACCACGTTTTCATTATCCATTCACTTTGCTGAAATATTTTGTTAACCCACAGTTCTGCTTCTGTTACAGTTTGATCTTGTCTGTAACTATGCGATCTACCCGACAATCGGGCTGGCTGCTCTGAATACTGGTGGACCGATTGGGGTGTATCTGTTTGGAGCTCTCAATGACAGGTTTGTAACAGTTGTCAAACGGAGAATTGCATGACAGTAGGTACTGTGAAGTCCGATGACTGTAGGAAACCGTTCAAGGCTGTGAGTTCGGGGAGAATTGACAATTATGTCGAATTATAAAGACATTAAACCCGATAAATGCGTAGAATGTGTATACACTTTTTATACACACCTTCATTCTATACATACATTCTATGTATTAATCGGGTTTAATTAATGTTTTTATAAATTAGAGTATGAAAAATTAGACACGGCCCAAAAGAAAGCTAGTAAAATTCTTCGGAGAACCTTGTACTTTTGAATTTTTGTGCGTTTGATCTCTGACTGCAAAAAAAAATGTGAAAGTTCGGTTTTTACACAATTGTCAATGCTACCCGATCTGACAGCCGTAAAAAATTGCTGTTATTTCTCAGAATCGGGCGGCGGCTTTCGTTCTTCTCGTGTCTGGGAATGCTAATTGCCGGGGGCTTCCTCACGGCTGCAGCGCGGGACTTCTGGTCTTGGGCAGCGTGCCGCTTATTGGTTGGTCTCACCATTCCTGCAATCTACCAGATTCCCTTCATCATATGTAAGTTGAAGGTAAAATACTTTACTTTCCATATAGGAATTAAGCAGCCATTAGGTTATGATATTTGATTTTATACATTTTGAGAAATATATTTATGAAAATTTTGAAAATTTTCATTTTGGTAATAAAGATTTTTTCGCAGCTTTGGAGCTGGTTGGTCCAAACTACCGTTCCTTTGTCACTGTGATGACATGTCTGTTCTACACGCTGGGCTTAATACTCCTCACGGGAGTGACATATTTTGTTCGAGATTGGGTTACGTTAGCTGTGGTTACCTCCGCTCCATTTCTTCTCTACTTCATCTATTGGTGGTTTGTAAACATTTCAGTCTTAAAAGTATTGACAGCTTCCAGCCAAATTGTGACATTTCAAAATACCTCATATATCTGAAGTTATAATTTTTTTTTAAATCAGGTTTTTACCCGAGTCACCTCGTTGGCTTCTGGCCAAAGGCCGATTAGAGGAAGGCTCGAAGATTCTTGAGAATCTGGCTCGGGTGAATGGTAAGGAGTTGCCGCCGAGCTTTGCGCTCAAGCTCAAGCAGCGAATGATGCTGCATCGCAGTCGCAGTGAGGAGAGACGACTTCGCGAAGGTCCCAGTGTCACTGCATTGTGCGCCACACCTAATATGAGGCTCAAAACTGCCCTCATCACCCTCAACTGGTAAGCTAATTGTTAGTTTCAACTTAACTATATTTCACCTAGTTAAGCACTCGACCGTTTACGGATTTGAGAATCTATTATGTACCGATTCCATTTCCGTTGGGATACTAACATGCCAAACACCTCAGAATTTCTGGGCCAGTTATTCAACTTTTCAATAAAAAAATTTAGAGTTCAGCTAAATTAATGTTGTGTTAACAGCAAATCAAACGTAGAGTGAACCTTATTTTATTTTTTTGTATTATGTATGTTTATTATGTATTATTTATATAAATATGTAAAATTGCTAAGATAATTTAGAAAATTGAAGTCCTGATTTTTCGTTAGGTTCGCCAATCAAACAGTCTATGTTGGGCTGAGCTACTACGGCCCTGCCCTCGGCAGCGACCGCTACCTGAGCTTCCTGCTCTCGGCTGCTGTGGAGATCCCAAGCTATCTCGCCTGCTGGGTTGTCATGGACCGTTGGGGCAGGCGCTGGCCACTAGCCATCTCCATGATATGCAGCGGCATCAGCTGCATCATCACCGTGCTGCTACCAGAAGGTAGTACTGGAACTACATTATCTAGCAGAACTGGCAGAGATCGGTGGCGTCCAATTGGTCGCTCAAGTTCTTGCAGTTATCTTACAAATCTGAAAACAGCTGTTTAATTTTGCATTGCAGATGCAGTGGTGGCTACGTTAATTCTGTTCCTCTTCTCGAAGTTTGCGATTTCGGCATCGTTTCTCATCATTTACCCATTTGCTGGCGAGCTTTATCCGACCAACCTACGAGGAATCGGCATCGGCTTCTCTGCTTACATCGGTGGCCTTGGGCTTGTCATCATTCCGTTCATCACATACTTGGTACGACTACTGCCTGGAAGTTGGTACAGTTGGGATTTTTATCATTTACCTTTTAGTTTTTATGTTTTTCCCTTTCAAGTTGGCAATTCAATGCCCTCCAATAAATTTTTCTATGTTGGCTTCCATCTGTCCTCTACCTGAATTTGCAAGCTCTTTACTAAGATTTTTTTTTTTAATGTAAATGATTTAAAAAAAAATCTAAATAGAAAGAAAACATTTTCAGTGAACAGAGTGCTGGCCTCTTGAATAAGACCTGTCACTCTTTCAGGGTGCAGAGATCTTGGTCCTACCACTGGTGATCATGGGGGTGGTCTCGGTGATTGGTGGACTTTCGGGACTACGACTTCCAGAAACCCTGCACCATCGACTTCCACAGACTGTCGAAGAAGGGGAGGAGTTCGGACAAGACTGGACCATGGCAGACTGTTTGACCTGCATTCCAAAAAAGTATGGATTTTTATTTTTTCATGTACCTTTATTTGTGGTTAGGTGAACAGTTTTTGATGGTTTTTGTCAGTCGATGTTTTGGATTCAGTTTCGATCACTGATATTTCCAACCTCTTTTTCCTTTCCTTTTTTCCCTATCCCCTAAACATTAATAAAATTACTACAGAATGGATTAGGGTAGCTATTGAGTTCAAGTAATTTAACAACAAAGTGCTGCTCTCACGCTGTTGACAATTCTCAATAGACCGTCAGTGGCGTCTTACGAAGACCTGACCAAGCCGGAAGATGTGGAGCTGCCACTCCGAAGGATGTCCAGCACACGGACCGCCAGAGGGGAGGGTACGCCCCTGGGTAGTGGCGATGTTTTCCGCCCACCGCGGCTTACTCGGCAAGCTAGCATCATGGAAACTCCAGTCGACTCGTCAGGTGCGCTCAAGATGACGTATTGGTTCTAAGTAGAACCCACTTCAAATCACCGTTCTTTTTGTGTCCAAAATAAAAATCAATTCACTGTCCATTGATTTGATTAATTTTTGTGTGTTGCTTTCACTCATTGTCAAGGGTCTCAAAAATAACTTCAACATTATTTACACTTAGTTTATTAGCTGATTGTACATTAGAATAGTTTTCATAGGGAATAAATTAGATTTGTTTAGCTACATGTCTTTGTGCTATGTTAAGATTCACTTCATTTTTTATATATGATGGGTTAGGAACAAATCTTTCATCTACTTTGAAGAAAATTATAATCTTTTAAATAGGAACTTTTTTAAATAGGAAAATAGGAACTGATTTGTGGAGATAGATGAATTGAAGAATTTATATTTCTATCAATTTCTATAAATTTTAGGCTAGTCATAAGTGGCTTCATTGTCTGCTGCTGCCGATTGTGGTAATAGATTGCTCTCCAGTTCGGCAATGTTGCATTGGACTCCTCTTTCCACACACTCGGCCCTCTTTGCAAGCTCTCGCTCGGCCAGGAGTGTTTTCTCGATCACCCTGCCGGGAGAATGCACATGTGAGCTTGCGTGAATAGAAAAATCTTTCCTTATCGAGAAAGCAACTTTTTTTTTTAATTCTGCGGAATTTAGTCGGTTTCTTGTTTGGTTTCCAAAGATGGTATGAAGACAAAAGCAGAAATTTACTCGCAGAATTAAAAACGGAAAAAGTTAGTGAATGGGGCTTGAAGATGTACAATTTACAAGCACTCTGCTTGAGCATATTGTTGTAACTCAATTCTGGCATTTTAAGCTTTACGCTTTACGAACGTAGGCAGGCACTATTTTATTTTGGTATATCATTAGAATATTGAGAGTGCAAAATCAACTTTTAAATTCTGTGAATCTGCACAATTACAAACCTGAGATTCTCTTTAAGTTGCGAACACTCTGTAGCGAGTGCCGTGTTGCTGTCCTCCAGTAGCGTCGCTCGCTTCTCCTCTACGGCAAACTTCTCGCTGGCTTCTTGCTCCAGCCTCTTAAAAATCTCTTGTTGTTTGACAGCAACTTGTTGCTGGGCAATCAGGCTCGTGTTGCACTCAATCTCGCTGGCCAATCGGGCTTCAATCTCTCGGGCTTGCTGGAAGCAAAAACGTTAAGAATTACAAAAAAAAATCATCCATACCTATAAACCAACAGGCAGTTGGTGTAGATTTATTATTCAATCAAACAGTACCACAGCTTACCTCTTTCAAAGCGGCCATTTCGTTTGCATTTGAAACGCTATGGTTTTCGGAAGACGAGTCAATTGGTGATTGCAAAATATCTATCTTGGCTGAAACAATTTTTTTTTTCCATTATTAAGTCCTTCATTGGTTCCTATTCAAACAAAAGGGGCACGCCACATATTGGCGATGTGCTGATTGCTAGGTTTTCCGCTAGCTATACAAGATAACAAGGTTCCTTCTGCATTTTTTTTTGAAGATAACTCACCGCCTAGTTGAAATACTTTTTGTTCGAGTTCAACGCGTTCTTTGCTAGTCTGGTTTTGCAGGCAAGCGTAATGTTCTGCAGAGAGTAATGCATTTGATGCTCGCGTTTTCACCACTTCCATCGTCTGCATGAGCCGCTTCTGGTCATCTTCAAGTCGGTGCACCTCGCTAATGGCGGGAATCAAACATTTAAAAATAATTTTTCTGGTCCTAGACAAGACCCTTGAGAATGTAGATTCAAGGTTATTTTTCGACTCTTGTGAAAGGAGATGATAAACAGACTGCTACTATCCTTATTTACCTGATGATCTGCTCGTGGATGGAGCGTATTTTGTTCTGGCCGCTTGTGTTGCTGTCTTGGTAGGCCACCTGGTAGCGCATCTGACCGTCTAACTCCTCGACCTTGCGACGAAGCTTCATGTTTTCCATCTGTCGGAAACCCCAAAAACGGATGTCTCGGATACAACTGGACGCAGAAAAACAAGCGGTTGTATTTGGTCTAATTGGTGGCATATTTGGGTTATTGAAAGAAATGGCTACTTAGCAACTTATTTCTGCCACATTGTGGTCACATCACATGCATTCTTGTGACATTAAGTGAACGACAGTGATGGGCATGGTTAAGGTTCAGGCAATGGATAAAAAAACTGATAATGCATTGAAATGAATTTGATAAACTGTTTTGCTGACTGCATTTTAAAAATAATATTGGAGGACGGAGGTTTAAAAAAAGGAACAATGTAAGATGTTAACACTAACATCATCATCTTAACTGATTTTGCTTTCAATACAAAGAAACAATAATGTAAAAAAAAAGCTTGGTTCCACGAAAACTAGAAGATTCCGCTGAAAATATTCCCCTTTAACGACGGTCATAGCACGTGTGCGTCACCTGCAAGTCTCGCGCCTGATCCTTGAGCATGTCGCGTTCGAGCAACGCGGCGTCGAGCTGCACGCGCTGGCGCGACGCCGTCTCGCGCACCCCGCCCCTCTCCTCTTCCCAGCGCCGCAGCGCGCCGTTGGCCAGCTCCAGCTGCAGCTGCAGCTCCTGGTTCTCGCGACGGCCGCGATCCAGCAAACGTTCGAGCTCGTGGCGGGCCAAGTACGCACCGTTGAGCTCCTTGCGAGATTCCTCCAGCGAGTTCTATTGGACGGGATGAGTTGGCATTTGTTCGTAGCGTTAATAAATGCTTCGAGATGAAAAAAAGTCTATTTGACAGGGTAAGCTACCGAACTTAAATTTTTCCGATGTTTTGTGAAGCTTTGCTGCCTGCTTAATCATAGGTCTTGCAATATCCCAGTTTTTTTAGTAAAGTGCTTGGACACAAGGCTTGAGCATGTAATTAAGCTTTGAGATAGTGGATGAGATGAGCTGGAAAAGGTTTGTAACATTACTCAACTTGTTGAGTTGATTATGGCTGCAGTTTGGCGGCATTTTACCTAGATATTGAATTGGGAGTTCAGTTGTGTTTTTATTTTCAAATCTCTTTTGCTAAAAATGTAGACGTATTGTGCTTAGAGCAATGCCTCGAGATAAACATATATTTTTTTAAATGTCTAGGTACTTGATAAGAGTCACTAATTTTCTCTTCATGCTAATTGAGAAGACTTTTACTGATAAAATTTCTGTCAAAGTAAATGCATAGCCCAATTAACAATCACATTGTTATCATTGCTGATCTCCAGACTGAGACACTAGACAACTAAAAATCTCAAGTGTGTATTTGGCACTTACTCATTTCTTGGTGATAATAATCTCATTGAATTGACCATCTCCCGGCCACTATACAAATGCATGTAGAAAAAAGTGTAGACCAATATTTAAATTGGAATGCAATTACACCTTCAGTAGTGATAGTTGCAAGATGTTAGATCAATTCATCAATGACAAATGATGACAATTCAAAAGTTTGCAAGTCTATCAGAGATAACCATTAAAAAGTGGGCAAATTTTAATAAATGCCATCAATTTTTTACTTGGAGCTTATCTAGTAAGTATTTTAATTAAAAAAAAATGCCATCAATGCAAGCAATATAATAACAAGAATATAAAGTTTACCATCTCATTGTCATCGACAACTGAGCAGACATTGTTTGGCTCAATTTGGTCCAAAAATCATAGCAGAAGTGATACAGTGCAGTGCGAATTAAAATACGCACACCCTTTAAGAAGAAATAAGTTCAAGGTATGTCTAAACAAAATTATAACTATTATTTCTAATGAATCTATGAGATACTCATAGATACATTTGCTGTTTGCAATTTAAAGATTAATTTAAATAGTTACAAATGCCTCGATTCCTTATAGCAACTTGCATTATTATTTGCAGGTAACACCCGATCACCAACACTTTCCAAAATGTCTGGCGAATGCTGCTCGTGCTCGTTTGTCGACACCTCCTACTTAAGCAACACGTGCGGAGCGAACTTCACCCTTTTCATGGGCCTGATCGACCTCATAATCCGCAGCCAATGCAATATCGCCGAACCCTGCACTCGTCTCGGAAGAAACGTCCTCGCTGACGAGCCGGCAATCTATGACTTCATCGTTGTCGGCGCAGGGGTGGCTGGCCCCGTTGTGGCTTCCCGCCTGAGCGACGATCCCGCCAACCGTGTGCTCCTGATTGAAGCTGGTCCAGAGGAGCCCAGCACCACGTTATTGCCTGCGTTTGCGACGAGCGCCGCAGGTACCGAACTGGACTGGCACTACAAGACGGTAGCTCAAGAGAATGCGTGCTTGTCTAGCGGAGGCACTTGCAACTGGCCGCGCGGGAAGATGGTATCTGGGACCAGCGGAATGCAAGGTATGATGTACACGCGAGGTCATCCGAGTATTTTTGACCAGTGGGCAGCGGATGGAAACATAGGATGGAGCTACGAAGATGTTCTTCCGTATTTCAAACTGTCTGAGAATAATCAGGACAGGGAGCTGGTTGATGAAGAATACCATGGATTTGACGGTCCTCTTGACGTGGGAAGATTCCCATATCATCCTCTGTTGTCGGAGGTTGTTGTTCAGGCTGGAGTGCAGTCTGGGTACCTTGAACTCGATGTGAACGGAAAGAATCAGACAGGATTCGCCATCGCTCAGATGATGGTTTCGGAAGGGTTGCGAGGCAGCACCGCCAGGATGTATCTCCGCAAAGGCGACAAGAAGAGCAACCTGGACGTTTTAATCAACAGCCAAGTGGTGAAGATTCTCATCTCGGACAACAGCGTCGCTTACGGCGTGCAGTACATCGACGGAAACGGTGAAAATAAAACGGCGTTCGCCCGCAAAGAAGTGATTCTGTCGGCCGGTGCCATCGGCTCCCCACAGATACTTCTCCTCTCCGGTATCGGGCCGGAAGAAGATCTCGAAGCGTTGGCGATACCAGTCGTGCAGGATCTGCCAGTCGGACGGAATCTCAGGAACCACGTGTCGGCTCCCATCCACTTCACGATAAACGACACCTCCTACGAGAGCCTCACGCTGGAAGTCCTCGACGAGTTCCTGCGCCATCGAACCGGCCCGCTCACCTCGACGGGAGTCACGCAAACGACCGGACTTATGCTGTCCAAGTACGCCGTCGACGGCGTCCCGGACCTCCAGGTCTTCTTCGACGGCTTCAGCGCCCACTGCTCTCGGACGGGCTTGGACGAGGAGTGCACCAGCGGCGAGATCGGCGAGTGCGGCCGGAGGCAGCTGACGTCACGTCCCACCGTCGTCATGCCGCGCAGCGTCGGAACGCTCCGGCTGAAATCCGCCGACCCGCTCGACCATCCGCTGCTCGATCCCGGCTACTTCTCGGAGACCATCGACGCCGACATCCTCGTGGACGGGCTCAAGCAAGTGATGGCGTTCGTCGAGACGGCGGCATTCAGGCAGTGGGGCTTCGAGCTGGTAACGGACGTCTCGGAGGGATGCGAGGCGTTTGCGTTCGACTCGGACGAGTACTGGCAGTGCCACGTGCGCAGGTTCACGGGGGCGGAGAACCACCAGGGGGGCACGTGCAAGATGGGCCCGGCGGGCGACCCGGGCTCGGTGGTAGACCCCGAGCTGCGGGTGATCGGGGTGCCAAATCTTCGAGTGGTCGACGCGTCCGTCTTCCCGTACATGCCCAACGCCAACCCGTCGGCAGCGATCATCATGGCCGCCGAGAAGTGCGCCGACTTGATCAAAGCTGCTTGGAACACGAACGTGGTGGTGGACTCGTAGCCGCAGACGTGTGTTTTAAGAGGAAAATGCGAGTCTAAGCTAGTCACTTTGTCAATGTTTTCACCTGTACTAATGAACAAGAAACTTTTTCATACATAAACCTGGCTTGTTTTTTCTATGCAATTTTTGAAGAAGAATAACAATTTATTTAGAAATAAAAATTCAATTAATTGTCAACCATTGGAATAAATCCTTAATCAGCTTATCAGATAAGCTTTTGCTGACAGCACTAGTATGATTTCCGTGGTAGATAATTTGACAATTTGTATGGTTTCTCCGGCAATTACCTACCTGAACCCTATAGTTCATTGAAATAAATTGTTAAACGAATTCCTCAAGTATAGATAATATGAAGTGAACACTAACAACAACACAATTTTCTTATTAGTTGAATGAATTGGGGTGATTTAAAACCAAATGAATTGTATCTCCTTCAGATCAATTATTGTTGTACAGATATTGGTATGGCCCAAGCGCGAGTAAAACTCACCCTCTTGAGATGCAGCTGATGCAACGATTCGCAGAGTCTCTGCTCCAGATGCCTCAAGTTGGTGTCGTCGCCGCCAGATTGACGCACGGATTTCAAGGAAAACTCCATTTCCCGGCTTGTTTCGAGCAGTCGCGTGGGCGGCAAAGCGTATCTACAGAAGGAAATGACTTTGCAATAAGGAGAGGTGCGCGAAAAATTATTGCATCATGTGCTGACAAAAAACCGACTCGGTACTCATGAGTTGGCTGAAATAGTAAAAACATAAAAAAAAATCAGATTACTTAAAAGGTCGCTTTTGAGATACTTATCCTGTTATCTCAGTACTTTGTAGCAGTGAATATTAATTGGTTTCATGTTTGATAAGCATTTTTCATGATGCCCGTGAGATATTGACTTAGAAAACACGACAGGGTTTAAGTTTTACGGCTAGAAGAATTTGAAGGGATGATCTCGATGAATTGCCAATTACCTGTCAGATGTTTCAGCATGTCCTACCTACTGTCCTTTACTCCCTTGTAAATTTAATAGAAACCAATTTTTTGCGCCCACACTACCCCACAAATAAAAGAAATGTATGTCCTCGAAAAGAAATTTGTTTTCGCGTGATTCTCATCTGCTGCTGCCTGCTAAGTTAATAAAGAATTCTGTAAATGTGCATGCTCACTCCAGTTGCAAGTAAGCCCGCAAATAACTGCTTTGAAGTTTCTAATAATCCCATAAAGAAAGCTATTTTCGACTTGATTATAGTATGTTATATTTCTGAACTTTAATTTAGCCCTCGAATGATAAAAATATACAATAATAAAACAATTTGAAACAACCGAAAAAGCAATTCGTAATCGAATTACACAACGGACTCAAATTGCGGAAACAAAGTTAATTGTTTCATTTGAAAGCTCGCAATCGTTCTTTGAAGATGTCTTGGCAGCATCTGCATGGCTATAAGGAAATCAAATCAATTCTGGATCTAAAGGTGCCTGCCAGTTCATTGACACATATTACGGGTTCGGTTTTTCACTGACTGAAATTGAGGCGTAAAAATGGATTCTAAATTATCTTACAGATAAACGAAAAAAAAACGATTGAAAACTTAACTTGATGGAAAATAATTTAATAAATCAAATACTTATTCGATTTTTATAAAGATTTTATCTCACCCTTCCACATGCTTTAGATTCAGCACACGATCTTTCCAATGTAATTTGCGTAGATCAGCAAGGATGACGTTTAGTCTCAAGAAAATTAGCGCTTGTGGGGTTGTGACAAATTACGGCTGGGCATGTTCCACCTCCGTTCTCTAAAATTGCGGAAATATAGGTTTACTAGAAGGAAATAGTTCGAGGAGAGTGTGAAATGAAAGAATAGTCTAAAAATATTCTCATTGCGTTTTTCAACATTTACTTTAAATACTTCTGATCGAAGTAAAGAAAACAATAACAATTCAGTCTTTCAAGTCACACGTATCACCTAATCAAAGCAACAATTACCAAATACCTTGGTCGTCCATCCGACCCTAACAGATTGAACTTTAATAATCTTTCACAAAGTTGGGTAGGTCCTATTACGTGTACGTATAATGTCAATAGTGGTAAATTTTTCACAAATCACTGAATGAAAAAACGCGACGATTCCAGCGGTGAAAATTGACTACAACACAATCATCACACTTGGCCGACTGATATTCAGATACAATCACAGTCAAAAAATGACAGCATAAATATCGCAATCAATACACTGTAACTTCAGCCTTGTGGGTCTCCCGAAAACTGTCCGAAATTCCCCGTTCAAATGTCAACAGAACTGCCGGCCACATGGGATCCGTAATCTTATCACCGCCCACAACGCATCTCCGCTTCTTCCTCAGACTCTTCTTCCCGGATTTACTCCGACGCAGGCTACAAGTCTCGCCTGGCAGCACCGCTGGCTTGCAACCGACTTGTGACAGAGGTCGATGATTGTCCAAAACCTCCTCGGAGGTTTCGACCTCGTAACGTTCGTCCTCCACACTGTCGACTTCGTACTCCCCGTCGTCGTACCTGATCTGACAGTCGTAGACACACGCCGTGCAATGGTTGTTGCACTGATTGCAGATGCTGTCCATTAGCGTGTTCAGCTTGTCGTTGTGGTAAACGGCGTTACCTTCGCTTACGATGCACTCCTGGAGTCGGTCCTCGTCCTTCGGACGGACGTTGATGGACTTGTACACTGACGCCTTTTTCCAGCCTTCCTCGGTTTCGCCCAGCAGCGGCGTCGTCTGATTTCGACGGCCTCGTAATTTCGTGTAGCCGTTGCAATACGCTGCGATTCTGTCGATACGAGTGGATATCCAATCGGGATCTCCCACTCGTAGGACGATATGTCGTCGCGTTTTCAGAAGACTGAGTCCCAGCATTTTGCTTTGGATAATGTACGCTTTTATTTGAGAGCTTCGGTCAATTCGGTTAGTCCACTATGCAAGGCCGGTGAGAGATCTCGGCGTAATGGGGGTTGAAAATTATGCGCGGAGTCTTATAGGTTCCTGGTAAGCCTATTACGACTGCTAGGCAAGGTGCTTGTTATGCAGGGGATTGCGTAACAATTCCAACATCTGACATGATCCAATTTGCTAGCCTAGGCCTAATCCAGTCCTTCGCTGCAGTATTCCTTTGTCTTGTAATATGCGCCGTCTACCTAAACGTGGGATTGTATAAGCTGTGTCGTCGAAGTTTCAAAAGTGCATTAATCGACCTTAAGATGACAGTGTTGTTCAGGGCTACCAGACATTGCCTTCCGGTGTGCAGCGGTCTAAGACTAAGACCAAGTCTAGGCGAGATGAGAGAATAATATGTAGTAGTATAGTAGGTATAGATAGAGCCTTCGAATATTTTTCTGAGAGATGTGGGACGTTATCGATTAGATGAGGCGTTATGGGTGTTCGAATATTAAATAAACATTAAATATGCTTGACATGCGGTAGTCTACTTTGTACTACATCATTGTGCTGTGCATGCAGTTTATTGGATTAGGGAGGTCGGTAGATTCAGCGGCCTGCTGTCTTTGAGTTGCTTATCAAGTATGGTGCGCTGCTTTGCGTACAGATTAGGAAAATAGGGGTTTCCTTTTTTAACAATTTCCCAAGAAAGGGCGGAATTTATTCTGATTGGCGCCAAAGTAGAGCTCCGCCTATAAGTTATTATAAAATATCGTCAATTCGCCAAAGTGTGAAAATCTCAGGAGAATTGTGACGTCAGTTGTTCTTTGGCAGCAAAATATAAAAGGCAGCGGTTGATAGCAGTAAGGATGTATTTGGTTCTGACAGTGGCGGGGAAAAGATTTTCTACTCATCAAGCGGCAGATAAACGGTAGGTACTGTGCGAGTTTAGCGTAAAACATTCATGTATAACCAATGTAAATATCTAATAGCCAAAGTATCGCATATAGTGGCTATGATTCGATGTGGCCTCTGATTAATTCATATTAATATTTTGGCGTCATTTTGTAATTGTCATTGCAATTTTAAAGTAAATGGTTTGAGGGAGTAGTTGTATGATGGGTTTGATAGGTTATAACATTTCTGCTTGTACCAACTGTATTTCCATTATGGCCAGAATTCTCATGTCTGAAAATTATTTTCCACTCCACAATTATGGCACTCACAAGTCACAAGACGCATGAGAATCATGGTCGGTTATAATAACATCGTAAATTGATATATTTTGAGAAACTATACATCTCCAAGAGAATAGCGATTACAAACCTGACTTCAGCTAGTCTTCTAAAAAAACGATTGAATTGTGAAATTGTCTCAGGCGTATTATCTCTTGCAAAAATCTGAAGTAATATATCTGACAAAGCTTCTTCTACCAAATGTATTTGAATATTATTTCCACTGTCTTCTTTGTAACATTCCTTACCGACAATTAGATGGCTGTGACCGATGATGACGTTTTTTTCAAACGAAAAACACGCTATTTTTCGCGGAAAACATTTTAAGATCTAAAGATTTCGAGGCAAATTTTTTTATGTGACTTTGTATTTATTACACTGGAATTATTAATTCATAATTTATTCGCGGCAAATAAAACTACGTGACTTAAACACGGTGGTCGATGTCAATTTTCTCAATGTCAATAAATATTAAGCGATTAACGCGATTAACGCAGACATAATCAAACCAGCCCCAAACCAGTCTCACGATGCTGTTTCCAAACCATGGCTGTTTCCAAACTTCCAAATACCATAGTGAAATGTTTCCGCTTCATTTGCAGACGCGATGGGCTGCAGCGTGGTAACTGCTTTCGTATTGACAATCGGTGTCTACATCCTCCTCCAACATTCGGTCCAATGTTCACCGTCCGCGGTGGACTCGATTTCTGGCGGTGGGAACTTGGAGACACCGGAACGTCTTAGGGGCAGCAGACCTGTGATGCCGATACCCCGAGCAGCTGGCTTCCGCTCCTCTCAGTACCTCCGAGGGCGGCTACTGGCGCCGCCGATCGAGCTGCAGAATACCAACAACGACTTCCAGATTGACGACGAGGAGGCGATAGAATTCAACAAACGACAATCGGAAGACTATGGACACATGCGGTTTGGGAAGCGAGACCAATTTGATGATTATGGTCACCTGAGGTTCGGACGAAGTTCGGGGGCATAAATATCACGGTTGAATGTTTCTCTTTACGTTTGTTACTGTCGCTGAATTGAGAAAATATTTAATTTAATTATTTTTTCCTTATATCTTTGGTAACTAATGTAACGGTCTGTGTTCGATCGCTATTTATGAATTAAACTATGGTAAACATATAGCTAATTGTGTGTTAAGTCCTTAAAACTAGGAGCTTTGAATATCTTATGATAATTTAATGTGACTACTAAATGTAAGAGATTTAAACTTGGTGTTCACATTACATCTATGGGGCTTCATTGCAGTGTCTGATGGTTTCCCCTCGACCAGATTTAATTTCATCCATGGTAAACAGTTTTCATCACAATGTCTCAAATCTACATGACTATTTCAATTATCAATCCCAATCGGTAATCACCACAATTGATATTGACGTTTTCAACAGCCGAGTATATGAACAAATATTTCAAAGCGCATTTAGAACAACAAATTCATCTCTTGTTCAGTAAGACCACCGTGGTGCTGTGGTGAGCGTGCTAGGGTTGCAACCTGACGAACCAGAGTTCTGATCGCGTCACATGTACAATTTTTGTTCACCAAATTTAACTAAAAAATTATTTCTCACGAGAAGTTATATCGACCGAGTTGTGTTCAACTGAGTTTACAGTCGTGTAAATAAATAGAAAAATATCAAGCCTCTACAGTTATACTGGTCATACAAAGATGATCAAATAGATTCAGAAAGGTACTTCAATCTCAATACACATGATCAGCAATCAGCATGGATAAGGATATAATATAGACAGTATAACAGCTCACAAAATAAAAAATATAAGCCAATGCATCATCATTAACTGGGAACAAAAAAGTCAAACTTGTAATACAAATACATTAAATGCCAGATCAGTTTTTATCGGCAGCACAGCCGAGCGGACAAGACGCAATGTTCCCAACACAAAGGTAGCAGGTTCGCTTCCGCCCTCGACCGCTTTTTTGCAACTCCATTAAAAATAACAATACATTCCACTAGAGTTTACAGCGATTCGGACCAAAAATTTCTGAAACCAGAATGAAAACGAGTTGTAGTTCAAATTTAGCTACCAGGTGGCGTTTATTTAATTCCAATTTCGCTACCAGGTGGCGATTAATTTTTCACAATTTTGGTATCAAGCAGCGTTAATTAATTTGAAAAAAAAAATTGCAGATGGCGCCAAATGAATTGCTGTTAAGCATTAATGGAAGTTATCATATATTTGATTTTATTCATGGAATGCTGAAATTAATAACGTATCAGGGCATGCGCAGATGACACACTGATCATCATCATCAAATTGAACTTTCCAAAAACCGCAGACAAAAATTTTTGGAAATAGCTCACAAGGCTGGCATAGGATTCAGCACTTATAGCTTTCGGCAAACCGATTGCCACTGGCCCCACGTGCTAAGTCCAATCGGGTCGGATGCCCCACACGCAAATTCGTTGGAGAATCACCCTGCTTGACTAAAAATTCCGTTATGAGTCTCCCGAAGTGATGAAATAATTAACGGTTTTGGATCTTAGCGCCATCTCTTGGTGATTAAAATAATAGTGTCTGCAATAAAATGCATAGTCAATCGGCAGCCATGCTCATGCTCGGGCAGAGAGATTCCAACGCAGTTGATTCTGCTTACTCCGACTTCTAACAGCAGATATTACAGAGACCCAAGTACCTACTTCTTCTACAAGTTTCAGATTGACACATTATGTAATTATAAAATTGAGCTTGTTGCACTCCCTATACAGCAAATAAAATTGAACAATTGTTAATAATAATTTTTAATTGTTAACATAATAAATTTATTCATGAAGTAATAATACGTACTACCTATCGTGTGCCACGTTTCTAGTGTGACTGTTATTATAATTTCAATTTGACCTTTCATCGGATGAGTGGCTCAATGGGGAGCAGTACATGCTCGTGTGCTAAGGGTCGCGCGATCGAAGCTGCCTTACGGCTTTGATTTTGTTTTCGAAAATGATCTCCAAAACATAGAAGTTGTTGTACTAGGTCAACGTAATGGAAATAAATGGGGAATAACGAATCATTAAATAAGATTCAATCTCCATCGAAGGTTTATTGCAGTTCAAGCACTCAAATCCCCACCATTTGTAAATCAACTGATATAAATAGTCAGCAATTAATGAAGATTGACAGAAAAAACTCATGAAGTCAGGTACATAAGCCAATGTCTCATAATTTAGAAGGTTCTGAAAATTCAACAATTCAATACTAATACATAAATTGCCAACTACTATCACTTCGGCAGTGTGGCAGAGTGGTTAAGTCACTCGCCTATCAACCGAAAGGTCTCGGGTTCGCTTCTCGTCTCATGCGCTTTTTTGCAACACACAATATGTAACAGGCAGTATCTTTCATCAAAAATAATTAATCAACCGAGCATTATTTTTAGAACCAGAGGGAAAATTTACCAGAGGTTTCAAATTTTGCTACCAGGTGGCGTTTATTTAATTGATAATTTGCCACCAGGTGGCGCCCAATGAATAACCAATTCCAAATTGGCGCACTTTCCAAAAGCTAAAAAACAAAAATTGCAAAAATTCAGAAATTCGAAAGAAAAAACCATGATTTTTTAATTTATTTCACAGTTATGTATATTCTTCTGTGATGAAGGTATGCAAGGCATCCATGCCATGCGCAGATGCAAATATCCAATTCATTTCCAAAAACGAACTCGAGCAACATTCACACACGGAAAATATTTAATGGCGCTCGAACAGCAAAAACTCGTGACTTACAGCAGGCAAAATGCATTCCGTACATCCGTGCAACGATATCACTGCTTAGCATTACTCTCTACAAAACCACCCTGCTTGACCAAAACTTGCAGAAGGAATATCCCGAAGTGACGAAATAATCAATGGTTTTCGATCGAAGCGCCATCTCTTGGCAATCAAACAACAATGGGGTCGATAAAAGACGAAGTCGATCCCCTTATCGATCGGTAGCCATGCCCATTGCTTGGAAAGAGAGATACCAAGCACTTGAATCTGCAACTCGGACTACAAACGACATATATTCCAAGTCATCAGATTGACGTGTTATGCAATTCCACAGGAATATTGCAGAGAACAACTTAATTTAATCATTTCATGAAGTAAATTACGCATAACATCATTTGTGCCATCTTTCAGGTATAACAGGTATTTTAATTTCATAACGATCATTCATAGCCCAGGTAACAAGCAAGTGTTGGCAGACTGCCGGCCAACAGCCGGTGTGAAGGCAAATCATTTTATTGCCGGCCGGCCAGTGCCAAGCCAATAATGGCACCGTGTTGGCAAAAACATACTGAATATCCGCTGTAGGGCCAGTGCTGGCTCATTGCACGTCAGCCAACTGATTTTAATGTGCCCGATGAGAGTCGTAAATTGAGTGTAGGGCCAGTGCCTTCTAGCCAGCAGTGAGCCAGCAGTTTTAACATACTGAATATCCACTGTAGGGCCAGTGCTGGCTCAGTGCCCGTCAGCCAACTGATTTTAATGTGTCCGATAAGTGTCGTGAATTGAGTGTTGGGCCAGTGCCTGCTAGCCAGCAGTGAGCCAGCGACTAAATCTATTATCACTTATTACGTCTAACATATTGATCGAAACTTACATTTTTTATTGTTTAATGAAAGCCAATGATAATAGCTACTAGATTTTCAAAACTCAATACCCAACTCGAGATATTTGTTGATGCATTCGCAGAAACAATGTACGAGGTTCATTTAGGTTGTAGTTTTACGTACGCCATACCCTGGCATTTTTCGCAATCATGTAATTTAAAGTGGCTTAAATATTTTATGCTTCACAAACTAGGTTTACGGCCATTTAATGGTGTATGTATATTTTATCGCCATTTGGAACATATAAGCGATATTTAAACAAGTGCAAAACGCTATTATGATGGATTTTTATTTCGCGGGGTGATTTTTAACTGTAGTTTCAATATACACCGCACTGCCGCCAGCGCGTTTCGGCCAGGTCGATCGATCTCAAATGATGGTATATCGACTCTGAACTTCACTTTCTCTACTCGTTGAACTTGTGTTGTGTCGGCCATTGTGAAAAAGAAATTAATCCCTTTCTTTATCCGGAGGCATCTGCGTGGATTGTGAGCGTTGTGAAACAAAACACAGCTAACGGTAAGCGCAAGTACATCATTAACTACTTATGAAGTAATATAATGTCCTGTCTTCCTGCATGCCGGAATTACACTGATTAGACAAACCGCCCATTGCCTTCAGCACGTCGACACGTGTTTTTTGTTTATTGTTTATTGTTAATTACAATCCTGTCTGTTAATTTGTTCTAGGTTCAACAGTTTAGCTTAGCGCAAGCTACATATTATATTGGAACCGTTTATCGCTGTTCCAGTATGAAGCCACCGCAACCTGAATTACGGTATGCCTAATTTTATTTTGCTTCTTCAACAAAAGTACCACGATGAAAAGATCATTGAGTAGGTGGCAGGAAAAAAGAAATCTTAAGAGAGCCGTTGATGCTCACGTCTCCGAGATAAATAGCCAAGCTGCTATTAATAATATCATCAGTGTTAATAGCCAAACGTGCAGCGAAAATGTAGACACAGAAGAAGTAGCAACAAGTAACGAAAACCAAGAAGTTATTGTGTTTGAGGCACCGGATCAGCTTAGGGAAAATAGGGGACATGAGGACTATCTAGAGGAAGTGGAAGACGAATTTTTCGACTGTGAGGATGAGATTGTGGACTTTGGAAGCGAAAGTGGGAGCCTTTCTGACGATGAGAGTGTAGACGCTAATGACGACGCCATTAACAACATTGGAGATTTTCTGAAGCAGTGGTCATTCAGGCACAATATAACGCAGAGTGCACTTAGCGACCTTTTAGTTGGCCTTCGTGAGTGGCACCCCGATTTACCTAAAGATGCCAGAACTCTACAGCACACTCCAAGTGTTGCGGTTAGGAAAATGGGAAACGGCGATTTTTTTAATTTCGGTTTAGCTGAAAGTTTGAGGAAGCATTTAGAGAGTACAGACCTTGTCTCAGGATGTATGACGCTCCAGTTGAACTTCAATGTCGACGGTCTACCCATTTCTAGAAGCTCCAATGTTCAGCTGTGGCCTATTTTGTGTATTGTCCAAGAAGATATTTTTAAGTCCCCGTTTCCTGTTGCACTGTATTGTGGCACTTCGAAGCCGCCTGTTAATGAATACTTGGATGATTTTGTGACTGAATTGCGAGAGCTCCTGGAGGATGGATTTTCTTATAAAGAAATTAAGTTTTTGGTGACGGTTCGAGCTTTCATCTGTGATGCTCCTGCCAAGGCTTTTTTGAAGTGCACGAAAGGGCATAATGGTTTTTTTGGGTGTGATGGATGTAGCCAGAAAGGGAAATACTGTGACCATCGCATTGTTTTTTTAGAACAAGATGCCCCTCTTCGTACAGATGAAACATTCTCCAAGCAATCAAATAAGGAATACCACAAAGACGTTTCACCCTTAAATGGCTTGGGTATAGGTCTGGTTTCGACATTCCCATTTGATTATATGCACCTCGTCTATTTAGGCGTAATGAAACGACTTCTGGTTGCCTGGAAGTCGGGTCCCCGTCCGACACGGATATTAGGAAGATCTATAAACAAAATAAGCGAACAAATGGTTCTATCCAAAAGATATTGGCCATTTGAGTTTGGTCGTAAGCCGCGGTCTCTTTCCGAACTGGATAGGTGGAAAGCCACAGAGTTGAGACAGTTCTTGCTGTATTTGGGGCCTGTTATTTTAAAAAATGAACTTTCAGAGGAGATGTATGGTCATTTTATGATTTTTTCTGTTGCAATGAATTTTTTAATCAGCCCAAGGCTATGTGAAATGTACGACTATGCTGACAAACTTCTGAGAATGTTTGCGAGTCACGCACAGGAGCTGTACGGGACTACCTTTGTTGTGTACAACGTGCACTGTTTAATCCACCTAAGTAGCCAAGCTGGTTGCTTTGGAAACGTGGATACATTTAGTGCATTTCCCTTTGAAAATTTCCTCGGCCAACTAAAGAAATTGTTACGATCGGGCAACAAACCGCTAGAGCAAGCTTGTCGGCGCCTTTTAGAGCGGGGGAATTATGTACATCCTGAAAGACATTTGTACAGGCATATGACACCAATTCCTACCAGTAAATTCATTCCACAATGTGGCAATGTTTTGGGAATAGTTGGGCTTTACTATAAACGAGTGAGGGGACCAAATTTTAGGCTGGCTACCGATAATTTAAAAGACAACTGTGTCGTTTTGAAAAACGGCCATATAGTTCGGTTGTCTTATTTTGTTGTAGACCAAGCAGGATCCCTTCTCTTTGTTTCTAAAAGATTTTGTAAATGTGAGGACTTTTATAGTTATCCTTGCAAGTCTTCGACTTTGTCAGTGTTTTTTGTCACGCATCTTTCAAACAATCTGAAGGCACATCCTGCTAGTGACATAGACTGTAAGGCTATTTGTTTGCCTTATAAATCAGGCTTTGTATGCATGCCTATGCTTCATCTGTAGTGAGACGACACGGGGTGGTGCTTTTTTCCTGGCGATCTATTTATTAGTAACGTGTAATTATATTTATAGTGATTGCCTACTATTATTTTTAAGTTTTATTTTTGAGGATATAGAATTTGGTCCTATAACAATAATTATTTACATTGAAAGAGAAAAATATTTGATGGAATTTTGTGTAAATTTCACAAATAGAAACTTTGCAATAATTGCACTTCCTGATGAGGAAGACAACTTGGCAGCCGTCCCCATGAGCTGGATCCACATGGATGAAAACGGCCAGCTTCTTGTGTGGTGGCCACCAATCAAGTCCGATGCGGCATACAAGAAGGCAGTGAAAACAGAGATGGCACCAGACGTAGTAGCCTGGACCATTCATCGAGCTACTTTTATTCTTGAATCTTGTGAGTAACAGTAGAGTAGCATAGATAGATATTAGCTAATAGCAATAGCTATTTGATATATAGGTATTTAATGTTCTCTAGTTGAACATTTGGCCAACACTGTCAATAATTTAAAACTGTTTCAGACAAAATTATGTCTATCAAGAAAGCACAAGGAAAATAATAAGTGAACTAATTATTATTTCATTTTTCTTTACGTCTGCAGGTACTTACACCCAGGCTTTCACAAAGCTTTCTAGGGCCCAGTATACATCTGATGTTGGAAGCGACTATGAAAATGCAAAAGGTCGGAAGAAAAGAAGGCCTGCAGCTTATGCAGACTCCGAGTCCGAACCCGAGCCTGAGCTTGCAGACGAAAACAGGCTCCCAGAATGTTTGGACAGTGATCCCGACGTTATTCCATCCTCTCCACCAAGGCGTAAGAATAAAAACAATCTGCCCCTTGCGCCAAATGCGCCAACCATGGCTACCACAGCAGCCATCAGGACAAATTCTCCAGTGGCCACCGTTACCAGCGGAGCTTTGCTTCGTGGTTTACATGACCAGCATGATTCTCCTACATGGATCAATGAAGGTTGTGATTACATATTATTTGCTTAGAATATACCTAACCTTAAATAATTTTCTAAATTTATTTGACCTGTTTTTTGTGTGTTCTATAGAGTTTCGTCGAGACAATTCAGCTCAGAGATATGCTGCAAGTACATCCTCAGCTTCCTTCAGAAGAGATAATTCTCCGGTGGCCACCGTAACCAGTGGAGCTTTGCTGCGTGGTTCACATGACCAGCATGATTCTCCTACATGGATAAATGAAGGTTGTGATTACATATTATTTGCTTGGAATATATTACCTAACCTTAAATAATTTTCTAAATTTATTTGACCTGGTTTTTGTGTGTTCTATAGAGTTTCGTCGAGACAATTCAGCTCAGAGATATGCTGCAAGTACATCCTCAGCTTCCTTCAGACGAGATAATTCTCCGGTGGCCACCGTAACCAGTGGAGCTTTGATACGTGGTTCACATGACCAGCATGTTTCTCCCACACAGATCAATGAAGGTTGTGATTACATATTATTTGCTTAGAATATATTACCTAACCTTAAATAATTTTCTAAATATATTTGTCCTGGTTTTTGTGTGTTCTTTAGAGTTTCGTCGAGACAATTCAGCTCAGAGATATGCTGCAAGTACATCCTCAGCTTCCTTCAGAAGAGATAATTCTCCGGTGGCCACCGTAACCAGTGGAGCTTTGATACGTGGTTCACATGACCAGCATGTTTCTCCCACACAGATCAATGAAGGTTGTGAATGTGATTACATTATTATTTGTTTGCAATACACCTTCAAATACCTATTTTAGTTATTTATTTTAGTTATTTATTTTATTTTTGTTTTATTTTTGTTGCAGAGTTTCGTCGAAATGACCTAACGCCACAGGCTTCTAGATCATTGGTACCAGTATTCAGCCGGAGGCCTCATTCGTCCACCATTACAAGCGGAGATTTCTTGCGCTGTGACCCTGTACTATCGCCTCCTCCCGTAGATATGGCGTCGGCTACCACCGCAGGTTGTGACATAGACTATTTACATTCTCTTTATGCGGCTCACTTATAAATTATTTCTTATATTAACTTGGAAATTGTGTTTACTCGTGTTCCAGAGTTTCAACGGAAGATTGTTGGCATGATGGCTGAAAACCTTAGAGAAACCAAACGCAACTCTGCGATGTTGGCTGAAGTGTTGACATACTTAAAACAAAAAGAATCGGACAGTCAATATCTTTCGGCCGACAATTTTACACAAATCCCGGTAAAAACCGTTCTTGAGCTCGGTGGACTCAATGCAATTTTAGCTGACGACAAGCAGCTATTTGGAAAGATGGTAAGTGTACTTTATAAGTCCCAAATCCTTGGAATTCAAAACTTCAGCCACCTACACCTTAAATTTCTGGAATGTGCTTGCGGAATTTACAGAAATAAAATTGTAACTTATTGTTTTAGGTAACATATCTGGCAGTTCAAGGTGGGTCCAAGAACCTGGAAAAGACCACCGAACTGATATTTGACCGGGTCATACAGCACGAACTTTCAAAAAAATTAAATTGGCGTGGGACTGCCGTCAAAACGTCCATAAAGCCTTACTCCTCCCTGCTAGAATTGTTTGTTGGTATGTACGTCATTCACAGTTTTTGCCCTATCTTGCACATTCAAAATTCTCAACTTACTAATTTTCTTTCCAATTTTACAGCTTCGGTGAAGAAGAACACCTTTACAAGTTCTGCCACCACAGAGGAGGTCATGACAAGGCTGAAGGTGTGGCTGAGGACAGCGGGTGACCGCAGAGGAGGGAGAACTGCGCGGGCTCTCGCAAGCGCTGCACAGAAGACTGCTGAGAAGGCTTCCGAGAACGCTGCCCTCCAGTAAATACCTGATGGCCAGTTGGCCCACCCTATAAAATTATTCCTTATCAGTTAGCGTAGAGCCAGGAAAGTCCACCAGTGGCTGTTATTATCAATGTACGGCATTATTCCTTATCAGTTAGCGTAGAGCCAGGAAAGTCCACCAGTGGCTGTTATTATCAATGTACGGCATTATTCCTTATCAGTTAGCGTAGAGCCAGGAAAGTCCACCAGTGGCTGCTATTATCAATGTACGGCATTATTCCTTATCAGTTAGCGTAGAGCCAGGAAAGTCCACCAGTGGCTGTTATTATCAATGTACAGCATTATTCCTTATCAGTTAGCGTAGAGCCAGGAAAGTCCACCAGTGGCTGTTATTATCAATGTACGGCATTATTCCTTATCAGTTAGCGTAGAGCCAGGAAAGTCCACCAGTGGCTGTTATTATCAATGTACGGCATTATTCCTTATCAGTTAGCGTAGAGCCAGGAAAGTCCACCAGTGGCTGCTATTATCAATGTACGGCATTATTCCTTATCAGTTAGCGTAGAGCCAGGAAAGTCCACCAGTGGCTGTTATTATCAATGTACGGCATTATTCCTTATCAGTTAGCGTAGAGCCAGGAAAGTCCACCAGTGGCTGTTATTATCAATGTACGGCATTATTCCTTATCAGTTAGCGTAGAGCCAGGCAAGTCCACCAGTGGCTGTTATTATCAATGTACAGCATTATTCCTTATCAGTTAGCGTAGAGCCAGGAAAGTCCACCAGTGGCTGCTATTATCAATGTACGGCATTATTCCTTATCAGTTAGCGTAGAGCCAGGAAAGTCCACCAGTGGCTGTTATTATCAATGTACAGCATTATTCCTTATCAGTTAGCATAGAGCCAGGAAAGTCCACCAGTGGCTGCTATTATCAATGTACGGCATTATTCCTTATCAGTTAGCGTAGAGCCAGGAAAGTCCACCAGTGGCTGTTATTATCAATGTACGGCATTATTCCTTATCAGTTAGCGTAGAGCCAGGAAAGTCCACCAGTGGCTGTTATTATCAATGTACGGCATTATTCCTTATCAGTTAGCGTAGAGCCAGGAAAGTCCACCAGTGGCTGTTTATCAATGTACAGCATTATTCCTTATCAGTTAGCGTAGAGCCAGGAAAGTCCACCAGTGGCTGCTATTATCAATGTACAGCATTATTCCTTATCAGTTAGCGTAGAGCCAGGAAAGTCCACCAGTGGCTGTTATTATCAATGTACGGCATTATTCCTTATCAGTTAGCGTAGAGCCAGGAAAGTCCACCAGTGGCTGTTATTATCAATGTACGGCATTATTCCTTATCAGTTAGCGTAGAGCCAGGAAAGTTCACCAGTGGCTGTTATTATCAATGTACGGCATTATTCCTTATCAGTTAGCGTAGAGCCAGGAAAGTCCACCAGTGGCTGCTATTATCAATGTACGGCATTATTCCTTATCAGTTAGCGTAGAGTCAGGAAAGTCCACCAGTGGCTGCTATTATCAATGTACGGCATTATTCCTTATCAGTTAGCGTAGAGCCGGGAAAGTCCACCAGTGGATGCTATTATCAATGTACAGCATTATTCCTTATCAGTTAGCGTAGAGCCAGGAAAGTCCACCAGTGGCTGCTATTATCAATGTACAGCATTATTCCTTATCAGTTAGCGTAGAGCCAGGAAAGTCCACCAGTGGCTGTTATTAGCAATGTACAGCATTATTCCTTATCATTCCATTATTCCTTATCTATTTGGCCAGGAAAGCCCTCTGATGGCTTTTAGTTACGGCATTATTACTTATGTGTACTGAATTATATTTTCTACGTTAGGAAGACATGGATCATTGGTCATGGATCAAGCTAAATGGCTGTTATGATCTACGTATTGTAATTTTATACCACATCTTGTTTCTTGAAATAAACATGTTCTTAAAAGAATTGAGTACTTTTAATTTATATGCTCTTTCCAGTTGTGAGATTTATACAATTATTCCCTTAATTTGGAACAATTTCATGTGACATTCGGGTTATATCTTTGACACTGAGTTAGATAATTTGGATTTACTGATTCAGAATTGGATGGGATGAATTGATGTACCTATCAATCATTAATTCATCATCATTTCTAGGACAGTACTTCCAAATTATTTAACTCTGTGGTAAAGATAACTAGAATGGTTCAATGAAATTATTCCAATTTTGGTTTTTATTTGTGTGCGTGCTCCGGGGTGGGGGGGGGGGGGGGTGCTTTTGAGTAAAGGCGTAATTCTGGACCAATGCTGGCCCAGAAGCGGCGGAGTGCCGGCAAAGGTATGGCAGATATTTGATGGGGGCGAGTGCGTTGGCCCAGTGTTGGCACCGTAGTGGCTCACTGTCGGCGGAGTGCCGCATTTCCAGCAAAAGTAATGCAGTGGCACGCGAGTGCTGGGCCACTGCCGGCGCAGCGCTTTTGCCGTCACGAAAACTGTAGTGAGGCCATCTGATGGCCGCGGGTGCATGCCTTTACAGGCGCAGCGCTGACTGCCAGTGGTGGCCCAACACTGTTGCAAGAGGCAAAAATGTAGTGGCCTGGTACAGGGCCAATACTCGCTTGTTACCTGGGAGGCAATGTGGCCTAGCAGGGAGCTGTTTAGACTCGTATTCGAAGGGTGGACAGATCAAATCTCTGTGGAAAGTATAATTTTGTTTTAGAAAATCTTCTCCAAAAAATTGTAACATCTATAATTAGTACAGCAGTTGTAGCAATAGGTCAACGTAATGGAAATAAATTGGGAAACTACAAATATTAAAAATCAATTAAGTCATCCTAATTACAAGGTTTGATGGAGTTCAATCGCTTCACTTCACCGGCATATCATGTTTACCCAACGAAACCACCTGAAACACATGGTCGGCAATCGATACAGTTATGGATATTACAGAGACAATTGGGTAGCTGATGAAGTCAGAATATAAGCCCATGTCTGATATTCTAGTATGATCTCAAGGGTCAATGCTGTGACACAAATACATTAATTGCCAGCTCTATAACCATCGGCATCCTAGCCCAATTGATAAGACCTCAGATTCCAAACTCATGGGTCCCGGATTCGCCTCAGCTCTCCTCCACTTTTTTGCAACCAGATTTAATTACCAGTGTATTTCACCGAAAAAAAATCATCGACCGAAACAATTTTTTTTGAACCAAAAAGAAATCAAGATTTAGTTCAAATTTAGCTACTAGATGGCGTTTAAATGTTTTAAAATTTGCCACCATGTGCCGCCCAATGAATAACTTATATCGCATTGGCGCCCTTTTCAAATGCTAAAACCAAAGATAAAACTCCGAGATTCGAAAGGAAAAAAAACTAAGATTCTTTACTTATTTCACAGGAATTTTTATTCTTCCTTGATGAAGGTGAGCGTGGCAACCATGAAATGCGCAGATGCGACTTTCCGATTCATTTTCAAAAACGAACTCAAGAAACTTTCAAGCACGAAAAATTTTAATCCCGCTCGAACAGCAAAAACACGTGACTTACAGCAGACAACAACCACTTTGCAGCTCGTGCATCCGTGCTGCAGCATCGCTGCTTGGTATCATCCCGTTCAAAACCACCCTGCTTGACCAAAACTTGCAGAAGGAGTATCCCGAAGTGACGAAATAATCAATGGTTTTCGATCGTAGCGCCATCTTTCGGCAATCATACAACAATAGTGTCGATAAAAGGCAAAGTCGATCCCCTTATCGATCGGTAGCCATGCCCATTGCTTGGAAAGAGAGATACCACGCACTTGATTCTGCAACTCGGACTACAAACGACAGATATTCCAAGTCATCAGATTGACGTGTTATGCAATTCCACAGGAAGATAGCAGAGAACTACTAAATTTAATCATTTCATAAAGTAAATTACGCATAACATCATTTGTGCCATCTTTCAGGTATAACAGGTATTTTATTCATAACGATTGTTCATCGGCAATGTGCCCTAGCAGGGAGCTGTTTAGACTCGTAATCGAGGGGTGAACGGATCAAATCTCTGTGGAATGGATCATTTTGTTTTAGAAAATCTTCTCAAAAAAGTTGTAACATATAAATAGTGCAGCAGTTGTTGCAATAGGTCAACGTAATGGAAGTAAATAGGGAAACAACAAATATTAAAAATCAAATAAGTCATCCTAATTACAAGGTTTGATGGAGTTCAATCGCTTCACTTCACCGGCATATTATGTTTATCCAACGAAACCACCTGAAACACATGGTCGGCAATCGATACAGTTATGGATATTACAGAGACTGTTGGATAGCTCATGAAGCCCATGTCTGATATTATAGTATGATCGCAATTGGGTCAATGCTGTGATACAAATACATTAATTGCCACCGGTCGTGTCATTGGCACCACAGCCCTTTGAATAAGACCTTACCTTCCCAACTCAAGGGTCCCAGGTTCGCCTCAGCTCTCCTCCACTTTTTTGCAACCAGATTTAATTACCAGTGTATTTCACCGAAAAAAAAACCATCGACCGAAACAATTTTTTTCAACCAGACAAATATCGAGATTCAGTTCAAATTTAGCTACTAGATTGCGTTTATTTCTTTTAAATTTTGCCACCAGGTGCCGCCCCATGATCAACTTAAACCCCATTGGCGCCCGTTTCAAATGCTAAAACACAAAAATAGATAAAACTTCAAAATTCGAAAGAATAAAATTTTATTTCACGGTCATGTTAATTCTTTTGTGATGAAAGTGAGCGAAGCATCCATGACATGCGTAGATGCGAATTTCTAATTCATTTCCAAAAACGAACTCGAGCAACATTCGGAGACGGAAAATTTTTCATCACGCTCGAACAGAAAAAACTCGTGACTTACAGCAGCCACTATTCACCTGTCACCTTGAGCAGCATCACTGCATTGAATTCTTCCGCTCTAAACCACCCTCCTTGACCAAAACTTGCAAAAGGAATATCCCGAAGTGACGAAATAATCAATGGTTTTCGATCGTAGCGCCATCTTTTGGCAATCATACAACAATAGTGTCGATAAAAGGCAAAGTCGATCCCTCTATCGATCGGTAGCCATGCCCATTGCTTGGAATGAGAGATACCACGCACTTGATTCTGTAACTCGGACTACAAACGACAGATATTCCAAGTCGCAAGTCATCAGATTGACGTGTTATGCAATTCCACAGGAAGATACTAGAGAACTACAAAATTTATTATGTTTATCCATATTATGCCATATTATGTATATCCTCTGATACCACCTGAGACACATGGTCGGCAATCGATACAGTTATGGATATTACAAAGTCAGTTGGACACTGATTTATGTCAGATTTATGTTGATGTCAGATTTATAAGCCCATGTCAGATATCCTAGTACGATCTCAAGGGTCAATACTGTAATACAAATACATTCATTGCCAGCCATAATATAATCGGCTGCCTAGCCCGATGGATAGGGCTTCAGTTACTCAATCCAAGGGTCCCAAGTTCGCCTCAGCTTTCCTCCGCACTTTTGCAACCAGATTTAATTTGCAGTGAATTTCACCGAAAAAAAATCATCGACCCGAACAATATTTTTTGGATCAGAAAGAAATCAAGATTTAGTTCAAACTTAGCTACTAAGTAGAGTTTATTTATTTTAAAAATCTTGCCCGTAGGTGGCACGCGGCGTCCAATTATGAAAAAAATATAATCTCATTGGCACTTAATTTGAATGCAATTTATATGTGTCAGGAATGTAATATTTTATTTTATTACAACTTTGGTTCTTCTTCGAAGGGGGATAGCAACGCATGCAAGACATGTGCACGAGCCACTCTTTAATTTATTTCCAAATACGAACTACTAAAAGAAAAGAGGCAAAATTTATTAACAGCGCTCATCACCATAATTCACGTGACTTACTGCAGACAATGGTTGGCTACGCATCACGCGTAATCGTGACGCTGCACCCCTTCCACATCGACCTGTCTCTAAAAACCATCCTGGCTAACAAAAAATTACGTAAGAAGTCTCCTGGAGTGTTGATTTTATCCACGGTTTTTGATCGTAGTGCCATCTTGCCGGTATATTTTCGGTTTATTTCATGGTTGGTTGGTTGGTTGGTTCGATCGGCAGCTATGCTCACGCTCAGACATCTGTTATATTCCAGACATTCCAAGCCCTCGATTCTGCGCACTTAATTTACTGGCTAATGATAGCAGATATTTCGATGACATGGCAGATGTTCTTCTATTTCCAGGATAGGTCTTGGAACATTCTCTTCAGAAATATTTAAACAATAAAAAATACAATATATTATAAAAATCCTTAAAGTCTATTTAGTCATATAATATTTCAATTATAATTAGGGAGGCACGATCCGACGAGCGCTAATTATTTCAAATTTAGCCACCATGTGGCGCCCAATTGGTGAAAGTTTTTCTTTGTCTTTGAATAACGAGGAGCGAGTCCAAAATTTTTGTTTTATTTCAAATACTATACAAGCATTTGTATTTTGTAATCAAGTCCAATAAATTTTCGAAAACCAACGAGTCGATGTTGAATTATTACTTTCCTAAGACTCAAGTCTGTTCCTAATCTTAGCATGTTGAATGGGTAATGAATGCTTAAACCCAAAAACCTGAAACTTTTCCTAAAGTTTGAAAGTTACACACTTAAATAGTTTTTCTGAAAAGATGTTGAATAATGGTTGAATGCCTGTGTCATTGTTGCCTTTATAGGTATTTTAACAATTAATTAAGAAATAGTTTCTTGCAATTCTCATACGCTTGCCTTTACACACCTGCCTTCATACACCTGGCATATTTGGTGAGGCAGATTCGATTTGCCGGGCGCCTCGTGATTTGGCCCCGGCGGACCCCTTCAACACCAGCCATGGACAATCGTCAAAGCACCCTGCAGCCTAACACAAGAGTCAGTATGAATCCCACGGAGTGACTTAATTACCAACAGCTCTCGATCAATGCGCCATCTTTCGATTACTAATAAATTATCAAGCAAAAACTGCCGTTGATTGCCGATAATTAGATCGATGAGCAGCCCTGAGAACATCTTAGACCTGGCTCCTCCACGAGTTAGACAGTCGCGGAGTGTTTCGACTGGCGGATTCATCATGGTACGCCTGGTACCGCACTGAAATACCAATAGGTTAAATGCATTACAGACTGAGAACATTCAGATTCGAATTTTAAGATTACATCAAATGTACAGCCGTATTAACAGAGTCAGACCACGTCGAACCATTTTGTATCATCTAAGTACACGATTCAGATTTTTACCATTTGACCGTTAATTGCCTTTCAATCAAATCTAGACTATTCACATTTCACAACAGGATTATTAACTCTTTTTGACCCCCATTAAGTTACATGTAAATGGTGCAGACGTTGACAGGGTAAAGGGATTTGTGTCGCTTTTTTATTAAACTATACACCCTTCTTATATATACGAACTGGCTTACATCACTATAGTGATGTAATAGATAGCAGAAAAATAAATAAATAAAAAGATTGAATTTCAGCAATATTTCTTTATTACTATTAATTATAATATTCACTGGGACAGAAATGACTCACATGTTTTACATTTAGTTAGATTATAGCTAATCTGTTAAATAATTTCAATTTACCTATGTAAAACAATAATTTGATTATGTTAAACACATTCTAAATTCAATAAATTTGTTCTTCCAGTATATTTCCTTAACAAATCATGCAAGATAAAGCCATTTGAGCCCGAGAATTGGGAATATTAACCCAGTCAGTATTTAAGAGCTGTATTTCAACTTTGGTTGCACTTAACCAGAAACAAAACTAACCAAAACTACGCGTCACGCAATCAGCTTACTCTGCTTAGATATAAGGACAATAAACTTATGATGGCTCTTTTACTATATACAATTTTGTAAATTGGTTTAAATAAAACACATAGATTGGTTACAGTAGGTAATGCCATTAATTTACAAAGAATGTTACATACGTATTCTTGAATAGTGTGGAACTTAAAATAATGCCTTTGGTGCAATGGTTAGCAAATTTCAAGTGATATGAAATTATTGAATAATTCGTTTAATATATGGTAAGAAGTTAAAATTGCCTTTTAATCTAGGATATAGCCAATAAAATTAATATATATATTCTCTCTATAAATGCTTTTAAATTCCTGGATGTAATTCATGCATATTCATATTTTTTTGTAATATATATGTATATTTTCTGAAATTGACTAACCAGCATAATGGCACAAGCTTGTTCTATACACTAAATGTACCATACTCGTCATAATGCATCTTTGTAGGTGAATATCTCTAGTCATCTATAACTTAAGATTCAAGCTGATGGCATGATATGTAGGTATTAAAAATTAGGAGGGTTTAATATATGACTGTAAAGTTGTAAATTGAATATTTGAGGATTAATCAGGTTTATCAATTTGGCAGATTTTAACAGTTAGCTCAGTTATAAGGGAAACGTAATATTAATAGAAGTGAATTTTATGTCTTGCCCATTCAGGACATAGCATACTGCTGTTGTGCATTGTAAGGGGATATATATCCAATGTCAATTGCCACCGAGATAATAATTAATTTGCTTGCAATCAACCATATAAGGCAACACTTTTCATACATTTCATCGACCAGTTTTCATTGTCATACCACTTATCACTGAACCACAGATCTTGTACAACATACAATTTCCGACTTAGTTGGAACCTTTTTCTCAACTCTTCCAAAACTTCATTGATTTACAAAAAGATTGAACCAATAACAAAAATGGCATCAAAAAATCCACCAACATAAGGGTGGATTTGCACAGTTCTATTTTTGTTGCAGCTTTCCACGGATTTTTTTATTATTTAAATGTAGGTACTATATATTTTGATTGTTTAGTCGGCAACAATTCTTTTTGGAATTATTTATAAGATGTACATAATACCTACCTTCTTATGTACAGGAATAGATGACACTCCAAATTTTAAACGATGTTTGCTTTAATCGTTCCTGTGCTCATCATCACCTTACAGACGAAGTTAACTATTGCCGATGCTGGTTGTTCCGGCTCCAGCTCGGCAAATATGTGACATTGGTTGCTGGCTTGTTTGCTCGCTGGTTTCCTTGCTACAAAGCCAAAGCAGCGACTGGAAAGAGAATAAGTCGGTTAGAAATTAAGAAAATATGTAGGCAGAATAATTACGCACGCAGACAATGCATCAACTTACTTGGAACTGATCGGCAATCCCGTTTCCTCACTCTTCTGGCTCCAGCGATGATCGTCTGGGTCCAGACCGCAGTGCGAGATTGTGTTTGTGGGGTAGTGCCTTCGGAAGAACAACTGCCGCTTGTTGTCGGTCAGTGTGATGCCTTGGCCGGACACTTTGAAGTGAACGACAGTTGCATACGGTAATGGCCTTGTCAAGAACATGGCTTGCACTGCCTTCTTGATGGCCTGAGGACCTATAAAAGCAACAGCAAAAATGATCAAATTTAGTAAATAAAAAGGGATCTATTGGATACATTGGATATCTAGAAGTAAATAAAATACCTGTGAGTGACTCCATTTCTGTGGTGAACAAATAGAGAACATTGCATGCGGCACCTTGTGCCAGTAGCATCTGCGCGGTGCTAACGGCACCGGGACTATCAACCAATCGAGAAGAGTCGCCTTCAGGAAGAACCAACCGGCAGGGCAGGGCCATCGGGATCAGAGAGTGTTGGTAGACGAGTGCCGATAATGAACCTGGGCAGCAGAAAACTGTCGGTGAGAAATCATCACTACATAAACATTCATTCCGTATTTACACAGCGCTGGGTAATACATACTGAAGACTGGCTCGTTGCTGCAACCTTTGAGCTTGACACCCCTGGAGGTGGGCTCGATCAGGAAGTGTCGCACCAGCTCGTTGCCGGGGTCAGCGATCTTGCCCTGGACCGTCGGCGGTGGAGTCGACACTTTCAGAGCGAGTCCGAATGCGCCAGGGAACGAGTTTGAATCTCTCACGACAAACGTGCCCGGCTGCTGGTCTCTCAGGAGGCTGATGGCTGAAATGTAAAGAAAAATTGATGTGAATTTACATATAGAACATAAATACAAACGAAAAGTCTAGTAGGTACTATTGTTTAAAGAATTGTGCAATTTCCATCAGTAAATTATTTTGGGATTGCAAAGATATCTAATTTTTAATCCTGGTGAACAATGTCTGCAGGGAATAACTATCAATTCATTAATATATAGTACCGAGTTAGGTTTATAATGTCCCTAAATGAAGGTCTATATTATCCGTTAGGTCCAAAAAAATTGTAAACATGAATTTGACGAGATTTTTTGCTGGCAGAATGTTGGCAGAATGTTGGCAGAAAATCGTTGTAACACACGCTATGCAAAAGACCGACCCGCGCCGTTCTCCGCTCACCTTCCTCCCTCGTGATCGTGGGCTTGTACCAGAAGCGCGAGGTGTCGCGCACGAACTTGACGTGCGCCGGCGACACTTCCTGCGGCGGCTCGCTGTTCGAGTGGATCGACGAGCGCCGCGACTGGCCAAAGTATACAGTGGGCGACGAGCTGCCGTTGTGGGTCGACGTGGGGCTCTTCGGGCTCTGCTGCAGCTCGTTGAAGCTGTTGGACGACTGCGCGCCGTTGCGCACGCCGTTCAGGGACTGGCTGAGAACGTGCTCCGACAGCGGTGAAGGAGACAGGTCCTTGCTGCGAGGTCGGAAACGGGCGTTTCGATTAGTCGCAAGCCATCTGGGTGCGGGATCTCATGCAACGGTTTGCCGGTGTGGAGAAAAGAAATCAAAATGATTTTCAAGGCAATTCCATCTAAGTTTTAGCAAGCAACGTGCCATCATTCTGCAAGCCGCATGCAATTTTCTATTTACCGTACTTGAATTCTGACGAATTTGAGGGCCACTTTCGCAGAAATTTAAATGATGATGAAGAGCTCAAAGAACGTCTACAAAAACCAACACATAAAAAAAATAAAAAATAACCCCTACAAAGAAAATACTTTGAAAATAACAGAAATTGTAATTGAAGAGACTGATAATGAAGAGATTGCTCTACAAAAAATTGCGATAGTGCTCTAAGTGGATATTTGGTGATCAAAGTAAAACTGTTTAAGCTGTGAAACATTAGGCAGAGGAAGCAAGTCAACGCAAAGGCAACCGAAGGGAGGCAAGTGGCGGAGCGTACCGTTGGGTTGTCGGACTCTTGGGAGGAAGCCCCGCCGCCGCTGGAGTCTCGAACTGCGGTGTCGATCCGTTGTTGACGTACGGCGTCCGAGGGTGAACGGGGAACGCCGGCGTCTGTGGCCGGGGGCTGCTCGAGCGAGCAGGGCTTCCAGGATCATCGCTGGTAGAAGTCGTTCGCCAGGAGGAAAAGCTCTCATCCCGCAACTGTTGGGACGAAAGGGTGTAAATATCCTTTTTAAATTTCGCTTGTAATATTTATCATTCCACACGGAATGAAACGGATAAAGAGTGTAACAATTTTGTGATTGTTAGTATTTTACACCAAATAGTTTAAATACTGAAATTTCATAGAAGTGTAAATTAATTTAGAACATCATAGCAGCATTCAACAGAAAATTTGTGATGTGTCTTGCTTGAAAGAACAAGCTAAAGGAAGATAGAAAGCATCCTTTGGATAAGTCATAACAAGATCATTAATCATTCCTCAAACATAATTATTATGATTATCCCACAAGGTAGTCAGATAAATCTAAAATTACATGTGAATTTTTCATGTGTGATATTTTTTAACTTGCAGTCTGCACTCTGCAGTTAATTTATCTTCACAGAGCGTGATGCAGTACTCTGGCATGGTGTCAGTAGTGGCAATTTGTTAGACATGCTATATGCTATGCATGATGCAAAGATAGAGGAAGGATAAGATCGATAATAATGTGCCATAGCGTAATATTCACACTTGTACGAAGCTTGCATGTTTGCGAGCCATTACCAACCCCCATCTAGGACCATAGAACTTGGCTTTGGCCCTGGCAATAGAGATTATTTACAAATTATACATGTATCTGATATTAAAATCTTTTTTTTCATGAACCACAGATCACTAACATTGCAGTTTATATGCTTCGCTACAAAAGAAAGTAATTATCAATCACGTTAATTTAATTATGCGAGAAGGAATGATTAAAGAGTTAATGAACAGCACAAACGTTTGTCGAGTAGAAGTATAGGTAAAGTGTCTTGTTTGTTTACCTGCGACGGTTGCCATGCGGGTGACGGCGAGCTGTTAGTGCTACTAGTGGCGGCAAGAGAAGCAATCAGGCTTGCTAGCGCATCCTGGTGGTGATGGTTAGTTGCCGACGAGCTACCCACCCCTCCCCTCAGCGTGGCCGCGTTCCCCTGTTCGTGTTGCTGCCGCATCTCTTCCACCATCGTCGTCAGCAGGCCCGACGAGTCCGTCTGATCGTTTACTCGATTGTTCGCGTGGACCGTCATACCGTCTGGCGGCGTGAGGGGGCTCTGTGTTGAAGCGTTAATCTATTAGTCTCACTCGGTTAGTGTCACTGTCTCACACTAAGCACTATGGTCGGGTGGTTTGCCCATTATAGTACACCAATTAATGTAATTAATATTTCATTATTTTTATGGTGTTAGATTATGGAAAAAAACTCTGCAAGTGATTACTGAAAACATGTAAGCATTGCAATTAGATAACGTCGGTTGTCGACGTTTGCCGTGTGAAGCGATTATTTTTGCCGAGCTATTAGGCGTGACGAGTTATTTCGTTAACCAGAATCACCAGAGAGTATTACTTAGCGACAGACGTACCGATTCATTGAATTTCCTATTCTGTTCGTGCGCCCGTTTAACCGCGACGAACGGCCGTTCTCTATCGAACGAGCTTTCCGATCGCTGCCTGCCTAGCGGACTGGTCCCGCTGCTGCCGGCGATGTACGAGCCGGCCGTGTGCCCGCCGATGGTGCTGTAGTTCCGGCGGATCGACGACGACGACACAGACGACGCCGTCCTGTTCGGCAGCATCGGGGACGCCGGCGCCGAGCCGACGTTGTTCGCCTTGTGCGTCGGCGAGTGGTTGATGTTGATGTGCAGCGGCGTGGTGAAGTCCTCGTCGTCGTCGTCGGCAAAGTGCGTCGTGTCGCTCGTGTAGCCGTCGCGGTGGCTCGCCGACGGGCGCAGCTCGCGGCGGTAGCTGTGCTGCTGCATCGTGCGCAGCTCGGTGATGAGGCGCCGTTCCGACGGGTAGCGGTCCACGCGGATCTGGCCCTCGCGGCGTTCGCGCAGCTTCTGCTGCTGCCGCTGGAGCCACGTCAGGTTGTTGCCGTTGGTCACGCCGATGATGGATCTGTGGCGGAGGAGAATTCGTTGTCAAACTTGTGTACAAATGAAACGGAAGCTTCAAGACAAATTTTAATTTTTGTTATTGCTTCTGTACCAAAGACAGAAAATGTTTGCAAAATTGAATAAATTAAATAGTTATTGAGGGACCTTAATTTATTATTCAAGCTTTAAGATAGACCCAGGGATAGAGGCGGAAAGTGGAGGTAATCCGTCCTACCTATAACCAAAATCTCATGTCTGGAACGTACTCGTGACGAGTGGGAAGTTAAATTGTATGAGACAGACGTTGTAATAATAATAATAATAATAATCTTTATTGTTACAAATGAAGTATGGCCAGGCCTCGTGTGTTTTTTTGTTTGAATTCACGAAGTGGAGACATGAATGCACGAGGGACTAGACCAATCTGTTTCACCAGATGCTTTTAATTGCGGCCATTCAGAGCGGGGTAATTGTGTGAGGGTCAATTAGTAATTGTTTCCTTGACCTACCCGGGTGTTACCGCTAACTCACGCCCAATCATTTGTAGTAGGAAGATTAAAAATACCATTGTTTTCTTTATAAGTAAATAAGATATTATGAGAACGGCTTGCGAGACCATTTGGGTTGGGCTGGTCGCTCCTTCATAATCGGTTTGAAAACTCGGAGCAGTGGGTATGATTGGTCTATCATTGGCACGAGATACTGACCTATCAAAGGCGTAATGGTAATGCAATAGATTGCGGTGTGAAAGGCAGCTATCATTTACAGATTAAGTTTTTACGGTCTGCTCACCACTCATCATATGGGTGATATATAATCGCTTTGTAGTTGCCGGTCTGTCTTGTGTTCGTGTACCTACCTTCTAAGAACACATTGGAAAGAGATTTTCTTGTTTAATTAGTGGCTGCAGCTAACGTATTATTTGTCGTTTTCCTCCCAAATTTCCCACTGAACAGTAAAAAAAAGGTGTGTAAGGAATGTCGGAAGGCGAAAGACAGACGCAAAGCAGTATAGAGTGATTTCCTGTGTGACTGGCAGACTAGAGACTGGATGCTGGAGATCGGACAAATCTTATTTTGCAACGAGATCTTTCGTCTGCTAGTGCTACTTGAACGCTTGAACAGTGAACCCAACTCGGACAAACACTAACGTCTCTAAAAAGTGAAAACGAATGTATTCGCTTCGTACGACAAACCGTCAATTTGTCTCATCCATCGATTAGTCCCCGGTAAATAATTACCATGTTTACCTATCACCGCACTCCCTCGATGGAAGTTTACAAGTACCACGGCGATCCAACTATTCTATTTAATCACCTTCGGTGCTAATTTGGTTTTATTTTTAGTGTTAACACGCAATCTGATGCCAGCGCGGAACAGTCTCACGTGTCCATATAAACACCATCGACGAGCACTGCACTTCGTTGTTGTGCTTTTTTGCGGCGTGTAAAATATCGCCATGTTTCGAGCAAAGTTAGAGACGAAGAAGGCAACAGCAAGTTGTGATTCATACGACATAAGATCAGTGAACTATCTCCAACCGTCGATGCCTCGATAGCAAGACATGATAGTCAAGCACGAGAGAAATAACAAAGTAATATTGTGTATTTTCTTTCTGTTATGGTAAAGCAAGAAACAATTCAAGAAGACTTAACCATAGTTTATCATCAATGATTGGAACTTAGCTTAACTTGATTGAATCAACGACTGGACTTTGCTGGACATTTCAGTTAGCATCTTGTGAGTTCTCAATTCCAGGGCCAAGCCTCCAACATTTCGACTAGGAGGGCCTACTTCTCACATTTTATAAAATCCACGCTTAAATTTGTCGTATCGTAAAACTAATTCAGACCCACACACGAACAAGGGTCCTCGTCTGCTATGGAGTTCCAATCCAACCTTCACTATACGACCATAGATATGCTAAACTTTCAACAAAAAACGTGTATTTTAGATTTTTGCGTGGTAGATTCCAGCAGAGTGGAAGGTGCATACATAAATAGCTTGAAGCTTGGTGTGGCCAGCTATAAACGTGGGGTTTACGCTCATTTTAGTTTGGATTCAAGCCAGTCCAACGCTTTACGGAGATGCTGGAGGATATGTGGACCATTGGCGATTCTAATGCAGTCTTTAATCGCCAGAAATTTCTCAGGTTTAATTATAGTTGTAAAATAGTTTATTAGTTGAAAGATTTCGCAATTAAGATGGCTGATGGACGTGTTTCTTTCTGTTGGTTCGGCATCGGTGTAATTTTCTTGACGCACGCTATAAGCTGATCTCATGCAACGCGATCTGATCGATGCAGCTATAACCTCGCGCGAGCTCAACGCTGTTGTCTTCTGGCACGCCGCGTGCTTTACCAATAAACGTGCGATTTTTTCCGAAAACTGTTCATGCAAACTAATTGGAATAAAAAAACTTTGCCAAATAAGGTGCAAAAAAATTATCACGTTTTTTCCGATCATTGTTTCGAAGACCGATACAATAATGATTGATTCTCACACGTTTCCTTCCCCCTTTAGATTAGGTATGTGATTGGAAAGACAGACCATCGTACCTATTTTATACCCGTAATTTGATGCATGTTTCACTCACATAGGTAAATGAGATTTATTTTTGGAACATGTCAACTACAAATTGGCTCGGGCAAAGTATTTTACAAAGTGATAGTGCGATAAAATCAGATGGCGAATTATATATTTTGCACGTGTTCGATATTACATCCCCCGCAGCGCCGCACTAGATAAAACCGATATCAACTTGAAACATACATTCATAAAGAGGCTGGCATGAAACTCGGTAAATCTACAGTCGAGTTTAAGAGACAGCTTGACCAGGGGCCTATTGGTAACAAACTGTGGATCGTATTACCTTTCACGAAAGCAATACGAACAGAAAAAAGTGCCCCAAGTTCCGTACCTTGTACAAAAACCAGCACGAATAGAAATGTTTAAGACCGATCTGGTTTCGGCGGACAGTTGTTCGGCTTCAAATCGGTAGCAGTGGAATGTGCCTATCTTATATTCCCTTTCCAATTGTCGATTTCGAATGCGTTTCTGAGCCACATCTCGTCTGGCATACTTGCATTATTGAAAGCAGGAACTGTCGTCTGCAAGAGGTCACCAGAAAATTTCAGCCCTTCAATTAAGTTATCCGTTCAACTTCAGGTGACCTTAGATGACCAAAATAAATTGCCAATATTTCGCGACGTCTTCCAAAAGATTAGAAAAAATCTTGCCTTCGTTCTTCAGCCGTTGCCGGAATGCGGTGTCGGGCACGGAAGAATAAATCATACGCACGCTATACAGTACACCTAATCATGGCAATTAATCATTGGCTAGCAGTGACCAACAGATTTTGTTGGATTAACTCTCATTATTCCTGGCGATACATCCATCGGATACACATGGTCCGATGAAGCCTTCAACGTAAGGGCTCATTAAAGAGAATGATAAAATCCCTATGAAGAAGATGATTGGATTGGATTGGCGGACACTCATCCGATTATACCATTATACCGGTTCCAAAAGGACTCATTAGGGGTTATGAACTGGAGTGGATGCCTATACGATTGATTAATCCACGGTCAATGGCAAAAATGAAGAAGCCCAGAAGTTCAGCAAAAAAAAAATGTAAAAAAGCCAAACAGAAGAAAATACTCCCAACCAAATCGAGAAGTCCTTGTATGGGTGACTTGTGAAACATTTTGTGCGCATCCCATGCATCCACACAGCATCCGACGGCTGCTTCCTGGTAATCAATCGCGACCAGAAACAAGTTGAACGCTGAGAGTGCAGCAGAGAGATTCCACGAGTGCGTTTGCATAGAATGTAGTCCAGATATCAAGCGTTGAAATATGTCAATAACAGATCGCTCCCAGTGGCTCGGCGGGCTAAGACGCGCGCACTGGACACTGGACTCTGGTCACTGGACACTGGACACTGAACACTGGACACTGGACACTGGACACATCAGCGTGACCACGCATTCTGCTCAGCCAAGTATCAAGCCAGACAACGTGGCGAGCTCGTTCTTATTAACTTGTCTAGGGCTTCCGAGGACGCGGACGCGAAAGCAGCAATGCGCTCAAGAACTGTTCTGGACGCTACGAGCGTCGAATAGTAATTTATAACTTTAGCCAGGTTTTCTGTAGTTTTTCTCGAAAAGAAACAAAGTGATTAGATGCGAACCGGATTTACTCGTTTGAAAGACACACGACTGTGTGTCTAGCAGCGGCTCGCCAATGTGCGCGTATGTGTAAGAGAGTAGTAGATGGACACACAATGATGTTTTAGCTGCACTATTTGCTTGCCTGCTTACCTTCGTCGTAAGGTCACACGCGGTCGTCGCGTCGATCTACCTTGAGATGTGCTAAGAGTGCATCACGATGCGAATGTATCTCGAGCTAGCTGGCGTTCAAATATTGCAAAATCGCTGCACCTTCTCTCTCAGAAAACCACCCAGCATACAATTTCTGGTTACAAGAAACTAGCGAGAAACACTATCTACTTTAGGTCGTTATTCAAAGTCAAGCAGCTTTTGGAGGTGAACAAAAACAAAAATAAAACAGCATGAAATCAGATATACGATCTGCTTTTAGTTTGAACGATGCCTCGACGCGCTGGCTGGTGAAAAAAATACTAGTGGTGGAGGTGCCGAGTTCACGCTTTAAATAGTCCAGCTTTCGATCACAAAGCGTGGCAATAGTCGCAACGCAATAGACATTTATCGACGCAAATAGCAATACTTTCCATTGATTTATCTAGGAAAAGATCAACACTTCGCCAGCGAAGAATGCAATTTATTTTATTTTGCAACGTGGTAAGTGTTTGGTGAAGGTATATTATTTCTGAGGTCTGCGTAATACTTTAACGACTGTTGCATGTCTATCACTTACGGATCATTAATTATTTTGCATGCATTACGCATGCATCTATTAGGATGATTTTAAATCGACACCAGAGCTCAATGGGCCCAAACCAAGTGCTCCATCTTAACATGAATAATTCGTTCATGGCCGACGCGGGTAGTTTCTGCCGGATATTCGAATCTATAACGAGCAAGTCATGACTTGGCAGGGAAATCTGTGCTTTTTTAAAGCATTAAATTCAGTTTTAATGTAAGAGCTTTATTTTATATCGTAATTTATTTGTTACGTATAGCACCATGGAGACAGACTGGAAAGGTACCATGAATGTTGACTGAATTGGAGCGAATATAGAAAATACACCCTTAGAGTAGGTTATTCCATTTGAAAGAATATTACTAATAGGTAATATTTAATCAAAGCTGTGTTTAAAAATCGAAAGTAATGCTGGTAATAATACCTACTAATGGCAAAATAATTGCCGATTACTAGAGGCAAGAGTTGTAACCAGAAATTGCACAGCTATCTGCAAGAACCATCATTATAATACAAGTTTATGTATTACTTTACTCTTAGTATAATTGGCTGCCTCGGGATCGACAGCTTCTCGATTTTTTTTTCTTTCACTAGCACCAAAGGAAATCCTCGGTTAGAAAACAATTTTATTTTTTTCGTTCCTTATGCGACATGCGAAACGAAAACGCAACCATCTTGCGTGTGAGCATAGGTTTTCGCGACACCGAAATCTACAGAGACGTCGACGTCAGCGACACAAATATTTGCTAATGGAACGCCAATTACTCAGCACCAGCAGAACGCTTCTGTTTTGTTGCCCGTAGCCACGTGGCTTTTGTTTCATTTTGACCTACACCGTTTCACGCTCACAAGAAAAATAAACAAGCGTTTCTGCATCGCCCTATATTTCAGAATGCAGCGCAATGCTTCGGGATTTTTGGCATGGCCAACGTAAATTATTTTTCCAAGGCATCTGTTCCTCTTTGCGTTCGCTCTCAATCTTTACTCGGTGTTTATAGATCGGTTGCCTCGTATTCATGGCGACTACACAAGGCAGTTAGATCCACTGCTTCATCAACAGACCAATACTTAACACCCTTCTTCAGTTTTGATAGCCGACATTTGCTATAGTTATTTCTGATTCGATGAAAGGAATAAAATCTTTTCATCTCGCCGTTATTTCAGTAAATGACTTCCTGGAGCCAATTGATTAGTGACGCCACAAATAACTGGTTGATTGGACTCACGAGCAGCAGAGGACGAACGGAATGAAAAATTGCGCGTGCACAAAAATAGCTTTTTATACCATCAGTGTTGATGGATTGCTAACTAATTGCGAAGACGACAAATTTCCGGGCGAGTAGAAAAATTAGCCACGTTTGTTTGATCTCCACGTTCCCAGCTGATAGCGAAGATGCATTTTGTCATCCTGCAGCGACATCGGCAGGCGGCATTGATCCACGGACAACCGGCACCGAGGCCTCCGCGTGAAAAATGCAATTCGTTACTTTCACAGTGCAATCACGTCTATATTTAGAGATTCGCCATAAAATCCAATGAGAACTTGCACAGACTTTTACGGTTGGCGACTAATTTATTTTCTCTCACCAGCTTTGTGAACAAATTACATCGAGGAGCTCGTAATCTATCACCTACGACCTGTCGATGAAGTTGAAAGGGGCACACTGCGCAAACGTACTATGTAAATGACATCTGAACAAGGATGTGGCGAGTAATTCCCATCATCTCGCCGCTTCACACGGCAACGGAGACCGCGCGGATTTGCTTGTTCTGACCTGGATTCGTGGCAGTAGGGGGCGCTTAATATGGTCATCATCGGCCAGCCCTGGTCCATCCTGGGCACCGGCCAGTCCAGACAATCTGTTCTCTTCGTTCTCAGGACATTTCTCAGGCCGATCGACGTGAATTGTTTCGAAACATCATCGCCAAATTAAAAGAAACTTCTCTCGAATTGAGCTTGTATGGAAGCTTTGATGCAAGGTCAAGTAACTTGCAGCCGAAATCGTATACGTGGACACTGGATTTAAGGACATGGCCAGTGAAAGACGTTTTGCGTAGGTACTTACGACATTCCTGCATTGCAGGTCAAGCAAAACAATAATTTTATAACCGAAGCCTCAAAGTAATTCGGGTGCAATTAAAAAAAACATCATCTATGTCTACGTTTTCCAGTACTTTAGTACCGTTGATGATCAACGTTTTCCTAACATGAAAGTGCTACAAGAATAATTGAATCAGAACTGCGTGAAAGATTTCCGCCCACTATTTGGACTGCAAGGATATCTATTCTGAAATCTTCCTGTGGTTCGGGCGTATCGCGAGACAACGTTGATTAAATTACGGCGATGTTTCAAGGAAAAGTAATTGCCAACTTGGCTGGCAAGTGAAATACCTGGAAAACTTGACCACCAAGCTAAAAATCGACTAGAAATGAATTTAATTGCAGGATGCCAGCGGAGATAAAATATTATGCAGAGTGATTTCTAGGAGATATCGGGGTGGTGATAAATATGTCACATAAATGGAAAACCGATGTTCTCTCTTTCATTGGTCGAATCAGATCAAGGACCAATGCGTGGGACTCGAGTTGAGACTCGAGCGTTGACAGGGGAAAGTTGAAAATAGTTTTTACAATAAAAAGCGGTAATATGATCTTATAGACTGTAGCTAAGAGTGCAGACAATGAAGCGGTATGCTTTACCATGGTAAAGCGACACGTGCATAACTCGGCTTCAGAGTGTTCTCATGCCGATGATTTAATCAATTATTCCATGGCTGCATCGGACCACCACGAAGATTGATTTGCAATTAGCATAAAAATCCTAGGAACGTGATTCGATTAGTTCGGTATAATAAAAGGTAATGCTAATTTACGATCTGTGATGATGTCTTGCTCACCAAAGTGTATGCTAGGATCTTCTCCAACGTCCTTTTCCCCACTTGTGCACAATGCGGGACATTAAAGAGAGTTACATCCTTTGACGTGATATGCTAATTCTGTTTGCTTACTGGTAATGCGGATTACACTCCATGAGCAAGACGGAATGTCGGTACATCTGCGGGAACGAAACTCAAAGAATATGTTTAACAATTCCATTCCAACTCGCATACAGATGTGCTGTCTGTGCACATTATAGGTTAAAGGTAAGTCACCGTTGTTCGAAAGAAAGAATGAAAGGCACCGGATGATAAAATAGTAAAAGAAAAACTCGCTTTTGACATTTCATCCCATGTTTAACCTCCATCGAGTGTGAAAACAGCATTTATCAAGATGAAAACATCAAAACGTAAAAAAAGTCAACGAGCGAAGACGAGACGAACGATGGTCGTTTTGAAAAAATAAAAACAAACCCAGACAGTTCACAAATGCGAATCGAGACAGGATCTTCCTCTTGTTCTTTATCCGTTTCTGCCAAGTCACGAATCGCGAGCCAAGGTACTACGTGGTGCTGGTCACAATACTCACTATATGTATCGTGGTGCCAAATGTCCCCCTACAATGGACCCTGCCAGCGCATCTTCAGAGCTTGGGCCCCACACCTTTGACAGGGAGTAGAGATTCATGCCGATAAAGGCTTAAGAAAAAAACTGGCCCCGTTAATACATTTCAGCAGAGCGACACTTCGATACCAGCAGAATTTCATAGCTTCAGCGTTAATGTATTAATTGTCATCAATCATCAATAAATGAGATTTTTATGGTGGCACTGGCAGCGTCCACCAGTAAGAAATGGATGATGGTAGAGATAAGAGAAGCAGGAAAATGTGAAACCGAACCGGCACACTAATTCGCGAGTAGCTCCGGTCCGGTCGCAAATATTACCTGCCTCGACCTTCCATCTTCCATCTTCATACGAAAATTCTCTACAACTCTCTATATAGAGAGCGAGATGAACAGTGAAAATAAGTTCAAAATCTGCACATATATTTTGAGTGAAGCAACCCTTTTGACCAACGTATACAATTAGTACCACTTGAGTGCCGTAACGGCCGCAGACGCACGCACTTCCTCAACGACAGGCAGGCGGCATCGTGCAACGCAATTATCAATCATCATGAAGGCAGAAGCTGCACTCGTAATCTGCGCCCATCTCTATAACAGTCTCCCGACGGGGACCGAGTTCAATGCTCATTGCTGACCGGACTCGATCGCCGACTCGGACACACGAGTTTACTCAAATCATTTACATATTTCAATAGCTCCTCTGTATTTGCTTCGTCATGAAAACCCTAATAAGGAAGCTAACTTTTACAACAAAAATTTGTTATGATGAACCATAAAAATCTTGTGCGGCGCGCATAAAATGTTGCCACGAAGATTAACAAAAATCTCATTGTCGGCATACGAATTTAAATCCTTGTAGCGAGGTTGTAAAGCCGCGTATAAAAGCTTGCTTGCGAGATGCCCAGCCCGCAATGAGATATTTAGGTTATTCAAAAACATCTGCACGAATTCACGATTCCTTTGACCGGAAAAATCCTCCGAAACGCGTGATATATGCGCGCAAAAAGTGTGCAGACTCTAAAATATGACACATGTTCCGAAGTGAGGTGTCTAAAATCAATCAAATCGCTATCGTGACATTATTTGCGATGCCAATCTCGCGCAGATGGTCACAGGTAGGTAGGACGGGATTTACGGCCTAGTTCACAGAACGCATGTGAGGCCAGGCCAGCAGAAGTGAACATGATACCACATCGATGCCTACTCATGCTAGATACCACTGCAGGTCTCCCCGCGCACTCTGCTTGTGGTTGTGGTTGCGTGGCTATTTATTGGTGGCCACAATATATATGCATGTAATTACAGTTGACGAGGTACACACTCGTTCATTCCAAGAGCCTTCGGCCTTAGTTATCGACGTGGATTGGGACATATCGACAGCCTTAATCATCAAGGTGTTGGCGGGGTTTTGAAATGATGGATTATTTTATCATCACCTTATATATAACTGAACTTGTAAAATATTTTAGGGCCACAATTACCCGTCTAATAAATTGGTTTGACGAGGCAGTAAAATTTGTTAGTTGAGTATCTTAATTGATTCGGATCGTTAAAATATGTAATTAGGAGCATATTCACGCGATAGATTTTAATTGAAAAAAGGAGTTTAAGCCCTGACTGGTATTTCGTAAGTCACACACCTAATTGACATTAATTGGATAATTGGGTCATGTTTGTATAGGAAATTAATGGGATCAACGCCATCGCAGGTCGATCTTGAATTATACAAGCTGTGCCGAGTCCATAACAGCTTCCAACGGGATTAGCAGGTAGCCCGCGGCGACCAGAGGGGGATGGTGGTTGATTTGAGGGTTGATTGATTGATTGCTGCTCATCACTCACCCGTCGTGGAACTCTGGAGACCGCGGCGAGGTGCTGCTGCTCCCGTTCAGGTAGTCGCTAGTCGGCGACGACAGCACCTCGGCGTCGATAAAGTCAAGCGGCGGCGACGTCAGCGGCGACGTCGCCGTCGGCGTCTTCCTCGTCGCCGGCCGCGTGTCGAGCACCGGCGGCGTCTTGTAGAGCGGCGACGCGTTCGCCGAGCCGTTGTAGTGCGGGGCGACGCGCGTGGGGTCGTCACCCTTGTTGAAGCTCGCCTTGCGCACCAGACTCGGGCTGGCCAGGCCCAGCGGCATCTGCTTCATCATCGTGCCGTTCTTCGGCTGGTGCTGCGGGGTGGACGACGCCGGCACGGGCCCGTACGTGAACGGCCGGCTGTCCTGGCGCGCGTGATAGGGGATGTTGTCCGGGTCGACCTCGGCGTCGATGAAGTTCACGTCCAAGTCGGTGAACACTAAACCACCGGCGCCGTTGCTGGCACTGGTACTGGCACTGGTACTCGCACTGGCACTCGCCGTGTCCGTCGTCGCACTGGCGTGGCCGTTGTGCGCTCGATGCGCGGCCCCGGCGCCGGGGTACGAGCCGACAGAGGCGGAGCGAGGCACGGTGCTTACGTCACCCGGTTCGCGCGGGTAGAACGGCGAAGACGACGCATGAAGGCCGTCTTTTTGTCGTGATGCTAATGAGGAGGTTGTACTGTAGTGGTGGTGATGGCCATATGGGGCAGAGGATGGCGTCGGCGGCAGGTCGGGGATGTTCTCGACGGTGAGGAGCATATCGTTGAGCAGCTCGTCGAGGGCGCGGTGGTGGTCGGCGGGGGAGATCGGCGGCGGCGAGCGGTGGCCGTTGCAGTTGGGAGAGGCCGACTCGTTGGACGTGTTGTTGTTGGACGTCTTGTTGGGGTGGGCGGCGAGTCCGTTGCCGGCCGACGAGATTCCCGAGTCCATCGAGACGGTGTGCGGACTCCCGATGACGGCGGCCCCCGAAGAGGTGGCTTCTCGCGTTACGGACGCGCGGTCGGCAGCCTCCTGTTGCTGTTGCTGCTGCTGTTGAAGCTGCTGTTGCTGTTGCTCCTGTTGCTGCTGTTGCTTCTTGGAGATCGTTGCATAGATGGATCCGTCCAGAGGACCGTACGTGTGGTTCAATTCAGCATCATCTCCATCTGCAAAGAGAGCGAAAGACGTTACGTTGGGCTGCGGCGTAACAGTAAACGTAATTCGAAGGGAGTTGTATAAGGCTCTGCGGTTAAGGAACAGGTCTGCAAGAGCACAGTCTATAAATTAATGTAATTTTTATGATTAGTAAGAAATAGAGGTGATCTTGAAATGAAACGAAAGGCTGCATCGACCTTAAATGCAAGTTTACTCGATAAAGGTCGCGGTAAGAAAATCTTGCAGTCCATGCAACTAAAAATCTGTCGGGTCTTTGTCGACTGAAGATGGCACAAAACCAGAGGGAAACAGAAATTTGGCACCTGTCGAACACGACAGAAATGTTTAAAAATGAATTATGTTTCAAAACAAGCACTGCAGCGTCACTTCAGACTGAAATAGCACGAATACAGCGAATACCCATCATTCCTAATCAAGGAAAAATTACCATTATTCATTTTCCAGGTGCAATTACCACATTATAGAAAATCATTGCAATTCTGAACGCTTTCCATTCCGCATTTATAATCAATTTACTAAATACCAACGACCTTATCGATAGACATCACGAAATAAGTACATACTGCACACGTACAGGCACCGACGCGGTGTTTGCGCATTTAACGGCCGTATTCGATGACCTTATAGCCATTTACGTGGCCAACCGATTAGAACCCACACGTTCTCCGAACGGACCAGTTGAAATCGTTCTGCAAGAGTACACACACACCCTCCCGAACGCTGCAGCACAGACCTGCCTTGCTGTCCGCTACAAGATCGAGTCACCTACGCGTCCTCCCAGTCGCAGTGCTGGCTACCCACACACTAATAAACACTCTCGGCACATCCAGTATTGTTGTCGACTGATCTGCCAGTCTGCAAAACACGGCAGAGACCCGCCGAGTGTGGGCCGCATCGCGTGTGACGTCACATTGGAGGGATAACGAGGTGTTTTCACGATCCGGCGGTGGGGAGAAAGGGTCAATTCTCAATACCCATACAAGGTAACTCGTTCAAGGTAATTCTAACTCTGCAGCGAGGCGGCTGCTGCTGCTGCGGCGGCGGCGGCGGCGGCTGCTGCGGATGCTGTGGATGCTGTGGATGCTGAATGCGAAGATGATGGTCGTGCAGACGCAGTGTTCTTCGACGTTCTGCGGTCATGGCGATGGATTAATGCGCGCTGCACGACACATTCTCGCGGCATTGATATGTTGATAAACAAATTTGCATCAATTGAAATGTGGCTCGAAGTCAATCGGATGCTAATTGACCCGGCTTGATTGGATCATTGACCATACCGCGCTAGAGCAAAGGGCACAGTCTAATTGCATATAAGTCTCTAGCATTGTCTTACCCTTCCTAAAGGTTCTTATTATTTATTCTCTTTTGTTTCAAAACATTGTGTGCCCAAGTAGGATCTCTATTTTAGGGACTTATGGTCGGTAAACATGAAACCGTGGCGGTTGGAGTGGAAATCTCAGCCAATTTCCGCAAGAAAACTTTCCCAACGACCGGAACCCATGATTTTCCTCTGCAGTGGGCTTTCCGAAATTTCCTGCACGCGACTTTGAACAGCTGCGACTGTTCAGCGTTGAGTGTGGTTAGTTGAAGAATGCTTGTTCTCATTTCTTATCCGAAAAGATCGCAGTTGTACTACGTGATGAAACTATGCCAAATATCCGGAATGACACAGGCTTATGCAAATAGAAAGGAACTCTGAATACTTGTAGGCATCCATGTAAATATTTAGAGGTAGGATACGGCGAAGGTAATACGGTTGCAGGTCGCGGAGAGGAATCTATCGTTGCAACATCACAAATTAACATCCGTTGCGGTTGAGAGAAATTTTGAAATTGACAATCAAGCGGTAATTATAACGTTGAGTAGTTTTTACGCAATTCAAAAATAGAACCGAGCATTTGCGCAATGTGGAGTAAACGACGTGGAACAATTGGACGCCTCCGGAAACTGCTGGCATCTGCTCGCGTCGCGCATCAAGTTCAAGACTCGAGCCTTGCAAACTGTCTGAGCGTCACCGGGAAACTGTCATGCTCATGCAAAACTCGCCGCGCTGTTTGCAGGCCGCCTAGCTCGCTCCCAGCGCATTCCGTGACCTGCCCACGACATGTCAATACACTTGACAGCCGCAAGTCCGAATAGGTAATCCTCCTGCTGTCGTCAGGTGCGTGTTTAGCGGCGAAACAATAACAGCCCACCGGCTGTACAACGCACGACATAACAAGTGCCAATTAAAACTTCACCGGCTCCGCAATGTTATCCAAGAGTTGTTCGGCGATTTGCCGAGGGGTGTCCGTTGACACGAGCAATGGAGCGAGGGAGGATAATGCCACGCGGGTGATTACATATCAAGTGACAGCTTAACTTACACCGTTGGACGTGATTGGTTCCTTTGCGCCCCGAACACAAGAGTTGTTTAAGAAAAAGAGGCGATCACTGTTTCCCCTTTGAACTGGAGCAAGGATGTTGAACACGGAGAAGACACCCGCCAACTGAATACAAATATCACCGAGCCAGCACCAGCGACGGCGGCGTCGGCGGCGGCGTCGGCGGCGGCAGTGTGTTCCTCTCTGGTTGCTGTCGAGCAGTGCTCAGAGAGGGTGACGGAAATACACCCACTAGATGGAAATAGACATGGAGAGGCACGAGCCTCGTCGATGCGACGACGCGATGACGACGACAAAAAATATTATAATAAATTGAGATGCTTTTAATAAATTTGTGTTGGCAATAGTAGGAGATATTTCTCAAGTGATACATTGCTACAGAGACGATCGAACTAATTGCATGGTAAAGCATGGAAGTTGGTCATCGTCGGGGACAGAGGACCACAAATCGTAGCGTGGTTAGCTGGCACGATTGGGTATTTCATTCGGCGCCGGTTAAACAGTTGCCCTGTATCTAAATGGTGTCGTTTTATTGGCGAAGGAGGGAGTTTATCAAAATGGTAAACAGGTGTTGGAGCCAAAAGTTAACAGAGAGATGACAGCCAATGAAATAATTCGAGTACAATGCAATTTGCATGGCTAAATTAGCTTCAATTTAGCCATGGCCAAACGGTATGGGACAACGCTCCTAATAATTGAGTACGTAATCAGGATATAGCGGATGTGAAATAAGTCTAGAGTTCAATCACACGAGGCAGTTTTGATTTTTGAAGGGCTTCTTAAGGCCATTCGAACATGATAGGGGGCAGCGATTAAAGAATATTGCTCAGAAACGAGAAAAAAGTTTCCCGAGAGCTTGTATAGCATTTCACAAAGAAAACAAAGTACCGGGAGGAATTTTTTCACAGCTATCTGACAGGGAAATCAAAGCCGGCGAGCAAAGTGCATTTTCTTCAGCCGCACGTCAAACGCTTTGCAGCTTGTAAATCGTACTGACGCGCGAAACAATCCATCAGTCTGCGAATTAAAATCACAACAGACAAATTGCAGGCACTCCTTGCTCTTATTACTCGCGTTGCATTAGATGCAGAATTTGTTCACCGTGCATAAACATGGTAACGTAACAACGCACGGTAGAGCGTGATCCCATACAAGGAGACGCGAAACCCTATCGCATATCATTAATAAGCGTTCTCCACCCAGGAGATAAATACAGATTTGCATACCTGATTCGGTTATGATATTTTGCCGTGGCGTTCGGAGCCATTTTGAACCTGCTAATGTGTATGATTTAAACATCAAAATGTGGGCGGCTTCGGACCGCACTTGCGGTTATACAACTGCAGAGAAACTGCGGCCTTTTTACGACCGAATAAAACGTTATGTTTTTTCATTTTATTTTTCAAAAGCACTTCATGTGCGAACGCCTGGAACCAACAACGATTGTTGCGTTTCGCTGCGGGCACCGCCGCGAATGTCGTCGGGCTGTGATGTTGAGTTGCAGATGCAGAGACACGGCATACGAGTGCTGGGTGGTGGACAACTAGCAAGCTTGCAAACTCTTATCCCAGCGTAATAATTAATAACAGCATGCGAAATCAAATCAAACCCTGCTCGATAAGCGCAAAGCCCACCTCACCTTGGCCGTGTCAAAGTCAAGAGAATTAGACTATAATTTATTATTCGTATGATAGTGAAACATGCAAATCATCGGCTGGTGCCTACACGTCAATTTCTCGCAGCAACCAGTCACAAGTCACTGCCAAAACAGGCCATGCAACGAACTCGGCGATTGTCCGCATACGTTGCCCGTGGGCAACAGCTTGTTTTTTTTACACCGAAAGCTCCATCCGTGAGATCTGAGATGCCACTTTAATTGGTTATTTGCTCTTTGGGGAACCTCGCCCGTGGTTTATAACTGATAAAACCTACTTGTTTATCATATCAGGATAATGACCGTGCAATTTCCGCGCTCCTCTTTGCACTGCTACTAGTTGAGCGGCGCAGTGCGCCGAGAAAATCGGTATCGGGTATCGGCATTCTGCTTGTCGCCAGGCATGGTGATCAAGATGTGGCGATGGAGGTGCCGTGTTCGGCGTGTTGGTTGGTCGTTGGTACCGATGGCTATCGCGAATATCGCCCTGCAGCAGCAGCAGCAGCAGCAGCAGCAGCAGCAGCAGCAAGCTGGAGGCGAAGACGACCGAGCCAGCGCTGGTGTTTGCCGGGCTGCGCGTTTTTCAGCCCAGGGAAACCGGTCTGGCGAGGGATCTGGACCAACGGCAGGCCGTCGTGCATCATTTCATCTTATTGACCGTCGCCTTGCGCCGCGGCCGCATTGGCTGAGTGTCTATTTCTTCGCAAGGTCGTCGCAAAAAAAAATGCTAATCGCTCCAAACGTATAATATCTATTATTAATGTATTTTAGTGAAATGCCTAAATTTACACGTTAGAAATGACGGTACCTTGAAAATTTGGCAGCTAAATATAACATTTGGGAGTCTGGCGATGGTACACCTGACTAACAGTCCGGCGTCAATAGGCAAGATTATAAATAACATTTATTTTAAGTTTTGTAATAAATTCAAAAAAATGTGTAGTATCTAATTTTGCTTCCCGTGAAACCGAATATGAAAATGAGGGATTGATAATAAATAACATTGTTTGAAGGTTTGAATGTTGAGGCAATATTTCGTTTCCTTTGTACACTTAGGCTCTGGTTCTACCTTAGTTATAACCTGAATTATGATGGTGATTTATCAACCCGGTAATATAATAACTGTGGTAATAATATAATTAGAGTAGTAATTAGCTTTTGACGTTCATCATCTTGCAGATACTAGCAGAGAATAAAGGCAATTATTTCGAATGAAGTATTATATTGCGATGCCCGACGAGATGACAAGGAGAATAATACTTCACGCAATACACAAACGTAACGCAAATGGTCTAACTCACAGGGTAAGCCAAAGTCCGAGATATCATTTTAATTAGTTGTACAAGTTAATTGCTCACTGGCGTCTGCAAGATTCCCAATTAAAATCGCCAAGTATCACTGAAAAGATTGAAATGACCTCCCAATCTTCCAGTTAAATGATCATTAATTTCCCTTCTCACAGCTAAAATTTCTCACATTCCATGCACATGTCGTATTTGTTTGTTCCATTCGAAAAGATGGATAACATTGCAACATGGCTATCGTGTATATTGTCTGTCATGTTTATAGAATCGAGCTGACAGCGCATTTGTCAATGCCTGTCTCATTTAATTAATGTGTTCCATTCGACTGCTCTATGAGGAACCTCTTACATCATCCGTGATGTAGACATCAGGATTCAGGACATCGCCATCCCAATATGACCAGCCATTGATTTGCTCCATTACTTGAATTGTGAAGCATTAAAAAAACCAAAAAAAAACATTGCACACAAATAATCCAGCATAGCATTCGTTTATATCTCGACTATTTCCTGGAGTAGCTCACGGCATACGTCTTCCCCTTCTGTTAATGAACTCAAAAACCGAGGAGGATATTTAAAAAAAATAATAAAGAAGCTCATCTCAGATGAAAAGGCGTGATATATTCCAAGCACCAACAGTTAGAATCCAGCGCGCGTGGCGGCGAGACTCAATACTTCATTCACAGGGCCGGATATTAGTGTTTTTATATACCCCAGCCGCGTTGCCACACAATGATATTCCACCGTTCGTCTCCAGACACCCCTTGTCGACGATCTCCACCAAGCAAGGCGTCGCCTGCCCTGCCGAAAACAAGTGTGTGCCTTGACACCGGAGTGGCACACAATCTGTCCCGGCTCACACACGAACACGGCGCACACGACGTCGCCTCGCGTCGTTACGTGCAGATAGGAGCGTCTCTTGTGCCACACGTCGGCGTCGGCGTCGGCGTCGGCGTCGGCGTCGGCGTCGCGACCTGTCACTTGGCCGTCCCCGCCTTGTCAGGGCGTCGCGATGCAGCAGGGTGTGCGATCTCGCGTACGACAGCGAGAGCTGGTTTTAAGCCGCCGATATATCAACGTTCATCTTTCAATGCGTCTAATTAAAATTAATTGTGCGACATTTCGCCGGGTTTGCGCGCTCGCTTGAAAATAATAAAACGCGGACTCGTGTTCGAATTAGTTCGCGACCACTTTGGCGCCCTTTCACCCACGCAAATTGACGAAACAAACGATGTTTATTTTACAATTTTCCTTTCGGGCATGACTTTGAGACTGAGAAATTTACTAACGTGTCAGCGGAGCGCCGGTTCAACGCCGCCGCATTCGAATCTGCGCGATAAATCTCAGAGCCCGTGATACTTATAAAATAATAAACATGTTTTAATATGGCTTCCTGCACGATTTAAAGATGCTTTTATCTGTAGAGTAAAAAAAAAAAATACTGGCGGGCTTAAAAATTCTATTTCCGATTCGCCGACGGCCGACGCCTTCGACGCCTTCGACGCGTTGCGTCGCGACGCTGGGCGAGCGTCGGTGATTTCGCTTTACATCTTATTTTAAGCCCTGGCGGTCGCGCCAGCGGATGACGAGACGCAAGTCTGACGAAACCGCCCGGTGTCTGCCGCTGCCAAAACAATGGGCAGGGGGCGCGCGCGGCGCCGAGGGGCCGGGGGGGGGGCTATCACCCTTGAACCCACCGCATTAACCTGTCCACCCTTTCGGCCGCAGCACCCAATTATAGACTACAAACACAGTCACACTCAGTTGTGCCACGAGATTTATGTGTTATAATTGGCTATAGAGTAAGAAAGAGAATTTATTTGTCAAGTAAGAGATCATTAAATTTCAAAGAGTTGCTGCTCTTGGCCAATTTAGAATGATTTACTTGATATCACCAGAGGCATTATTTTTATTTCCTGGCCTACAGTGTTGGTTTATGTCTCCACCATCATAATTTGTGTTGATTTTGTTAGTATGTTGTTTTTTCGTTAAATAAATACTATTATTATCCTCACCTGTGCCGAAGTAAATCTATTATGAAGGTTTTGGATCATTGATTTACTGATTCTCAATATAAAAAAAGGTTTTTGTAAGGGAATAAAAGTAGGGAGGACTCACCAACGGTGTCTTCGGTGTCGGTGTCGCCATCTAACGGAGACTCGGCCAGGCTGAGGTTCTCGTACGAGTCCCACCGAGTGACGGGGTCGTCGCTGTGGTCGACCGTCACCGCGGGGGTGGGCGCCGGGGAGGGGAGCCGCACCTCGGGTGTCGGCGAGAAGTGGAGCTCGACGGCGCCGTCCAACGGGAACCGCAGGTCTGCAAGCAGGGCGACGAGTTAGGTTCACTCGCTTTAGCTGGGTTCTGCAGCGGAAATTGGTTTCTCACAGCTAAATGACAATTTTACGTCGTTTATCAGCTCTTTGGGGTAATTCTAACTTCTTCTACAGTTTGAATAGAAAATGTAAACTTCAGATTATCAGTTAAATGGAAGAATATATGTAAAACCACATCACATGTCAAGTAAAAATACAACCCGTTGATGAAGCTACCAAGGCATTCAATCAGGACCTGTATTACTGGTATTACTATGTCCGAACATGATTAGTTTTTAATACTTTATCTAAGATTTGCGTCTTCTACTGTTTTGAAACGAGTTTTCAAAGAAATACTATCAAAATTGTACCGCTTTCGGCTGCATTATCCAAGTTTTTTGGAGAAAGTTAAATTTCAGACACTGTAATGCCACTCTTCTGAAGCAATTTAGCAGTAAAAATGCTCGTATCGACATGTTCGACCTAAATTCTAAGTGAACGTCTCCAGTGTACATCCGCAACCGCCCAACCGTAACGCACCCGTGCACGCCGCGTCCAGCTCCTGCCGCGTGAAGCTCAGCGTGTAGTCAGAGACTGCGCAAGTGTGAAACTGGCACGCGAACACGAGCTCCCGCTGCGGTCGCTCGGCGACGCCGCCGCCGCCGCCGCCGCCGCCGACGCTGCTCGTGGGCGTCGGGCTGCGCGTGGGCGAGTCGGGCGACGGAGGCGGTGGCGGCGTGTAGCGGTGGTAGCACTTGACGAGGATGTCGCCGCGCAGCTTGAGCCCGCGTCGCTGCCGCTCCGCCGCGACGTTCACCGTGAACTGGCGCGTGCCCGCAGCGACGCCGTGCACGCCCGACGTGTAGACGGGCACGAGGCCCTCGTAGACCTTGAGGAATGCGCGGCAGCCGGCGCCGGCGCCGTCGCCTTCCGACTCGAACGACGGCGCGCCGAGGACGGTGACGTGCGTCAGGTAGAGCGGCGCCGAGTTGATGCGGATGCCGCCGGAGAGGAGGCCGGAGAAGTACTCGACGTATCTGCGGGCAGGGAGCGAGTTGTCTGTGAATTGGGGGCGGTTTGATTGTTTTCAAGGTCATTGTGGAATTTTCCGACACGGCTCCTCCATATTTTATACAGAGCATTTTGTTATTTAAGAAACTGCCTGACCAATTGGGTAAAATACAGCACACAAATATTCATTTCTTTGGAACCACTCATTTTAAATATTACGCTGCTCTGAATAATACAAATAATTGTATCCAGTTCTCTATGGAAGTATTTCAGTAATCAGTATCGATCATGAAGTTTTTTCTTTGTCAGAAACTTTTCAGAAATATTTCTGCTTAGCAAGCTTAAGCAAGCCTTAAACTTATTGAACTATACTAAAACCTTATTTGAGAGAGTGCAAATTAGAGTTCGGATGTGCCCTTTGGGAAGCCAAGTGTAACATCCTTACCCCCAAATGCCAGAATCAGTGCCGTGCAAAATCCAGGCTAGCACCAACTGCTTTCCCTCGATTACCGTGCCCAGCCCAGAACTGTTACCTCTTGTGCGACGGCTGTTCCACGTCCCCGATCTTGTCGTTGAGGAACCGGTCCATCGCGAACCGGTCCAGCGCCTGTTCCGCGCTGCCGCAGATGCTGGAGTAATGCATGTAGGCGGCGATCACGACACCTATCCGCTCCTTGCTACCCCTGCAACACCACAAGACCACTCAGCTCGGTGTGCGCAGAAATCGTGAAAATGTTAATAGCCATGGCAATTTCCTGCTGTGAATGTTAATAGTTCAGCGATTTCCTGCTAGGTCGACCACAAGACATAAACAATAAAGCATCGCAACCAATTCAGCATACCATTCAACTATTTTTGTTGTAAAATACCACATGACTCCGACACATTAGCTTAACATCCCCGGATTCACCCCCATGCCCCGGATGGGGATCGTTCAACCCCTAGTTTGTGGCGAGCTAAAAATACCCTTGCTTCTGTATAGTATGACATGGTTTGACACCGTCTCGGCGTCAAGGGGTCACGCGTGCGAGCCGCGCACGCCACGGCGAGATTGGCTGCAGCTGGTCGCGCAGATGGCGGCTTAGGCACGTGTGTCTGCCCACGTGGATGGGAAAGTGATCGTCGGGGACGAGCGGTATAAGGGATAAGGCATAAGGGCAAAGGGGGTGGTGACCCGTGTCTGGGAATTTGCTTTCAGCAGGCGTGGCTGGATTTGGCAAAATTATAAGCCCCGAGATGTATTTGCATAAGGAATTTAGAGGTGGTTGGTCGAGTTTTAGGGGGTGAATACTAGGTTTAGTGGGTGCGAGCTGAATTTGAGAGGTAACATTCTATTCTAGTTGGAATTCAGAGTTCAAGGGATTAGTCTAATTGATATGATTGAAATGAGTAATTTTGCCCTGTGCCTCAAAAGGGCGGCAACTGTTTTGGTGTGTCTCTACTTAACATCGAAAATGATTTGATTTCAGAGGAAAGTAAGCAATATTTTCCAAGGCAGATCGGTTATTTTTCTCAGTTTTCTGCGTAATTAGAAACAAAACGACGTCGCTGTAGCCAGTATATTAAGCACATAATAAAACCACACCTCCACGTCATACGTCTACGGTATACTTAGATTTTTATTGGCTTTTCTCCTTGCCTGTCTGGCTAACACTGACTCACTATTAATACTTAAGTATTGTGTTGTATTATACACTTGCCCTGATGGTATCATGCATGCTTGCTAACTCACATGATGAATCTGTTTTTAACTACTGGCCACATCGCTAGTCATTTCAGTGTTTTAGAATGATAATTGAATTTCCTACAAATTAGTTCTTAAAATTTCATACCAGTGATTTTTCAGTTCAAAATTATGTAAAACGTACACTTTCCTCTTATCAGTCCCCATGGATACGGTAATTATCGGTTGATTACCAGTAGTTTTGATTAGAGTAGGCACCAACGAAAATGAATGAAACTATAAATTACTGACCAAACTTTAAACATAGATTTATCAATTAAAATTAGGGCCAAGTATCCACTTGAGTTGCATTGTGACAGATGGCTTATAGAAATGATACACCATATCAAATTAGATAGTTCAACTTCTTATCATCTGAGGCCAATTTATAAATTAGCCACATAGATTAGTTAAAATAATTATCTGTGTTCCTATCTTCAATGATCGCAGGTTAAGGTATTTGTCAATAAAAACCAATCATTCCCGATATGTAATCAACGTAAACTGACCATGAAAGTTCACTTTGGAAATGCACACTGAAAACATTTTCCACGCGGACCAGCAGTGCTGTGCATTGGAAAAACTTTTACAACTGGGATATTGAAGACCAAGTTTTGCACTACACTTTCTCGGCGTTACACAAAGCTATTCTGCCTGCTAATAACAACTATCAAGGGTCTAAAATATATAACTCGTGTCTTTTACTAATCTATGCCGGTTAGTTTTCAGAAAAACTATTTTTAATGTCTGGGACTAGAGTTTATCAAGCAGTCAGCATAAAGCTTTGCGAAACGTCCGGAAAAGCTTGAGTTTGGTAGCTTTGCACTAAATAACCCAGTTCTAAAGATTTTCTAAAGTATAACAGATTTTATTTGGAGAACAAAACGTGTCGAGGCAAGGAAAAGGCAGTGAAGCGCATCGCTTGCAGATGCTGTACCGGTGCCGGTGCCGGTGCCGGTGCCGGTGCCTTTACCTGGCGTGTATGACTGCAATGCGGTGCGAGTCGCCGCTCAGCCACGAGTCGATGTCCTTGCAGACCGTGCAGAGCCGCTCGAGGGGTGGCGCGAGGTCTGGGGGCCAGCCCAGCTCTCGCACGCGTTCCTTGTGCTGGTTGCGCGCTGCCCTCCGCGGTTCAGACAGGTTGAACACCTGAACAGTGCACGACCGTCCGGTTACAAACTCTGCTATTGGGGAACATCCTCCCTGTACAACAACCTCTGCTCTTGGGACACAACCTCACTGGATAACAACCTCTTGTATTGGGGTTCAAACTCCTTGTACAACCGTCTCTGTTCTGGGATGCAGCCTCCCTGGTGCCAGGGTTGAATAACCTCCCTCTATAATAACCTCTGCTATTGGGGTACAACCTCCCTCTGGTGTGGGGGTGCAATCTCTGTACAGCAACCTTAGTATTGAGGTACCTCCCTGGAAACAACCTCTGTATTGGGGTACCTCCCTATATAACAACCTCTGGTGCCGAGGTTCAACCAGCCTTTATAACAACCTCTGGTACCTGGGTGCATCCTCCCTGTACAAAAACCTATGTATTAGGGTACCTCCCTGTAGAACAACCTCTGGGGCCGGAGTCACCTCTGCTAATGGGGTTCATCCTCCCTGTATAACAACTTCTGTTAATAAACTTCATAACAGGTTTTTGTTAATTTCTGTTAACCACCCTATTTGTGATACATGTCCTATACAACACGTAACAATCTCTGGTTTTCGGCAGCAACATCCCGGGAATAAAATCCGAGTAGAAAACCTCCCGGGAACTACCTTCGGTAAAAACCTGTCATAAACATTTTCTCGGTATTTCTTGGTTACACAATTTGTACTAGCTTTTGGGACAACTTCTTGAAACAACCACCCTCTGCCATCCTCTCAGTATACTTGGTAGGCATGGTAACAACACGCGGCAACAACTACTTGGTACCAACAGCATGCGGTATCATCCAGAGACGCAGTACGGCATAGGAAACTGGTAAACGCGCTCATGCAGAAAAGTGGGCGAGAGTCAATGTGTCAGATATGAATTGTTTACCGCAACGAGGCTTTTTACGAGTGTACAATGGCCACGTTCTTCGGCAAAGATGTTTTACGGATAAAAAATCATGGTCATGCTCGGACAGTTTTTCAAGAAACGAGCGACATGTATAGCAATCAAAATAATAATACAGGTATTGGTATTATCAATTTGAACAAGTTTAATATAGTACTTTAGCTGAAAGAACTTTGTTTTCAAAAGAAAACTTAACCGCCTCGCCTCTATACAGAAACCGGAATTACTTTTTTTATCAGTCGTATAAGAGCTCTCGGTAATGTGTATATCATTTCCCAAATTGCCTCTCTTTATGTAAATTTCTAGTCAAAAAAGCACTTACAAACGGGAGGACGCTATGAAAATTCACGTCAAGTTGCTATATGCATACATAAAACTTCATAAAAGCGTAAGTAAGAGCATTGCGCCGGTACGCTTGTCAATATCATGCTGCCGCGACGCTCCCAAGAGCCTGGTAGGGCACGGGAGGGCACGGGAGGGCATGCGAGGGCCACACGACCACCCAACTTACCATGTAGTTGTTCTTGTGTTTCGTCTGCAGCATGTGCGCCGCCTGCTGCTGCCCCTGGCGGTAGGCGGCAGGACCGACGTCCCCGGGCACCCACAGCGCGATGATTCGTTCGGTGACGTAGCTCAGGTCCATCGCGTCCCCGCTGCTGCGCGCACGCGCACTCTTGCTCGAGGACCGTGGCTGCGTGGTCAGCGGCATCTGTTAGCAGGCGAACAAGTTGTGTTGGTATTCGCTGGAATGCACGTTTCGAGTGGTAAGACGCTGCGAAATTCGCAGTTTTTTTGTGGCTGGTGGCTACTCGTGAAGGTGTTGGTATGGCTTGGACTGTGCGACGCGTTCGATGGGACATAAAAATAGCAAAAATCTTAAAAAAATTAAGTTTGAATGTTGTAAACTTGTAATGAGAAGCTTCTGAGCTGCTTTCCAAATAAATGATATAAAATCACAAGTTATGTTTGTAACGATCGGAGAGCTAAGTAAATCCTTTTAAGAGATATCAAACCCTTGTCATAAAAAATTGTCAGAAAACGGTCCGACACTGAAAATCACACTTGGCGAGATATATAAGATGAAATAAATATATATTTATTACACTTTTCATGACGACAAAACGTAGAGGCGCAGAGGTTGGATAAAATCACGTGGCAAGCGATCCCGAATCCCGATCGCGTGTGGCTCGGGCTGCAATATACTGGTCGATGGCAGTAACACTTGGTATCAGAATGCCCAGCGATAAGGGCGTTATCGCGTAAAAAGTAACTCAATATCATTCACATTCACGCCGTATTTCGAAAACTGTACACACGAAAGAAGTGTTTGAACAGAAATGTTTCTGAAAATATTTGATGAACACTCAGTTTATCTGCGAAACGGCTGAATATTTCGATCGCTTACAAAGTCGCGTGCGATTGTTGGCGGCAGATGTATTCTGCGATGAACCAGGAAGAGAAATTGCGCTCGTGAAGTTGTGTGCAGAAACTAATAAAAGGTTGCGTCTGACTCGCGGATGAGCAGTGAACCGACTGTGTAGCACGTAATCTTTCCGATGTTTCCCCCGCTTCGGGTACAATACGTGAACGGCCTACCTCAATGCAAACATCACACCTCGAATCGTTATCAATAAACTTGACACTTTCAACGGTGATCTCGTAAAACTAGTCAAACCAAGCTTAGAACTGTATCAGAAGAGTTATTGATTGATTACACTTTGGTCTGTTTGTGAACTCATGTGGTTCGATCAATAAAAGTATACGTATATCATACGAGTTATAAAATTGAATGAGATGGCTCACAAAGTCACGTGTGTTTTGGCTGTTGAACCAAGCAGTCACTAAAATATTGCATACAGTTTGAATGTTTCTATATCCTCCTCATTTTTCACACGTTTTATCCTACATTCTGAAATATTAAAGCATTTTCATCCTTTCTTCTTCCTCAAATTCCAATTTATTCGCAGCCTGCTCAACAGCTCTGCACCACTCCGTGTTTTAAATTGAATAATAGCGCAAAATTATTGTGATTCGCCGCCCACAATAAAGACGCGCGATGATGTCACATGAGAAACTGCATCCTTCGAGCAGCTAATAAACATGATCTCAGCCTCCCTCGCTCTCTGCACTCTCAGATGCACTCACCCGACTGCTTTCCACACAATGTGCAAGAACTTCGATTACCAGCTTAGAAGATGCTTGCACCTGTCACGAAATACCGAGTTACACTGACAGCGAAACAGTGCTGCTAAGAAGTGGAACGAAACAACAATGATGTGATTCTATAAATGTAAATAGATCAAGTAAATATAGAAGTTTGTACTACTAGAACTCCTCGCAATTCTGAGATCACTGTACATAAATACAGATTCGCAATGTTCATTATTTTTGCAAATAAGGATTACAGACAATGGCCGAGAGCTGAACGCTAAGTGAAGTGTGAGCCAAAACAATCACAGACCAATTCTACTATTTGCTCGTGTATTATGTCTTATTTAACTTGGCAAAGCGATTAGCAATCTTCGACGTTTGGCCTTCAATCTTGGCAATAAAGATAATTTGAAGCATCGCGAAAACAAAACGAGATAAATGATGTTGACTTTTGACAGTTGGCTTCAGGAACGGGTGGCTGTCTCTGCCTACCGAAAAGTTAGACAAACAAAATGTGTCCAATTGTAAAGCTATAACTTTCGCCCAAAGTTCACCGTACAGTTTGACAAATTAATTAACAAAATAGAATTACAAACAGCAAACGCCAAATAGAACAAATTTAGCAGCAGCACTCTTTCGGGACGTTGGGACGTTGCCACATTTCGGATAGCTGCTTTCGAGCACGAGAAAATTGCCACACAAAGTGGTCCTTTGTGGCTATAAAATGATACGCGAAATTGAATAACGTGCATGCAGTCGAATCACTCAACACAAATTTATGCAAAGGATTGTGCACATGCGAAACGTTAGTGTCTCGTGCATGGTCGCATAAGCAGCGACCACCCACCCACCCAGGAAGATGCGGCATTTCTGCAAAATGCAACGTTGGAAGGGGTGCACAGAAAACAGAAAAGGAAACTTTCTAAATACGTGGTCTAACAATGGGAAAACTTACGACACTATTTCTAAAATATTATTTCTTCAAAATGCGAACTTTTGGGCTGCTGTATATTTTTCGACCAAATTCAAAATTCAATTCCAGCAACGATTAAATTTAGGGTGGCAATGCTTCTCTTATGGGAACACATTGTTGTAATCACTTATAGACCCTGGAATGGACAATTTTGAATGTAGTCTAAAAATATCAAAGAAATGTGCGACTCGGCACCTCCACCAAGAAATGCAGAAGGATTCAAAAATCAAATCTAATTTATTTCAGTCTAGATACCGGCAAAAAGAAAAGTACTCTGTCATTCGAATTCAGTCGGCCCGAGAAAGTTTCACGTGAAAGCAGATAAACAAAAGTCAGTTCGGCATTGGCCAAAAATGTATGTTTATGTAACCTGAACACAGCTGTATTGATTTACGAATTCAACAGATTGTCTACCTCCTCAGATCTCCGGCTTTGGCGGTGAACATCACACATCCGTTCAAGAACCAACAGAAGTAAAAATCGCACTGAAAATTTGCATTCAACATGGACGGTGAAGTCGCAGAGGACCACAAGATCCTTCGAAAGTTGCATCTGACGTTAAGCGAAGTCATCGAGGCGGATATAAGCGTGACATCACGACGAAGCTGTCGTTCACAAGCAAAGTTTCAAGTTCAAGACAATACCCCTTGTTCTTCTGTTACGTTCCAAATGCCACAACATTTCAGACATCTGTACTTCCCACGTGCAAAATTGAAATCCGTGATTCAATTGGAAGCTATCGACGATTTGAAGCTGTGCAGAGCCGTGCTGCAACCATCTAACATCTCCGAGCAGCTCTCCGCAAGAGACTTTAATTAAAGATGCGCTTGAAAATAATCAGAAGCATCCGTCAAAGAATTACTTTTCGCTCGTGTAAGTACGAAGTACCTACTTTCATTGAGATACCATTTAAAATTCCAAGCTTGCAAGTAAACTAGTCTCCCGTCCTTTCATCTGAGCACTCATCATTTTTCCTGTTCCACCGCGCCATACATTTGCCTTCAGTGCACTGCGCTATCATAACACTAGGAAAACAGATCTTGCATTTGTAAAATACGATGTAAACAAGCAAGTCCGGTACCATCCATGCATGTAAAGTCGAAGCATAACAAACCACCGCGCAAAATGCAAGGCCCCCGAACGTGAACCACCAATCAAGATTACGCCACGCCACTCGATGAGCGAGTGTGAACTGCACAATGGCAAATAACTTAATCTTTTCAGCACGTTTCTGGTTCTGGTTGTTGCGCTGTGGCCGCGAAGCGTGCATTATTCTGGGCTTGCCAGTTGCCAGTGTTCAACTGGCAAAACTGTGTTAGTGATTGCGATCGCACGAACATTGCATGTGTGCGAGCGCCCCATCCTTAATTGGGTGCAGTTTTGAAATTAACGAGCTACAGGGCCTGATGGTTTCTCGGCGAACACGAAATCGAATCGAATGTGTTTACAATTTGAACATGTATACGACCAATAAAACAAATACGATTGTCGTATAAAAGTTAAGGGCCATTCCGTCTTGAATGATAATTAAGCGACCGAAATGTCAAAGGTGTGCAGGCTATTATTTCGATTCTTTATTTCGACCACGCAAGGTTCACGAGATCTGAATAATTTCTGTTGACTGAAGAAGCATCGCGGTTGATCACCGCACGGGGAGTACATGAACACACATGCGTGAGCTGCTCCTCCGGTGCTTAGCTATGTGCGTAGGTAGAGCAAGGTGCTTGATAGAGACAAGAGACCATTGAATGGCTCATGGTCTAGAGTGCGACGCCAGAAAGAATTTACTGGTCATTTACTGAACTGAGCACAATGAGTAAGATGCAAAGATGTGCGAGGAATTCACGGATGCTGCCCAGTCGCTTTCGTCGGGACTTCAAGAAAATAATCCGCATTGCGATCCAATGAAAATATACACTAGGATTTCGTTAGCTTTGCCGTTCATTCTTCATAATTTGGCCATAGGCGATAGGAAACATACTCAAATAGAAGGCTGGGGCTGTGGTAATGATATGAAACTAAATATTTGTTTCAATTCCCTTCCGAGAACATTCTATTTGCCTAAAAATGTGATCCAATCTTTACAACATCGGGTTTTTCACAATTTATAAATATAACTGTTTCCTTATCTTGAGTAAATTGAGTTCAGGCCCATTGCACACTTTTGAAGCGAGCCCTGTGTGTGATGGACTTACAGATCAGATTATACCATTTGAGTTACTTCTGCACTTTATTTTCCATAGAAAATCCCAGCGGAAAATCCCTTTACAATCTCAATTTATTTCTATAAATGTAAAGAATTGACCTTTTTTTATGTACCACCGAACGAGTCGCAAAATCCCAGATGCAAGCTTCAAGTCGAGTGTCCTGAGGTCTTTGCTGATACAATTCCATTCATATCGATTGGAACCGTAAAAATGCATCTTATCATCTGCTACCGATTATAAATTATCGTGTAGATATAACGAATGATTATGGCATCGAATAACTGACTTATCTTATAATCGTGAACTAGATAAATGTAATTCTGTAAAAGCTTTTTAAATATAAGTGTACTTTGATGTAACCTTCTGTGTCAGAACAAATCAAATTTCCTACAGTTATTTAAAAACATCAATCCAATTTTATATATCCGCACTATCAAAAAGTAACCGGATTATTAAATATCGTGGTTCCTTTTTACCTGGGGTTTTTTCGTCGGATGCTTGGTTGGTGTCTCGTACCCATGCTGCAAAGAAAAACAACACACCATTAATGATTTCACGCCAGTCAATCTCCAGAGAGCTAAATGACACGACAATCACCAATCAATCAATTTATCAATCATCGACGGCGCACTGAGCATCGTGCAGCAACTGGGTTGGTAAGAGTTGAAGTGGGCTGGGGGAGGGGCAGCACCTGATCTTTCTGCAAGTGCAACGCCGTGTGCCACAGCGTGAACGCGATGCGGTTAAGCACCCGCTGCAGATCGATGGCGATCGGTACCACTTCCCCGTCCTCATTGTTGTTGCTGTCGTTGTAGTAAATTGCATTGCTGTTGCTATTTATGTTGCTATTGTTATTGTTGATGTTGATGTTGTTGTTGTGCGAGGTGTTGTCGACGCCGCTAACGCCGGTTATTGTTTTCTTGCTCTGCACGAGATAGCGCATGTACCGGTCACGGTTGGCAAGGAACATGACGAAACAGCAACACACGTGGGGAGTTTTTAATAACACAGTAATTAAATCCAGCAGTGAACGCGTCGACTCGCTATGATGTTATTTTCACAAAATTATGATTAGCCAAACAATGAATTTCTCACAAACACTCGATTTCGTTTACACGTTTTCTAATTGCTTCATCCACGCGGAAGCTGACGATGACGATGAACAACCCGCGTTTCGTGTCAAATGTGCGAACGTATAACGTATCAGATGGCTATGTACGCAATGCGTGAAAAACGAGGAAAAGCGACCCCGCCCATTCGGCTAGATAAACAGTCTAGAGCGATCGCTGTTTTCACCCCAAAAACCGACAGGCCACTTATCACAAAACAGTTTCACTGGCCACTCTCGGAACTATTCAACGGTGATACGACCTGCTCGTCTGGAGCAGGGTTTAATTTCGCCTGCATTTCGCGGCGCGCCCCTGAGCTGCAAACGATCCCGGACTACTGCATAGCGCGTTGCCGGCCGGTCCTCTGCGATGCTGCGTTACGGCGTTGCTATGGTTACCGCCGGAGAGTAGACGCTGATTGAAGGTAACGAGAGCTGGCTGCTACAGCAGCAAAGACGACGACTACGTGTGTACACAAACGCGAGCTACGACAGACTGGCGCGGCGAGTCGCGCGGAAGCGTTGCATAGTCTTAGAGACACGGGTTTGAATAGAAAACGAATTGTATGAGAGTTGGGAAAGGAAAAAAAGTATTTCCGAGATTGGATCTGGCACGGCGATGAGATGGGAAGCGGAGGAGAGACTCTTGCCGAGGTACTAAATGTTTCAATGTGTTGCTGCCTGTGTAGGGATCATATTATACCCAATTTGATGTTAGCTTCATTGTTTTTGGTTTCGAAAAAAAATGAAATGTTTCGTTGATTTAGTGCGAGGTTGAAACAGGGCACGACTTTCTGACGTGATTGAAAACAAAGTCGTCTGGTCCTTATTTTTAATTGAAATATGATTCGCTTGAAATGAGTTTCTGCTGACTTTGTTCAAAATAGTATTTTGCCGCCGAGTGTTGCCCAGACACAATAGCCAAAGTGATGTAGGTTAAGCGAGATCAAAGGTGCGCACGAGTTGGATGTTAAAATTAGACCTGCGTTAATTAAACAAGTTGGTAAAGAAAACGTCCCGGCTTAGATTTGTTTCGCGCAGTCGAAGAAAACCAGAAAAGCCAAGCATTTCCACGAAAGTTCTTTAAAAGTTGCTATAGTTTCGGTGGGGCCGCGTGCACCGTGCCACGTGGAAAGCCGCGCCGGCAAATCGATATAGCGCAACCCGTCACACCCTAAAACTAATGAAAGAGATATCTTGACCCGCAGTAGAACTATCGGGGGAAACCCGAAGTCGTGATCCCTCGCACACAATGGGTAATTGATTGCAAACATCACTTCAAGTCGAAAGAAAGCAATGGATTTCATTTGGCATGCCCTCGATAAGTCATACATTAAAATTTAGAAGAGGACGTTGTGATTTTTGAATTCGTTCGCTAGGAGTTGGCTCATCAGTCCGCGTTTTTATTCGGGGGCAATCGTCTTGGCGCGGGGCGTCCTCGAATTTGGCCGGCCGCCTGTGAAATTGTCACGACTAACGAGGCATTGCTGGCGTCGGGTATTCTCTCAACTCCCTGCTGTACGCTGGTGTCAGCGAATGTGCGATAGCATATGCGCAGGACACCCTGCTGAAGGGTCTACCCTGCTGACAGCGACCCTATTGTAGATCAAATCTGTTCAACACCACGCCGTCGGTGTGCGAGGAAGTGAAAGGTCATCAAAAAGTCGAATGCGTCGTGTTGAATGGGTAAATCAACGCGATAGGAGGTGATGTCGCCGGTGCGAAATGCTTGTGCGATGATAGCCGAGAGGAATTTGCATCTGATCTGTAGCAGTGTTCGTCTTTGTTAGTGAAGGAATTAACTGAGTAGAATCGCTGTCTAGATTAAACTGCGAATTTTATTGTTTTAATCAAATTTTGTTTACATCGAAAAAATGTGTGCCAAATTTCTTGTGCCAAAATACTTTGGGGAAAGGTGTATTGAGTTTGGGTTTCTGATTGAAATTATGACCGAATGTAGAAGCCATTTCATTTAGAAAAAAAAACTAAAAAAACTAGTGCAATTTCCTGTTGGCTAAAAAATTAATAAAAATCGTATGATTGAATCAATGTAATCATTCAAACCTTCAGACCGGAATATTTCACCAGCGATCCCATTTCACTGCGACCGTACGCGACTTGCCAGCTGTCGCGCCTTCAACACGATGATTCAATCACCAAAATTACAGTTCAATGAAATAAACTCAAGAAAAAAAAACACACACACAAACACTTGTCACAAAATCAACAGATAACGAACATCCTGTCCATCCGCGGCGAAACCTCGAACAAAGTACAAACGTCAAGTGGCAGAAAATCGAACGGATCACCTATCGACAACTCGAGCGCCCCGGCCTACCTTAAAGTCCGGCGGTACCACGTCACAAGTCGCACTGGCAATCCCCAGTGAAGACCTAAGTCAAAGACGCCGGCCGATCCTCTCGCCGCCACACCCACGCCGACACTAACAGTGCGCTGCACAAGAGAACAGCCTCGAGTATAGATGACGACGCCTGCTATGTGCTCTGCTGCGAGCGTGGCCTTTACTTCGCGCGCGCTATTTGCTGCTAACCGTTGCGCTGCTTGCTAAAGTTCGTCTAGAGTGGTCTAGAGCAGCGAGCTGGTGGCACGCCGGTGTTGTTCTAGAGGTGATTGATGGGCATTGGACGAGCGCGATTCGCTGCCGCGATCTGGAACGCCTGATTGGTGTGTCGGGTGTCGGGTGCAGAGGGTGGCCTTCGACGCCGCTGACGCCGCCGCCACCGCCGGTTAGGCAGCGGGGTGTGAAACGCGGTGGTGGCGCTGCCATTTTCCGGATGCGGATGGTGACACTTCGATGCGATGTCGTCAAAAGTTTTAACTCTCAAGTCATACTGAAGAAATGAATAGAAATTTTAGTGGCACATGACCAATCGAAGACATACAAACTCACGGAAGTTAAGAAAATTTCCAACTAGAGTTTCCCGCACGGCGAGCTGTAGCAAAAACCATAAAAAATAGGATTGGAGGACGACGAAAAAGACGTTAGAAAATCCATGGAGTCAAATTGACCGCAACTACGAGGAGACGACGCCAAGAACTAAGTTCGAGAAAAACGAGCAAGCCAAATGTGGAAAAACACTGCGGGAAAACTCGAAAGTACGCACTACGCCAGAACGGCGCGTGGGTAGGCGTATAGATATGAAAGCGAAACGGACGATTCATCCAAAGAGGCAAGGAAATTTATGGTTTGCAGCTAGAAAGCTCTTTCCTCTTTTTTTCCGAGGGGGGTGGGGTCCGGGAAGTGTCGGTGCCAGCACGCAGAACTGTTCCAATATCCCCCCAAAAAAACAAACAAACAGTTGTTGCGGTCGTTTCGGCGTCAGCGTGGACGTCCGGCGGCGCCTCAAAGTCCGACCGATAAAATGGGCCATCTAATGAGACAATCTCACGTGCAATCGATAAAACACGGGTTCGCTGCTAGCTGATTTATCCATTGTTTTCCGACGCCGATTGCGGTGCGGCAGCGGCAACCGTGCCGGCGATGGCTATGGCACGTGGCCCACAAGCAAATGGAAGGAGTGATTAATTGGCGATCCGAACAGCTGATATGGTTATTGGCGCAGGGCGCGTCGAGCTCGCTCGCATCAATCTCGCCGATAAAAATGCAGATTCTCAATCTTAGAAATGCGACAAAAGGAAAGACACGCTTCTTATTCGAATCGTGAGCACTACCTAATTGAACCACTTAACGATTGCATCACCACTTGACTCTAATGAGAAATGTCAAAATATTTTTCAATCGTTAAGAACTGTTGCTAAATTATCCTAAAATAGTCCGTTTTATGGATGTTAGCAATAAAATATATAGTTACTTAATTGATTTTCCATGTGCTACTCCATATTCTATTTTTTATAGCATACCCGATAGATTTCTATATCAAGGTTGTATACATTTAAAAGAACGAGAAACACAAGAAAATATTTACTATTTTATCCGCAGGAAAGGATCGTTTTTATCTCGAAGTGTTTATTTGCCTTGCATGTAAAGTCACCTCGAGGTGATTCAATTCGAAGCAAATCCATTAGGGAGTTTATCTGGGACAATGGATGTACACAGGAATAACAATAGCTTCACTGCAGGTAGCTTTCAAGACGCATATGCAGCTGATGCATATTGATTACCCCTCGGCATGGTAGTTGATCGTGTATACAACTGCAGCGAATTACAAATGCATATTACAAGATTGTACATCATCGATAAAATGCACATGGAAACAATTACGAGCGATTATTTCTATTTGATATGCACTACGGAACAGCAGAAAAGCTATACCAACAAGAATTGTGATTGGGAAGGAGGAGTAATTGGATGCCTTTATGACTGAACAAAACAAACCATCGGGCAAGAAAGAGGTCCGCCGCGCCATATACGGACCCTCTCGGTTCTTAATCCTGTATCATCATCTGATCAGCGCACATCAGTTCACAACCACGCGACGCGCCTCTCAAACTCAATTTGTCCTCAAATTTCCGTCGACACGCTCTTATAAAAATCTGCAAAGCAAGCATCAGCAATTGAAACCTTCCTTCAGCCAACACAAGTCCGCACATCAGCGCAGTTTCCCACTCGAGGTCAGACCACGAAGCTCGCTTTTCTTTCGGCCGGTAAAGAGGTGCGGCTGTCGCCCGACGGCCACGCTTACCGCAGCGCTGTCGGTGGCGGCGGCGGCGACGCTGGGAAACGTGCGCACACGCTGGCGCTGCCACTGCCGGTGGATCTCGTAGGAAGTGTCGGCGAACCTTGGGTAACCATCCTGCAAACGTTGCAAACGTTGTCGGCAAGCTCTCAATGAACACACCACACCGAAGACATGACACACACCATGGCTCACACCATGCCGTATGTTTACGCACTTTCGATGTTTTCAAGATGATTTTAACATTTTAACCGTTTATAGTATTGACGTGTGTGTGTATTTACGAGAACAGGTGCAAATGTAGACGAATTTCAGTCGTGACTTCCGTAGGCGATTAGTTCTTATAATATATCTTAAACAATGTTGGTGTAATGGGGCATTTATAATTGCTACTGGTATATGAGGATTGCTATCTGCTCGTTTTTTGTGGTTCCACTTTAGAGTGTGATCTTATAATTCGAAACTTAATTGTATCTCCTTTTAAGGGGCGCCGCGTAAATGGAATCTTGTTCGCCCACAAAGATCTCCTAAATCACTTGTAATTTGCTGTGCCTACCTAAATGCAGCCGGCGAGTTTATATAACGCCACGATGAACTATCTCACGAGTTCATAACAGCGGCGGCATAGGTTTGTGCTGGGCGATCACAAATCGAGCTCTCATCTCGTCGCGATGCAAAGAATAGTGCTTCAGCACCTTGAACCAGATGTTCTTTAAGGGGCACGGTGGCGTCATCGGTGCATGCGTGCGATTTGGTACACTTGGCAATCTCGAAATACACCCGCGGTGTTTGTAAGTTTAGCGCAGAGAGGAAACGAGCGTAGCGCGCGCGCTTTTTCACCACTTTCTGGTCGCCGGAAGTAAAACAAATATACGTGGCAGCACCACGTGGCAAAAAGTCATGGAAAAATTTGACGGCCAAATACTAGGTTATTTCGGGTTTCTTGAAAATAGACTGATTTTAAGATAAATAAAAAATTATTTAACCAGCTAACTGTTATTTGGTATATTTGGCCTTGAATTTCGCAAAAAGGTTGGCCAATCATATTTTGGCGTAAATATTTGTAATGAAAGCTCGGTTTTAGAATCAATTTGTTGTACCAACTGGAACTGTGTTACGCAGCTATCTATCAGTTTCATATGGTAAAACTTAGGTATACGGTTTCATCTGAATTGTGTTTATTCCACCAATTTTATTCCTTGCATCGCCAAGCGTCTGGCAGTCTCAGAAACTAAAGTCGAACTGTTTTCGAAGATCCCCAGGCCCTCCGGCCATGCATTGTATAGAAGAAAACGTAACAGCAGACTATAGGAAAATCACCCAGCTAAGACGAAACACTCCCGTATTCTGCAGGGAATTTGGCATTGAAAGAGTTTTCCCCGAAGCTTCGCGGTGCCCCTCAGAATGTCCACATCTGCATAATCGCAAGTGGCGCGAAGTACACACGGCGTGCGGGTGTGCGGAGCCGTTAAATTCGGCGGTCTTAATCACCGTTCGGTCACGGACTAGGTGATCGCAAAGTACTGGGCTTGGGATTCGACCCTCGCAGCAGCGGGTGCCTTAGCGAGCAGAGCGCTGACCAACACACATCGCTGCTGCTGCTGCTGCTGCTGCCCTACCCATGTAGGCGCTCGTGCCGCGTTGTGTGTCAGGCGTCAGGAGTCAGGAGTCAGGACCTGGTGCGACCTCAAGACGCGGCCACATTTGCATGCGCCAACAACGCGCGCGACAGCGTGGAAATGTCCGAGCAGAATGTCACATCTTAGTCGAGTTACGATGACAGTGATAACTGCTTATTTATCTGCTGATTAGTCATGCACTATCATGGTTTGCTAAAATTATTCTGAAGTAGGTAATAAATTAAATATTGCAATGACTTTTGATGCTGGCTGAGCTATGATTTCTGTACTTAAATCTGTGACCACTTTTCGGAGATAGTGTTTCTAATTGAAAACAAGTTTCCTATCGGTGGAAAATATTGGTTTGCTACGTTCTCTTGTTGGCGAAGAAGCTGTTTTTCTTTTCTAGCTCAAAACACGTTAAATTTTTAAACTATTTACCAGATTTCTTGCCACCTTGGGACGTGACCTTTGCGTCATATAGAAATCGATAAAACGTCTTCATCTCCGGCGTTTATCTACTCGGAAATTCTCGCCCCAGCACCTTAGAACACCGTGTTTTTGTTTTCATGCCGTAAGGAAATTGATCCACAGCCGCTAAGTTACCCTACTGATTATAAATAGATCGGAGAGCGAGGAGCAACCTCAGGCGTTAGGGGAGCTACGAGAACTTTTGAAGATTGCACAGATTTCCAACAGCACTCTATCCATGAGCTTTCCATGCCACTTATACCACCATATCCACTCTCCAGTGGAATTATTGCGCGTTTGCGGTCAAAATGGATCTGTTTAACCTTGTCAAGCACGAGCTAAATTACTAAATTGAATGACATACAATTGCCAGTCATCGAATTGTGCAAACACAATTTAATTTCCTGAACTCGCGCCCATAGCAATTGACGTCGATGTCATCGTAATATACCTACCAATCGTAACGTTAAATCCGAAAACTGTATTCAATTTATAACACCCTGTCCATGTCATTTAATCGGCACCAATCCACTTGTATCCATTTATTCCCGTGATGGTTCAAGGCTCGAGTTGTCTGAATATATTACGAACATGAATTCGTTCCTGTCATCTGCGAATTGTGCTGCAAAAACGTCCGCAAGTATTTTTTACTGTAAGGCTGGCATCCCTGTCATGTCGCGATGCACTTTACACGTGCTGTATTATAAGACACAATGTGTTATTTTCATGTCGGCTTTGTCAGCTTTTCCAAAGGACTTGAGGCAATTTTCACTGATGTATACAAAGAAAGTGTGTAAAATAGCGCAACCGGTTGAAGATGAAAATCGTTACGGCGTATTACATGAAAGCCAGATTTTACACATTGAACAGCGTGACATGCAGAAACAAAGTAAACAGGACTTTGGTATTGCTAATTTAATTCGATAAGTTTGATTTATACTCATTACTCCATCAAACTAATTGCAAACACGATCGAACTTTGTTCTCGTCGCATAGTCTGCGAAGCCGCACAAGCGGTCTATAAAGTATAAACACCTCGAGCTCGAGCTCGAGCCAAGCAAGCCGTTCAAGAAAATCTTCGTCAACGATACCTGCAGGTAATATTCCACACTTCCATCGCTGATGCAAAGAGCACGCAGCAACTGCATGGCACAAGTCTCACGGGCTGGACACACAAACTTTATACAACACTACAAGCAATTGACTGACGAGTTCCCAATCGTGAACACTCCAAACACCCAACACTGACGACTGTTTGTGTTTACCAGCGCGTCTAGAGAATGCTTCTGCCAACTGCCGAACAGTCTATCTATACAGCATCCAGTCTATAAGGAGATTCCTCTCACGTCCTCACGCACTAGGATATAAAAATAAGGATGAGTTGTCATACAGATACCGCCACTATCGAGGCGGCGCGATGGGCCAAAAGACAACAGATGAAAAAAACACGGCTGACGCAAACGGAGGGGATGCTGCCGAGAATAACCACAAGCTGACGGAGGTGGATAGAGGAAGTTATAGAAGTAATATTGATAGGAGGCCGCGCACCTGCTTTTCATGCCTGAGTTGTGTTTATAGGTTACATGGAAGGCACTCAAAAAAACAATACTTCACGGGGTATGAATGAAAATTGATGAGAATAACGAGCAAAATCTTTTAATCCATATACTCGTGCAAAATAGACGCTGATTTGCGTCGTTATTTAGAGATTTTCATTGACAAACAAAAGCAGCAAAGCACATTGACAGCTACTCAACAACTGAGCAAATTTATCGAATTTCTGCTATAAATACAACAATTTTAAAAATACAGCTGTTTCTTGCATGTTTATCAATTCAGAACGCGGCCCCGTGTGACGCATTACATCACGGCTCGCCGCAAGCTGGGCATTCGAACGCCACGGCCTTGCGTTATCGCGCGGTCGGCCCCCGCGTTGCATTTTTTCACGGCTGGCCGCGGGTTACGAAGATACCGGGCAGATAGGAGACTGTGCAGGGGCAAGACGGCACGAAATTACCGGTAAAACCACGTGCAGGCAGTGCACGACGTGGCAAGATCGGGCATCAAGGCGGAAAGACCGTCAGTGACCGGTCAGGGAAACTGAACTTGGAAGAACGGGAAAATAACAAGGACTAGGATCAAAGGGTAGGGAAAGAGTGGTCACCTTGCACAGTGGAATCCATGGCATGGAGATTCAGGTTGAAATATCAAGATAGAATAGGTAAGTTGAGGGTTTAACGAATTTGGAAAAAAATATTCGATCGTCGTGCAAGCTGACGGGGATTTAAGAAAGGTTATATGGCTAGCATGGTAATCTTTAAAAAAATGTCTGTATGGTTCACGCTATTACTTATGCCGGTGCTAGAAAATGCCATTCAATTTTCACACTCCCATAATACGAATCGCATTGTAGAATTATAAGAACGACAGCGACTCGAGATGCGCGAGACAAGATCTCATTCCGTACAAATCGCATGTAGCACTTTATTCAAAGCATTCGTCGTCTGGTATATCATCGCATTCAATCTGATATCACGATCGGCCGGATGATGACGATCAAGATAGAAAAAATCGCACAGCACAAAGGAGACGAATTTCGATTCGGCGAGAAGTAACAGATCGGTTGACAGGACCCGACATTGTCGTCGCTCGTAACAACCTACTAACACGGCGTGGCGTATATAAGATCAGCTGTCTAATTTCATCCCACGAACTTATACACGAGATTTCGCATTGTTACATCGTACAAGACGGGTCCATCGGGGGCGCCTTGTGTCGTGAAATATTAGATGCTTTTCGTTTTCTTCAACAAACACGAGTGGCGACCATTAATTTCCCGCAGCAAACCAACAGCTGTGACGTGTACGGTAGCGTCCTGCGGAGAGCAATCAGGGTGGAAATTGATCCGAGATTTTACTGGAAAGTGAACAATGTTATATACGTCCTCGTTTGACCAGCAGCACGAACGCTTTCTTGCTTTCTTGTTTATTAGTTTTTCTAGATTGAAGATAGTTTTGATCATTAGGCACATTGAATACCGAAGTTCTCGTTCACCAAAAAGAAGACTCGATGTGGCATTCCGATCGCCGGGATTGCCTGTTTCCATCGCATCTCCTCAAGTGCACAATGTGCATTTGTACCTTGGATCGAACACAAACGTTTTCTACCGCGACATGGCTTGATAAAATAAATATCCTAACGTTGTGATTTTAAGGAAATATACTTGTTTAGAACTTGTGCACTTAAAATCCAAGCACTAGCACACCGATTGATTTTTCAGACATAACAAGCTATATCATAAAACTATGTTGTCGTATCATTTACCAAAGCTGACTCATAAAACTTCGCGAAATCTGGGTTATGTCGTTGTTGTTAATTTTTGAGACTAAACTAGATTTAATGATTGCAACCAAATGAACGTGACATGGACCCTAGAGTTATACAGCTATTTTCCTTTACGACTGACGATTATTCGAGTACTATTACTTCTAAGCTTCTTGCATTCAGTTTTATGTAGCTCTCTGCACCCGGCACAGATGTTTCAAAACATTTTTTTATTTTTCACCAAGCATTTCTTTTCTATTTATATACACACAGATGCAGATGACAATGGTCTAGTGCCTCGCTAGTGCTGTGCATCACTAGGCAAATACCCGAGATAATTACCCATTACCAGTTGTATAATTACGAAATTGGTGTAATTCTGCCTTAGTTGAATACATAGCACGGTGATGAATGGTAAACAACGCTTGCCCAGACACCGTATCTTGTAGATCAAAACTTTTATGAAAAAAAAAAATGAAACATACCTACCCCAATTTTCAATTTGTTGTGTTACCTAAATTAATTTCCCATTTGTTTCCTGATCTAGATCCTAGCTGCATATAATTACATGGCATTAGGCACCGGGGCACATTTTGGGTGGGCAGCAACTCATGCCCCTATGTATGCGATGGTCCACAGGCCTCCAAGCCCTACTCAAGATGCTCGGAGATCTCGAAGATAAAAACAAGTAGGAATGAGTGAACGGAGGAGCAGGAACACCCACAAAAAGCTGTATTTTCCATGTCAGTATTTCTTCCTTTTGTTAAGTTCTATAGCTGTTTTCTTATATCAATCCTTTCTCATTGCTACTGTTTTCGTTATTATTCAATGAACGTCTTAACTAAACACAGGTTGTTCACATGCTAATACAATGCGTTCAAAGAATTTAAATAATTAAAATAATTAAACGTCTTCGTATTTAACTGTCCCCTTCCCGCGCCACCCATTACCATTGTTACGGTCTAAATGAGGGTCTTCGTGCACCTAAATAGGCACTTTGTTCGTTAATATCTTAATCACAGAGGTGAGAAATGGTGGTCTGCGGACAGGGTTGAGATGGCGAGGAGATGGAGACGGAACAGTCTGCCCATCCTTGAGTGATGGATGCAAGGTAAGGTGTTATTAGATAACGGCCACCTACATCGTATAGCGACGGAGATGATCTGGTACAGGCAGTCGAGAAAGTAGAGCCATGTGAAATCACCGGCGTGTTTGCGTTGTTGCCGTGAACACGTGCGGCGTGCTTAGCGAGATTCTAGAATAACACGTGCCGTTTCAGAGGCGATTTTGCATGAAAACTTAGTGGCGTCCGATCGGACATCCAAAGTTTTGTTTGCTCCATCATGTTTACTCTACGAATAACAACCGTAAAATTATGTAAAAAAAAAAAATTGTACGAATGGAATATAAAATTACTGCGAAACAGGTTATCCTTTCGAATTCGCTGTTTTTTTCATCTTCGATTTGTACGCATGAAGATGAAAGTTGCAAGGGATCGCAATGACACTTTCTTATCTGCACAATGTGCACTGTGTGACAGCCAAGGTGGAGTGATGCACACAAAAAATAAAAAACACGGAAAGGCCAAGCTCGGTCGCCGTGCAAGAATACTAAATAATATATGCTCTTCAAGCATTGTCTCGGTAATGAGCTTAATGATCGATTACATAATTCAAACAATTGACTGCATCGCCAATGCCACAAGGTAGGTAATAATTACAGAAAGACTTTCGCGTAAGAACGCCACGGTGAAAGCAAACCAATGCAGTCGCAAATGAAGCCATGCAAATTAATACATAAAGTAAACCACTCGTCATTCTGTCTGTCGCAAAACTCTTTAGATACGGTTGAAACCGGGGACAAGAACGTCGGGGAAACGTTTAATTTATTTGCAAATCGAGTGGCGTTGACACTGTGTCTACACTGTGAATGCTGAACGAGCCCGCAGTTCGCAAATTCCCGTATCTGCTTGCTGTAGGTATATAGCAGAGGCACAGTGCCACCAGTACTACCATAGAGTAAAGAATGGCTATACGTACTACCCTCTGCTTGTACAGGTGTACGGAATATATACCTAATGCGTAATTCCGAGTGTAGTATATGTTAATATTATTCGTCTTCTATAGTGTCAAGGAAAGCAGGGTTAATTATCTCATTTCGCGGTTATGAGTTGGGTCAATCAGTTCATTTGCACTTCATTTGCACATCATATCTTGATTGCCAACTGCGTTTGAATCAAGTTTGAATGACCGTCGTTTTAAAGCGTAGGTATCATCAACAGTCAGCGAAAAGCCAATATCAAACGAACGAAGGTTAATTAAATTCACTTTAATTGTTGGAATGGCTCATACATGGGATAATGATAGTGGGCAATTTAATGAAAACCAAGATCTCGGTCGATTTTCGGTTTATATACACAAAAACAAACTGTTTTGTAGATTTGATGGTAGCTCATTATATATGAGTATGACAATAACATGCGACGAGTTCACTCATTTCAATTATCTTATAGGATCACTCGAAGAAACAAATTGCGTTCATGGCAATTCACCAACGCAACATTATTGTCAGCTTCCTGTACCCAGAATCATCAGCTCATCTCTGATATCAACAACATTTAAACGAGTCTGGCTATACGAATTAAATTGTTTCAATTGGCTCCGAGCTACAAGTTTTGTGAAGACATTTCGAGATGCTGGGCCGAACATTTCGTAAAGCTCTCAACGAATCTTTCTAATGGGCCAAACGTGGTGGTTCACGCTGTTTGGTGCTGTCTAGAAAAACTGGAAGATGTCTGACAGAAAAAAAAATGGGGAAGGGGATTCGAGTTGGTGTTGTCCTAACTAAACCAACAACACACTCTGTTCTAGGTTGACCCAAGTTTAAGCTGAGAAATTACATAACCCTTTAGGCGTTGGGAATGGGCTCTACCACTGCATGATGTCTGTCAGAAGGTACGATAAAATATTTCAACACTATGATTTGAATATCATGAAAAATATAACAAAATCTCTGTATGTTTTATATTGTGCGGGCGCTTTGCTTATAGAGTGCTTTATAATAGTTGGCTTGGCTTCTGTTAAAGATAGCTGGGATATCTTTATTTCAATTCAGCTCGGGCCATCATTGTCAAGTATCAAAACTCGAGGCCCATCCAACGCGAACATTCTGCGATCATAATTCACAATGAAAACGCTTCACCAGCTCATATCATTTGATTACACTGTATTAGATCCATTTAAAGCTGGCAGACATGTTCGGCAGACCTAAATCATTATACAGTTACAGACAGATCTTCTTGCTTCCAAACCAGCAGCACATGATTTAAACAACCGGCTAAATAATGCAGGAGCAGAGGGTGCTGCAAAAAGGGGAAACCTAAATCCTTGTTGAATTTTGCAGATTGCGTTGCAAAAAGATTGTACAGCCATTATCAAAACGCATTTTTTTTAAATCGTAGAGCAAAGCTCGGTAAATATGAGAGTTGTAAAAAAGCTGTGGGCCATTGACATGATATTCTGTGGGTTTCTCATGACGCCAATGACACGTTATATTCCCACCCTCTATGTAAATATCTGCTTACGCAAAACCAAGAGCATCGTGCGTTCTATTCATTGAAAGTGTGAGTTGAGACAAGAGGATAGAGCGTTGGTAGTAAAAATCTTTCGGGCCCATTCACGTGCTCCGGCCAACTTCGATGGTATAAGTCTAAGGATACCGGTAGACGAACATTGTGTGCTTGTTTTTCATGTGTGCATTTGTTTTTGATGTAAGGTCACCCAGGGTCGCATTAAGGGTTGTTTTTTGCACTGACATTCAATCGTACAATGTTATTTTAAAAATTGTAAAACGATGCTGATAGTATGGCAGTCAATTGATATATTATAACTCCTTATTAGAAGTATGAAATTTTGATGAACGCGAAATGTCAGCTGTCTGCCAACTATAAACACACGGCCTGTTTATGTGACTACGTATTTTGAATTTTCTCTCAGCACGTCCTACCATCTGCTTTCGTAAAAAAAAAAACACAAACCGAGAAAAAACGAATTCTTATAAAAATATTTAAACCATCGGAACGATTCCGATCCTGTTCGTTTGTGATATTGTATACGATCAAATCTGTATTATTTATCTAATATCCAGCCAGATGCCCAATCGATCGAGGCTAAACTGTAAAATGCGTCTGCGTGGTTGCGAAACAAAACGCAGCCATTGCTACTTCCAATCATAGATTCGTTCAAACTCGATGAGAATATACGACCAGTGTACCATTATTTTCACATAACTTATTACTCCTGCGTCCGAGACCGAGCGTCGGTCCTCTCTCCACTCCACCGATGATATCAATTGCCCCAAAGGGTTTTTTTCCAATTGCCTTTACGCCTCCGCCTTCTCATTTTATTGACACATAAATCAAAATCTCTTCGGAGGATTCAATACCAATAGGTGCATGTAACGGACGACGACCTTCGGTACAGACTAGTGGAAGTATGCGGCATTTCTTTCAGGTAATACAAAGCTGTAGGACTTCCATTTCATCGCAGCACACAGCACACAAGACACAGGTAGGAAGCTGCTTGGAACTTTACTGTTTCCAGCGAGCTGCCCGAACGTTCCTTCCTCGCTGCTGCGGGTGCGGACTGAGTATACATTCTCTGTTTTTAACTTAAAACACATGTAACCATGTAATTACACGCCGGTTCAATGCACTAATTACCTCTTAACAAACACGAGTTCACGTCCTTTGGCATGGCATGGTATTTCTTTAACTTCTTAGTCTTATCACCCTCCAACGGAAACTAACAGCTTACAGCGAACTGGAGGTAAATTTTTAATTTTGAAATTTGTGAGTTCCAATAAATATATAAAAACGAAAATTGCGAAGCAGCAATACCGTAACGTGCAATTGGTGTATATTTGTACTCGATTACTTGAGACCGATGCACAGTGCACGCTGCTATAAATCAATTAGATAAAAACATCACGTGATCGTTGTCACATGATGATTTCTTTGCACAAACTTTATTCTAGCACAGAGTGATAAAGGAAGAATCATGCAGTGCCTAAACAAATACGAACAAGCCATGATAAAATATCTATTTTAAAATCTCTGTTCTAGAGATTTTCACGATTTGAATCACAAATGAGATGTTAAAAATAAACGGGTCTCGGGTTTCTAATGGTGGCCTCATGCAAAAACACTGTGATCTCACCTTCAATAAATTACTGCATCTCAGATTTATTGGTGTTGTACTTTGTATTTGACCAGCGGGTATTGCGAATTTGTTTTCTAACTGTCACTAATTCGTAAATGACGCAAATTTGTTCACAGCTAGATCGTGCATAATTTGCTGTACCATATTGACTGAACACATGCAACCTTTAGCTAACTTTGATGTAATTCAGAATTTGCATATGCTCGATTAGTTAGGTTAAACTGCCAGAAGTGACGCGGTTGGACAATAACGGTATACGCTTTGGAGAGAAGAAATCAACAAGTTTTTACGCATGGAACCGAGTGATTAAAAAATTACACTGGATCAGCGCCGTCGAGGGACAATTTTACGGAATGTAAATACAAAATGCAAAATTCTTTCATTTAATTATAGAACGGCAAATGCGCCAAATAAATCAAAATTTCTCGCATTTATTTTCATCTACCATTCCTTGCTGCAAATAGCATCATCTTTAAGTTGGTCTACAGTTCTACACGGCTTTGCAAACTTGTAGGCGTGTTGAAAATAATTCGTATCGTGTTGATCAAGTGCTATGGCTTCGTTTGCCAACCGTTATCAGCTATGCTCCGTGTTTGCGCCAATAAAAGGTTTCTTTGCGTTGATACCGTGCCGTGGTTTACCCGAGATACAGAAAAGGCTGCTGGCAAGTCTTGAGAAAAACCGAGGCAAACGCGGAAAGACGCTGTGTCTATCGGCCCGCCGATAGTGCAATTACGATCAATTATGTAGCAAAGGGAGACACGCCCGTAACGAAATATTAAATATCAATGATGATACTAATGATACTTCGTTTTTATTTTAAATAAAACTATACCTATCCATTGCTGAAATTTATTAAATTAATTTTTTTATTGGTAAATGGTATACGCAAAGGCCAGCTGAAATCTGCAGTCAAATTAAACGATAGTTCCAAGTTTATTTACATATAGAAATATTAAACTAGATTTCTCAAATTTGACGTGTAAAAATTACCTAATCTCCAATCATATCAAGATAATCATGACCAAGAGAAAGCTGGACGTGTCAGACTATCCAGCGCTAATGATACACATTACACCATGAAGGTGTGCGCCACCCTTAGCGCTTGCAACCCCACAAATAGTCACCTCGTCCACGCATCCTTCCTAAACTAGCCCATTGTCGGCAAAAGTGCATTATTTATCAACACATCGCGCAATGACCTAGAGTTGTGGTAGATCGACATTAAATTTGGGCGCGGTTTGTTTAAGGAACAATATCACATTCGACTTGGAGCCACGGTCGGGTCCATGGCGATGCCTTGCCGCAGGAGTGGCGAAGAAAAAGGAGACACAGCGTTGGGCGTAACATCCCAGAGCAAAGTTATTCCGATCTACGGATGTCATCTGCAAGCATGGTCCAGTGAATGGCCATGGTTAGTCTCTCGGACAACCAAATTGTTTTGATGAATTGGGCGAGAATCACTAAATGTTGTCGTGTTGGTGTTGACGGTAAGAGATTGTGGTCGGTTGAAGCCAGCGATACAAGAAAAATAAGTTAGCAATTATTGTTGGTTGTAGTGATATTTGCAAGATGTTTCATGCTATTTCTTGGGAAAGAATAATTTGAGACGATGATAGGCCAGACTGTGTTTTTTTTCCATTTTCTCGTAGTGTCACGAATCACGGTATAGATCACAGCATAACGAGGTATATTATGCATGCAACTGCCACTGAGATTTATGTGATTGAGGCTGTGGCTGTCTGTATCAAGTCAAGATTGATACTAAAGAAAAATACATAATATCCTTATTATTCATGATTCATGAATGAACTGAATGCATATGTTCGATGCCAGCCACGATGCCGATATCAATAAGGTGACTTATTTTAGAATCTTGAGTACAGTATGGTTGGTTCACAGACAACCATTTATTCGAACAATTTATTATTGTATTTTAAATTATTCTACTCGAGTTTATTTAGGAAATTAACAAAGCAACTGGTACAAGTACACAACTGTGTAAATTCAATTTGAGATAATTTTATTAATTCTTCATTAATTCGGTCTGACATCAAAGGCGAGCTTATCGGAGTTTATTAGAGTTCGCAGTTGATTTGAGTTTGGATTTCCTTCGATTAGCTAGTTCAAGATCAAGAAATTATGAATGCCAAATATGGGTATGACGGGATTTACTTCACCCTAACGTTACGCAACTCCTAAGCCATCCGATCGGCGTGAATATGAAGTGACCAACAATGGACGGCCAATAAACGTCAGTTATTATGCCGTCTTACTTCTCTAGCTGCTGTATATTAATCGTTATTGATAACCCTTTAGGACTTAGGTTATTATCTCGACAAATAGATAAGCGCGAGTGAAGGACGAAAACATAAACTTGTAGTGTATATTTTATGTTTATCGTTGAATGCTTTAAGGTAAGTAAATTGTTTTAAATAAGATGTAAGATATTCGGTGTCTCGTATTCAGTCTGGGTCTTCGAATAATTTAAAATTATGTAGATATTTGTTTAGCTATTCTAATAGATTCAATAGCACTGAATAAAAAACGATGATTTAACAGTTTTAATGTTTGAAAAATAGGTTAATTTTAAATAGCAAAATTAATAGAACGAAATTATTATTAATAGTTTAATTCCCGAATAGCAAATTCGCTTCATTTTCTGCACCGTTCTCAAAATGACAACACACACGTTACTTTCAAGTTTAAGATAACCGACAGTCAAAATTATTTGAAAAAATACACAAACAAACAAACAAATACGATCGATAATTGTAACGTTTCACATGGTTTCACGTACCTGTCCACTGATAGACATGACTTAAGGCAGCAGTCGAAAGAATGCTATTTATTCCACTTTCTAACTGTTCTCAGCTATTAACAGCAACGCCACTTGTCCACCCACACGTGTTTTCACAGTCCACCTTTCATATTATGCATGCCTAAACACCTGACTCGGTCACGTTGCCGTCGTCATCGTAGCCCGCACCTACCGCCACCATGCTTTCGTTTCAACTGAACGTAGCGCGCGCAAACCATCGTACGCCGACGGTGCAACAAAAAACTGGTGTAAATTGCCGCGCGATTCAATATCTACCAGCAGAGGCCTCTATCTTAGAAACCTCACACTCGGTGGCGAGGCAGCAGCATCACCGAAGGAGCGCTGCTTTCAAATCTCTATTTTTAATGATCAGGAGGGCGCTGGAATTGTTTGGAATTACGAAGATGTTTGTCAATGCTTATGTGTTTTTAGAACTTTCAGTTGCGTATATTTACTATTATTTTAATGTGTAACTTAGTTTACATTTTATAATTGAATGTGTCTGGAATAACATTGGCACAGAGATGACGCGGTTCTTAAATTACTGTTGTTTATGCATCCCCTTGCGATTAGCGGCCATTATCATTGGATATCTGAGCGTCGTAAGTCAAATTAGGTTTTAGAACTAACCTAAAAATAAACATTTACTAATTTTAATTTTCTTATTCTAACCCATAGCTGGAATGCATAGTCACAATCATCAAGTGCTTTGGCGGTATCAACCACGAGATGATAACCCTTGTATTGATAACACCACAAGAACCACCGACGCAGATCAAATGTCATGGTGAGTATGTGGTGATGTAGGTACCTAAATATATTTTTAAAGAATTTGTCTCAGTTTTAAATTGCTCAACAGAAAATTTATTTTAGGGTTGAAGGCTCTTTGTATTTGTCGAGGGCTGTTCAATTTGCTCATGATCGCTCTGTGCATTCGATTAATTCTCGGTATAACGAAGGTAAGAAGTACGTACCTACTTGAACTTAACTACAGTTATCAGGTGGATCTCACATAAAATAATCAACGTATTTGCATTCACACTCATCAGGGAATTCCAGAATTCATGGAACTTTGGTTGATTACTTACTTGCTGGTAAATATTTTGGACTTGATATTCCTATTCACGGGATTCATTTGGATTGGAGGCTATTATCTACTCTTCTACCTATTGTTCATAGGTAAGTACAGATTGGCGCACTTAATACTTTGCAGTATTTCATGGACGAAGGTTTGAAATAATTGTGTTCTCGTTGCAACTCAGTGATCAAGTTGTACTGCTTGTTCATCGTGTATCGCTACTTTGTCCTCCTGAGCATACCATGCGATTGCCAGGGTGGGGACGAGTGCTCGGACCCCGAATGTTCTGATGACGAATGTCCTGATCCCGAATGTCCTGATCATGAATGTCCTGATGACGACACCGCTCAATCGGAGCCAGACTGCTGCAGAAAACAGCGCCCCCGACATTCTGGTAGCAGAAGACCAAGCAAGGAAGATTCGCAACACCGACACAAGCGTTCACACAAACACAAGAGAAGAAAGAGAGACGACGCCAACAAGGACCGAAAGAACGGTACCAGAAAGTGTCGTAGACAAAAAAAGGGGCCGAATGATTGTTCAGACGACGACAGAACCGGATCATCGACAGACGTAGAGGTTTAATCATCAACCTGTCATCAAGAATATGGAAAAATAAATGTTTTCCCTGGCAGCAGCTTTCCGCGATTCCATGATCAGGTATATATGTTGCAATGAACCTGATTTTATAGGAAGCGATGGGCTTTTCCATTACCGCCGTCTCCGCAGATGAATTTCCGGTTTCCACTGAAAATTAAGACATGTGAAAATGCATCTTTCTCTTACCTTGTGCTCGCATGCTTTGTGGCAGATGAACTTGCACACTGAAAAAGAAAAACTCTTATCAGATAACACAAGGAAAATACAAATTGAAATACGTTGATCATTTCATAAGCTGCGATATATATATCGCAAGGGAGGGACTTAGTTGTATCAGAATTGGTTCGGCTGGTCAGTGCAAAATTCAGAACATACAAACACTACATACGAAGAAGACACATTGTGACCTAGTGGCTAAGTCAATAGCCATTGAGTGTACAAAGGTTGCAGGGTTGATTGATGAATGTTCTTCGCTCATGTTGACCTCCGTTCCCATGGGATCATCCTATTGCAGGGACGTAGCAAACAGGCGTGGCCCCTCTACAGGATGAATCGCACACAACGAGGAAAAAAATAGCAAATATTTGGTGTCATAGTAGTGGATCAACATACATCGTATTATGTGTCGAGGCAAAACTTGCGAGCGACATTTTCCGCGTAAAGGTTTAGTGAGTCCAACATAATTTTTTATAAGTGGTTATATCAATTTTATCAACGTGTGCATTGATGAAAGAGGGCTTTGAAAGCAAATGAGAGTATATCCTCACTAGATCATGTCATGGGGTTTGAATTTCACACTCAACTATGGTGTTGTACGCGGCCTATGGTGTTGCCATTCAAAGAAATACAATCGCGAGGGTGTGATTTGCAAATATAGCGAATTAAAACGAGCGGGGTGTAATTATAACGGGGGTTAGTGGCTGACCATAAGCGCGGTGATTGAAACCACACATTTATATTTCAAGCGAATGTATATTTATTCCTTATGCTTTCATAAGAACGTGGTGTAGTGAAGTATAGAGGAAGGAAATGGTGAATAACTCAGACTTAACAATGATTGATTGGAGTGACAAAAATGAGGGAAGCAATCGTGTTCGTGGATTAATTCCCCAATTTCCTGCCATGCGGGGTTGGTTCCTGTCCATGTGCACACAACCCTCTTAAGGTGAGCGCTCGTCACCCCACGTCGCGGAGCTGTCCGAGTGGAAAAGGGTGACTTTTACCATTTGGATGAAATAGGGGATGACGAGGCGAGTTTAGGCGCTAGAAATTAGAATTGCTTAGATCCAATTGAATTTTGTAATATTGTTCGGCTTATGTACTTCAAATAGAATTCTAATCCTTGTCATATCCATATTTTATACATTTCTGTCTTGATAAGTTGATTTACTGTAAGACTTGATGGTTTTGAAAAATGATGTTGCTTGCTTCGTCAGGCTTCGTCGTTCCTCAAGGACTATTTTCCTTCGGGTAAAAACCTTCCTAGTCATACCCTCAGGGAAATTATAATTAAAAGTATGGCTTTCAAATCTCAGCGTAATGATTGTCTTGTAAAGTAAGCTACGGCTTCATCTAAATAAAAATTTACACCGATCCGGTTCATGGTCAAAAATTACTGAAAAACTTATTTAAATTTTACACCCGCACGGCGAACTAAAATGACCCCGAATTAAACAAAGGGATGTTTTGAATCTTGTCGGGCCCTGAAGGAGATGATTGATTAGTGACAACGGATTACTCACCTCTGCAGCAGCTACCCTGGTTGTAGATCGGCTGATGGCACACGTTGCATGGCCGGGGGCGTTTGAACACCTTCGTGCGGAAAGTGTGGCTTTGCGAGTCGAGCTCCGGCTGGAAAAGAGGAAAATGTTGGAGATTTCAGCGAGGCATTTCGCGTATCTGGCACATTCGAGTCATTAGCCATGAGCACGTTGTCCGCATCTCGGCTGCAAATGGTCGCGCTAGGATCGGGGGTTAATCCGCAGCCTCGTTTAGATGTGAAATGGAAACGAGTCGTGTGAATAGATTATTGTAATTAAACAGTGCTGTTTGAATCTGTTCTCATTTAAATTGATTGTACTTGATAGGAACGCCGCGTATACCATATACCACTCGTACGATATTTACCAAAATATCGTTCGTTTCAAAATGGATAACGTTGGATCCAGTTGCAGTTCCATTCAGAATAAAGCTCGTATTGAAATTCTTCCTGCAATTTCATTACCATATTACATGTCTTTTTATTGCATGTCGTTTTGAATATTTGAAAAAAAATGGCGAGGACAATCCGCACGCTATTTTTTTATTCGTTTCCGTCTGGTTCCGTTCTTCTCTATATTATACTCATCCCCGGAGGGCATCCATCATGTCCTAGTCGTCAAAACCTAATCCCGATCTTACATCCCTGGACCACAATGATGTTGATAAATCGCTATTTTATTAAAATGCAGAAAAAACTCTTACCCCATCGCTCTCCTTGCAAGAGCTGTAACTGTCTGTGTCTAGGCTTTCGTACGAAAGGCCTAGGACGCTGTTCGAGTCCAGAGAAGCGGTCCACATGACACTGTCAACGGCAATAAACTGTGCAGCAATTAGAATCTGTCCTCGGGAGGTGTTTTCTGACACCTTCTTGTACACACTCTATTGTTCTCACGACCAGAAGTGCTGAGACGAACGTTCAAAAGCTGAGTCTAGCTTGGTGCGAACTTGCGACGCCTCTGCGATAAGATTATACAACTGTTAAACAATGCAAATAGTTTCCTAAGTGTTGCACTTGGGAGTACGGAGCGAAATGGCTGAAATTCGTAAAAATCTTAGGTGTATAACGCCTCGATACGTGACGGCTTTGAAAGTGGTAGAACGTTTTATATCTACGCGTTATACTTTAACGCTCGAAATATTTAATTTCATCTACAAATAAAATGTCTAGTAAAATCTACCTCTTAACGAGCAGTTCACTTGGAATTTACAAAATTTCCATAAATGTTTTTTGTTAGAAAATACAGCATTGCTTTTTCACCTGTTCGCCCAAATAAAGCCTCGCGCGCATAAATTTATAAAATCCTAGAACCATCCTGCGGAGTGTTTAATTTGTATTCACTTCCCGACCAAGCGATTTACTGTATAGCTATAATTTCATTTGACACCGTGCCTGCACTTAACAATTATTATTTCATCAATTATGCATTAGAAGAAAGTAGAACGTAGGTATATCGAATGTTTTTATGGCGATCCTAGATTGATCGGGCCCCTTCATTGAATGAGACAAGCAATATTAATCGACTGTCATTCGATTGTTGTTTTAAACTTAGTCTTGTTGAAGATTGTGTTAGGATATAGATAGGTAGGTGGTGACACCCTTCCTGCTTCCCAGAAAGTGCGTATACACGCGCTGCGTGTCACCGTTTCGTGACAACAACACGCACTTCTCGGATCTTGGATGGGGAGTCATTCTCGCCAAGGTGTTCTTTAAAACAATTGATCAGTTTTACTACGCATATTTTAGTGGTGAAAAAGGTTTGACAGCCGTTCTGAGAAAACGCAAAATAATTCAATCGCTTACACGAGCGTCTCGCAAAGAGATATAATCTTTACCACTTCAGTTCGAAGCTATTATGAATTAGCAATTATGTTTGATGTCCCATAAAATACCAATAAAGTTCGTTTCACCACCGCCGCCCGCATGTGCCCCAACTTAATTACCCCCGAGGGATGCCGTCATGCCGATAAATCATTTCCAGCAAAACTATCCAGGCAAAAATAAAAAAAAAGTGTCGTAAAGAATTGGGAGGAACCACACGACGTTAAAATCTACGTAAACCATTACGAATCTTTATATATATTACGACTTTTTCGAGAAAATGAAACTCGAATTTGGTTAGTCAAATTTTAAGCGATGTTGTGCTGTGGTATGCGGACTGCTAAGACTTTTCTAAGCATGAGATGGAATCGGAGATGGAATCGTTTTCGCTCCGATCGCTAGATGGCACCACCGTGCGATCGCTCAGAGATGCCGGCTCCAGAGCTCTTCTATTTCCAAGCGCAATTTGCATAATTCGGAGGAAAACGTAATTGGCGTAGAAAAGAATTGACAATAATAAGGGCTATAAATCATAGATGTAGTTTTGTCTTCACGGTGCGCTCCTCTATCAATACGTCAAAATACTTGATGAAAGGTGCAGAGGCAGAGGTGCTATTACATTTTTTTCACCGGAATTGTGCCTGCTGGGAGATATGGGAAACTGAGATGCGCCTTCCGATAACTCATCTGTTATTGTTATGTATAGGATACATCCAGATGAGGCCCTTTATCATTTGAGAGACATAACAATAGAGCACATGCTCCATACGCTCAGGCGAGGCTCATGCAGAGGTAGACCTTACCTATGCTATGCACGCCTATTTCCCGAGAGTTTTTCCGAGAGTTTTTCCGAGAGTTTTTCCAATAATTGTCAAACGGAACCGTGATTCATAGAAGATAACATTGAGTACAGGAATGGACGGACTGCGCATAGAAAAGCCCGAGGTATATTGCATCAAAATCCTCTGAAAACGAAAAATAAGAAACGCTTTATGCATTTGGGGTGAAAAAAATCTTCTTTAGCTAGGGTAATCTAAAATATTATATCCAAAGTCACCAATCTATGACGTATAAATCCCTTGGATGTGAGTCCGTGGTACTGAATCCCGATATTCAATTAAACCCCATGACTGAATCTGATCGAATTCCAATCCTCGGAACCAAGCCCCTCTCAATGAAAAGCTGAGGAACACTCCCACATGTCAATCATTGAAAGTCAACGTCGTATTCAAAATTAATTCCCAAGAGGGTAATCGATAGCTATTAGCAATTCCTTAATCTTTGATGACGTAGGACTGGTAAAAAGAATTCTCGATTTTGAAATATAATGGAACTGTGTAGCAGAATGGAAGATAAAGTAAAGGACGCATGGTTTGATTTGGTGGAGCGGAGGCAGAAAGTCATCCGCTAGATCATATTTTAGCACGTCGTGCACGCTCCACGAGAGAGAGATCTGTAAAGCACCTGTGAGCCATGAAGAGATGAGAGTTAGTTTTGATGATAATTCGGAAAGACGTGCCCGAGCACAACACGTTACCTTGGCTGGAAATATTTAGCATTCATTATGAGCACGGTTCGTGTTTTACATTCCGGCATTAAGTTGAAACTAGTTGTACCACGTTGTACGTACATTGTACGTACAGCTACATTGTAGGTACAGAATTAGATAATCGTGGCGGTGCAGAGATGGAAAATGAAAGAGTAAAGAAGCTAGAAATTTCACGTTCTCTCTGTGCTACGAACAGGAAATACAAGATGCACCAAATTGAATTGGAAATTAGAGTAATCGTGGAGTTGTTGATTAAATTACAACCGATTATCCTAGACTGATTTAATTTAACCTATCAAAATATTAGCATGATACGATATACGAGGAATGGTTATTTTTAATTAATACCTCAAAGAATTTTCATTCTAGTACCAATTAAAGCGGTTATGGAGTAAGGAAGAGCAGGGTTGCTTTTTCTGAGTGCCAAGCTATCTTCTGCCCCTATTTTTACCTTGTTAAGTATAACATTATTGGTTATTCTTTTCAAGTAGCATAGCATTATTCATGAAGAGGAAAAACGAACACCAAAGTATATCTTATATGAATTTAATAAGTCAATTTATGTTCTGTCTGGTAGATGCTGTAAAAGAGTTCCGCTTATCTATTCAGACCACATAGTATCAGAAGTTGTCCCCGGGTTCAAATTGAATGAAATATGCGGCATAATTATCTTTATCTTTCTTTTTTTTCAACTGCACGAGGAAAAATTATTTGGTTAGTGATATAAATATTAATTAGTTGATTATTTTCCTGTTCCAATCGACATCATATCAGTTAATACTTGTGTTTATATAATCAGCCATTCGGAGCAAGAATCAAGAAGTTTAATTATCTACAGTTAGCACCTAGTAAAAGCATCGCCGGTGCATACATTACCATTACGAACGTGTTCAAATTTTAAATTTGCTGATTATAAATGGACTATGGAGCAAATACTAGGCATGCCAAAATGTTCCAAACAAAAAATGAATATTCTGATTACGGACCCGAACACAACATAAAAGTCGTGCACTCAGCTCAACCTATGCTAATCTCTCAGTTTTATTGTGTGCCTGTATCGTTCCCATTGAATCATCCCCAACCGACTAGCACCTTCCCCTGTACACGGTTTCCACCATACCCATCCCGATGGCGCGAAGTGAAACGGACGTACGAGAAGTAGGGAAGGTGAAGTCTAATAGAAAAAATAAAACATCCTAACTGTCACCAATTATTTTTCAGCATGTGGCCTCAAAAAAGTTTTAAATAATTTATAAGACAGTAAATAAAGTCGTAAATTAACTGACATAACTGCATCCGAAGACACGAAAACAAACAAGTGATATTTTCATAGAGGGTGGACAACTTCCCAGAGTGAGAGTGCATTTCAGGCCCAAATTTCGTTTTACACCCCCTTCGATAGACAATAAGATTGTGTCAATTCACGTCAACCATACCACTAAATGATGACCAGTCTTTATCACTCAAGTGGATTATTGCGCGAGAAATCATCAAACAATATCCAGCGATCGTAAATACCCACTAGGGGTATTAGAGTACAGCGACTGATCCGCGTTCAACCCCCGGTACGGATATAATTTTAGATAGGACATTTCGTTTCTAATAATCAATACCCAAAAGTTGTACTTCTGTAATTCATTACAATCATTTTGTTTTCCTCAAATTTTAACCATAGCATGGAGTACACGGTTTAACGGACATTATTCAAAAGGGAGGGATTTGTGGTTTACGTTTAATCGCTATAAATTCACGCAAATGCTACACGCACACACAAACATATTATTCATCTGTTGCTATGCAGGAGCTCAGAGCAGTAACGGTGTAATCCAATGAAAATATTAATTAAATGGTTCTGGGCTTATCTTTGATGAATTCAGGGCTCGGGAATATCGCGAGACACTTGAAATTAGTCTCCAAGTCCTTGTAGCTGGTATCTACGACTGGATTGTTGCTTTAAAGGCTTGCTTTTCCTATTGATCCCAGCTCCTTCCATGCGACTCACAAGTCAAAGAAAATATTTGGCCTCACTTCTGGGCAGACGAATCGAAACGTGAAAGTTTAGGACTCGTGTTAATTTGTATAGAAGAGTCACTCCAGTTTAATAAAGTATAAGCATTAAATCTCATTAAATTTCGCGAAATGAACTCTGACATTCAAAGCTTTTCGGAAACAAATTAAGGCTGCTTATTTCCAAGCATCGCTTCATGTGTCAGGTATAAATTACGTTCATCCCGAAGAATTCATACGTGTCCATGTCATCCAGTGAACGAGTAACATTAATTCCAAGAAAATTAAGTTACTCCTCGAAAACCTATAACATCTTTTACGCAAAGGCATCAAATGGAGAAGAAATCTGTGTTCCCGAAACGCATTCCGCCACTAAATTAGTTTTTTTTATATTCTGACATTTCAGCATTTGGGTCCATTCATTCAAAGACCCATTAAATTCTTTAAGCATCGGAAGGTGCGCTTGTAGTGACATAAAACCACAAAATTAATTTGAACCACACACCTATTGGCAAACTCGCTCGCGAGCAGAAAACAAGATATCGGTATCCAAATTTTAACGCTCATTTATGTCAGCAATAAACGAGCTATAAGTGCTAATCGCTGGAGATATTAGTCCTTATATACACACTCATGCCGCGCATTAGAATCTGCCGTAAGATCTTTCGTTCAATTTATACCATAGGCACGGGCAGACGCGAGATAAACCGAAACTCCCATGTGGAGCATTATGTAAACGAGGAAGGCGAGGCATTACCCAAATATGGGCCCAGAATGTCCCGAGAGGTGCACAAGTGCCCCTATGTCCCGACTTGATTGAGCATCACACCCAACATAGCGATACGCGCCTGTAAAGTGACATGCATTTTAATAGAAAGCTGTGTGTCCAGAGAATAGCTTAATCGTGATTCGTGCGCACTCAAACGAATATCACACTTTTTCAAGGTGTTAGTACTAGGTGCTTGGTTGGTACACTTTCTTTCATCTTGCCTTCTTTTATCGCTAGTCGTTTGTACTTTTTTAGATTCTTGATTTTTTTTTCGCGCGCTAAAAGCGGTTTAATCACGTGAATTTTCCTCTGACAAGATTTCAATTTGTCAAGGGAAAACTCCGTGTGCCATGCCATCCTTGCCGCGTGCGATTTTGGTGCCGTCTTACAAGATACGAGTATTCGTCATAATTGTTTTTGCTCTTCACTTTTTGCACGGCATGATCTTTTCCCTGCTTTTCCTCCTCAGCCAGGCTCTCTTTAAAAGGGGTTAAAGGGGGATGTATGTGTGCTGGCCGTACATATCACAGCAGATATTGTTAGGGAATATTTGGTGCGAGAAATGCCGAGACATTGGACAAAAAGTGTTTACTTAATATTCCTTCGCGTGGAAGAAAATTGGTCAGAGGACCACGTACTCGGCGCTTGAGAGCTGACAATGAAATTGAGTTGAAGAGATCGATGTACTTGGAAGTGGGGTGGGGCAAGTGAGATGTCTTCCTTTGTGTTCCTTCGAAAATGAAATGTAGCATCTCATATGTATTATCATCTAACCAAATTTGAATTGCCTGTGATCAAATTATTGAGGTAGAGCCGAACATGGTTTAAACATACAACGCAGTTTGTGTGAACACCAACATATCTCCAAGTTTATGAGATGTTTTCACTGTAAAGTTTCCACTTTCCAAAATGGTCAAAACTTTTAAGAGAAAAGTATAACACTTTGGTTTATTGTAACCATGAGATTACGCATACAGCAGTTGAAGTGAAATTTACGTACAAATGGCCTTTGCAAGAATTGTTAATATAAATTGCTGGCTTTCGAAAGAAATGGCAGGAAAAACTTGGCGCGTTGATGCATGCAACGATCGCGGCATCTTTCTCTCTCTCTCTTCTGTCTTCAGTCTTTTTGAACCCGTCTTCCTACCCGAATCATCTCTTTCTTGAGAGCACTTCTGTGCGAAAGTTGAGCCGCGGATCTCGCAGGACTCAATCAAAAGTCGAAAGCTGCTTTCAAAACTCGGGCTCTCGCCGCTACTTTTCCGCCGCATCTGATCATTTGAACAAACATCAACGGCGGATTCAATAAACATTGTGATGCCTAGTATACAACCCGTGATGGTTTAGTATAACATTGCATGGAGATTTTAAGCTCAGACAAAAATTTGCATTCAAGCGGGTTCATCATGAATGTGGATCATCGCTGCTTCATTTCGACATGGTGGTCCACCGAGTTACAACCAATAGCTTGTGACCTGATAAAAATACTTTCAAAGATGTACGAAAAGCTTACCCGTCTATAAAACCCATGAAAACTCTTTCTATGGTACAGACGAAAAGTTTAATATATAGTGTCTCTTAGGAAGGAGTAGGATTTTCAGGTTCTATAAGAGAAACTTTTTTCATTATGCGCAATACAAATTTTCACTTTTGCCAGTAGCCAGCAAAAGGACATTCTTCTTTTCATGCATATTAGATATATTGTTACCGTCTCTTTGCAGCAAAATAATAAGCAAGAAGTAAGAGTTACGGCAATCTAATAAATTGAGTAAAAGTAAAAAAAATGATAGCGCTTTTGGTTTGCTGGGAATTTTGGTGTCAATTTATTTTTCCCAGAGAGTAGTAATTTTACGGAACAAACGAAAATGAGGCATGCAGAGGTTTCACCGTTTCGAAACACTGAACAGCTCAAGTGTACCTTAACTTTTCAAAGCGGCAATGTAAATTATGAATTCCAAAATTTTCCGAACATTGAGTCAACAAATTTATGCATTAAGCCCCGCGGGAAAACGAGCCCGCATGTACATCAACAAAGTATTCCATTTTCACATGAGAGCGTATATAATTCAAAATTAATATTTTACCCACCATCACAAAATGTAACTAACGTCTTAATCAGAACGTAGATTCTCTCAACGCTGTACCACATTTAATTGCATTCATCGCGTATACATTCAAATTCCAAACTCACGTTCAATATTTTATGAATATCCTTCTTATAGCTGTCTTTCAAACCAGTGTTTTAATCCTTCTTATGTGCCGCGTCTTCCACTAGATCCCATCTCGAACTTCACGAAGAGACGTGTTTTGAGACGAGGAAATAATGCGAGGCATCGCGAACGTGAGCGCCCTGTGCCTCACAAACACCACTTTGTAATGATGACTAATTCCAGCCACTTAAAAGTACTGGGTATTTTCAGTACAGCGCGGCTTATTAAGTTTTAGATTGACTTTTGATTATCGTCGGACACCTTGCACTGGCTTGCAGACGAGAAGGAGAGAGAGGTTAATTACTGCCGAGACTCCCGACTGGTTTATTCGTGGCTGATTTGAATAAGTGGCTTGTCATCGTAGTCTCACCGAAAGGGCGCCCTAACGAGAACGGGATGGACCAGCGTGCTGCAGAGAAAAAAAAAGCGCGGATTGACTCGCGGGCAAAGTCATGCAATTCAAGATCGATATCTTTCTTCGAGATCAGCTAAAGATATTTATCTTGGGAAAGGAGAGAGAGACAAATTATTTAGTTCTGCCAAACTTTTGTTTCTATGCTTTACCTTCGCTCGCAACTGGTTTCGTATAGACGTATCTGAGGCTTCGCAGCGTTGTAGCAAAATTCCACTCGAGGTAACTCATAAATCTAGCGTTCGTAAACCACTCGGCCATATACATTTCAGTCTGATTTTGTCTAATTAATTATGATCGGCTGCTAATTTGTTCTCGCGCCCGCGAAACACATCGCAGTAATTGGAATAGCACTAAGAAAGCAAGAAAGGCGCGTAAATGTACACAAGATGTTGTTCTCCTTGGGAGGCTGGCGAGCAAACAGTGAACTTGCTCGAACTTTCTGACAAATATAAATTAAGTTTGATTGCTCTATAACCTGACTTTTCCATTAGTTCGTTAAATTTAACGATTCCTCCTTTGTATGCTATACTTACTTGTTAGGGGGACCATAAAGAAATGTGGGCCAGCGGTCTACGATAAGGTATACTTAATTTTAGGCAATTTCATCAATGACAATGAATTGAGACATATTTCAATGCAAGACTGGGATAGAAATGTTCCGAACAATAGGGCAAAGCTTGACATGTTTGACAGTTAACAAACGCTGTCGAATTAAATGATAGAAATCACTCAACCGATGGAGGTGCCGGTCATCTTAGCATATCTACTCTTGGCCCAAGAAAGTTGCAGCCTTCTCCTCTCATCTTCGATCGACTTTCCGAGGAGAGTGCTATCTGTCTCACATCTGACCAGCTGACCACAGGGTGTGGTCGCACAAACAATATCATAGGTCACCGACTATCAGGATAAGGAACCAACCGAGCCGAATGTGATTTCACGAGAGCTTTTGCTCGTTCCTGCAAACTGGTTCGCAATCCACCCAATCGTCCCGACTTAATCGACTGGATAAATAAACAGTTTGCAGGGTTTTTTTTCGAGTTTAACAATAGAGAAATTCGTGACGAAATGTTATAAGCAATGGGCAAAAGATCGGAGTTTCGACAAAAAAAACTTGGCACCTCCATCTTACATCATTCGTCGGTAGGATGGTGGGGAACAGATAGAGAGAGAAATATCATTTTAATATCAATGATAAGTGTAAGCCCTTTTCTACACATTCATACTAAATCTACAAAGGCAGCGAATTACACAGGGACTATTTTGATTATGACATGATGCCAACAAAAAGCATGACCTATCTTTTGCCCACTTTGTCTAGTTCCCACTTTTTATATCCGCCCTAATTTTACTAAAATTATTTTGAAGCCGTAATGCGATTTACTTGCACGATGCACAAGGCATAAGCATCATGACAGGACTCGTGGCATGCGTTCGTATTGAAACAGGTCGAGACACACCCGCAATTTCCCTCAAAACAAGTAATTGGGGAAAATGTAATGGGAGCATTGTCAAGTTGCATGACAACTTAAACTCACTGACGGCAAAACCTATTCCAACTGTCCTACAAATTTGCAAGCCATAGTAACTTTATTTCATATTTCAACGATTTGCCTATTTGCTAGTAAAATTATTTGGGGGGTAGATAGGTATGTAGGATAATGAGTGACAATTTGGAAAAGTTTATAATATGTTATAGCAGATTGCCACGACAGAGTACCTAGAATTTAAGCACGAAAAGAAATTAAGCAAATTTATTATGTGCTTTATCGATTGGTATATAACTACTGCGCTGGATTCTGCTACTTTGTATCTAGCGCGTTATTTTGAGCCCAGATATCTCTGTCAGTGCGCATAATTTCTGCATTGCATTTGACACTTGCCCATTGCGGTGTGTTCGAAACATGAATGCTATTATACACCGAGAATGGAACGGAAATTGCCAGCTCTATAATATAAATTAGAGCATTACTCCATTCAATTCTACATTTGATAATATCGACATGGGATGAAATAGATTGGTAAGCATTACCATTTCCGATAAGCCTACAACTTCGGGTTATTATTTATACGCTAAGTTTCCTCATGGTATTACACATACCTACCAACATTATTTTAATTGTCAAAACGATTTTTCATGTCCAATAAAAATGGAAATGATTTATTGGCCAGTTTGGAAAATTAAGTCCCCTGGGTATAAAACACTTGGGCTTGGGTATGACCGTATGCCGTGGGGCATATCCTCGTATTTCGACCACAGAATCAAGTATGTTGTGATGTTGATCTTGCAGAATTATTGCACCTGTATTTTGCTTAGTCCTGAAGCCATAAAACAAGTGCGACACTTTCCTCGTACCCAATGTCGGGACTCGTAAAATATGTCATATCACAAGGGGCACACTGCGACATGGCACTAACAGAGCAGGATGCTGGATGCTGGATGCTAGCTTGCCCTAAACGTATTACGTATACTAGAACGTTTATCTCAGGGGACGTGGGTTCCAAGACGAGAGGATCTATCCAACTGACCTGATGCCGCCTGGACTCATCAGGGTAATCGGTTTACAAGGGTAGGAGCCAGCTAAAGAACTCAGCAATGGGATCCCGACTGCAATGGGGTACTTGGACATATTCCGGGACAATTTTGTCGCGTGACAAATGGTCATGAAGACGAGTTTGTCAGGTTTAAGTCCTCAGGAGAGGCTTTTTCGTTAATCTCATTCAAAATCTTGGGATTCCAGGCGCCAGAATATCACAGTAGTAAACTGAGTAAGTTGACGAGGCTGTTCAAAAAGATACACAAGAAAAAAACATGTTGACTATAAGACTAAGGTCCTTAAATTTTTTGCCAACTGCTATGCTGCATTAGAGATTGAGAGAATGCAATTTAATAGTTTTATTTCCTGCATTGATCATTATCCACGGGTAAAGATCAAATTTATTGATGTTATTGTACCAAATAATTGACGAAGAATTTCGACGTGAACAGATAAAATCGTAAAACAAAGGGTCATCGTAGAGACGGTTGGCATCTGCCGCCTGTTCCTTTATAATGCTCTTAGGTCATAAGTTGCATACTTATCTCGACTTACATTGTTAAAATCGAAGCCGGACATATTTCATTGCAGCGACCACCCAAGAGAATAATGGGGGCTGGGGGTGACTTATTATCGTCTTAAAACTGACGTAAAGCTAAATGATAACAAGGGATGACTTGGAGAAGATCGGGCTAAGGGATGATCTTGGTTTCGTGCGATCATGTGGAGTTCAGGATTGAATGATAAAAAAAGATTTACGGGAATCGTGACGAGTCAAACTACATTTGAAGCGGCATTTCTTGTTTCGAAGCAGAATTTTTCTGTAATTTTGCAGTTGTTCAATTTCGACCTGTTTCCAACTGAGAAAAATCCCGACAGAAAAAACGGCTAAATAACCATGCAATATTGAATCCTGTGACGAGGCTACATAAATAGATTTATATCTATTTCATTTAATTGCACATAGCAGATATTATTTTCTGCTATGCCTCATCAAATAATCCCAACGTAAGCTAGATCTCATCCCGAATGCACGTCTCATCCTTATTTTCTTTCGGACACACGCTTGTTTACTCGATAAGTTATAATCCTGAATCCTGATCTATGAATTACTTGCAATACCGGTTTCTCTCCTACGAACTATGAATGAAAAATAATTATGCACTTTGCAAGCAGGTCTTACCTGGTGATGAATGGCCGCTGCAATTTTAACTGATCTTTCAGATACCATGACGAAAATGCAAGGAGATGCGTTATATTTTCTTTGGCAAATTAATTGATGCTTGATATTACTTAGTGTCATAAGCGCTCGAAGTTTATTGAAAGGCTAAATTCAGCATTCGTCCAGCAAAAACACTATACAGAGAAAAATATAAAATTTATCATTTTACGTATCAATTGAATTTAGTTTCAATATAATATGCCATATATCTCTCATACATGATTTATTAAGGAGATAAATTTTTAGCCGAACAGTTATTGGAGAATGAAAATGCAGTTGTACCCTTGTTATTCTATGGTTATACTGCCGTACCGCCTACAAACTAGCTTTTTAAAGAGTTTCTGAACTTCTGCTGTCTTCTGGCTTATCGCTGGCTGTGAAATAATATACTACACTGGCCGCTAGCGTGGAAACGCAACTTCTTGACGCTATCGGAGGCTTCCCTGAAAACTTCGGTAATTAATACGCACAACTTTTCCTATGATGGCAATTAAGAGTCCATTAATGTTATTACTTAGTTAACTTGAATGAAGATACGAGAAGCAAGAAATTAAAATTTCACACTTGTATACTTGAGTTACCTTAGTGGTACTGGTGATATATGAAACCTATATACAACTTTAGACTCATTAATTTTGAGGAAATTACACATTTTTTCTAAGTTAAAAATCATACAGTAAACTATTTATTCGACAGTGATAAATATAACATTCCTGCAGTTGTAACTTTTAAAAAATTATATGTTCCATAACCGAAGCAATTTAGTTTTCAAAATCTATATTAACTCTTACCCATATGCCAGTTAAATATATAATACACATAAACTTCATGCAGTAATATTTTATTAGTCAATGTAAACCGGTGCATCTTTATGAATGCAATGTAATGTAGGTATACAGAGTCGATCCACAGCTTAAAGTTCTGAAGGAACATAATAATATTATGATCCTCATTCCTCTGGAAGGATAATTTGTAACCGAGCTCAAGGATGAGATAATCAGGACGACTTACGCATACCGTATCTTCCGGCTTCTACCGGCGACTTACTGCTTAGGCAACTTAGTAAGATCCTAATATCTTAGGTTAATTGAACAGTTGGTAGGCCTGTCCTAATCATACCCATCTTGCCAAGTGATTATGCGTATATAAGTCTACAGAAATTTCCCTTTTTAGGATAATTTATTTTGGTTTGATTAGAAAATTTTTGATTGTCATGTTCGATCGTAGCGAATAACCTCATGATTGGGAGGGAGACATACAGAGCATTTTAATTTATTTTAAATTTCTGATATTTTATTTAGCGAGAGTAAAAAAAATTTTTTATGGTGCATTAAAAAATAGATAAGAAAATATGTATAGCAATATAAGACGATGGGATTTTATACTGACTAAATAAAAAATGAAGGAACATGTGTTCTTTAGTTTATCATTTTGAAAATGTCTTTACGGATCAGGTTTCATGCACCACCGTGAAAAGCCAGGGAAATCATTGCTCGTCAGAAAATTGCGTCAAGCCAGACACGTGAGACGATGGAGACACAAGAAAAGTGCTAAACAAGAGAACCGAGGCTGAAATGAAGGCGACACTTTCTAGACCAAGATGCCAGAGTCGCTCTCTGATTAAATAACAGGGAAAAACACGTCAGTCTCAATTCCAGACGGCACGATCGAAGAACGATTTCTTTAAATTGTTAAATGTAACTCGAATCAATCAATGCCACTGCCACTGATAAATCATCACGGTTAGTATAATACTACAGGTATAGACGTACTATCCTAGTCTTAAATACAAAACTCTGATTTAGTATATGAATGAATTTATCAATGATTCTGTTTTTTATGCATATTGCGTACCTTATATAAATACAGACGCAGTGCAGTAAACAGTAATTATGTATATCCTTCCTACATTTGCTGACCGCAAGTATCATCGCATGTTCAACTTCAGTGAAACAAACAAGGAAAAGTATAATAAGTCATAACTCATAACCTTCAAGAGAATGAAAGATGGTGTAATTTTGCAAAATGCAAATAGAATCCGTCAACATACGTGCAGCTGCACTATTTTTTTCAAAGCCAAGCAAATCTAGAATGGATCGTTTCTATTTGAAAAATAATTAGGATAAAATTTATTACTATATAATCTAGTGTCATCCGATAATATTGATAAATTGGGTGAATATGAATACATTATGTGTGAAGAATGTCGAAAAATATCATAGCCTTCGGTTCGATAAAACAAAGTTGAATCAAATTGGTATGTGTTTCATTTTTAAGTGAGTCTGAATGGCCACATTTTATCAGCGTTTTCCACCCATAAAAACAACGACACATAATTCGAGTTTTCACAAGGAGAGATCTATCGTGTAAATGATTACTGGCAGAAACAACTCTACAACAGCTTTCCCATTTTCCAGACGTGCCGCACGTAACGAGGCGTTGATCGATCACCGTCAAACGTGCGGGAGCCGCACAACGTTATAGCTTTTATAGGAAAACCTCTCGTCAAGATAGACGCGGATCACAGGAGACATTGTGCGACCAAGCCACCGGAAAAGTTGAGGAAACTCGGATACCTTCACTGAGCCAACAATCCGAAGAGCAAACATTGACAAAAGATACTGTTAACGTTTAAAATCACTGCCATTATGTATGAGTTGTTAATATGTAATTCAGTAATTGTCATAAACCATGCTGAGAAATTGTCGATACTTTTTCTAGCGGTGGAGGTGCCATGCCAAAAACTGTTAATTTTTTAGAATAGTCGCTTTTTTATTATGTTATTTTTACTAAAAATGTAAGTAACAGTCACAGTTCATATATATAAAAGAAGTAATACGTCATTAGTCACAGTATTATATAAATATAGTAATCATATTTCATATATTAAGTACAATGCAACTGTCTAGAACTATTATGAGTTCTTCGCATTATTATTTTCCATAAATCAACTCGCTCCATGCTCATGTTAAGATCGGTACGAGGAATTACGACTCCTCTAGGTGACAAAAAGCACTCTGTGGTCGTTCGACGGGCTTGGTTTGCCATCGTTTTGTTGCTACAATTCCTGGGTGTGGCGTTGGGGATGCTGCATTAACCTCTGACAGGGAAATAGATCACTGAGCGTGTGAGAGACCCAGCTATCTTGACTCATAACCTGTGTAGAGAGATATTTTGCTAATTTAAGACATTTTAGTACAAAATAAGTATGGAAACGGAATGTTTCAAGTCGAATTTGTTCTTTAACTTCTCATACTAGCTGCAATAGCCGTTATGGTATCAAAATTAGTTATGAGATAAGTTTCAAAACATTAATATTGATTTACGCGTCAACATAACGCGCGTTAAAAGGGAGAAAATCAAGGTTCAGTTCATTTCAAAATATGATTTCATCTCTGAAAGATAACTTAACCACGTAGAGTTTCAAACCAGAAATGTGTGGTTCGAGAATTGTTTTCTTTGAAAGAGATCTCGACGTGGCGCAATGAATAACAGATGCTGAAGCCAAGAAAGCAGTTGAAATTTTGTGGTAGCTGCTATATTCACGATGTTAGGGTGGAAATACGTGTTTTCCTAGAACAAATAAATTTCGGGGTATAAAATTATTGACTCGCCTTGTAACCTATAGTTTCTGCTGATAATTGAAACCCAGCATCATTAATGAAAACACAATTTAGTAATTGCAGCCTGAAGTTAGCAGGCATTACATAATATGTAACCTGCCCGATGCGAAAAGCAATTAGCATGTGTAAATTCAAAACATACAGCTTTCAATTTTTCATAAATTTAACCGTGTATTCGTCTGTAAAAAACGAAAATAAATCATAAATCACATGTGTATTTTCCGGCCTGGTTTTCCATCTGTGCCATACCGTTCGTGGATCGTGATACACCGCCAAAGACACAATGTGGATTTGATGCCTAAAGTGGCATAAGAATCTTGCCATAGACAGCTCCTGTGGGCATGATACAAGAAAGAAGAGCAAAAACGTTTCTTTGTAGCTTGTATCGGCTTTGAGAGCTTTGTTTGCCACGGAATACTTTTATTTTCCTCGCCAGCTACTAGACGCAAAAGTGTCACGGATTAGAGAGAGAGTGTAGTACGATCTTGACAATTTTCGTGAAATTTTTCCGCCGAACGAAATTCCTTTCCCTTTGACACCGAAACGTTTTATTCTTCAACAGTGTGCGAGTGTCAGTGTGTGAGTTTTGTAGTATTTCGAATTCGTGACATAAAGCGAATCAGGGCAAGTACCGTTCTCTTTTCTGACCTTCTATTTTCGCCTTTTTTCTTGAAAAAATTCCACATTAACTACAAATATCATCCAAAAATTGGACAAAACCACTCGCATAAAATTTAAAAATTCCCTTTCAGAATGGTGTTTATAGTAAGAAAACCCGTGGAAAGTATTTTCTCTTCGCCCATTGAGTCCCAAACAGATTTCCCAATGCGAAAATCGACGAAAAACCAACGAAAGAGCTCTCAGCACCCGAGAAAGCATTTCCCCACAATGCAGCCAAGTCAAGCCACTGCCAACATTCTGGAGATACAGAAATCCATAGAACTCCTCGTGGTCGTCGTCGTGGTCGTCTTCGTCTCCTTCATCTTCTTCTTGCAGCTCGGAGGCACCGTGCGTTTCCGGCGCGTCGGACACTCCAGACGCGCGAGAGGTGTAGGCACTGTAGACATTGTTGGATCGGACGGATTTATACATCCGTATCCCGCTACACGACAAAGCATTCCTGCACACTCTTCGCTTTATAAGGACATCGGCTTATTCTATTATAATATTAGACAACGGGCGTTACTCTCTGCGATACGATGCTACAATATCCTAGCGACGAATTGCCAACGCGAGTGCGAGTGCGAGGGACAATGGCCAGTGCAATTATATGAAACGTGGACCTTGGTGTGTGAATGGATGATCATAATGCCAACAGACGATTTTGTAAATTGTTAGATTGCATTTAAGCGGCGTGAAATTGTCTGGATAAGTGTGGTTAAGGCTGCAGCCTGGAAGATTTTCGTAGTTGATTTTTCTCGAGTGTTTTACACTCGAGTGTTTTACACTCTTGTACAACGAGCCATTGGGCTTGAAATTTCGTAGAGCTGTTTAAAGTTGCAAAAGAAATTAGTTTCTCATCACCCGGGCGCAGGGCGGCTGGCCTAGTCGACAGTGCTAAGACCAAAAGAGGATTTAACGAGCGTAATCCCGTCCCATTAGTGAGCAACTTTATTAAACGATTTGCCGAAAGTTCTCAACAACATAGCGACAAATTAGTGGAGAATTCGGCGAACCTTGTTGAAGCCGTGGCACAGATGCGAAAGATTTTCATTGTTTTCAAGTTTGTTGTGATAGAAGATAGAATCTATGCCGGCGAATTCGCATTTATCTTTGCGCCAACTTACTACTTAGGTAGGTGTAACTCCTAGACTTTAATTGAACTAATAATTCACTCGTGCTGAGGCTCTAATAGATTTGAAAACAGTTTGTAAAAGGATATCCTGCGAGCGATTGCAAAATTAAATAAATGGCAAGACACTCGTTTTGAACGGCTGTTTCCTGCGTGATGCTGAATTTCTTTAATTGAGGTTATGTTGTATCAAAAAGCTGACAGCGAATTGCAAGTATAAAAAGACCTGTTGAATTAAAGTTCAAATGAATTCCCGCCCTGCGCATGGCGAGCGATATCTGATTGTGATTAGATTCGTTAATGCACGGACAAATAGTGTCGGTGTTAATTATGTCGAGTAGCAAATCTCATTGATTGCATAAATAGTAAACTAATTCACGGCGATCACGGCGCGTAACTGGTACGTAGAATGAATAATCAACGCGACCCCATGCTAGCTGCTAGCTGTTGTGTCGCGTACGTGGCGTGATTTATGTTGCTAAGTGTGAACTCATGTCTATTGTAATCAGCCCGTTGTTGTTGAGCCGCCTTCGGTATCGCACTTGTCATCGCCGCGTGTCTATATGAACCATGTGTGTGTGTGTATGTGTATGTTTTATATTATGCCAAATCGGTGACGTAACGCTAAAAATCGGCATGATGTAATTGCCAGTGCTTGGCATGCTCGGCGAGCTATCAGATCACTTCCTGAAGAACACATTGCGCTGCGCTGGGGCTCGTTGATCGTATCACAATATGCCTGCAAGAGTGGAGACCCCGATTACTTCATGAGTGTGCATACGGGAAGGTTAAGGTCAGGATGACGCAATCTAGAGGACTCGCCCACGAGATGGGCAGAAGGGCAAACTTGTGTCGGATTGTACAAACCATGTGATATGCTCGGTGCTACAAAGAAGGAAAATTTAATTGAAACGAGATTCATGTTTTGATTGTGAGCGGCTACTACACATACTAAAGTGCTGCTTTCATGAGCAAACTGTTTTTATTTGGAGTCTTTTTTCATCAGATTTTTGAATACGACTGCAATGCAACATATTTATTAAACTATGATAGCACCCCTAAGAGACAAAGGCAGGCATTACGACCAGAAATCAGCGGCGAAACATAAAAAGCCCAGTGGGCATGCATGCTGCCAGCACGGTTTGGTCGCTAATTTTCACCACGCTGTCATAGAGAGAGCAGCTCTAAAAGACAAAAGTCGCCATTACGACCAAAAAATCAGCAGCAAAACATAATACTCGAGTCCAACACAGTTGTCGCTAAGCTTTTTTCCTACTCAAATGGAGAGCGATTACGTTTTTGAAATAAATTAACAACGGCTAATTGATCCCCCGGCCGACTCGGGTTTGAGTAATCTAAACAAATTACATGCAGCGCAATTTGACTAAATAAACGACGAAATTTTATCGGCATTGTGCTTCTGTGTGCCAATTTGTCATCGGGCATAAATGCTGGTGACACCCATATGGAAAATGTCAAACGAGCCACCCACAATGATAAAGACTTTTTTGTCACTTGATTTGTCGGTGACATTTAGAGACCTTGACGTCAATTGTGCTCCAACCGGTAATGCATTTTTTGTACGTCAAACTTTGTCTACACCAATTGGATATATGCGAGACGTAGTATACAGAAAATATATCTTATATCATAATAATTGGAAGTACCTATATACCTACGGAAGTACCTATCCTCAATAAAAATTTGTATAAGTTAGCATTCGTCAAAGAAAACCAGATTATCTTTTCACAGCGAACATTTCCAATGAGTATCTCAATTATGAGTAACGCAAACAAAATGTTTCAAAATGACAAGATTGCTAATTAAAAAGTTGAGCATCGCTCTAATTAAAGTGAGCGAAGGCAGGCAGCGTGCAAAATGCTACACGCGGATGAGATAGTTTGAAATTCATCTCGAGCGTCATACGAACGTCATCGCTAGCAAAATATTAACTTGCTCAGAAATTGAATAATTAATATCTGCATCCTTGTCTGGCGACAGGATGATAATTATTACCTCTCCCTAGCATGGTGATTCGCTTGCATCTGGCTTGCAAGATTTAACTGTCAAGCACTGAACGATTTAGCGGACAAGGAAATGGATTTTTCTCCTTTATACGACTCACTAGAGGCCCGGTAGAAAATACTACCGAGAGAAACACTGGTGTATAGGTACGGTTCAATAGGGGATACGATTTTTGTAATTAGGTACAGTAATTCTTACAGTAATGCCCAAATTATGATACATAGTAAGGCCCATGAGTTCGGAGTAGGGCCATAGTAAGGCCATAGTAGTTTGGTGACGCCAAACGCCACCGGTGATGGTGGTTGAGTTAAAACCCACACTCTTGCCGCAAACTTCTAATTGAAACGTTTGAGTTTCCAATTAAGAAAAAAGCGCTGTACAACTATACATATAGCAAGGCGTGCACAATCGTTTTCGGGTGTTTGTGCGGTGTTTTTCTTTCGTTGGTCTTGGTAAGTTTCTGGCTGCTGGCGGCTGTAACGTGTCAACCGGAGAGCAAATAAGCGCATGCCATCCGGACGGCCACTGGTTGTGTCAGGACTCAGGATGCGCTTTATGCTAAGTCCTCGGCATCCCACGAGACGGCCACAACGACGCAACTCTGGATTAATTCTAGTCCTGGACATTTTGCGGGGCCGCCAGTGAGCCCCGGGTCGTATCAACTAATCAGGAACAGTATGGGACCCGAAATGTCAAATCATTTGACTCCCTATGGAAACAAAATTGTACTTGCAGCAAATTCGCCATGAAGCATTTAATTGGATTTGTTAATGTAGATAAATTTTCGCTGCGACTGATGTACGAAGATGGAAGATCGTTTATTTTAAAGAGGCGTTCCAATTTAAAACGCGTTTTATTGAATATTAAGCGGAACGGAAACTTGTTTTTCATATTTTGAAGAGAATATGCTGTTTTAACGCAATTTTCTGCTCATTAATGACTAGCATCGCAAATTACAATCCCATCTTCGCTGAATTTTCCTTTTCGCAGCTCGTCCCAAGACGACAAAGGTAAACAGGAAGAGGAAGGTGATGATTGATGACACTCTGCCGAGTTAGGTACTGTTCGTGAATGCGTTAATCCTTACCTGCAGTCATGGATATTTTCAATAAAAAAAACTTTCTTTGGTCAACCTATTTTCAAAAACAAAACAAAAAATAGAAACTGAGGTTTCCCTTTTAGAATATGAAAATCTGGAGACAACCTAGACGAGTATATAGCGGCCATACAAGAGGTGTGATACTCATAAATGATAAAGTGTCCGGATCACACACAACAGCGCTCGGTTCAATCGTGCTCGGTGCAATTTTCCACTGCCTCCGAGCACTTTCCACGCTGCAAATAGAGATGATTTGCATAGTAAATGGGAACGCTATCAAGATGTGTTATACCCTCATGCAGATACAACAATGCGATGCACCGCATGTTCTTCATTTGAAAAAAGTAATTGGCGTGATCTGTTGCATTTTGTAATCAAATAATTATAGTCATCATTGCATGTTGCGATGTGACACGCCTCTGCATAAGTAGTGTTTCTTCAGAACTCCCACCTCCCGTCTGATGGTTATACTTACCGGTAAATGCTGCCAACAGCAGCTTGGAGATAATAGAGAAATTTGCGATCACCAATAGGCGCAAGGAGCAAATCGTTATTCGTAGCCATACCTGGAACAGAAACAAAATAATATTATAGTTTACTTTGTTCATCCAAGATAACACCTTATTATATGATAAAACCTTAACTTACACCCCGTCGTTCTGGGTGATTACTTTACATATCATAATTATATGGATTTTGTATTTTTTAATATACCCGCAAATTCCATTGTGGGATACCATCCTACGTTTAGCATTCATTGACCACGAAGCGGCATTCTGCTATAGCGTAATCAATGTTTACATTTAGTGCAATTTAACTAATTACTGAATTTGCTCATTTAAGCATTGAGAAGCAATAGCACGGAATAGAGACACATAGAGATGCACGCGTGCGAAATGCAAGTGCACGTGCTCAATCATGCTGCCTGTGACGCAATGTGCATCCGCTAGGAAGCTCTGTTCATACTTTTAATATTGTCTCCATTCGCTGCTCTGTTCGGGAGGCGTACGTTTTATTGCCGTAGAAAATAGGGGCTGGCCCTTGCTTGTGCCGACTGGTTGGGTGGTTGACGTGGGTTAATGCTTCTATGCCCGTGCCGGGTTGTGAACCGGGCTCTGAAAGATGTTCTCTAGCGATCATCCGAACGTGAAACTGTAACGGTGCAGGGGTATATACGCCACAATAAATTACTACATTGAAACACAGACGCCAGAGGTATATATATATACGATTTTCCTAACTTTTTCCTCGCCCGAGATTAAAGTGTGGTTTGAAAATCTCTAAGGTGGCCATGTATTTCAGAGATTATTTGCTTTGGTGAGGACCTAAGAGAATAACATAATTTCTAGCCTAATTTTGATGAACTCAAAATTGAAGAATTTTCCAGCGTCCCAGGAAAGCAGTTTGGAAGCAATTCGTGGCCCGGGCATTTCCACTTTCACAAGCACGGGTGTTTTTCCTTATGCCTATTATTAATTCACGGTCGCGCTGAAGGCTCGTCCACACAACAATCACATGCACATGTGTGAGTGTGTGTGTGTGTGAGTGTGTGCATTCCGATGGAAATACAAAAGTGTGGCAGCAGCCAGCGACCAAATAATGCACACACAATGCTCGGGCTCGAGGGAGGGCGTGAGAGCTGTGTGTGAATGCAGCTTCATTAGTGACGGATGAGATATTCTCTCTGTTTGCGCCTGGTAGGTATCGCTTAGGAGAAACATCTATAGCCTGGATGGCATTCAGTTCGGCAAGCAAACGCAGAGAATTTAGGATGATCATTGCTGCAATGCCCGTTAGACGTGCTATATATGCGAGCTGGCTTTGCAATCAATCTCCATAGTCAAACAAACATGAATGATTAACGCACAAAACGATTGTCATTCAACATGCAGGAAGTGGAAGGTCGCACGGAACATCAAAGATATGTGCCACGATAAAGCGAGACTTTTCACACATTTCATAAAAATAGTTACGCAGCGAGCGAGGGAAAAACGTGATTCGGGAGATGATTTCGGCCCCCCTTTGAAATAACGTCACACCATGCCGTGTGATATAGAGATATGACCTACCAAAACGATATCTGATTGCTTTTAAAACACCAATATGGGATGATCCTCTGCGGATGATCCATTCAGGCGTGCCTGAATGAAGTTTTACAAGTATTGTTTGCATTAGCTTGACGTAAGCAGCACGGACGCAACAATAACATCCAGGAAGTGTATTTGCTCAATATCAATCAATGGGTAGAGGCTGGAGTGAAGCTGAGGGGTTGGCTCTAGCTGGAAGACGGAGTACCAGCTGTCGATCGAAGGCTGCTGGCACGTTTCCCTATTCTACCGACTTATGGCACCTGGTTCCAAGCACAAAACCTCTGCCGACAATGGTCTCCTTATTGCCTAATTCGTCTCGGGTTTACATAATACTGGTATCACAATATTTTTACACGTGTGATTGCGAAAGTTCAACTCAATGAATGAATTGTGCGTTTGAAAGTACATCTTCAGATGGGAATAAATGATTCAGAAGCGTAATGTTTTATGTTGATATGTTTATTGTCCTGATTTACAATGCAAGCGTCAATATCACTGAGCTCCCTAAAATACTTGATCTAGTCTTAATGGACTCGATGATAGATTAATGGGGTTGGTGAAACTAGAACAGTTATGTGTTTATTATGAGTTTAGCATCTGCTCTCAACGTATTTATTTCCTACCCCTGCGTGACTTCGTTTCAAACCATTTTTTAGAAGTAAAACACAGCGTCGAAATATTTATTAAATTGAAAGGTGGTGGGTGACTTCTAGTATGAAAAGAAACTAGAACGACGTTTAGCTAGGCCGCGCACTATTTCGCCTCGGCAAAGTATTATAAATTGCAATTGTCTAGACAAGTCAAGTCTTCAATTCTGCCATGCATCAGTCATTTGAAAACTTTTGAAAATAGCAAATATTTCCACTCGCATTTTTCCTTTTAAAAAACTCTTTGCCCTAAATGAAGAGTGAAGAGCGCCAGTAGAGGCATGTGGGACCGAGGAGCTAAAAACACAGCAGCAACTTGATATGGATGTTGCTTGCTCCAAGTGGCAGGGTGTGAAAATTTCTGTGGCTGAACAAAAAAAATATTTAAAAAAATTACTATCCAACAGGAACCTCTTACAAGAGCTGAAAGCAATTAGAGATTTGTAAAAAGTGGAGGAACATCCCAGATTTATTGTAATAGCCGTTAAAACGTTTTGATTAAACTAGGTACGACAAAAAAAGAACACCATTCTGACTTCCGATACATTTTTCCACTGCTTCACACGCTGATGTTTCATTTTCAAAGCATAAAATTCAGCTTTCCTTAGTCCCAATTAGAACAAGATAAATTAGTGTTGGGATCTTAATTGAAAGCAAATGGATTCCTCTTCCTTCGTAATAACTAAGGGTATTTCGTATTTTCCGGAACTATGCCTGCCACATTTTTTCTCATCCCGACTAACAAATAGGTTGTCACTTTAGCGTGTAAAACATCCTGTGTATACCTATTATATGGATGATCTACAATCTAAACATTCGCCATTAACCATTTTGCAAGCCTTTCTTTGGTGATGAATGGATCGCGAAAAGCGCAATTCAAGTGTTATGCAAATATTCGCATAAAATGAATCAGTCGCAGGTTAAAGCCAGTCGCATCGGCGTGCAAAGCGAACAAATGAATAGTTTTCACAATCTTCCATTCATGAAAATTACTATTGCTTTGAACATGAAAGTTTCCTTAATTTATAAACTTGGACTTGCTCACTTGCTGGTATGTAGGAAAAGTTAATTTCAATAAAATCTAGCAGTTGCATTCTAGAAAATTGCATCAAGCTGGATTTTGGTAAAACAGAGCTAACGGCTATAGAGAAAAGCTTTAATTCCTTAACACCAACCGAAGCGATTATGGTAATGTAGAACGGTTTTTAGAGTCAAAGATTTATATCAAAAGTTAGTCTGGACTTGAAGCAACTGCAATTGATTTACTTTTTACCCGCTCGTTGATGATTGATTGATTGATTATTGGTGTTTAACGACGCACTGTTTTGACAACTGGCCCTTTGGCACTGGTCTAATGGCGTCGGTGAATGAAATGGTGATGATGAGGGTGATGATGAACCTAACCTAGCCTAGAAGGGAGGAGGGGAAACCCGGTGCCGGCACGTAGCCTACTCCTGTCGAAAAGCACCAAGGGGACCACCGGCTTTACGTCCCTTCCGAAGGACGGTACAACTCGAACAACAGGATTCCTCCACTAATCCGTGCTGTCGAGAGGTTGATAAGCAAGGCGAGTAAAGTTGTTGTACTAACTTCAAACCCTCCAACCTCTCTCCCGAACAGAACTGATCATGTGCATGATGGTCACCCATCAAACACCTGGCTCAGCGCGATGTTGCTTAACTTCGGTGATCTCACGAGAACCGGTGTTTCCAACATGCCAAACCGTTCGGAGTAGAGCTCGTTAAAAAAGACAGAAAACGGATCGAGCGTCGATAGCTCGACGACGCTTGGTGTGTGCCTAATGCTTTTCCAAAACGACTATTTTTATCTGGCGACTAAAATAACTGGACGTGTGTGCAAGCTGCACAGTAAAAAGTACGCTACAGCGTTCGTCGCGGTCTGGCCTGTTAGGGGCAAAGGCTACCCGGGAATTTCTCACCACTAATTAATGTGCATGCTACATCAGAAAACACTCCGGCGAGCTCAGCTGCCTTTTGAACTTTTCACATGCAGCGATGGTATTTTATTCTTACGCCGACTTTGTACATTATTCACAACTCGGTCGGGTTTGAAGTCACCGCGTGCAGAAAGCACGCCTGACGTTCGCGTATCGAGTCGCACATCTATGAAGACATTTTAGCTTTGATCAACGTTTAATTAGACGGATAATGCTAAAAATATCATTTTATAAAAGTCTGCGTTATATATGTCAGAGTTGAGTGCACATTCGAAACTGTGAAAGCCTCTGAGGCACGTATATCTACGCAGCTTTGTGCATCCGATGTGTGCGTGTGTGTGTTTTTGTACGCTCATATCCAGTCTGGTCGGGGAGGTGAGAAAAGGGTTGCGCGTCGCACCCCTGGGTAGGCGGGGTTGTGAAATATCTCCACGACATCCCCTGTCGAGAGACAGATAGATCGTTCGATGCGTGGCGATGAGTTCGTTGCCAGAATACCAAACGCGTTCGAATGCTTTCGCGAAAAATTGACAAATAAATAGAAAGGCTGTGGTCCTTTCCGTTTTCACCCACCGAGCATTGAATGGCTGGTCTCCATTTGGGGATCAGGCGAAAATATGTGCGCCAAAAACAAAACCTTTGCATTCTATTTATATACTGACCATCCCCAAATTTGAGACCACAACTTGCATAACATCCTGTATGCTATATATATGGCACCCCAATACCAAATGGACCTTCCCACTTGAGGGCCGAAAATTGACACATCCAGCAGTTTGACAAAGTGCTCATTACGAATTCCACGCCAGAGGGACCGACAAGCTGTCGTTAGCGTAAATTTAGACTGTTTTAACTCACCTGGTGGGAGACAGTGTGATTTATAATGAAAACGAAAAGGTAGGAGGAATGGTCCCCTGTGCACATGCTCGCGCATTTTGGGCGTATGACAAATCGCTTGCATACTAGCCATGCTCCCAATAAACACATACAAAGTGCATTATTAATAATTGTCTATACAACTAACCACAGTCGATTTAACATATTACACGAAATTCAGATTTACACCGCGCGTTGCCATGTAATTCTCTGGCATACAGAAATTTTGGCCAGCCAAACAATTAATATCCGAGGCTGAATTGAGTCGTGTATAATCGAGTATTATCTTAAAGGTTGACCACAGATTGCCCAGGCGGCGTCTGTCGCCCCCTCAAAGACTTCACATCGCCGGTGTTCACGGATCCCCGTAGGCCGATCTGAGTAAGGGATGGAACCAGGAAGAGCCTAAATTGCTCGAATTACACGCTAGGGGTGAGGGAGGGGCTATGCAGACGTCGCGTCGCTTGCGGTAATGGTTTAGTTATGTGAGCATGATCCTGTCATGACACCCCTATATTATTATCGTATCATGTTTGTATTTACCGCGCGAGAAGGACATGGCATATTGTTGTACGAGGTTAGGAATATAAAATAATGTCACCAATTAGAGGACCAGCATCTTTTTGTCATGTGAAATTGGATAGAAAAACAGGCGTCAAGTGGAGCTCGAACGCTCGGCCGCTGAAAGCTTTGCGTGTCTTAAAACGCCGGTTTTTATATACGAAAGAGATAGTTCTTCTCGACACTGATGTTTCAATCCTTCTTCAATAGTTTGATTTTAATTTTGATAAAGTCACACGTTTGCCCCCTCGATCAATTCTTTAATTTCCGGCCAGCTTGTCAAATTTCGAAACGTCTTGCATGTCAGCATCATGGAGAAGATTGGCACGGGCACGTTTCACTAAGGAATAGGTTCTCCCGAGGGCTAACCTTTCACATTTATAGGCCAACAGAATGACCCAAGTGTTAAATAAATAGCAATATATAGTGGAGAAAATAGCGGCAGCTTTATTTTCAAGTAAACCGAGCCGGTGCTCTAAAAACTTCGACGTCGCTGTCGTTCCATCGTTTCATTAGCAAATCAGTTCAGTGCACCAGTGTGACCTCCACTGCGCATTTATTATAGATTCGTATTAAATTCCGCCAACACGTGAGTGTGCTAATAATTATGAATATCTTAGTAATAATCTTGTTAGTTCTAATGAGAAATAGTAGTAACACTTGATGCCGCTATATTTGTTTTCGAGTTACATGTTTTAGTTACTTAATACTCAACGCACAGATGAAGTTACTTAGTAGATGTACCTGCACCGTACACGCAATGCAGATCTTTCACTCTGCACGTTATTTCAGGAGTGTATTGCAATTAAGTTAATACGTTTACCTGTCGGTGTGATGCACGCCGGCTTACGGTGCTTTATCACTTGCTGCTGGATATAACTGAAGGGAATTAGCATGCAGAAGTGCATTGTATTATTTTACATACATACACTCGTTTAACCTTGTTTGAATTATGTATTATCACTCTGCATTTAAAAACAGTATACAGCACACGACCCAATTGGAACCGACGCAAATTGGAAAATATCCAAAGCGGAAAATTAAAGAAAATTGAAAATCTATGTAAAACATAAAAAAACAGGATTGTGTAATGCGGCCGGCTGAAAAATCACATGTTATGTGTTACTTACAGCACGCTGCGTGCACTCCGCATCGAGAGAATCGCCGGGATTTGATCAAAAAGCTCGCTAAGCGTATTCCGCGCTAAACGTTCCCAGATGGCACACAATGGGAATTGAAATATATTCAGAACCGCGAAACACAGCACGCCGCGCAACACTTTTATGCTAATAAATGGTGCTTGAAATTCCAGTTCTAACGCATGTCAATCACAACTCGGTCCATTATTCCACCTCAGCGAGTCGACACATATCGAGACGGGTGGGCAGGGAACGACGGCGCCGTTTAGCATTCGAATCTCATCGATTTGCGCAAGATGGTCACGTGTGCGTGCACGACGCGTTGGCGAAATGCAGTTGCCATCAATCCACGAATGCACGGCGATTATTTAGATTCGGTTTTTTAAATCAAAACCTAGCCAATTGTGTCGTCGGCCATTGCATGAGTTTAGACTTGAGACAGAGATGTATGTATTATCTGAAGAAAGCCAGCGTTTGCCTGAAGTCCGGGACAATGTATGTCTACATTTATACATCACTGGTGGGTGAAAGATAAGAAAAAAAATCGATGAACCTCGAAAGATGCATGGTCATTAACAGTCAAAACGAAATTATATTAAATGTCATTTCGCAATTTCATTTGTCAATTTTTCCTCACAGTTAAGTTAAAATTACGGAAAATGACCATCTCTTTAGAGTTTAGAGAACCAGCAACTTCCCATAACCTTTAGTGCGCAGTTTTGTCATAGCACTGCCATCAAGGCTCACTTCGTAGCCAAATATTTGCTTGTTGCTTGTTCACAATATTTGGCCATCATCGTCACAAGGCACACAATCCACCCCGATGATTCTGCATTCTTCAGCACCGTCCTGCCTCCCATCTAGATCCTAGGCAGGCTCCATGCAGAGTGAGCTAGCGCAAGTGAATAGGTTATGCAAATTCAAGCACCGAGCTGAAATGAAGTACCTCTGGGTGTACGATCTGATAATCTAGGTGAAGGTTAACACATTTTGTTCTCAAGTTCAGCACAATATCGAATTAGCATATAGCACAAGAGTCCACTCGGAATTGAACGCAATGTATACTGGCCGCACATGACCGTTAAGGCATAAATTGTGAAATTATTCGATGTCGTTCATTTCTGAAGTGGCATAGTAAATTTAATTACAAGAAATTGCGCGGCGTTGGATTTCGCAAACAGTTTTTCTATCCTCTCCACTCGGGCGTAAGAAAATACTCGCGTTGAGAGCATTTCAAAAATTTATCATCTTTTCTCCCTCGAAGCAAAAGTAAATATGAAACGCGTCGTCGGGTAAGATATATGTCGTGGTTTTGCTGGAAATAGAGTCTGAACTCTGACACGAGCGCCTCCCTGCGTATCTGTCAGTTCGGATGTGGCTGCCAGGCGAGATCTAAATGGCGATCATCGTGATCTCGATTTCCCGAGCCGCCAGACACCGAGACGGGGAGGACAAGAAAACCGACCAAACATTAACATATCCTTTCATCTCACTTCAAGTCGCAGAACGACAGCTTTCATTCACCACATAAGCCCTCAGTTTTGGAAGCTATGAATATATATTCCGACATTGTTTATGTCAAAATCACAAACCATGATAATTTTTCGTGTTAAAGATTTGGTAAGCCTCATTCGATAACCACTTGCCAATTCTCATTAGCAAATTTGTGAGGACCACACCCATGAACGAGGATTGTCTATCTCATATAGTTTTCCACTGTTTTCCCAACGTCAACTGTTATCGCAAGTTCGTGTCTCTTTGCAGTTCCTAAAGGAAAAGACGAACAATCTCAACAACTCGATCCTTCCCAAATGAGTGAATTCCCCTACAAAATGACGCTCTTATCAAATCACAAAAACGGGATTGGTATACTCAACCCCATTGTGAAAACGTCCCAGATTTACGATTGGCTTGTTGTGTGTCCCTGTATATATATATATATACGCCAGCACACTCTCCGTTTACCTAGCAGCTGTAATTGCGTTAATTTAATTAAAATCCCAGCACAAATAGGCAATATCCCATTCAACCGCGATCCGTTTACTCTCGCGAACGGATAAAGCTCGTCAGATGGTTATCTTGATGACAAATGAAGGCGTCTCCCCTGGCGGCATAAGTTCCATCCAAAGTCGACGGTAACACAATCACGTGGCAAGATGTCGTTTAGTTTATCCCGGCATTGTTCCATCGTCAGACATTTTCAAGATCGCAATCGCAGGTAATTGTTGCTCGCGGCTCCCGTGCTGTTTAACGGGAACTTTACAGATGAGATGGGTTATCAGAAATATCTGGGTGTCGCACACAATAATGTCACATGCCTGGTTCTATTGTCGACCATGGAATATTTATAAGATGGTGTTTGTCTTTCATTTTCGGGTGAGGATTTGGGTTGACACTTGCCTATAGATGCAGGGGGCCAGGTTCGGTTGCACAGATTTAATGTTGGCTCATCATGTGTACAGGTCTTGGAGGCGACTGGCGAGATGGCATGCCTTGTGAAAGGTGTGGAGGGATGAAAGGTAAACAAGACGTGCTAATCTGATGGTGCGTGAAAGAAGGGTTGTTATTATTCCATTTAGGAAATTGGTAGAGTGTCATCTCTTTGCTTTGAAAGCTGGGCATCACACCGACAAACGCGATGCGATTTCATTACACACTATCCCGTGAAATATTCTCTCGAAAGTTTCCATCAGAATTCGGCGAGCGTAATTATTGAAATATTTGCGTAGCAAAAGGTGGCGGCGATGGGAAAATTCGGTTTGCCGCAGAAAATAAAGTTAAGGCGTACGCATTTAAGATTCTAAAGCGTCGGGATGAAATGAAAGTCGTGGATAATTGAGGTGTAGTTATTTCTGTCACGTTTTTTGTCCGAATAAAACCCGCGCTACGTGCGTGGATCTGAAATATTTCGTCGGCGTTTCCACTCGTTGGGTATTTAACATTTAGCGAGCAGAGTCGAAAGATAAAAAGCCGAGATTTTGACGAGCTCTAAACATTTTAAAGTCGTGATTAAATGAAAAAAGCAACACTTCTAGCGCAGTTCTCACGGACACGAGTCCATTCTCAAACATAATATTGTTGTAGCTGGGCGACGAAAATCGAGAGGGGGTCTTCGATAACATTTCTCGAGTTGCGACCACCCACTCTGTGCTCTGAGAAGAAAATAAAACACAAAAAAACCACAAAAAATACGGCGCCCGCCGCGCGCGCATAAAAAGCGTGTGATCGGTCGAGAGGACCCGTGCCCAAAAGCCGTGCGCCGTTCCTTGACAATGGTCATCGAGAGATGACAGTCGCCGGCGACACCCACGCGTGGCATCAGATCACGCTGCTCCAATGCGCTTGCGTTGCTGCGCAGCGCAGCGCATTGAAATCTCCGGCAGACTTGACGCCAACAAAAACACAACACAGCGCGCATTTGGGTCAAATCATATCTACAGCCAGAGATATTATTTATACGGGAGCTTTACCTTATACAGATTCAATGTTTGCAACTTTTTTTGCCACTCTTCCGGATAAATCACGTTACTGTGTATAGTACACAATGCAACTTCTACTAAAACTGTGCTACTGAGATAAGAAACTCGCGCTGCAGAAGTTCAACGATGGAAATCGATCTCCAATAGCAATGTGCACTACTTGAAAATGTTCCCCGTAACTTTCGAGCTGGGTAAAGTAAAAAGTTTTATCTAGCAAAGGCTTCTTGTGCACAAATGTCACCGTACTTAAAGCTGATATGCAGCTTGTGTAATTTGAATGCTGCCCGACAATTTCTTTGATAACTTCTTTGGGAAATCGCGTGGCGGAAGGAAAGTTGTGTGTTCAATACAAACATTAACTTATCTCGCTTCGACAGCATCTCGACCGCGGGCGCATTGGTCGGAGCCCAAGAAGGGGTCAACGCAAACTAATTAAATATCAATTTTCCGAGCTAGCATCGCCGCGAGGGCGGGCAGGACGCGATGAGAGAGCAGGGGAGGCACCGAGGGGACGCACTCCGTGCAGCCTATAGTGCAGTTATAGTTATGAACGAGACCACCTTGGCAGCAGTAGCAAGCCGCAAATGAGCCACAGGCATGCGATGGGCATTCATAAATCTAAGTTTCAACTTACAATATACGATGACGTTGCTATTATTAACAATTTTCCGCGTATTAATTAGTTTTACATTATATCAAAAATTATGCATGCGCCTTAATTTTTTAACAGAGGAAAACTTGCAAGTACACGGTTTCATTAAAAGCAATGATTTATTTATAATATCATACATTTTTATGCTGCATTTACAATTGCTGCAGTTGAAATTGCATCGCATAGTTTGCAGCGTCGCGTTGTTTTATAATGGTTTTCTTCTTGAAATACATGTAATTTAAATTCCCATGAGTATCTTGCTCACCCACCGAAATATTCCACCCTTAAATTAGCTGTAATTTTCTCGTAATATCGTACTTAATATGCATTTAAGGAATGCCGCTCTTTTTAAACAGTGTTTCGGATGAATACACAACGAGTTTAGTGTTTCTAATTTTTAATACAGGCTTACACTCATGTTATAGATAATAACCACACGCAATCCGTAACAACAGAAGAGTTAGAAAAAGTGTCCTAGTTTCTCTTCTACTTTGATCTCTGATTTTTAACAAAATATCAATAAGTCAGATATCAGAATTCAGAATGGAAATGAAGAAGAACACATAGCCTTTGTCCTATTTGGCTGCAAGCAGCTGCGCATCAATGCTGGCAAAAACAGCGTACTACTTTTTTTTTGGAAGTAATTTTCCTATGCAATATGGTGCCAACAAATTTGCCGCTGTCACCGTTTCCTCGCAAACATTGGAAACATGAACAAAGTGTCAACGCCGGGGTCAATCTCGCTACGGCACGCTCGTGACTCGAAGCGCGACACAGACTCCGCGTCGTGACTAAATTCCCGTCACATCGCATCATCGTCGCCATCCCTCCTTCTAGCGTGGATCGGAACCGGCCCGTAAGCCACATGCGCATCACTTTGTCTTTGTTTTTTCGAAAATAAACCCGATTTCTGAATCGCTCGTGAGAGATTTTCATAAAAAAAAAGCAAAAGACAAAAAAGGCGACTAAGTGAGAAAAATCAGGCCACGAATGGATTACTGCACGGGTTGGAAACGTGAGATTCGGGTATCGGATAGGACGTGTTTTAGAGCCACGGCTCTCGAACGAGCCCGGAAAGTTACTCGCGCTTCGTCTGGCTTGTCGTCTCTCGTTGGAGGCATCCGATCGTCTCGAATTTTCATCAAACGAGCGACCCAACAAAAAGAACAACACCAATTTTACTTCAACCATTAACACTCGGAAAACCACTTTGGAAAATTCCCATCCATAATAATTCCGAGACGCTGGGGAATTCGAGCCACTCCAACAGTAATATAAACTTAAACAACAGCATCTAATATCACAATTCATGCCGGCGACGTGAAAGCAGAGGTTGCAGCAGCAGCAGCGTCCCGGTATAGAACGGCGTCGTTTATGTGCATACCTAAACGCAACAGCCAGAGTTATTTATCAAAACACATTTCTACACCTTGATATCTGAGATCTGTCGAGTGTATTCAGGGATTGCCAAAAATATTATCTCTACCGAGGTCTAGTTGGAGGTTCTCCGTTATTCTGTCGGATGCGGATGCTTTTCCGATCCCTGTTTTATCGGGAGACATTAGAATGAAAGAAGAAATACTCTCTCTAGGTGTTAGAAGATATATCCCATTGGAACCCACGACCTTTTACTATTACGATCGAGCCAACACCCAACCCATTCAATACTACTTCCTTCCCGCTTAGCGGCATTATTACCCATATCTTCCGTTTCGTTTGTTACAGGTTATACATTAGAAGTTCCTTTCAACGCTGCTGAGAGAAAAGCCACCCTGTAACAGGATAACGAAAATAGGGTTGCTGCGGAGTATGGAGCTACAAAAAGAGCAACGAGCAAAAAGCATTTGTGTCATAATTCCCACTAACAACCTCAATTCTAATTGAGACGTGCAGACTCGCAAAACGCACAGTTAATACAGGTAGATAAATAACCCCTGAACACATTTCAAAGGTTCCTCTAAGTAAGTATAGGCGTATTAAATGTGAATGACAGTTTGTCGTAATTACGCACGGCGAAATCTCTGTCGCAAACGTGCCTGTTAAATTTGCCGCCCTTTATCACTGTCTTTGTCGAGCGCTTGTTGCTTTTATCATAATTGCTGAAATGCAGGAGGCGCAAGATCCAATTTGCATAATCCAGGAAGTACAAAAAGTACTTCACTTTAATGATTTTTAATACACGTGCAGAGACCAAACTTTTTCGTGGCTCATTTGCGCTGAATTTTTCCCCGATTTGAGCAAATAATTCATGTGCTGAAGCCAAACTCCCTATGGATTGACAGCAAATAATCTGCATTCTAAACAGCGTCCGGGGAGTGCGATAGCGGGCGAGTGTCTGGGTGTGTGGGGGGGGGGGGGGTGGCGGCAACGACGTCGCGACGCTCGGGGCGACGTCGGGAAAGGTTGCATCGAACCCGGCATGGACATGGTCCCCGAGGGACGACTCGCCCCGTGCTCGAGAAGCGAACTTCGGACTTCGCGGGCACGCGCGGTCGGGCGACAAATAAAAGGGGAAGAAATAACCAGGGTCGTTAGCGGGGCATTACTTGGAACACGAAACAGATAGCACGGCAATAAACTTGACAAACATTTCATCCCCGGGAACGTGCGCGGTGGTTGCTTTGCTGCTGCGTTCTACATGGAAACTTACGTCCGGGGGGGCCACGTTCTATACACCGACCTTATCCATTATCTTTATAGTTGGTGTTATTTTTCCGAACGACCCTCGCATTTGAATATCATTTTCTTCCTTCGTACTTTTGTTATCAGCCAAACAAACTCCAGATCTCTAGATTCTATTTCCCCGCTATACGCGGCGAGAATCGTGTTTGTCTATGATCAAAAAATAAATAGTTAATAAATCAACTTATCGGGCCATATTGACAATTTGGCATGCGTCCGATTTTTCATACGGCTCCCCTTGCCACAGCGCATCGGGTAGTTTATTACGAAGTGTCATAGAAACAGCCATGGATCCTGATATCGACGATCAAATGCCTTTTTCGATGGGAGACATGTGAGCAATTACGTCTCGCTTCGATCCCTTGTAACTTATCGCCTTGGCATCGGATATAACGCGAGCAAATTCTTTATCCCACATTTTAGTCGCCGCTCCGCTCTGCTCTCGATCATCACCCGCCGACTTTACGCTCCCACTCCACCCGGCGAAAAACACCGCAACGAAACAACAAAAGCGGGCGCAAACAATTCATTTTAGTAAACAAATAAAAGCGACAATTAAATGCAGCAACTTTAGCATGCCGTGTGGTTCCACTTCATACGCCAGGCGTTGTCAAAATCACGAAAAGCCGGCAGTATTGTAATGTAATTTTAATTAGCAATTCTTTAAAGGTAGTGTATTTGGCAGGATAATAAAACACGAGAAAAACTCGTTTCCCAGCGACTCGAGCAGCTTGAGCAGCATTGATTTGCCTTGCATATCCTGTCCCATGTGACGCCGGTGCACGATGCACACTCAAGCCAAGGGAACACCTGTGTGCATAAAAAAGCCGAGCGGTGCGCTGATCAAAAGATCATATCACTGGATGTTTTTGCGTAGGAGTTGGTGGTTCGTGGCCAGACTCATGATGAGACTATTAGCATGGGACAACAGCTTGCAGGCATATCGGTGCTCGATGTCAAATCCAGCCAAAAACTGGCCTAAAGAGCTTGTTAAAGGAGTGGCCTGCAGTGGCAAGCAATTCAATGGGTTTTTGCAGTGCACACATAGTATAAAAAAAATCGTGAGACGATAACCACTTAATATATAGGATGATGAATTGGACCACGCCTAAATGAATCAATAAAGCACATGAAACGGCCCGATTTGTCTTTGGCCAGGAAACCAATCGACAAATGGTCGGTAATCGGACCCCTTTCTGCATGAAATACCGCCACAAATCGTCGCATCGAGTCCATCTGCAGGACAGAGCAAAGCTCAACGCCAGCGCCCATGCGAGTGTTACTGCCGTCGCTGTGGCACGCCGCACGCAATGGGATTAGAATGGGATTTGTACACGCAATAATGCGCGTATCCCACCGCTGATCCGCGTGCGTACACACACCGGAGGATTGAGCGATCGACGAACTGAAAGAGTCGGGATCGGTCGGCGATTGTTCGCGACATATTTAGCGGATTTGCTTTTTGGAATTCCACCAAGTTTTTGTCGCGCGCGTTTCCACAATGGCGAGCTGTTTGCGGCAGAAACCGGAACACGGTCGACTGCATGGCCTATGGAAACGTGCTCGGAGAGAACTGGAGGACGCGGCGTCCCGAGCAGCCGACGGAGACAACGCGACGACCAGGTCCGGTGACGTGAGAGAGACGACCAGATATGAATGGACGAACACGCGAAATGCGAAGTGTGGGGACTAATGGAATTGTGAATGAAAACGGAGCGAAGCAGAAATCAGTAAAAAGAAATTACGATGAACAAACTGTGAGAGAGGAAAAAGGAACCGATGAGTTTTGTGAACACAAAAAGAGATTATATACCTATATAGGTAGAAGATAAAAAGGCTTCTGCCTTGTGTGAGAGTGCCTTAGGGACCGAGGCGAAATGAGACAGGGAGATTTTTGAAATGAGAGGAAGAAATAAACCCTTAGATTCCAGTCATGTAGAGGATCGAGTGTTATTTGCTTGAACCGTGCAACCTTCCTTAGCAGAGCCTAAGACCTATACCGTGAACATCTCCGTTCGTTAGCGAGGGTATGTTATTCACGCATCTCGATTTATAGTGCGTGGGCGTGACGCGTTGCTAACGCGAAGAACACACACGGAACTTGCTCCAGTGCAAGAGGTCGCCAAAAGTACCTGCCGAGTGCTAAGCGTTAACTCAACCCTAAACTCTGAATTACACAACGAGTTCGACCGAGTTCAAAATCAAGGCTCACATCATCAGGCAAGAGCGAGGACAGACACTCATTTAGCAGTGCGTAGCGCTGGGCACGCAACGGTCGGACATGAACACAGGAAGTTGACGAAGAGTCACTGTGGTCAACCGTTTGGTCAATAAACCTCCGCACGCTGCACGCATATCCGTTTCCCTGGCCGCTCTGCGGCACAGCGCGCGTTTAGTTTGCACACTGCGCGCGTGGTGCTCGTAGGACGGTGCGAACCACACGATCTCAACCCTCCACAGACCTGCTATTGACCCATGAACTTTGACACGATGATACATTATGTCGCTCTCCATCCACTCGCGAATCGATATAGGGAAAGTAAGTCCGGACTTAATGGGATTCCTGTACGGTCAAGTTCGCCGAAGGGCTTAAAGGATTATGAAGTAGCAGGAACGTGGAGTGAACGAATTAGTGTTCGCGCGCGAAGGTTTATTGGTCCGATTCCAGAAGAACACCTCGACAAGACTGATGAGTTATGAGTGGGAGCTGGTGATGGATCGTTTGCGTTTTTCTTTCAGAAGAAAATTGCGTATAACGACTTGGTGGTGGAGGTGCCGGGTTTTACGATTTCTGCAGGAATAATTAATTTTGCTGATTTGGCATAGGCGGCGGGTAATAAAGTCGTGGAGATAGGATCTACTCGAAGTCTAATCTCCTTCCCGAGTGGCGTAATTGTCAAAACCACAGTGCGAGCCGCTGATATGGTTTACGCGATTGGTTTCCATCCCAAATGTTGGCTGCTTGTCAAATAACTTCGTCTGCCATCTCAGATAAATCTCGCGCTCCTTTGGACGTTTGCTGACCACCGGCCAGCCGTCGATACATTGTAGCTCATTCGAGAAACTACAAATTCTCACAATGGACCGTAGAAACGAGCGAAAGCATCGCAAGGGAATAAATCAGGCAAGAAAAAGCAAAGATGGCGAAATGCCACCGAGATTATAGAACCAAGCGTGCTCATGAGCGCGACGAAAGAAAATAATAATACTGTGAGGGAAAATGGTTAACCGAAAAGAAAAGCTCCGCATTTGTACGTCATCTTTTCACGTAATAGCATTTCACACCAGTAGTAACCTCTCATGCGCGCAATGTCAAAATATACTGTTTTATATTCTGGTTATTACTAGGAGAGAGGGAACTCCGAGGAACACCGCCCGCTGCTGACGCCTCGGAAAAGGTAATGAAGAAAACTGCTCTTGAAAGGTGTCAAAATAAAGAACGTTTCCCTCTTTTCATTCGGTTCAACATTTTTTAACAGCTGACATTCGCGTTTTATTCTCTCGAGACGCGAATTTGAGCGAGCATTCGACCTGAAATTCCGGCAATTCCGGAAACTATAATATGTAACTGTTCATCCATTCCTTGCAGAGAAATTATGAAGACGAATAAAACCAGAAATCTCAGTCCAATAAAACAAATCCTTTAAACTTTCACTCTACACACGAGAATTTTCCTTTCATTGGCGTCTGAAAAAAAAATATGTGCACAAGTTCAAGTCATAAGAAAAGTTTTGTAAAGTAAAAGTGATCGTCGGGTGGCGGGTGTTTCGCCCGTCGTGCCCGTCGTGCCCGGGTGAATGTGACCTGGGATAAGGCAGACAGGGTCGCTTGTCCCCACCACCCCATCGGCAAGTCTGAACCACCGCCGCCACCGCCACCGCCGCCGCCTCCTGCGCCGAATCCAGAGACAAGAGATGGGCGCAAAAAACACACGGAATTTGTGAGCATCGACGTGAAATGATGTTAGCAATAACGAGGAGGTTGAAGCCGTGGCGAACAAAAACGCGCGTGTTGCGGCGTCGCCATGAAATAAGTCGCCGTGTTCGGGTATTGGCATGAAGAAAGACCGAGGGGTAGTGTCGCCCATCGCCCGGTTCACGCTGTGAGATGCACAATAATTTACCAGATAAGCAAACTCCCCCGTTAGCCTCGACTATATAGAGATAGATCGCAAGTAACTTACAAACGACACCTATATAGCTAGCTAGCTATGAAATTTAATTAATTTTGAACTGGTTTAGTGCGCGTTCGCTTTTTCATCTTCACGATTTTCCCGAGGAAATTATGTTTTCAATAAGCTAATAATATTTGACGTTTCAAACAACAAAGGCGCAAAGTTTTCGTCGATCCTACGAACTTCTTACCTTAATGCTGGCCTTCGTCAGGGCGGCAAGGCTTTCACATTTTAAGCAACGCTTAGAAATTTGATAAAGAAATTAGCTTTGGCACAGCGCCTTATTTCAAAGATGAGCGGACGCGAGCGTTTGATCAGAGGTACTTTGGAAACATTTCGCTGGCGGCGGCCTGCTGCCCTGTAGATATATACGTCTTGTGCTCCTTTTCTCCGAATCTATCAGTCAGCTGCATGGGGCAGAGAGGCGAGCTGGCTTTAGCTGCATTCTATTCCGGATTCCATGCGCACGGAAGCGTTGCACTGGATCCGAGTTGTCCGACGGGCAGTCCTTGCATTGCAGTTAAGGTTGCATTTCGATGATTCTAGTGCAGAGTGCTACCAGCTCGGGCTCGGGCTTCGTGTCCGACACTTGCGAGGGCGATCGTTTGCTGCAGAAAATTAAACAGCTAACACCGAATAAAGTGAGATTGGTATTTCAGACTGCCTTCTTCTTCGAGAGGGCGAGACAACAGAGTAGAAAAAGTTCCCGGCATATTATTTCGTGGTCCACATCAAGCCACAATTTCATCCTTAATGTTTGAATAAATTTAATCCACAGTTGCGGTTTGTTGATTCGATTTCATTGAACAAACATACACATAAAAAACATTTCAAAATAATATTCCTCTTTGCTTCCTCGAAGGAAATTTCCGATGGGTTTCCCTCTGTGCATGTCACCGCCGCCCGCGTTCCCCGTTCTCTAAATCGAACTCGAAATTGAAGTCACCAATTTCATCGTGATGTTAAATTGAAAATGCTTAACAGTTGGCGAGCCGTACGTCTTGTTACATTTTTCAATTTCACAAAATAATTTGCTTTTTCCGTCACAAATTACATAAATTTCCCTCCAAAGTATTAACCATCGGCCGCGTCGGCTTCCATAATTCATGGCAATAGCAGTAAGTTTACAGATCACTTCTCACTGGCAGCAGCCCAAAAAAGAAGTAAGTCGTAATGGTCAAGAGCGCGCCGCTCACGGACACCCCGGGGATGAAATAGAAACTCCTCGTCGAGCACGAGTTTACCCGCTAAACAATGCATCACGCGGCATCACACTAACTGCAGCCAGCTTTATCGGTACTTTGCGTCGTGGCCAGACTGCCGAGCCGCTCGCATTGTCCAAAAGTCAGTGGAGCGATTTAGTTTTGACCAAGATGGACCAACCGCGGTCACGGAGAATTATCCCCCCCCCCCCCCCCCATCGCACACTCCTCACAACACACACACAGGCGCACACTCGCTCAGCCAAGAGCGTCTGGAGGTACGACAAAAGAAGATACGGTAGTCGGAAGATCCGAGACAAGCGGCATTCGCCTCATTGAAACTGCCAGATGAATAATGAAACAACCGGATTATTCTCATTTTCCGTCTATCATCATGATAGGCATCATGATACAAGTTTCTTAGCCGCCAGGACAGCCCTTTCTTACCGGTAGGCACAACACAACTGCTCTGCTTGCAGCTATTATGCGGAAGACGTATGCGTTTCGGATCTTTAGGTCAAGAAGTCTGCTGCAGCTTTAGTCGATTCTTTGACTTCGAGTGCGACGGAGCCGGGGGTAATAAATTGCGCATTGACAGAAACAGCAGCCGGAGCATAAATGCCTGTGTGTAATTTGACTTGGACTTTTAGGAATGCGGCCTTTACATTTTACAGCGATATTGTGTTACCTTGTTGTTCGTGTTCCCGGCATACCTAAATTCATCGCTGGGAAGTCAGTGTTGGGGTGAAATTTACCAAAAAGCGAAAAGGTGGTTTCTGTACACACACACACACACACACAGACACACACCTATGTGGAGTGTCTCTACCCATGCGTTTCAACTTTAAATTGCTCGCCCAATCTCCTGGTGTTGCTTTGCATTATACTTTCAGAAATTAATCTATTTCGAAATTGGACGCATTTTTTCCCAAACGACTCGTAGCGAACAACCATTCACTAAAAACAAGAAAATGCTGAAGAAACGAGCCCGGCCTCCGCACAAAATAAAGCGAATTGAATCACATGAAAATGAAAAGCCTCGCCAAGAAGATGGCAAGAGAAGGTAATTGGAAAGTTGGGTGAATGTGTTTGTTTTCAACGTGGGACCTGTCTCAATGAGTACAGTAAATTCAATCGAAGAAAACAATGCGAATGTATTTTCGTAGCTCTTGGATTTGTGTTGGAATTGGATTAGAGATGGCTGGTCTATCGATTGTTGGGTTTCAGTGTTACTCTGGGTGGATGGACCACACAGTACCAAGCAGCTGGAGGCTGGCGGCTGGAGCATCATCAGCTGAGGGCATTGATTGAAGTACATTGCAGGAAGAGAGCAGAGATGTGTGGTGGCCCTCCTAGCGGGCCAGACGCGGGGCATATCGCTTGCAGACCCGTTATTGCAAATGAAAGATCATGCACAGCACAGGAAGTAGAGGAGAAGAAGATGAAACCAATCACTCTAATTGCTTTAATTTTCCAATTGTAAGAATCTCAGCGGTGCATGCTTTCCTCCATCAGAATCGTGGTCAGCGTCGCTCTTGTTTGATGAGCTGATGCACTTAGAGGGGGACAATTCTAAAAAATCTATTGCCGAAGGGTGAAATATTTCTTGAAGAATTCAAATATTATGTTAACTCAAATCAGCTTAGTCGTTATTCATAGTTATCTTGCCTTCGTAATCTAAAACATATAAAATTCAAATTTGATTATCATCTTCAACTAATAATTATTTCCGGCCTAAAAATTAGGGCCACGCATGCAATCAAGAATCGCAAAATTAAGTATTAACACATCGTGCATCACTAAATTAGCAAAGACGACCATTTATACGTTGCCGTCCTTAATTGAAAATTTCAGTTCATCAAGCTTCCATTATTCCAATGTCACGTGCGATACTGAATTACATATTTATGAATACGTTGACTGCCAATTTACACCCTCCCCCCTCCCACACACGCATCATTTCACAGGCCAGCTCCACATCACGTATGAGCCTCATCTCCCAGCTTGCCGTTTGTCGGCATCATCATTCGGACATCATCATTTACAACCTCTATACGACCTACCATGTCCAAGGGCCCCATTTACATGTATTTAATTGAGGAAAAACCGTTTCCGGCATTCCGGCTAAACGACAGGTACCAAGAAAATCGCGTATCATGACCATGGATTCGCACAACGCTGTTACGCACTCGCGCCATCACTAGTTGTGATTCGCACATGCGGTTTCGGCGACAGAGACGCCGGGGACGCGAACTGCGGCCGCGCCAAGTGAAATGTAAATCGAAGCGACGCTTGCTGGTGTGGCGGATGGAAATGGAAAGTGGCGGCTATTATCATCCCGCGTAGGGCCCCGGTGGCGGCTTGTGCCAGAGCTCGATGTTTCGTGCCCAGGAATATGGACCTGCCGAACTTTACTAGGTATATAGCCGCATGTATTATTGAGATCAATAATCCAATAACACGCTAGCTGAATTCTGATGTGCCATATCTCGCGGTGTATTTCGCGCAGCCCGTGTGCCATAACTGAGTGATTGTGCGCGAAATCATACAAATCACGGGTGCATTAGCAGCAAATTTAAATATTAATCAGTTTATTGATGTATAGGCTGGAATTTATACATGAGGGAATGTATACGAATACTAAATTACGTTTCCAGAGGGATACAGTTTATTTAAAGATTTGTTCCTTACTTTCAATATCAGAGAACAGAACAGTTCTGTGCACTAAAAATAGCCGAAATTTTGTGTATAAACATACTATCTAGTGGTAAAAACGATACTGGCACTTAAATATTGCCTATGCATTAAATCATCCTTTGAAATATGCTTTTGACGTTTATATTTATAGCTAATCAGGTCAGCTACAATTCTCGGCGCTTTCAAATACAAAAAGGAATAATTCATTATCAAGCAAAAAAAAATATGATAATGAGCTGTATATTTTAAGTTGTGAGCACAAAGGAAAATTGCAAAAACTTTTTTAGAAGTCCCAAAATGCTTCATTAGTAAATTAATTTCATTTTCTGGCCTGCAAATTTTTATTCATATCAATCTCCGCTAATTATTGAACCGAAGAAATGCGGAAATCTTCCTTAAATTCGGGCAAAAATCTGGTAAACTTAATGACGCATAGATTGGGAATGATGATGAGGTCATGAAAGTTCAGACTGATTTCAGGATATGTTTGAGAAAGACAGCACTGTTGGGCTGTTCTGTTAGCGGTAGGAAGGATCTCTTTGCCATGTGGTCCTAGCTGTACGTCAAGTTGATTTTAATTACATTTTCTAGAAAAGTATGGATCACTTCAGAGCATGGCATCTACAGATACAAGAAAGAAAAGCACTGTTTGGCCGACTCGCCTTATGGGAACAGCTGCTGATGCCCCAGAAAATATTCACCTAACTTTTTATAGTTTTAACTTTTGATCAATATTAAATAATATATTGCCCAGTAATGAAATTCCCAAATTTGAAACTTATAACAAATGTGCTTTGACGAACCCCTTTTTCGTAAGATAATATCAACCATCTATTTTTTAAAGTCTGTATTTGCATCCATTCGCCACACCAGTGGCAAAAAAGGGGCGCCAATAAAAATAATGTGTTGCAAAACCCAGAAACAGTTGGTCACTGCGAAGAATCAATCCAATTTTCTGAAACGTAATTAGCAATTTATAATACAATTTAGAGACGGAGAAGTAGACAGGCATCCACATTACACCGAGCAGTTTTATTTTAAATTCTATCGAGCAAGTGCCGGGCCGGCCAGTGTAGAAAAGGAAACCTTAGATAAATGCAAGCGTGAAAACAATTACATAATTGAAACCTGTAGGAGAGCGGACTTGTTTCGGTTAAAAACAGAATGTAAATTGATCCACTGAACAAGAAAACAAAGCAATCATGGGAATTGAAAGGCACGAAGCCAAGAATATTGCTTTGATGTAACTCACGCTCGTGTGAGTAGCGACATTTGACTCGAGTTAAATCATTCATTTTGTTTTAGTGGTGATGATGGCGTAATTGCCTGACTCAATTGCCATCCAATGTACAAGTTAAGCTTCATCTACTTGAAAAGAATGGAATATGAAAAAATCATTACAATGCATTGTTTTGTTGGCAAATTTAAAAACGTTGGGGAAAACTAAAATACACTCATAAGTAGGCAACTGCCATGGGTTTAATGCGATGGAAGATGTGAGGACTTATTGGAACTTGGTGAAGAGGAAAATGGTGGAACCTCAAAGAAAAGTGGAGCAAATTTGTGAGGATTAAATGTGGGAGAAATAATTGAAGGATATTGTAGGAGAATGGGTCCTAGGAAAGCCACTAAAATCTTAATCTATTTGGTTTGTAAACATAATAATACCCATGTACCTGAAATTGCAAACTTTACGGAACAAAGGGGGGCATATTAAATATTTCAACTTTGATTTCGAGTCGTTGCTTCGTCAATGCTTCGTCAATATTAACCTGGAAGAGTCATATAAGATATAAGACTCTCTGCTGATGATTTCACCTGTTTCCATTGCGATTTGCACTTTCGCAAAGTACCTCTCTATGACACGAGAGATTCAGGACTAAGGGAATGGGTAAGTCTACCCAGAAACAGGCACGATAGTATGTATACGAGCTAATTACAATATTATTACATTAAATGTACGAACTCGACGAGATTCTTGAAGCAAACATCAGGTTTCTTAGGTGAAGATCCTACTCACAAAGTAAACTTATCTCTATCGTGCGCTCAGTGTTGTTCTTGTGCTGTGCTGTGCTACGGTGATCTATGAGCCTATACACCTCGCTTTAACATTAGTGTAGATTTAGTGGGTTCAGCGATGTCGTGCCGCTTGACGGTTGTGAAATTAGCTATAGGATTTTAATTAAAGATCCGTAATGATTATCCTCGTATCGTAGCGCCGAACCAGTGAGGATCGCGTCGAAAGAGCAGAGAAAATAATGAGCATCGAGCTCTAGACGAGCAGTGTACAGAGGAAGCTGGTAAACTTCTTTGGTTCTTACAACGAGCTGTCTACAAATCTTATTATCTTGGTCTCAGAATGGGGAACGAGTATTGTGAGCTGCTTCGGGTTTCTTTCGTGCTGTATCATTAGACATTTTTATTTCGTATTTCCGATCCGAATGCATTTTATCACGTGCCTCAATCCTGATCCGGTAAGGAGCTTTGGAGTGACCTTAAGCTTTATCGTCGGATATATCTCGCGATGCCAATCTCATGGTAAATTAACATTGGCAATATTTAATTCATCTGCGCGATTTTTTTCTGGCGCTGTAGGACACTGAATTATTATTTCCGTCACACTGATGGCTAGTGTCAACAACAGCATGACAACCGATATGCGCTTACCTATGATAGATTGCCATGTGACAAAAACACTGTGATTAAATTTTTCACTGCGATTCAAAAAAAAAACAAAAATCAACTCAAACCCAATCAATACAGAAACTTGATTCACAACTATATATATATACACGCTGTCGTAATTTTGAGCTGCAGAAGAACGCATAAATCATCGCACACCGAGTGGACCGCAGTGTTCAATGTAGCAGAGCATGATTGATAGCGGATGATCACATTATTATTTTCTGTCTCCTCACAGATCAGGGGGTCTGTCACCCACGGCTGCACGGGCCGCACGGCTGCACGGCCAGGACTAAGACTACACGAGTGATATTGATTGAGGCGTGCCTGCCTCGCGAGCAGAACTCAAACACAAGAACTAACAAACAGCTTACAGGTTGGCCCAAGTTCGGCGGATAGAGAGAGCTGCGTGGAATCAGGGATGACTAGGGTATCGTTTGAGGATTTGTATTTTTACGACCAGATTTTCGTTTGAGATGGTTTCAGCGAGTGGTTGCGTTAGTAATGTTAACGACAATGGCTGAGCAGTGAGCAGTTTCTCAGTCGCGTTGCTTTGAAAATCACATAAAACGAAAAGTTTCTATATCTGTTCCCATGTTCCCAAGTGAAACTAGAAATGCATTTTACGGCAACACACGAAAAAAGTTGCTATATTGAGAAAGGTCATCTCTGTTGAGGCAGGTCGTGCATGCCAGAGACTAAATCAATATGAGCAAGTGCTATAGTCGTATCAATTCCGGTCTCTGCGTTGCTGTCACCCTTGTCCCAAAACCACCCGCACGCCCCTCGAACCCCGACGTCCACCCCCAGCACTCGGCGGTGTATCTCATAAAACTCGGCCGCAAAGCGCGCATAAAGTGAGTAGCCGGCAATTTGTTCAATTGCATATACCATATCGTGTTACCACCCCCTCGGGGGCGCCACCGCCGCGCAAATTGCACGATGTGACGTCATCTAGCAACGTATGGCGCACGGCGTCGGGAATTCTAATTCTGTGCGCGCTGGCGGACCAGTGATTGTTGTTCCCTGGGCTGGGAGGGGCTAAGGTTGTTTGTGCATGTTGTTGAGATTTTCTCATGCAAGCTGTTATGTGCATGTGTGTGGATGTGTGGATGCTGGGGATGTGCTCATGGAAGTTGTTGTGTCATGGAAACTTAGGAGATGCAATGGTCAAAAACATGCGGTGCTCTATGTCCAATTTTGAGATTCAGATTTGTGCTGTGGTTTGGAATTGATATTTGTTACATGGCATCTTATGTTCACGTGATGATAAGTGTGTATGGTGGAGGTGCCGTGCTATATGTTACTTCTAAATGTTTGCAGAGTGTAAACATCTTCATGCAGGCTTCATCTGCTTCTAGTTCACTTCTGTTAATTAATTGCAAGTGCACGAAGTCGATGAAATGCGAACCACTCGTAGAAGACACAAAGTGATTCAATTAATTCACATCTATTCATAATTAGATTTATCGGGAACTAATTGGCAAGCGAATGCAAAGTGAATGGGATTGATATATATTTTTTTATTAAAAAAGCGCATGTGTTATCGTTTAATATGGGGGGGAACAGACTGCCGATACAGTCGAGAAATTCACAATTAATTACTGGTATCAAGTTAATTAAACAAAAAATCGATATCCACTAAAATTAAAAAAATTATCGTCTCAGAAAAAATTATTAAATGAACACTCTGTAATGAAAACCACTCTTCGATGTTTAAATGCGTAGGAAATTTATGCTAAGCGAAGGCTCTAATGTATAAGGATGGAAGACGTAATTAATCAAGCTAATTTGATTTGCCGACGACAGGAACGCGATGACTTAATTGAATAAAATGGCTGCCTAATTATGGATTTCGTCTCCACCTGGATATCCCAGATAAAGCAACTTGGTTTTCCTATCGACGCGAATTAAAATCCATCTCGGCGCGCAAGGAAACATCACAAAAATTACTGCTTGTAGAGCAAGAACTTTACCGTGTAGGAGGATGATAATTATCCTTGATTTCGAGCTAATTGTCAAAAAGAGGCTCGGGGAGCGGAAACGGAAGGGGCACGACCACCGGCCAGCGTCGCGGTTCTACGACTTCACGCACCGTGATCTTTGCAACGCGTTATTTTTTCAAATTACGACCATTACTCAACGAAACGAGAGACATTAAAAGCAATTAAAATAAGCCTATACATCATACAATTAAACGCGCGTCATTTTATTTTTGTGGCAACCATTAATTTTCGAGCGCTAAGCTGAAATGAAAAATCGATCTAACTTCAGCAAGGTAGAACATTGAGCGAAATAACAAGTAGTTTTACCTCTGTGTTACATGACATAGCCAATGTAGTACTTTGCACAAGTACAACCAGTACAACTATACGCTTCGAAGCTAGTGTGTAACTCACGCACTAGAGTGGCGAGGATTGCAGCTGAATTAATTAATTTAAAACAACTATTATACTGCCAAACTGCCAAGTAAGAGGATTTCTATGGTACACCCAAGACCACCCAAACATACTTGAGCGTCAGTCATCATAAAGAACTTAGCTAGCAAGCAACCACAGACCATTGAACTTTTATAAGAAAAAAAAAAGCTAGAAAAAGTTCAAACAAAACTTGCAAAATATGTCTGAAAACCAAATAAAACTTATACGGTTAGAACTTAGAATAGTTTTGACAGACATTGACATAGACATATATGATTAAACTAACATATGAATCTGGCTGGAATCAGCTGAAATCGGAAATGTTTAATCCGTTATCTATGGCAGTTCTCTACAAAAACAATAAATTTGCATGATTCATGTAAGTAACCTCGTAGTCTGATGTGGATTTTTGACACTCCAAATACATACCAGGGTGGAAAGGTGATTTAAAATGTTGTGTATACACGTGCCAGTAGCCAGAGGGTATGTCAAACAAATGTAATAATTTCAAAATTTCATTGTTAATTCTCGCTTAGTACTTGGTTTATTTTTTTGGCATCAATTTTTTGTGCTCGTTTCGTGTGTATCACGAACAAACGTTTCTGTTCCATTAACGGGTTCACAAAAACGATGTGATAACGTATGAATGGCCGTTTATTCTGCACTAATGCCCATCCGAGATGGCACCAAATGCAATCGCGCATTCACAGCTGCGAAGTTCGCATCGTAAATCAATTGTTATTTGCTAAATCCACATTAAACAGCCATTACTGGTGTTAATTAGATAAATCTATAGGTACAACATCCCACGGCAAAATGCGCATGCACAATTAATTCCATTAATCTTCATTGAACACGGCACCTCCACACGAAAAATAGTCGACAGGTCCTAAACGTTTGATGCCAACTCGCACGATTTCAAATTCAAATTATGCACTAACGTGCCTCATTAACTTTGAGAATCGAGTTGGAAAAATAACTCCAAGCCCTTATTCGGACATCTGTATTCAATATAGTATACTACTCCACACATGGGCGAGCTATCGCTGCGTCATTGTTAACTGTAACAAATTACAGTGCTGCGGCGAAGACGATTACACCAAATTGGGGCTAACTTTAACGGCGCGCGACTAGATGATAGTGTGGTACTAGTGTATAAGTGTGTAATGGGCATTGATCTGAATATCAAACACGGCTTCGAGTTGGCCAGTGCGAACAGAACTTTAGAACGAAGTGCAAAGCGAAACTAAGATTCGGTTTCTCTAAAATTAGTTCGCAAACTTCCACGATTCCAGTTTGGAATCTGTCCACATCGGTGTAAGAAATTAAAGTTGTGACGGGCGAATTAAATATGCTCAACCGTGAAGTAACAATCGGTTAAATATTATAACAAACAGAGGAATCTAAAAACTGAATTGCATATCAGAGAAAAGACCTCCACCACTCACAAAATATGAACCATATTTACAGAAAGGTGGTTTGATACAGATATGCTGTAAATCACCAATCAATCGGGGCAAATTCAGCGGCGAGTCAATCAGATTGCACCCTGAATGCAGCCAAGAAGCAATGTGATTTAGGGGTGTATAATGTGCGATCTCCCCCGTCATTTCGCCGCTCTCAAAGGGGCACGTGACCCGGAAAGTGACGTCACAGCGGCTGCATCGTTTTTACCATCTCGAGCCGAATTTCACCATTACCCAGAATAAAAGACGATCATCTGATGACATGAAAGGGAATAAAGTGTCCTCGAAGGAAGCGGAAATGACATGACCGAAGTGTATATAGAGTTGTTGGTGTGGCTGGCTTTACATTTTGGCCATCTGTCATTAAAAGATTGACAGGTTTCACATGTTTCGCTGGATTGTGCCAAATCTGTGATGATAATAAAGACATTGTTAGTCGAGGAAGTGTGCTCCCAGCTGCGACGGTGAACAAAAGGGCCGGGGGGGGTGGATTTTGGGCCAGTTATTAAGGGAGGCGTACTTGCAAAGCAAGTGGTTATTGGCGTGCTGCACTTTCGCATCTAAATTACTATTTGGCATTCATCCCTTAATGGCCGAATCTTAACAAAACAGGGAATAATTGGCTGGATTTTACGACTTTCCAGCACGATTCACATTTCGGTATTATAAATATCCAATTAAAATGGTAAGAAGTCGCGAGTTTATGTGCATACAGCGAGTTCCTGCATTCAATCAATCGGATTCGGGGCAAACCGAACTGGCAAGTTTATAACAGAAAATATTCCAGCTGAATTCAATAATGGAAAAGGGCGATCACTTGTGAAATAAAATTTTGGTTGCTTGATATTAAGAAAGTTACTGTTCAATTTGTGACTGCACTGAAAGGGGTAAATCTAGCGTCTAATTCAATCATCAGTCCTGCTCACGCATGTGTTATAATTGAACACCGTGGGCTTCAAAGCAACTTATTCGAAAGTCGAGCAAAGCATGCGTGAGTGCGTCTTATTTACTTGAGTCTCATCGCTTCCAACAAGTCATCGCGAGAATCAATTAGAAGACGACGAATAATTATACCGCATCGCAATGGAGATTGAGAGGAGATGTTGAAATAAGGGCTTGGCATATATTCAAATACGAAGGTGAGAAAGATTTTTACAGAGATGATGGCTTAAGAGCCAGCTAAAGTCAGCTTAAAAGCCTAAAATGCAGAGGTCCACGTAATTACTTTTCCTGCCCCCTAAATTGATCCCAATATTTTTGAAAAAAAATCAGTGTGTAGAGGAAGAGTACTCCGACCCGCCTAGTAAATTTTAATTGAGATCGGATGGAAAATAAAACAACCAGAGAAGAAAGAAAAGTGGTGTTTTCGTTTAAAAAACACCCACAAAAAGTCCCAAATTCAAGATCTATTTGTGAACAAAGTAAACGTCCGATCGACACGAGCCTTTACATCGCGTGTTAGAAATTTTTTCAACTATTCACTGATTTTTTTTCATAAATATAGGGAACATTTTAGGGGGCAGGAAAAGTAACCACGTGGACCTCTGCACTACCAAAAATTTCCGTGTGAGAAAGCTAATCTTTCACGGATTAGACCCGATGGAAATAATCTTCCAGTTTTACTGCCTCGTTATCAGCATGAGAAATAAAAACACTCGTGGAGATTATACTTGCACAACCCGACACCGAGTTCAATAGAAAGTTAATAAAAAAGGATATCGATACAAATCCGTGTTTCATACTGTTTTATCGATACGACTGGATTCGTCTCTGCTTGCAGATCAAAAGCAATGTTGAAATGAAAAAATCCGACGAAAATTACCGATTAATATGCATCATTCCTTCACCCACTGCTCTGTAAACCTAGTTGGGTGGGTCTCACTCAACTTTTCTACTCAACTTTACTCAATCTATCAGTGCTCTAAAACTGAAACTTGTGTTACGCACGTTTGTATTGATCTTAGAAGGAAATCCGATAATAATGAAAATCGATATATTGGGTGTCCGATATTTTTCATTGCTTGCTTGGGTCTAACAAATATAGTTATTTTGTATTATTGTGTAATTTTCGGAATTGCATGATTGTCAAGTCGGAAGAGAAGAGATTCTAGGAAGTCGGCACTCGGCATGCTGACGCTAGTTAGCGATAAAATTTAGTCGGCGTAAGATATGGCCGATGACGGCTCGTTCCGTGGAGACAGAGTGTTTTTATAGATCAAAAAGTATATTTTATTCACTAAACAAAGCAATGTTGCTTAAACTAACCATCATCGTTTGTATTCAATTCAATTTCAATTTCAATTTCATCTTCATTTTATTCTGCATCACAAGCATGCATACAGGGTAGAAAAAAAAATGAAAATAGCAAAAGCCCGCGTAACACTCATACCTAATTGAACAGTTCATACAGCACAGACATGCGAACCCGTTAGTCTTTGTGCTATTTTGTTATATACACTACGAAGTGGTTCACATTCGAACGTGTTGAAAGGAACGAGGACTTCTGGCTTGAGAAGATGGAAGCGCGCCTTTGTTGGTGAGTGAGAAAAAATATATGCTCGATCTCTGCTGGGAGTGACTATTGGTAGACGCTGATGAATCTATAATTTTTGTTTGTTCTAGGTTTTATAACAAGTGCCTAGTCATTGAAATTTGCAACCCGCAGTACAGTAAACGAATGTTGAAGACAGACATCCGAGATCCGAGATCCGCGATGCGTTGTTGAAGCCCGTGCTGCGGCTCAAAACGCCAAAGACATGAAAGCCGCCGCGAAATTGCAGAGGAAAAGTGCGAAGGCGCAAACAGCCAACAAATAAATCGGCAACGGAGTGTTTCCGATCCATGGCTCCATGCAATCGATGTATATTAATTGAAACTAATATGTAGTACGTATTCAAAAATATAATTATTATTTCGTTACTTTGTTCGGAATCAGATAAGTTTCAAAATGACACTTTTGTGGCGTTAAAATGTTCGTCTGCGTTCAAGCATTGTGAAACGACGCATCGATGACTGCATACTAAGTCTAGTTATGCTCTTTGGGCAGACTTTTTTGAAGAAACAACCATGTTATTTCTTAGTGTTCGTCACAAGAATGTGATTTCAACCATGGTGGAAAAAATTAATTTTCATAATGTTATGGGTTAAAATCACGCCAGAAGATCGAATAAAAAAATGTGTTCCATGTACTGTCCATCAAAAACACGATGGTATCAATAAAATTAATCGCAAACAAATACTGATTGATTTGTATTCTCGGCATCTACTACTCAATGAAAGTTTGCTTGCGGAATGCTGTTCAGCAATGTTTACAACAAACTCGACACAGGATTAGAGCGGCTTATAACGTGACGTACTACCAATTCTTTGCCGTGATTGAAAATGTGCTGCAGTAAAGCCAATAAGTGCACTAGAAATTTGATTCAAAGTATCATACAATCTGCTGACAAATATGAATCCAGCCGTGTCATTTAAATCACGAAAATCGAGAAAAAGCAGATTTTTTTCATTTTGATGATTAATCTTGGTTATGCAAGAGTCGCAGATAAGTGCCAGCGTTTATAATCCGTGGCTTCTTATGATTACTGCCACAGATTATTATGTTTTTCGTTATCGTATCGGGTTACAACCTATGTAGACTCTTAAGCTTTATAACTTGAAGATTTCAACCAAGGTGCTGACATTTCAATAACAGGTGTATGTATACCCGGTGTTTACAGTAAAACATTTGTGTCAACAGTTGAGATAATGGAGTTAAGCAAAGGGAAAAGGTGCCGACCGAAAATGTTTTATTGTTCTCGATTATGATTTGTGTATTTCGTGTTTTACGTTCGGTTCATCCTAAATTCGACGTAAGCCGGGCCAACCTTGATAAGAGAGGTGGTAATTGCCTCATCTGTGGATCTCACATGCACCGTCAAATTAAGTGACTACATGCACCTAAATCACGAGTGTCACTGCAACTTTCATTTGATTTTCAGTTTAAAATCAACAAAATTGCTGTGCAAGCTCACAAAAGTTTTAAAAGCGTCTGTTTCTTATAGTGACAAATTTAACTGACAAGCGAAACTCTTGCTTGTCATTGTGAGTGAGGTGACAATGTGCCATGGAAAATTTATATTTCATTTCCATAGTTCGTGAAAGATTTCCAGAAAATACTTGAGCCAAATAGAGTTTATGTCGTATCATTATTATGTAGTAAATATTCTCTAATTTTGGATCGATACCTAATTTCTTAATGGCAGTAAATTTCTACATGTCTGAAGTAGAAAAAAATGCTGGCCTCCGTTCGCAGCAGGCCGCCCGTTCGCTCTTAAAACTGATTGGAACAGAAATTGGTACAGCGCGCCTCTCTAGCGGTGATTACAGCATGGGGCTTTGACCAATTACGTCAGCTCGCCAAGTCTTGTCAGCGATCAGTGTTGCACCCTGTGGTGGTGACGCCGGTGATTGTGTTGGTTTTTGGGGGTGGGCAGGGTAGGGCTGGGGGGGGGGGCTTTTTCACAACGTGGATGCAAAACACATTCCCACTATCGATGAGAAAGTAATGGAAATTTTCGTTCGAGGGCAAATGCTTTTTAACGCTAATGGCACACAAGCTGGGAGAATAAACACCAGCGACGCAAAATGAACATGCGTTGATGACCGAATCAACGCATCATGGCGATGACGAATTGGATCATCAACATACGACATATCAATGAGTAATGCATGTCCGTAATGCCGTTGCCTATTGAATATTTATGTAATATTTACCGCATATACTTGAGACGTCAATCAAAAGTTCAGTTGTGTATTTATTATACGTATTTTATTATGAACCAGAGCATGGGATAAGCAAACCAACAAAAAATCGTATCAACATCGACTGTAATTAGTTTCTGGTTTCATAAATGCGTTAATTAATTTCATTGTAAAAGGATTCGTAAATTTTTAGGGCCCAAAAGCGATGATTATCGTAATGAGTCGCTTGCGGATGGAAATGCTCGATTCAACATAATGTATGGCAGTGTTGGATATCTCGTTTGCTTATATGCTGGCAAATACAACCTCGCTGTGTTTTGGTCATTTTGTCAGTTTCAGATATCAGCGCTGGACCACCCGAACTGCTGGACAAACGTGATATTAAAATGTGGTCATTCGCTTTTCTTACATCATTTCACATCCTGCATTATCTACTGTCAAATTTCAACGTTGTTTAGAGTTCTTAAATTTGCACTGTCATCGAGAAGAAAATTCTTTGCTTTTCTCGACTCGTTTTGAACAGAAGCGTGAAAGAAATATATGTATGCAGGAAATGAAGCTACAGTTACGCCTACTCTCCATTAAGGTACCACTGTGGTACAATTCTATAATTAAATACATTTTTAATGGTATCACAATCAGCGATATGTCAACTAATTATTGTAATAAACGAATAACAATAGCATCTTTCAATGACTAAAAGCACTGGTGTAATAAACTATTCAGGTAGGTATTTGTGTTTAACGATATTTCTAGTTTCTACCCACATTCTTTGCGAAACCATGGCATGTTTAATATTTTCTCATAAAAGAAAAAAAGCATATATTATATTTTCATAATTCAACAAGGAACTGCGGCTCATCTGGCATGCCGTTAACTCAACCAAGATTGCTGGTGGTTGCTGCCGAACGCTGTTCCTTTCTCACATGCTGCTAAGGTAGAAGATCTCTAATTGCTATATAATCAGCTAACCATTCAGCGTGTAAGAAAAAAAACCCAAAAGCAAACATTCATTAGCATGCATGGGCACCCCATCAATGACGTCACTTTTGCCCAAAATTATGAGAGATCCGAACGATAAATAAAACAATACGCTCCTTGAAAGCTAAAAAAGGTGGCAAAAATCTACGAAGGTCGTTCCGAACATTTCGGCACCGGTCTTTTGCTAGCCACCAAGCAGCGTCTTGGAGAAGACGCCGACTTAATATTCGTCGAAGAGCGATAAGCAAATGCCGGTTAAAGAAGCGACAAGGGGGTATGCCATAAGTTCATGTTAAACCGTTCACTTTGTTGTTGTTATCTTCTTGTTAAAAATGTTTCGACGTGCCGCGCGGGGAATAAAAAAGTGTTCCCGAATTTAGCTTGACAAGGTGAAAGTCTCCGCCCGCTCATACTTAACATTTGGGGACAAAACGCACCGTATATTGTTCGTCTTATTAGGGTAAGAATCTCTCGGTTGACTATACGCTGTGTTTGGACCGTTCAAAATGCCTCAACATTCCTACTTCACGACCATTAGTGGTGTCTTTTCACCTGTGACTCTCTTACCAGAACAACAACAAACATTGCAGTTGCGCATCAGAAATGCCGCGCTGCATTTCACCCTCTTCACAATCTCAATAAAATCTATTTTTATTAACACCCCTCTCTGTCCCGCTCCTGGAGTGTACAAAAGTGCAAGACATTATAGATCTAGAAATACACCGCTAAGTGTGAATTTGTTTTCAGGCTATATTCGCGGCACCCTTTCTCTTAACCCCCATGTGGCTTGAAATGGGAACCTCATGGCCGAGATGCACCCCGTTACCCACCTACCCCTTTTGCATCCCCTTCTTCCTGCACGGTGCGACCCCCGTTGCATTCAACAAGAGACACTTTGGAACCGGAGTCTATTTAAAATTCTTTATGGTACTCGTTTTCAAGCTTTGCAGGTGAAAAGAGAATGACATTTTGTGTGGATATTTTACAACCCTTGCATTTACGATTACGACAATACACCGCTGTGCAGGTGTATCTTTTAGGGCTCTCCAGCTATATTATCATTCTGAAATAAACGGTTGGAATTCCTCGTCTTGAACTTGTCTCCATTCCCTTTACCACCATCAATAACCAATATAAATTTTATTTGAATACTTCACATTTTACTAGTGATATTTTTAGATGCTATTTTCAGTGAGTTTTGAGCACGAGATGCATTTTTAATAAAGCGTTATTTTGTAGGTTTATCTTTTAGCTAAGCCCTCGTCTCGCACGTGTGCATCATTAAAGAGGCAAATACACACGTGTGGACACGTGTAGTCCGACTTTTACCGCCATTGCAACATATTAAGTTATTTATGTCTTCGGTTCTAAAATTTTTAAATGTGTGGTAAATTTTAACCAGTTATAAGAATACCTACATGAATTCTGAAATAAAATTCGGATCTGTGTGCTATGAAGTATTTTTCAGAAGCGGAAAAGAAAGCAGAAATCTGTTGTCAAAATCATGCAAATGATATCGCCAGAAATTTTGATAAATACGCTGCTGCAGCATCTGCTCAGAGCATATTATATGAAGCAGACAAAAATAACGAAAAAGGCAATCTAGAATGCAAAAGTCCTCCCTTTTCACTTGCGACACAGCGAAAGCATTAAAACTTTTATGTAAATAAATAAAAAGTTGGGCCGAAATGCTTCCCTGTTCGTTTTTCTTGTAAAGAGTGCGACATTTCGTAAATGCAGACACAGCTGGAAATGATCGGCGCTCATCTGGACCGAATTCTCAAGATTTACGTAACCTTCGATCGATATTTCGTAATTTCGTTTCGCTTCGAGCAATCTTCTTATGGGTCATATCACAAAGCAGTAAAATGGACGAATGCTTGACCTGTGTTGAGAAAAATATCGAATTCTGTATCCTCAAAATACTTTACATTACAGATAAGCAATGAGCTCCATGAAAATTGATTTCCAAGCTACGCAGATGAAACTGCCCACTGAAGAATTCCACCCGCAGTAACGCTAAAATTAAACAGTTTCAATCGAAAATCATGCCTGGAGGATCCAGCTAAAATCAGTTTGTTTACTTTCGTAAGCCGGTTGGTACCAGGCGCACAGAATCGGTATTTAGTGAGTCATTTCTGCTGGGCGATGCCCTTTTAATATAATGGACAGAAAACAAATTTCTCGGTATTCATTTAAATACAAACATGATATCCGACAATCAAGATATCAAGATCTTCGATAATATCTCTAAACCTATCACTCTCGCTCATTTCAGCATTCTTGTGCTGCTTTTAAAACAAAACTACTGCTACGCAACCCCCGGCGCGACGGGTAGCCAGAAATATTTGTCCCATCCTCAATGCCACCGAAATCCGTTCGCATTTCTTAAATTTGCACCAATTTAATGGAACTCTCCCCCCTTACCCGGCACCCAAGATGACGGGTCCATGTAAATCTTGCTAGATAGATGCACGATCATTTCGCTTCTATAATATCATCGGCATCTTCCAGGCAGCGCGGCGAGATGCGACGCAACCGTACGTTCGCTCACAATGAAAGCCCTCGGGCAGGTATTCCAATGCATAAGGACATGCTTCACATCGATAATTGGTGTTATTACTATACAAAATAAGTGGTATTATTTAGTGCAATTAGTGTAGAACATCAGACCATGCAGTCGAGGGTCTTACAATAGCTGCTTGTTGTAGATATGCGCTTGCGCACGTATGACTTATGTCCCGTAAAATTCCCTTTGTATACGGCGCCATGGACAAGCGATAATAACTCTGATGTCGAAAACTAGGGGAGGTTATGAGCATTAAAATTATGAATAAAGCATACGTGATTTGAACCAGCAAGCATGTTCGGCGTACTATTATCTAAACTGGCTGTGTAAACAGACATTAAGACTGAATTTTGTTTTGGGTCAGGTCGGAAATTGGAGAGGTTGTTACTCTAGAGCAATTACTGTCATTTTAAATCAATTAAAGCTTCACTAAAGGGTTTCGATCTTGGTAGGTGGTATGTCTCTGGGATTGGAATTGAACTAACATAGCTTATCAAATATACCCTGAACTCATGGCCTTGATAATGCAATATAACATTGAAACCAAACCTCGACACAACCCCCTAATTTTAACCAAACCAAGCTATAACTAGCTCTCTCGAATAATTTATTTAATTTATATTTGTGTGCTGTTATTATTTCTACTCATATCCCTCGTCAAATACTAACAAATAGCATTAGAATGTGCGCTGTGTAATGAATATTTCTGAAACAAACAGCGATACATGCAGCCAAATTCCTTTTTGGCTCGAAGATTTGGTGCATATACCCCATGGCGCATCCGAGCTGGCTAGCTGCTGCTGTCAACGCAGGGCAAATGTAGGGGTGTATTTTTATTTATTGTTAAGACCCACCTTTAAAAGAAGATGAATAGGAGGGCTGATGCTGGGCCTCTTCTTCTCCTGGTGGCACAGACAAGCGTTTAACCACGGCATGATGATTAGTTCCTCCTCTGCAGACGGCGAAGATATGAATCCGATCACTTGATTGATACACTCGGCACAACCATGACTCTCAAATGATTAACACGCTTGGAACATTGAAAACCAGACTATTTTAAGATCACGCTCGCACGAGATGTGTTTCGAACACATTTTCTACGATTAGTTATAATTTGTCAGAAGTTTGAGAAGCCGAATACAACACAGCGTTGATAAGTTGTTTCGTGTTTATCAACTAACTTTGTTTCGGGCTACGATATTTTCGTGGTATCTTTTCACAGAGCTTAATGATTGATTACCAATCAGTCGTGAAGTCGTTTGTTCGTTTGCCTACTCACAGTGCGTGGCTCAATTAAAATGGTTAAATTCAGAAGATCTAAAGGCTTGTCTGATTATTATATGAATGGCAACCACCGAACTGAAACAGAGACTATGATTTTACATGGGAGGTTTCAATTTAAAAGCACGTGTTCGTTTCGATCATGAACTGCATTTGCTCGACAGTTAAAAAACCGACTTTCAAACGAAATTTACATTCATTAACCCACGTAGCGTTTTCAAAAAAAGATACGCAACACGGAAGCCTTTATTTAACTCAAAATGTTCAATGCAAAAGATAAAAAAAAAATATGACGCTTTTATTACGTGCACACGTCAAACACACCGCCGAAACACCATTTCATACCGCTGATAAAAAATATGAATAATAGCACAAACGCAAAATTCACTTCACAATGAAATGCAGTTACTACCCTCCAAGAAAAAAGCGTGGGTAAACTTCGATAAGAGGTCGGGCGAGCGTTATGTGTTCGTAGCACGAGGTGCGGGGATGTTCGGTAGAGAGCCCGCAGCTAACGACGTGCTCCGTTCAGAGTCGGCGAAGAACTGAGGGCACCGAGGGCTAGCTGTGGTCGGCTCCGTCGGCGGTTGCAGCACCGGAGCGGTGCCTCGCCTCGGACTGGCGGGAAACGCGACCTAGCGCACCCGCCAGGGCCGCCGGCGGAAAATCTCTAGGGCGTCGGCGTCGGAAAATTCAGAAAACTCGAGCGGCGCTTGTGTGTGTACGGCGTTTCCCCATTCCACGCGTCGCAATGTCGCGAAGACGTTTTGGGATGTAGGCGTGACAGATCGTCGTGTTTGACACGGGTTGTGGTAGTTTGAAATTAAAGGATTTGATATGCGTATAAATTTGTGTCAAGCGTCGTGTTAGAAAAGCTGGACGAAGTTTTGTGTTTAACAATTTGTTTGCGTCGAATAAATTTTGGATTTGACAAGTTTGATGAAAAGTTATCCAGTTAATTTATTCTCGATTGCGAAATATTCGCGTGATTTCAGCTAAAAGCGAATTTTGCCGTTGGGGTTACAATAATGTGATGATCGTGCTCCGTCCATCAAGCTTAGATAAAAGAATTAATGAGAGTGAAGTACATTGCGGCAATTCGCAACCACATCACGTACTTAAAAAACGCTTATGGATGGATATTGTTAGATAAAAAAAAATTGGCACTATTTTGTTGGCAAGCTTTTCACACTGCCTTGACCCTTGTCATCACGTCCTTGACCTTGACCTTCTCGCCTCGTGGTGTACTGGTATAGTGGGAGGCAAGTACAAGATAATCGGCTGCTCCCAGCTATGTGCACCTACCTATTCAATTGCGATCGATACGTTTATAGTGGTGCACTTTACTCGATTTGTACCGTCGAGAAGCCAGCCTCTCGCTTGCTAGAACTATAGAGTACAGAAGTGCCGATGCTATAGAAAACTAGCAGATGCATTTCGATGATAATTCGAGAAAAGAAAAGAATATGTTGACTTGGCTTAAGGGGCGAAACACATATAAGATGTAAGAATAGACGCGTGGAAGATCATAAGATCAGATATGTGATGCCACGAGGATAATTTAAGACATTGCAGCGCGAGAACTTGTATAAAATTATGGTGCATTATTTCTCTGCAATATAGTAGAATATTTACAAGTTTTGTGTAATTGAAATTGATGCTTTTACATATGATATGTGACTGCATTCATAGATGGTTCTTCGCATTGCCCGTTAGTTTGTTGGGTGAAGGCAAGGGTCGAACTCGAATATGAAGGGTATTATGGTCCAGCAGAGATGCTGTTGGAGATGGGGTCGCCATGGCCATTCTGGTGTCTTATATGAGTAGACATTAGTTGGAGAGGGGGAAGAGTTTAGGGGAAGATAATCGTCTTATAACAAGAGACCTTGACCTAGACCCTTAATTCATCATTCATTTGGAAATCAGAAATGTGTTAAATGTTAATACGCTCACGTGACTTAAGAACCTAACCCCAACGCCTGTGGTAAATTCAGTAACGGAGTACTTACGTTAGATGTAAGTTATTCTTTTTAATAAAAATATTATTTCACCATCCCTTGCCTACCACACGGATATGTTTTTCTTCTGCCGCCCAAAAGTAATCAGGTCCATCAGTCAAGTCGCTTCTTATTAACAAATAAGTCAAACCACCCTTTTTACACCAGTCCCAGTCCCAATCATAAATCTATTTCTAATCATCGAGGTGTCGGGAATACTAGCTTTTGCCAACTGGGAGGCTCAATTTATACGACTGATTTATCGTGCATCTCGATGACAGATAATTAAGAACGTTGGAAATTAGTTTCATTTCCCATTGTTTCGAGTGTGTGTGTGTGTAACAATTTCCGGGCACAAAATACTTCTCCAACAACATACCAAACTCCCAAACCACAGAACATAAATTTTAAAATTTTCAACCCAAACTTATAGATTAACCCGTGATAAATTGTATGAAACTTAATACTTAGTTTACCAAAGCTACCCGTGTCACTTGACAATTCTTCTGTCCTGAAGCTTTCAACGTAACCGAACTCTAATTTGAAATCATACGTTTTTGTAGCAAATAATTAAAAATTAATAGCCTTCTTTAAACCACACCGACACACAGTTAACTGCCTCAGCAGCAGCAGCAGCAGCAGCAGCAGCAGCAGCAGCAGCAGCAGCAGCAGCAGCAGCATCAGCATCAGCAACAGCAGCAGCAGCAGCAGCAGCAGCAGCAGCAGCAGCAGCAGCATCAGCATCAGCAGCAGCAGCAGCAGCAGCATCAGCCGCAGCAGCAGCAGCAGCAGCAGCAGAAGCAAGTCGCTTCCTTCCAATAGAAGTGAATGCATCCCCCAAAAGTACCATAAAGAGTAAAGTATCAAACAAGGGAGCAGTAAAGATCAATTTGCGTTCACGACAGGCTCATAAAATGTTAGCCCCATAATGTGATACGATATCCGATTCCACCTATAATAATAATATGTTCAGTCTTCTACAGACTTAATAAACTATATGCTATTTCAGTGGCAAAATTTAGCGGAAACTCCATGAAGGAGACTCTCGTACTCGCGAAGGTATGTCTTTATGCACGAATCGATCGTTCATGCAGCCCATGTACTTTTAGGTCAGAAATAAATTATGATTAAAATTCCAAACGGTAGATATTCTTGTCATACGAATAAAAATGTACCGAAAATAAATTATGGCACGTTAGTCTTGCGTAGCGTTCATATAACTTGAAATTTTATATTGATTTGGGGTTTAGTGGGTTTGACAGGATAAGGAAACTATAACGCAAATATATATATTCGATTTGTGATGACTCAACGAATTTTTTTCAGGGCAAATAAATTAATTGTAAATATAAATTATGTAAAACCTTAAATGTGAAACCGACCGGTATCATGGTGTTGACAGTGTGAAATCGCGTTAGTTTCAGCTGGTTAGTTTTCATCCCCCATGCGTCAATTTTACACTTCCAAACTTTCCTGGAAGCTGATCGCAAGCAATTGATGCGTAGGGTTGGTTCAACCCTTGAGTCTAAAAGATAAATATATACCTTTATTAATTTCTGGGCACGAATTTTTTTGTGGAGATTTATGATTGATAAAAATACATATTCCAAATAATATCACCATCATCCTTGAGAATTATCACACACAATATTTGCTGAACATTAAATATTTATAGGTGGAAACCTATTTCTATCCTCATTCTAATGCGATATCAGATGATATTATTGTATGTACATGATAGCATGTAAAGACATGGATATACACAATCATGCATCATAAAAATATATGGTAACATAACCAAAAAAGTGTTATCAAATCGTAAATGTACTATGCGTAAGATATTGGGCATTAGCTTCATAACTATGGCAAATTGATATCGAGATTCAGACGGAAAAAGCAAATATAAAACAGAAACTACAGTAGGCATGAAAATAATATAATGTGTTCGACCTCATGCCCAAACGCACATGGTGAAAATGAGAGTCATCGTTCTCAGAAACGTAAGCAAATCCAAAATCAATCTTGACAGTCTTCTTCAATATAAATTGAGATGAATACATTTGATTATTTTTCTATCTGATTGAAATTCTATTCGCAATTTATTTCGTCGTGCTATAAATTTGATGAAAATTGATGGTAAAACCATCCTTATCCAGACGGAGATTCTTGATGCCGCTGTTAATTTGCTTTGTTGGTTTATCAGACCAACTGAAACCATTAGAAGGTTACAGAAATCATTGTCGCTGTTAGCTGAATTGGCCAAAACTCAAAAGCTTACATGGTCATGGCATAATTTGAATGACTGCAAAGTTCAAACCCAGCGTTTGCTACCACCACTCCCCCAAGAAATTATGCGAATGGATTTCCGGTTCCTCGTACGTCATCCGTACCAAAAACTAGCACAGTAACAAATCGATTGAAGTGCTATGCAATGCATGCAATATGCATTCAGAATTCAGATTCTCTAGGAAAAGGAAACGAAAACAATCACAAGCTTTCCATCCACTCCTACTCAGACGTCACCCTGTCGAGGCACATGAACCATACATACACTCAGATGTTGAACTTATCAGTCGCCACCCAAACCAAGTAAAAATAAAATACCAATAAACTATAAATAAGCTTCGTGTACGTGATTGAGGAAAGTAAATAGAAACAGTAAACGTACGCAGCCAACAGGAAACGTTCTCCAAGTAAATTCTCGTTCGAAACGCATGTGTTCTCCTCTCTCTGAAGAAGTAATTGGTATTCCGTGGGAGAGCTCAGCATGAAGACAAGGGTGACGATGGCGGTGTGGTGTACAATGTACACGCACTTGAATTGTGTAATTCACTTGCTGGGATCAATGGCACCGTCACCATCCGACTGCAGCCTGCTTGGTACTACCTGGATTATTGGCAGCTTGACGATTAGCAAAGATGTTACAGTTAATTACACTTAATTAGCTATCTATGAGTGCTGGTGGAATAAACTGTGGATCACATCATGATTACTGATGAGACAATTCAATTGTTTGTTTTTCATCATTTAATGGTTCCTTGTTTTGATGACGAGAAACCGTGAGGGTGAAAAAACATCACAGTTGCTTTCCGAGGGGCTTTGAATGCGTGCCCGATGCACATTCGGGTGAGATGATTAAGATTTCAATTGCTGTGTTTGGGGATGAGCTGCTTTGGTAGTGAGTGGCTGGTTTGAGTAGAGAAACATTAGATAGGTATCCTGATTAAAATTATATATAATATTGACAACAAAGAATATTAAGGACGAACGCACAGAATTTTTTAATTTTGTTAAATTTGTAACACACATTTTTGGTGAGATATGAAGTTGCATAGTATTCAAAAGGAAAAAGCCAAAAATATGCTCAAAATATATAATAGGTAACACACCTCTATTATTTAGCTAAACAAGCAATTCAATCAGTTATATTTACTATAGTGTCATCGTCTTGTAATTAAACTTTAAAAAAATTCGAACTGCATGCTCATCTAACTTATTAAAATTCTCATCCTCCGCAAACACATCTAAATACAATCCAACACCAACTCAATTAAAGCATCTTCATAAATTCATACACACCCAGTTGATGCTGTTTAAACTTGATTGTATAAGCCTTCCTGGATCTAGGAGATAAATTAATTAGTAATTAGATGTCCCGAGCTAATTAACTGGCCTGTCCCTACCAACCAACTGGATGCAGCGCCGCCGTTACCTACAGTAGTTCCCATTGCCGAGCTCTGTCCGACGGATCGACAGCTCATCTGTCGATCCGTGGCACCAGAAAGCTACGATTGACACGCACAAGCACACGCACCGCCCACGCACGGCACGCACACGCACACGCACACCTAACCCTATCAGTGTCCTCACTTAGGTGCGTCTCTAAACGAACCCAACCACGCATCTTTCATCACGCCATACCTAATTGGAAAGCGGCGCGTAGCTCCAGGATCATAGGAAACGGAAGCAGTGCTAAAAAAAGTTATATAAAGACTAACAAGATAAAAACTCTAGAGAGATTGTTAACGTTTTGTTCTGTATCCGAAAATTTAGGGCATGGATGGTGTCAATTCGTTTAAGAAAGTAAATCAAATAAGAATCAAATGTCGATTCTGCAACAAAATGAGGGGTATTATCAGTATTATGAATAGAGACACCTATAAGCAGAAGTTTACGCTGGTATTTGGTCGGCTTCGTAAACTAATAAAAAGGCAATTGGCCCTTAAAAACGTTATCACTCTCTAATAGGCTTGGATAAAAAGTCATTCAATTCTTGAGCATACCTGCGTGGATTAATCTAATGTCTTGTCTAGCCAAGAACGAGAGAAGGACAAAATGTATAGGTATTTTCTTTTTTCTCGGGGAAAAAATAAAAATATGTCCTTTCCCACACCACCTATAAAACCTGATACCCGTCGCTTCTCCTTCCCCCGGCCATCGTAATGATGTGATGCACTGTTGTTTGTCCTGCGATAAAGGAGCTCATTTTGAGGGAAAAACCCGCTTACAATTGGCTGGAGGGTAGGGAAGATGGACTGTTAAAAAGAGGAAGATCCATTGATGACAATAACATGGCGCCCTTAATAGCAAGCATTAGTCACGTGGGGCTGACAGTTCTTTCATTTCTGGGACATTTGAATGTCTGCCCAGAACGAATACTGATGCAATTATGTTGATTTAAAAAGCAGTTTATGTCCCATTCAGGGAAAGTCTGTGATTTTTAGGACAGATTTTTAAGCGAAGTTGTATAGAAATGGATGCACATCAAAGCGAATGTTAAAAAAATAGCTGTTATCGCAAGGAACGCATTTTTTTTACAGCCTCAAAACGAGAAAAGCATCGTACACAGAGATTTTACACAGAGTTCCAACATATTTTTCTAAATGGTTTAGTTATTCCAATATTCAATGCTGGTAGCAGCATTGAATATTGGAATAACTACATCACACATATTAAAATAAATACTGCATTTATAATTAAATGCGTCTGCCAGTTCTTCAACTTGATAAATTTCATTGGGATTTGAGCTATATAAGCATCCAGCCCAGGGAAAGAAAGATGGGATAGTAACCCAAGTCCCAACCCCCTGAGAACACCACTAAAAGTAATTACGATATGCAATTGATGTTGGGGAAGAAATGGCCCAAAAATTAGAGACGAGTTGTCATTTAGAGGATAAAACATTATTCAGAATTGAATCGATATTTCAGGGGAATGACTGAGACTGAGAGAGACGTGTCATTAATTTTATTACTTACTTGATAAGAAATCACCCCAAAATGAGGGAAGCAGAAAAATTCTAATCATCAGATGGGTTCCCATCATCTTTTGACAGCATAACTCGTGGTGCAGACATGAGAGTGTACTTCCACAGATTGATTACAAATTTAGTCTTTTCGCAGATCAATCCTTTAGCAGAACCAAGCAGCAACGTAAGAAAATTGACACACGCACATCGTGAGTGATAACGCCACAAGGAAACTCCTCGCACACATAAAGCAAACCAATTAATTGCTTAATTAATAAAACCAGGCACGATGGCTGGTGCCATGCGCTGCATAATTTAAACAAGCTGCGATGTCCCACACGATGCAGCCACGTTTTCAATTCAATTATAATCCAGTCGTGTAATCAGCGACCAAGTACCGACATGTCTCTCATCTGACCCTTTAATGAGTGCCTTTTCAGCGGGCGCCAACGTCAAACATGGTCAAACGAGCCTTAGCCGTGTTGTCAGTTGGTCTTTCGGCAATTTCAATAGCACTTTTCATCCGTAGCTAATTCGTTATTTTCATCGCCAAAGCCGATAGACCGAGGTAAAAAAACTAATTCGGCTCGTCATTAAGCTCGAGTGGAGAAGCTAATTGTGTTAGGTTTTGTATTATACGCCTAGCAACCTGTAATTCAATAGGTTTTTATGGACGTATCAATCAGAGTTTCCATGTCATGTCTTAAATGTGAGTATGACTGAGTTTGAAGAGTTTCGCTATTCGCAGAGTGGTGGTATAGTTCATAGTTTTTTTTTTGCTGTGCAGCATGCAATAATAAAAGCATTGGCACGTGCAAAGTGAATCAACACCTATAAACGATAATCGCATGCAAATAATGGGTTTACTTTTCCGGTCGTTTGCTGCTAACTTACTGCCAAGCAGTCAGCATTGCGTATGGGAAACGTGACCAAGTATGAAATTGCTGTTAAAATTGCTGCAATCAGCTCGACACCCCTGTCCGGTGAAAGTTAACAGCATCTCGACGCCTAATTGGGGTGGTAAGATGGATCATTAAATTGCACGGGGTGGGCTTGATTATAATTAATAACGTTTAGCTCGGAGCGGTAAGAATTCGTTTTGAAATCAGCTTCAGCGAAGACATTTAAAAGCGGCTTGTTAAATATTGGGTGCACAAAGGATGGAGGCTCATGTTAACGGGGTTGGCGTGCAATTTATTAATTAAAGCATTTTTGAGTCAAATTCATTATTATTACTCAGCTGCTGTCATTTATCTACTCGATTTCTTTTTAAACTACGCGTATCATTGCGGGTTTTTGTTGGTATCTTGCCCCTCGTAAAAAACTGAACAAATTATCATTTACTATAATAAGCTTATATAAGTGTAGCGCCATCATCAACCGCGTGAGTCTTTAAACGGTCTTCACTGGGCTTAGTTTGTCTCACTTTAATAATAGGAAGAGCATGACGGTACGTTTTCCAATCAACAAAGGGTGGAACATTCGAATTCGACGGGTGAAAAACAACATCGAATTTATCGCTGTAATTGTGTCCTGAATCCAGTCGAAACGTTCCTAACTCAACAGCCGCTTCATTTTCTGAACCGATGTGCGATAATATTGATTTCCAGACCTTGGCCGTCGATTTATGACGCATTATTCTCAACTCACTTGAGATCACGGTTATAAATGTAAGCAACCACAACTAAGCCAAGAATTGATCTTAAAAGCGTTCTTATTGCTTTAAAATGTGATGGCCCCATCGTTAAACTGAAATGTACTTAGTACGCTTCCATGAAGATGTTCGTTCATTTTTATGATAAAAATATCTAATAGAGTTTTAACTTTCAATCTCAAAAAATTTACTGTCTAACAGCTTAGCGTAGGTCAGAATTCAATTTAAATTTTGCTATTGTTATTGCAAGCGTATAAAATCAAGTTTTTCTATTGAATGATGTAGCAGATTCTCCTCGTACAACGTACTCGTCTTGGTATATATTTTTTTATGCACATTCCTGCTTACATTTTGTTTGTATAGGTCACGTCCCCTTCCATTATTTCACACTTGGGTCGACGAGATCGGTGTAGAAGCAGAACTCGTTGTCCAGACTCGAGCGTCTGGCATCTTGTTGAACCTCACAGCGCGTCAGACGAATCGAAAACGCAGCATCAAAGGAGTAAGGACCACTATGTTAATGTGTAGCATCTTAAAACACTTTCAGGGTGAAACCAACGCATCTCGTTGACTAGTCAAATCTCAATTTATAATCCAATGTGGTTATGTAAAGCAGATGACACCGAGGTGAGTGCTCCTATCAATCTCGCTGTTCATGGACTGGACAATGCATACAATCATTGTCTTCTCATGACCAGACAATAAAAATAGAAAAACTCGTATGGTTTTGGCCTCTCTTTAGTTAAATCCAAAATTTCACTTTATTTTCATTGACTCATTTTCTACCCCTGACAACTCATCTACCTATTATTCATTTATTCACAACAGAAACCAATACTTAGCTTGCAAAAACCATTGCAAGGATCAGCATTTAGCGAACGTTCTTCAAGTTCTAAAGAGTGTAAGGACAAAATAAGCACGAAGTTGGTGACATGTCAGTAGCTAGACAAGCACATTTAGCTCTCTAAAAATAAACGTGAAAAATTGGGTGAGTTGGTATATAACGTTATGCATGCCTATGATCTGGAGATAAGGCACAAACAGCCAGTCCTCACGATACATAGCGTTGCGGTTCCGAACAATTTTCTCCATAGATTGAAAAATACCTTCATCCCGTTGCGATGAGGAAGCATCCAGCGTTTAGTTTACATATCTATTGAAATCTGAAGAGGAAATCGCGGAATTGATTCCGAGTTCAGATAGGTAGTCTCCCTAGTGCCTGACTCCAACCACTCGAGACCGAAAAAACACTCTCGAATTGGTGAATTATGCGTGAAAAGATCACTCGCCGGGATATGAAAGAGAGAACGGCAGCGAACGCCTGTGGTGATTTCACAGAAAATAGCGCCATTGTCGTTGGTGTAGTAACAATGTAACGGAGTGTATATCAAAACAGGCCGAATGGCATCAAGGTGTGACTGAATAAAAGGTAAACCGCAAGCGTTTACACGAGAGCAGATGGAAGGATCCCCAATGAATGCGATTGTTAATGTTTGGAACAAATTTCGAGTTCCTTCCTTTTTACGGAAGTTAACCCGGTTGGTATTGTGCGGATAAATAATGATTTATCAGGACACTTCATTAATATACATGAGCTGTTGATAATTGAAAGCATTTATTATCCGTGCAAGCAATAATTTAAAAGTGGAAACATGCACATGACACATTGTTTCGAATTTCGATGTTATAAAGCAGTAAAATGTTTTTTTCAGTTCATGACCTAGAATTAACGTCGATTTTTCTAAGATAAAATCGAATACGTCTGCAACATAGTGAAGTGCTTCGTTACGCTTGTAATACTAAAAAGATATATTTCTTATTTTCTGTCGTTTTTTTTTCTCCACCAAAGTTTTAACATAACCCGAAATAAGCTGATTTATTTAATGCGAAGTGTAATTTATTAGATGGATTGATTTCGGCATCTTCGAAGTTCAAAGCATGTTCCCGTCACGGAAATCGAGTCAAATAAATGTCAGATTTAGGACAATTGTCAAGCAAATAAAATTTCGACCCCTCGCTGTGTTCCGCAAACGACGACACAATTTAAGTTCATATTGATCAGACGTCGCTACGAAATGCATCATTCTCGTTATTTCACGGCCAATATACGTCTCGTAGGTAACTGGTTGGTAAACAAAAAATAAGAAAACTAAATTTTCCACAGTCCCCCTTTTAAAACGCATGTGAAGTACCTACACAATATTTTACACGATTTTCACAAAAGCCAAATGAAGGCACGGTTTTAGGGTGGTTTTGGTCTGTTAACTCCTCGATTAAGGTCGCGGGTCAAACGTTTCTGAACATATCTTAGAGAACTCGTCTAAATCACGTAGGGACTCCGAGTGTGAATAGGTAAACATGTGTGTAAACTGGAGTGGTATTATGTGGAGTTGTTCCCGGGTCCAGCCTCCTCTCAGGTATGCAGACTGCTGCGGTATTTCCTATGCTACAGGCGCCTGCGATGGGCAGTGGTTACTGGTCAGTTTAATCAATAGCTGATGATTGTAGTCGTTGAACGGCCAGTTTGTTGTGTTAGGTTAAATTATGCAATTTGAGCAACGCCATGGGTATTGTGTTAAGTATACCCTAGAAGCACCTGAAACACCCATGTGTTTGTTCAACCATGGATGTGTTATGGGATGGCTGATGAGATTTGATATTCTCAATCTCAGTAATATTTTACCAAATATGTTTTTACATGTTTTTTGATGACTGATGAGCTTGTAGGGTTAAGCGAGGTAGGTAACAAAAATTTCAGTTTTGATCAAAGCGGAGAAAAAAGTATGAATCGAGTTTTTTCTGCATTTCTCTGAGATCTCTACTGGTAGAACGGTGAATATTTTCGGGTACCTACCTCGAAATAATTGCCCTTAAACGGTCCAAGAAAATTGGTTGAATCGTTCGCTTTTTGAAGAATTTATGAAAAATTCAGGTGAATAGAAATAGAATCATCCTCCTAACTCTTCAAAATTATGTTGACCCTCAAGAGACGACCGTGCAGAAGTAACAACCCTGTATCAAAACATCTATATTTTCACTAATTTGTTATTATACATTTATTAATCAATTATCTGTTAATCTTTCAACTGTTTCTTAATTCTTATCCTTACCTTTGATATCCATGATTAAACCTGGCCACGATTTTGAGACAAATTTGCATAAAAGTTTTTTTGTTTGTATATCGCTTTAGTATTTTTTTTTCAAAAATTTAGAAGCCAATATTTTCAAACAATCTTTCGATTTCACTCGAAAATAAAAATACGCTCGTGTAAAGCGGAAATGAAATAAGTGTTCGAAAAGGTCTTTATGGTACGTTTGCTTTGTTGGCTACTACGCTATCGACAGCGCCACTGCACTGGCTATATTCACTTGGCAACTTGGCCACTTGGCCACTTGGAGATGGGGGAGAACCAGGGAGAAGGGGCAAAATCGACCTAATTTGCTCTGAGTTAATTCATTCGAGCGAACCGTGTGAAGCCTATTATGAATTTGACTCATGCTAAAAAAAATCTTTTGTGATTTCGCTTTTTTTTCTCTGTGTTTTTTTCGCGCTCTACAGACCAAACGCCCAAATAGATTCATTGTGATAACAAATATCTGGGAACTTTCGAATATTAAGGGAGGTAATAACCCCGGTTCCTTGTCTACCCCTCCCTATGGTAAGGTCACCCCTTAACTCCTAGGTCATTTTCTTGGGTTTAATATAATATTAAGCCTGATTTAATATATCTATATAACAGAAAACCAAGTCGAAATACTTATGCACAAGACCTCAAACTTTTCTAAATTTGCAGATCGCATCTTGATAGGTCAGCGGACATTTATTGTATAGGTTTACGCGCCGGGTCAAGGTGGTTTCGTATAATATCGTTTAAACTCATATCGTATAAACTCGTCAAATATGAATGCTATAATTTATATCATCTATAAGGATTCTCGAACTCATAATTTTTCAGTACCAATTCCCAATTCCCAATACGAATATTCAAATGTGATAATCAATTGCGATTACAGTCCTTTATTACTCTGTTGGCACTTGATCTAGTTCAATCATATTATAGTTATAAACTTCTAGCAAGTAGAGTATTGACAGTCAAATATACTGACTCGGTACCTGCAACTGCCTTTATATCTAGCTCCGCACAAATTAATGCAGCATAGAACATCACGGCCGGTATTTTCTAACACCGGTGTCTAATAAACCAAATTCACGCTGATTGTTTGTAGTGATATTACTGAAATTGTGATTTTTAATTCATCCGTTTAACCTGAGTTGAATACCTGTGAAATCTTCGTAGAGCGAGCATACTCAGAGCATAGCTTATATATCTATGCTCAGAGTATTCTCTTAATTAATTAAGACCATCGCTGTTTCAGCAGTTTCAGATTTGTGAACTGTAACCAGCATCAGCTGATATTTTGAGACTTTGGGATTGGGAAAGCTACACCCACGCCATCTGGTAGCCAGGGAAAGAAACAACTTACCGTTAATTTTCATTCTGAATAAATTTGAAATCAAATTTCTGGGCAATTCACTTTATTTGTTACATAACTATTATATTAGTTTATATTATATACAAACTATAATTCTCTACAAAATGCCATACAATGTAGGTACTTTAAATATACTTGAACATTATTCTATCAATAAATATAATGTGGGAGTTATATCATTATTGAGTGATGATGAGAAACAAAACAAAATGTCATTGTGGTTTAATATATATTTGCGTAAATCTTTCTGGACAAGAGCACAAATGATAAAATAAGTGTTGAAGGTATACCCAGAAAATTATTGTAACAGCATAAAAGAGAGCAAATAAATGTTTGATCAATATACAAAATTGTACCAATACGTACAGAAATTGTTTCACTGGAAGTAGGCTTTGTATGTCATTTCATCGACTAGTAAAACTAAGCCATGAGAGAATTGCAGCAAGAAATGGACTTATGACCCTACATAAATTACAAGTCAATATTCAACATGGCACAAAAATTCGTGTGATAAATGTTTATCCCAATTACTACAACTAAAAGGATTATATATATATAAAAAGTATGAATTCAATTACCCATTACCGCAATAAATAAATAATTTTTGTAAGTTGGTTGATGGAAGCAGTACACAAAGTAAAATTATTTCTCAAGAGACCTGCTTGCTTACCAATATAAAAGACAACTAAAATAAGCTTTTGCCATTTACACTTTATTCACCACTCAAAACTGTGCGCCCTACTTCAAATATGAGCGTTTAGGCTCGCATTTTTTTAGGGTAGGCAAGTTAATATCTCCAAATGAAAAAAATCTTTCAAAAATAATGAGAAATAAAATACCTTGAGGTTCAACAATTTGAGCAAATGATTAAATGATAGCTTCAAATTAATTTAAATATGAAAAAAATAAAAAGAACAATTCGTATTATTATGTACAGCAATCAAGCATCAAACCATTAACAAAATAACATTTACGAAATAAAATATCAATTTGCAGAAAATTAATAGGTGTAGGAACGTAATTTGATTGATTATTTCCAACTGCACTAGAGTTGTTGGCGTAGCAAAAGTAGGTAGGGTAAGCCAGTGGCGTAGCCAGCACGGGGGCAGGGGGGGCGATCGCCCCGGGCGCCGCCCGGCGCCGAGCGCCGGGCGCCCCTATTTTTATTAATTTAAAATTACAATAAAAACCACTCTGGACCCAGAAACCTGTAAACTATATGAAATTTCTGAAAAAGTAAGGACATATTGAGTCTAATTGGGGCGCCCCTAAAGACCCTCAATTTTAAAAATTAAAAGACTATTGGGGACGCTGATTTCAACCAAAGAAGGTGTACAATTTAGTCGAACCACCTGTCCATACATGCTTAAAAGGGCTAGCGGCATGCTGGACCAAACGCTTGTTGACATGTCGAGGTAATGACAGCGTGAAACCATTGTCAAAACCATTGACAAGCCATTGTCTAACGAAAGGGTAGAAAAAGACGTCAGTCATCAAGTCGTCAGAATGCAGAACCTGTATAACTGTTAATGCGAATGCGTCAATTTTTGGTGTAACTTTGGGTTTTCCTTTGGTGGAGCGGTCACCTTACAGGCAATTCGTATCTGTTTCTTTTACTCATAAATACTTTTGACACTGACACCACACTTAAAGACTGAGGTCTTCTCCAATTTAGCTGTTTTACACATTGAGCGAGAACTCACAGAAACAATATCTTTTGAAAATGTGACCGACAACTTTGCGAAAATGAAGCCTCGACGAAAGAAACTTATTGCTGGAAAATAAGGGTTATTTCTCAAAATTGGTTGAGCCATTTGGCCAGTGAAACGAAAACAAGCCGTTTAATTGAGCATGAGAAAATAACTTTTTGAACTGAAAAACGCAGAAGTACTCTCAAAATTGCATCCAAATCGTTTCAGCCGTTTGGACAGTCGAGCGCGGACAAACGGACAGAAAAACAAAAAAAATCATGAATGACTCTTTTTAGGAGTGAGTGCAAATTGAAAGTATTCGCTTTACTCGCTACGCTCATCCAATTATATAATATACTCATCTTGTTACGTAAGCGTAACATTTAATTTTATTACATTTTATTATTAATTCAGATTATTGATTTAATTGGTTTTATGGGATCAAGAAAAATAATGTTTGACCATAGCATACTACGTCATATAAATTACAGTGACAAAAATTGGCTAATACACGTTTCTTAATGCCTTATTACTTATGAGGATGGCGCCCCTATTTTTCTGACCGCCCCCCCAAGCTCCCAATCCTGGCTACGCCACTGGGGTAAGCGCACTAAAAGAGGAAGGTGTTAAGATTTATTGGCACAACCTTCACATAATGGCAATATTTAGTTGTGCAATGGCTCATATCAGACCAGAGCACTCATCATACATGCAACGCTATACAATCAATAATAAAAACAAATGTCCATTTTTTGCTGCAATTAAAATTAAATTTTAAAATTAATATATGTGATAGATCTAGTACTGTTACAAGAATTGAGTAGGTGTGCAATGTAACGTGTTACATCAGACAGAATATGAAATGTCCCGTCCATTTCTCAGGAACATGAGTGTAGATAATGAGTGAAATTCAACACGGACTTTTGGCTACGAGGTGTCACTACGTAGAGTGGCGTAAGGCGGCAATGATATTACAGTAACATTAAGTATACGAGAAGTCTGAGCTGCCGTAAATATGCAGCATTTAATATAATCAGGTGAAAAAGACCGATCATTGCAATATAAAATAATAATAAAAAATACTGTTTCTAGTAAAAATATGATACCTGAGTCGTGAAACTGTAGATGCATTATTATTATTTGTACTCGATTTTTATTATTGAATATTGATGGGAACGACTAAAAGTCACCCTAAAGGCTGCCCTCTCCACCGCAAATCCGTGTTGCTCGTGAATTCCAAAAAACTGAACACGACGCATTTCTTCATGTCTGCTGTCTTTGCAGCAAAAATTAAACTGCACAATAGAAACAAGTTTACAAAACCAATCAATTGCCTCTTTTCTCTTTTGAATAGTATTTTGACATCCACTATGCATCCTCGTTATGCTTCTACCAGCAAAATACATTATTTTAATATAATATTATTGTGTACATGTGTGTGATTGATTTATTTTAGTCAACTACTTTCTCTATTCTATAAAAAGTTCTGTTTTTATTTTTCATCTCTTCATTTTTAGGGAGAAAGATAGGAACTGTGAACACCTGAAAAAACAGTCAACCTAATTTTTTGTTTTTCGTCGACTGCTCTTCACACTATTTGACACGTGCTCTAATATCATTTGTTTTACTTTTTTATCATTTCATGCTGTACAAAGAAGGCACAAAGTCCCTCAACAAGCCACAGTAATCTCCCAGTGAAATTAACTAGCAAATTATACACTACTCACAGAGGCATGCCCTAAATACACACTGCCGACGCTCTAGGTCGAAACGAGTCTCCAGCATCTACCGTGCCACCAACCCTAACCACTCTATACATCGTCGAACGCATGCTGTAGTACGAAACCACGTTTGACCCCCGAATACGCTTTTGTCGCCGTAGCGTCGGCAGTCAGCGCCCTTTTCATCCCCTATGCATGCCTCCGTGCGTTTACTCGTGTTTATTCTACATGGCAAGATACCGCTAGCGCCGACTATTTAAATCATTGTTGAGGAACCGTACTCTACGATTAGGAACCACTTTGTTTGCCTGTCGAGCCATCTGTCATTAAAAAAAATTTAAGGAAAGACAAAAATCCTCTGTAAATATGGCACTGAGTACAAACACGCTCTGTGTACTAATTATTATCTCTCCTCGTATTTAAATAAGCTCGCAAACATGTAACACTTTATCTTTACATCACGAAAATCAAAAATCTAATTTAGTGTTCCGTTAGTTGTCATTACACGAACAATTTCCTCGTCGAATTACAAAAAGCGCAATTATTAGTTTGCTTCTTTTCTTTTTCTCATAAAAATGTTCCTAGTTATGATAAAAATGAAGCATGCAAAAAATAAAAAATATGCGTATACATCAAATACGGCATAATATTATGTTAGGTATAAAGTAGTTTTGCAATAGTTATTGTTTTCCATTCTGGCAGACTTTGATACATTTCACATTTCTGACAACACCAAACTCGAGAAATGCCGTACGTATACAAATCTACAGCCGACCTCCCTGCCAGCTTCACACACAAATGACACACAAAAAAATCCTTACAAAACTAACAACACATCATTTTGTAGTTACATATTTTGCATATGACATTAAGTAGTGGTTTACTACAATTAACTAGCAATAACATTGCCTCTACTACCAGCTAAACATACAGTAATAATATTATTCTCTTACAAACTAGGGGACATTTAATAATAACCAACTGTAATGAGGTAGTATGAGTAGTATTGTTGCTGCTGACCACGGGAGGGTTCAGTCAGCGAGTCTTGAGTACGAAGAATGGGCCGGGATGCGGAGCGAACCGCAAGCCGAGCGAATAACGGAACGACAACCATTTTACAATTAAATAACTAATCGAGTGTACGGAAACATAAACGTGAGCCCGTAGGTCGACCGGGGGTAGCGCCAGGTGAGAGATAACAAACGTCAACAAAACACGAGACACGGAACGAGGTTCACATCACCGAACGCTATGCAGAGTTATTTCCGTTTCCTTCTGTTTTGTTAATTTTTCAACGCGGCTATTCGTTTCATATATATGTCTAGAATCTAGGATTCCAATATGTATCAACTACATGTCAACTGTCATTGGGCTATCGGTCATGATTGTTATATACAATTCAATCGAAATGTTTCTTTCGAGCAAACAAATCTAGTAGTTACGAACAAGCAAGAGGAAAAAAATCCAATTTAAAAGCACCGTTTCTTAATTTTTTTATCGTTTTTTTTTCTTTTTTACGGAACAGTAAAAAGCACGTCTAATGAATATTGTTAGTTTCGAACCACGGTTGTTGAACATTACGTAAGAATAACGAGTGAATGCCGAGTTCACGATCTACTGCCACCGGCACTAGTGGCTCGACTCTGGCGGACGGCGCAAAATAAGAACAACAACGATAAACACAGAGCCTCAGCCGAGGCAACAGATTACGCTATAGTTAATCGCGACATCGTTTTAGTTTTAGCGGCACACAATTTCTTTTAGTATACCTACGTTCTATGGTACTTAAATAATTTCATATAAATCTATTCAGCTAAAATGACCTAATTATTCGACACCACATTTACACAAGTTAGTATATCATTATAACTATCTTCTAGTTAACAGTATTCCATAACTACTTTCCACGATAATAAAACTAGAGCATTTTACGATTATTCGGAGCCGAGGGGGTTATCATCATCCATGTGACTGATTGTTCTTGTGAATTGGCGCGAAATAAATATTCACCCGTCATGATGATCATAGTTGAAGGACATTTCCACAAACATTGCGAGGTATAAAAAATAAGTACTATGTATGTGAGTTATGAATGATGGGCCCTTCGGTTAAGGAGACCAAAGAGATTTTTCTTATGACGTACAAAAAAACAATACCCGAAACTGCCTTACATCATATGGAAGATCGATCCACATGGAAGTAAACTACTATTAATTATTTATCTTATTTCTATGGAAGAAATGCCGTATTTCGTTACTGATTACATTGAGTGTGAGTGATTCAATAATATTGAACAATGATGATATAAAACAATGATGAGAGCATGGTACCTAGCTATAAATATTATCATTTATCATTATTGTATGTATACCCGAGACCTGTCTATTGGTGAATGTAACTTTCCTGAGAGGCATTTACAGACGGAGCCTTGATGCAGGCAAGGTGGATAAATCATTGTGTGTGAGTATAACTGTGTAGTCAGTCGACTGCTTGTCGAATGGTTGTGTATGTTACAATAAATATTGATTGAGGTATTCTTTGGGGATATTATTAGTTAATCCTGAACAACTATTTCAATGTTAGTCGAAGCCCCGAGTTGATTGAGTTACGTACTTGAGGTAAGCTATTGTGTGAGGGACTGATTGCGATCGCTTTGCCGTTCACATCGGTCGATCAATAATGCGGATAAAATGAGGATAATGTAGAGAGCCAACGGTTGGGGGAAAGGTTTGTGATCAACACTGTGTGGGTGTCTGAATAAATACTAAATGTCTTCCTGAATATGATACTGTTGTTATACTGCTAGTAAAAGTAATACTGTGTCTGTTGTTTTGTTAGCTATCATTGAGAGGTGAACTGTGTGGGATTTGCCCAAAATACATTATTGATCGACCGACTCCTGAGCACCTGCAAAGCATCCCACGATCAGACCTTAAGATAATACCAGTATTAAGTTACAAATGGATCAACAGATTGAGTTGCTTGGAAGTAAAGACAAATATATATAATATATATATATATATAATATCATCTTGTTCTATATATCATATGTTTGTTGCAGAATCTCTTGCTAATCCAATAAATAAAAAATGCTCTTTGCTATCCACTATAAACAATTCCTTTTGTTCCGGCAGCAACAAATACCATTAAATAACATGCGTATGCTGGCAATCAATAAAATCACAAGCTACTTGCTGATCGGTTATAAGAAGGTGTATGAAAAATATTGTATTCGTTCTACAAAAGGGTTATCGGTCGGTTAGTTGAAATCATTCTATTTCTGAGCTGATCCTAGCCTGGACATTTAGGAACCGTTCAATCATCTCACGCAGAGTACCTACGCATCTCCCTCGTAAAGAGCATGTTTGCTTCACCCCCTCATCGCGACCTAAAAGCACGACTCCCGCGGCTTCTGTTGCCTGCCTTAGCAATATTGTTTTAGGAACCACGCTAGGCATTCAACTGTCATAATATACTCGTGTCATGTAAAGCAATAGAACACCGATACACATTCCTTTTTATCGTACAGTGTTCTTGGAAGTAAAACTACAAAGCATTCATCCCTCGTGATCAGTTAAATGTTGCACCATTATATCAGTTCACTATTCATTGCCATCACCTCCCACGTATCATAGTTCTGAACATGCGCTCTGTACTTCCAAGAATACGGTAATGCCATTTGTTTATATTATATATTACTAACTAGTCCGGTGTCTTATATTTTCCACGCTGATAACAATAACACTATTCATTGAAAACAATGTAAACAATCGTTTTCCTCTCCGCTAAACGCTACAACAATGCACATTCTGCCTGCGGCTCCTCACAGGGTGTCGTGAAAGCTTCACTCTTTTCAAGCTCCGTATACTCTCGTCACCTATCAATTATCGTACATGAGCTCCCCTCTATTGGCTGGATGGAGGCTTGTTAACCTGGTTTGTCAATTATTTATTTATAAGCAAAGAAAAATTGCTGAATGTATTTACGTTTAAAAAGATGAGGTAGTAGGATGGAATCCAATCAGTCGTGTCGTGACTTGTTATTTAAAAATCTTATTATGTTTTAATCGTTTTGCTTGAAAGTTCTTTTGAGGTAGATGGATGGAATTCAAATGGTTGCTACGCTCCAGCTGCGGGGAGCTTCTCATTCGGCCTTTATCGCCTCCTGCTCGTCTTCGCTGTAGTCGTCGTCTTCCACCCCCGACGACTCCATGTCCTCCTGGTCGTCCATGCGGTTCCTGTCGTTCATCTCCGCCTCGCGCTGCTTGTCCAGGTGGTTGAGCGCCGCAGCCTTTGCCGCGGCCGCCGCCTGCTCGGGAGTCATGCCCAGCGCCAGGCTGTTGGAGTTCTCCGCGATGAACTGCAGGTACGTGTCGAGGATGGCGCTACCCGTCGACGCCCCCGACGGCGGCTGCGGCGGCTGCGGAGGCTGCGGTGGCGGCAGCCGGCCCATCTCCCGGATCCGGCCGTCGTGCGGCATCGCGTCCATCGGCTTGTTGGCCAGGATCGGGCTGTGGTGCTCGTGCTTCATCGGACCTACCTTGGTGATGACAGCGGTCGAGTTGGGAGGGGAGAGCGGTTCAAACCTAGAGTTTGTCACGGTGAGGTCCTCGGGGTCGTCGCCGCCGTAGATGCTGCTGCCGCCTTCGGAGGGCGCGTGCCCACCAGAGTACCGGTACGAGTCGTTGTGTTTCGAGCTGATCTCGAGGCGGATCTCGGGGCGGCGGGGCCCGGTGGGTGACGCTCGCGCCCTGAGCTCGGCGGCGGAGACCTACGAAGACATTCGCACCGCGTTAGACAGTTGGCAGGGTAGGATTCGATGTCTTAGTCTCTTACTGTCTAGAGGGAGGGTGTTTCATTTTACTGTAATGATGCTTTTAAGAGATTAATAGGTTAAATATTGCAATCTGTTGTGCTGACTAATGGATCGCATGCTTCTAACTAATTTCAAAACAAATATCAACACAAAAACTCGCCACGACGTCTCGGGATTGTAACTCATTGATCCGTAATAATAATACGTAAGAAATCGTGCCCAAAATTACCACTAAATCCCTTTCTGACCATGAAGTTCTAGAAGAGTCATAAGTTACCTTGACCCCCGCCTTGGCCAACAACCTAGACGCGAGCTCGGGATCGAAGGGGGCAGGCATGGGCAACACGGGCAGGTCTTTGGTGCTGATGCCTCGATGCTGGCGGCTCATGTGCGAGTGCAGCGAGTTGCGAGACTTTGCGACGGTGCCGCAGAGCACGCAGCGGTAGCCGGGGCAGACGGTGTGCTTGTCCTCGAGGTGGGTGCGCAGCGTGTGCGCCGACCGGTAGATCTTGCCGCACTTGGGGCACGGCCGGGGGTCGGTGGCGCGAACGCGCATCATGTCGAGCCCGCGCCGCGACACTGGAAAAGGAAGGCAGGGGGGCGCGCGACGGTCAGCTAGGGGTCAGAGCGGTGGCGTTTGATTTTGTGAAGGGCGGTCGAGATTTGTTGCTGTACTAATGTTTTTTTCAGTGATATTATGTCACTGTGTGTCATATTATCTCACAAGGACCAACTAGGAACACAGCTTCTACTACATATTTATTTCTTATGGAGTAGAATTTTATTTAGGGTACAAAGATTCATTGTGGTGACAAATAATCGGATGCTATTGGTCCCGAGTCATGTGGGGGAAGTTCAAAAGACAATTTTAGTTTGGATATTGTAATACCAGCCCTCTGAGTTACTGCAACTGTTGTTTGTGTTGTTTGATTTTTGAAGGGGAGTCAAAATTTGTTGATGTACCTAGGTTTTGTCTATAATATTATGTTAGTACCTATTCAAATTTTTGCAATGGTGACTCACGGATATCCAAGTTCCGACTATAAATTTCACTTCATCCATTATTTCTTTCAACGTGGTTTAGAGTTTGTGCAATTAATGTATCTTGTGGAAGACATAATTTTAATACTATCATGCATAGTTGAGGTACAGGGAAGAAGAGGGAGTTAGAAAGTTATCAGCATCATAATAGTTTCCAATTTACATCAAGCAGAATTGTTTTATCAGCAACTATATGGCATACACAATTACTCTGATTAGGAACTTGTTTCATTTACCTAACTCTTTCAACTTTAATAGAGAACAACAATTTTTGATTTACTAAACATTAACAATTTTAAATTATGAATCTAATGTTTAGTATGCATCTTTCATTTCTCTCATTTTCAAATAACATCTCACCTAAACAAACAATTTGTAAGTTGCAAAATACATAATATTTTTACTACCTACGAAATCACAAACACAAAAATAACTGCAAACAATAACATTAAAAAAGGCACACAATTGCGCCTAGTGCTTGAGTACTCGTGGGCAATATTCGAAATCCGAACCAACCCCACTCAAAAATCGCTCAAAACTCGAATCACTTCAAATGTCCGCCACAATCACATTATTCACATATACGACCACTTGAGCGATTTCATCTTGTCCCATTGCACGGGGTGCTTCATGCGCATGTGGTTGCGCACCGAGTTGGGATGCGAGAACGCTTTGGCGCACGCCAGCACCGGACAGGTAGGGCTGTCTCGCGGATAGTGCTCTTCCAGGTGGCCTCTCATCGTGGGCAGGTCATTCAACACAAGATCGCAAAGCGGACACTCGTACCCTCTACCACCAGACCCAGACATCGGTCCTGCAATGCAGGCCATCAACGGTTTCAATTAGATATCAGCGAGACACAATCTCCTCAGGTCAATGTTGCGATTCGTTTTGAAGATGATTTAAAGGTGGAAGTGATACGATATGTTTTGCAACCAAGTTTGTTTATGTATTGATTTGGAGAGGAAGAATTAAGCATTGATGATGGGATTAAATAGGAACTAACTTAGTGTGTACGAACTATAGCGATAAAATTCCAGCACTCGGCCAATTAGGATCTGACTTAGGTACTCAAACAAAAATTATTCTAATTGGTAACAAAAAATGAAATCTGACCGTAACCATTGTTTTCTTGTCTGTCTCTGGTTTCAGAGTGATTTTTAAATATACTGTGTGTCTTTTTCTTGCAGAGTGCAAGCAGATATACAGTCTTTCAAACAGAAGCCCAGCAAAACAACAAAATCAGATCACAAATGATTTTGGGCTATTACTTTATTGGAATTTTGGCACTGACAATAAACACACAAGTTTCACGACATGTTAAGTACACTCAACATTAACTCCTGATAATTTATATTCATATCCAAATAAACCTTTAAGGTCAGAAACAACACTAGGACTTATCAATCCTACATAGTATCACGTTTTATAATCTATCAAAATTATGGCACGCTATAAAAATTTATTCTAAAAATAGCAGTCTACTAAAAGAAGCGCAATCATGACTAAGCAGCTGTATTTTGTAACCTGAATATATTTGATAAAGCATTTACTAGCCTCCCTATCGCTCCTCTAGATACATTAGACCAAGCCACGGCTTGTAACATTATCGTCTGCTCTAAATATCATCGAGCCATAGTCTCGTGGAAGATTCTCTTGTTCGAACGACCCATGCGGTCTTCCCGCAGCCGCATCGCGCCGCGCTATCGCTATCAATCACGGCCCCGTCGCCTGCCTCTGCCTGACTCCGTGAGCCTGCAGCTTATGGTTTATGAGATAGTGTTTCGTCTTGCATTTGCGGCCGCAAATCTCGCACCGATGCCATTGGTCCTCGGCGGTTTGAACGTGCACGTTGATGACGTGTTGCCGCAGATTGCTTGGCGAGCTGTAAACTCGGCCGCAGAACGGGCAGAGGGGACGGGCAGTCGGGGGGGAGGAACCTAACACCGCCCCTGCAACCACAGGGAGCGGTACAATCAGTTACAACCACAACACACAACACACAAGAGCATGCCGTTCAAACATTCATCATCCAATCGTCCACGTTTCCGCTTTCAACTCTAGATAACTATAATGCGATCGACGTTTACGTCTCGCTCGTTTAGATCGGTTTCCGTCGGCTAAGCGATCGGCGAGATTACCAGGCACGAAACCTGAAATGCTACGGCTTCTATTCAACGAAATTTTCCCGCTCTGTTGCGTAAAGTTCTTCGGTCGGACGTCGGTCGTTCCGACACGTTTCAAGGGACGGGCCCGACGAAGTGGTTCCGTTCATCTCCCGACGATTGCCTGGTGTTTCGCTGGCGTATCCCGTGCGTCTGCAGCAGGTGCGTGTGCAAGTACTGCCGCGTCTTGAACATCTTTCCGCACACGTGGCATGCCTCCCAATAGTCGGATTGCGAGTGAACGTTTGCTATGTGCTGCTTCAAGTTGCTGTTGGTGCTATACACTCGTCCGCATACTGGGCACGACGGTCTCTGGTGGCCTTCGAGACAACCATCCTCGGACCGGGCCCCTGGAAGTCCAGGCCATCGAGATCAGTTCGCTTCTCCGGCGCGACAATCGACACTGGTGGGCGGCCGACGACTTTCACCGCCACGGGGGTCGGAAACTCATCGGCCAAGCAATTGCGGTGGATGGTGGTTGGTTTGGTTCTTGATGATTTGTTAGGATGTTTTCCGAATTGATTTATTATTCCGTTGCTTCAGAATTCGATTTTTTTTCCGTGCCAACTGACTAATATCTTGCATGATATATTCTCTTATCAATAATTACATTCAAAGTACCAATTGTGTTTTTTTAAATATTTTTAGGTTGACATTTGAAATAATTGTAAGCCGTATAAAAATTTGTAAATTAAGTTAAATTTTATAATGAAAACTTAATTTTGCTTTGTATCTATCTGCAGTTTTTTAATTTTACTGCATTATTCACAGATAACAAGAAACTAATCCCTCTTTAAAGCTACATTTACAAACTTCAAAAACATTGTGCTTCCATAATCAGCAGTCACCATGTCACGTTATATATAATTAATTAATGTGAAACATAATTAGTGATGCAGGGAAGTGTTAATGCAGAGGAACAGAGGGCAGAGTGAGAGTGGTTTAGTTTAGTAGTTGCAAGCCACATTTATGACATACTACAACTGAGCACATTAAGCTTGTAAACTTTGAAAAATCAATACTTCCATTGTAAGTGAAGCCAGCCCCATGGGAAAAGTTACCCTCTGAAAGAAAGTTGAGAAAATAGAGAAAACTGTCTTGCCCAACTGCAGAGCTTGAACCAAACACAAAAACTGTACACTTATGGATTTTCTGTTTGAATTGAAGAGGGGGGACTGTTTACAAGATTAATTGTGCGCAATTTCTAGAATTCTGTTAATGTATGTAGTACATAAAAACTTTGACTCACCAAAACTCATGTCGTGGTTGTTATGCATTCCAGAGGGTCCAGGAATTAAGCCAGGAAGTCCTGAAACAAGACGAGGATGTCGTTGAATAAATTGCAGCATTACTCTCCGTTAAATTTCGCACATTACAGTTTGATCAACAGAACAAAAACAGGATGCAACTAAAAATTTAAGAAAAACTTCTGGACCTTCCTAAGGGTTCCATTCTCAATAATGACATCATTTTGTTAGAATTTTGATAGAATGGAATAGGTATATTGCCACCGCATTATAAATCTAACGAATTCGATCCCAAGTGCAACACATCTTCAAAGAGCCTACCTTGCAGTCCAAGAAGCGCGGCAGGGAAGGTGGGTGTTCTGTGCGAGTCCATTCCGTGGTTGCCGTTGCCCAGGTGGTGGCCGTCTTCCATCGAGCCGTAGTCGTTCGGCTCGGACTTGGGGTGGACCATTTCGGACATGTGACCGCCGCGTTCCGACAAGCCCGTGTCACTCGAGTTGCTGTCTTCGCCGGTGGACTGCGCCTGGAGAGATGAGTCCGAGTGGTTCTTCTGTGACAGAACAGTTTCGTGGTTAGTAGGTACTTAGTTTCTGGTGGTTTTTGTTTAGTAGCTTCTGGGCTGGTTTTATACATTTTGGAAGGGTGGTATTAAAGGTCGTTGTGACGGATATGTTTGGTATCTAATATTTCAGAGTCAAAAATAGGTAAAGAAGCCAGATTTATCATGAAGAAAATTAGAACTTTACTGAATAGGGATTTAACTCAAATTTAATGCTATCAGCCATTCTGATAGGGAAGACCTCAGTTGCTTACGATTATTGTAATAAGTCCGGAGTGAGAAGTTTGGAAATTGACCCTAAGGTTTACTTTTAATATTCCATTTGATAAATTTAATTGAAGGTGCATCTAGTTTTAACAGGGTGTAAAAATAGTATTATACCTATTCTTTGTTTTTTCATTTCAAAATTATAGTTTGTTGCATAGTTTACTAAGGTTTTTTTAGAGTTCTCAGTCACTGGTGCATATAAATGTTGTATTTTCCCTACTATTTCTTTTTCAAAAAAATTTCATGTTACTAGACTAAGTATATTGTTCTGTAGGCAGTTTATTTACCTGATGCGCATTGCTAGTGTGAATAGTTGGTCCTCCTTCCAGTGCTTGACTCAGCAACGTTTCTCTCAGAAGTTGTTCGGCATTGCTGCTGCTATTGTTGTGGTTGTTGTGATTCGAAGACGCGGGAGACGGGGAAAACCGGTGGTCTCTCTCTCTCTCGCCTCGTTCCGTTGTTCTACTTCGTTTAGGAGGTGGCGTCAGTGCGTCGTCATTGAACGAGATGTCTCGCTCACGCGTCTCCCCCGCGTGTGGCCAAGGAAGAGAATTGGAGGTCTGAAATGATTTCAAACAAACCAATGATTATTAAGTATAAGTGGTATTTTGGCATGCTATGTACTTGTCTCAAATCAAGCTGGTTTTCTCAAATATTAATTTTTTGATCTCTGATTTTTATGATGATTATTGATGTTTCTTTTGCTGGTGATGTTACAAATAAATCATGTAAAGTTAAGTTTGCAAGACAAAGTGTTCAAATAATTTTTTAATTGACACTGATTAATTCCAATTGCTGAATCGTTTGGGAATCGTATTGTTTGTTGAACTTTCTGATTGTACTCACGGGTGTTGCTGCAAGCTTGTGACTATCTTTGGTGTTAACATCCGCGAGTCCCCGGACTTGCAACATTTGTGCTGTCTTGAGGAAATCTGACAGCTGCTCCTGACCGATATGCACCTCCCCGTTGTACATAAACCGGAGCAGAGATTCCATGTCTTTTTCTTTGACATCTCTAAGGATTACTATGGGGTGTTGGCACGGGTTGGCCTGAAATAAAGGAAGTGGTAATGTGTTAGCATCACGAATCAATACCTGCTAAAGTAATACCCGAATATATACATTTATTTTTTTAATGTATAGATTTTTACAATGGGCACTGACTAAATTATTAATACCTAGAACCTACTATTTTTAACAAACATTTGGTTGCTTGTTTTTAAAAAATTTGGAATCTACTACTAGCAGCTGTAAAACTTCTGGTCTTTAGTTTATTTGTATCAGATCTATTTATGGTACATAATTTGTCATCTTTCATATCAAAATGTGTACCGAAATCACTACCTACCTAGTTATAATTTGTCTGATTCCAGATTCCCAACTAACACTTAAAAGAATAAATTCTTACCTTGAGAAGCTTCCGAAAATATGGACTACATGCTGAGAGCACAACTTTGTGGGCTGTAAACGAACAGCCATCGCAAGCTAACGTCACGTCAACAAAGTCTTCCTCATCTCGAAGGTGTCTGAACGATGAGAGTATGCTCGCATGAAAGTCATTCCAGCGCAGACTATACTGCTGCTCGGGATCTGCCACCTCTCCCATCTGGTCAGTCGGACCGCACGTTTCAGCACAGCATTGAACACTAACCGCTCTAGCGACGCTTCCGCTATTATTCCACTTAATTTTCCACTCGACTTCTTCTTCTTCGGTCGTTTTCTTTTCGTCACTTGTTTTTTCTTCTATTGCAAAGTCTTACTCCTTGTCATAATTATTTCACCACCCTGAAAATAAGAAATAAATAAATAAAGTATATTGGGGGTTGGTAACATAGGTTATGATTTAAATTGGTTGACTTAATCTCAGAAAGACTAGGCGGCAATGATGCTTCTTGTTTGTTTCCTATGCGTTGTATATAGTAGCTAGGAAAGGTCATTGGTTGTTCCAAAAAAAAACTAGTGTCAGAAATAATCAAAGAGCATAATGCAAGGGGGAAGCCATGAATAGAATTAATAAAGGCAAATCTTAGAAAAGAAACTGGCTAGCCAGCTTTGCAAACCCCAAACAAGAAAATCAAGTTTTCACAAAACAGCACCTTGCACTTTGACACTGATTTCGAATAATTTTAACACCTGCAAACGTGATTTTAGTTTGTTGATTAAATCATTTTCATTCATTTCACTTTTTATCAATTTGGTCGCATTTAAAATTGAATTCACATATGGTAAACAAGCACGGCAAGATGAGTTTAGGATTTCGTCCTAAATACTAGGTTAAGTTCAAAAAAACATTTTTTTACTTTGATTTCTTTACAAAAAAAACTATATTCAGTAAAAAATCACAAACGTCGTTTAGTTTCCCTATCCAATATTTTGTCAAATGCTGCAGATCATTCGGTAGTTGATTCTGCGAGATCTCCAAAACAACAACACGATTTTTTAACACGCGATGCATTATATCCTTGCCAATGGAAAAATCACACCCTTATTTAACACGTCGATATTATTATCTGCATTGCACAGCAACCCTCCCTACCTTCGCACCCCCAGTCATACATTGGTCATTTCACGTTACCAAGTAAATCGAAAATAAAAGATCACACCGAATGTAAAAAAAAACGCCAATATCGCCGAATACTATTTCCAATCTATATCAAATCAATCCGATCACCGTGGTTTTTCACACACATTACGATTTTCCCGATCACAATGCACCGACCTGATCGTCAATCGCGACCTTCCAAGTACGCCGCCTACTAGCTTATGACCCGGTAGGTTCTCAACTTCACTTAGCCGTCATGGCTGCAAAGAAATCTTCAATGCCTACAAAAAAACGCGGCCATATTCACGAGGGCGATTTGTGCGGAGGTGATCTAAAAATACGCGTCGCGAACAGAAACGTACCACACGCTGTCGAATACCAACTGAAACTCACAGAATAACATGATATTCCCACCTGGATTCACGAGAACACTGCACAATCTAAGTACCCGTAATGTGTCCGCGCTTTTGCGCACGGCTTCTCTCTGACTACCAACCCAGTCCCTACTCCTAACTCCCCGATAGGCGATAGGCCTTTCCTATCCCACCACTGTGGTCATGAAAACACGCTCATTTTAAACCCGCTAATATATCTAGTCATACGCAACCTTCCGCTAACTTCGAGAACTGAGCGGTGGGACTGGGTGCATGCTGTAAGCTACTTGTGTGGAGAAAAAGATCGTAGCCGCGCCTCCTTCGAGATGCTATTGTAAAAATAGACCCCGCACCATCATACCTGTATCCATTATCTGTACACAACAAAAGATCAATCAACAAGGGAAAGCGGAATTATTCGACGTCTTCCGGCGAAACGATTTGCGCGCGCAAAATACGAAATATGGCGTCGTGTGACGTAGACGCCGACGGAAAATAGGCGGTCAAGAATTTTCCGACTTTTTTCTGGAAACTGCAATGGCAGTGGCCACATTTGTGGTAGAAAAATTCATTACAAAAAATGCATATCTTCAGTTTAAAGGCATGCCGGTGAATTGATGATGGATAGCTGCAACTGAACGGAAAATTGAGCGAAAGAGATGAAATGAATTGAAAATAAATTCCCGACCCTCTTAAGACATCTTTTAGATCACTGATCACTAATAACATGACAAATAGAAAATAACGAGCATCTCGTACTTATAGCCGAGCTCGTCAAGTACAATTCACGAACCATTATTCTTGATTTAAGTGGTCAATATTATAAACTCGGCTGATTGCGAAAGATTGCATACCACGCAATAATTCGGCGGCATAAATTGAAAGGACATCCATGGAGGATCTGACGCCGGTAATGGACAACACACACACACACACACTTCATCTCATGTCGCGGCCATTTCCTTTCTCTCCCATATTTTTTTTCTCCTGGCACGGGCAAGTTTATTATCGATTTCCCCCCCGCGCATGTAGCGTCGAGAGGTGGAGGAGGGACTGGTGGGGGGCAGGGGGGGTGGGGAGCGGGGGGCCGGGTTTGGAGGAGGCATGAGTACTTGCATTTGGGCAGTCCATTTGCCGTACTTTATGCTTCATGCCGGATCAGAATGACGTCGACTCTCACGAAGAGGGACTATAGATTTTATACGCGCAAGACATACGCCTACAAAACATTATTATATCATGCGCCTAGGCGCTTGGCGCCGAAAATTTACCACTCTGCTCTCTCCATGCGATCATGCAGCCAAGAGCTCCAGGGAAACGAAGAAAATTGTATAGGCACTTCTGTCGATGACTGTATGAAGTATAACTTGTGTTCATTATATAGTACCATGTACCTCGAACAGAATAATCAATACAATTATGCAGGGATCCGAACCGAATTCAATAACGGTTCTGATTCCGGTTCTGGTTCTGTATTTTTTCAAATAACGGTTCTGGTTCCGGTTCTGGTTCTGTATTTTTTCAAATAACGGTTCTGGTTCCGGTTCTTGTTCCCATTTTTTTTAAATAACGGTTCTGGTTCTGGTTCTGGTTCCATGATATTTTTATTTACGGTTCTGGTTCCGGTTTTGGTTCCAGAATCAAAATTTAGGTTCCAATATAGGTTCCAATAAAAATATCGGTTCTAATAACGGTTCCAATGAAAAATGTCGGTTTCATGTTCTTCTCTCTTTCACAAGTGCTGCAATACTGAACGCCAGTGATACACGCGGGTGTACGCGGATGTGTTTGACCAAAAGGCGGTATTAAATTATAGTTATTGGAAATGTCATGCACTTCTACATTTTCAAGACGAAAATATCCAATGTTTGGGTTTCACTCCTAATGATGCACGTAAGCCTGCCAAGAATGGTACTGTATGGCCGATGCGTATGTGCGTAGTCTGGGACGGGACATTGTTGTCGGCGTCGCGACGAGCCACAAAGGGGTTAGTCAAAGCGAATTAGTTGAATTTTCCGAAAAGTAGCCCAAATAGGTACAAGAAGCCGCGTACGAGAGTAGATGGTAATTTTACTGTTATCACTTTGAGGGAGTCAATAGCCGCCTTCGCGGCCTCGCACCGCGGTGCGAGGGTAGCAGGTGGTAGCAGCGAACCAACTTCAATAATAAGAATTCGCCGAAGTGACAAAATGACCAATATCAAGCAAAAAGATGCCGAGTAACCAGTTGAGTTGCGTGCACATTGGGGCATTCTTCTTCGGATTTTTTTTCGGTTTCGAGTGAGTGGAACCTTTCTGAAATTAAAAAGAACCTATATTTTATTGATCCCAATAACGGTTCCGGTTCCGATTCCGGTTCTTTCAAAAACTTAATTACGGTTCTGATTCCGGTTCTGGTTCTCAAAAATTTCGAATAACGGTTCTTGTTCGGGTTCCGGTTCCAAAAAAATAAAGGTTCTATCGGGTTCCGGTTCTGGTTCCGGTTCCGGTTCGGATCCCTGCAATTATGGTAATGAGTATCGGAACGAACCAACCCCATCACATCGAAAATTCAGAAGAATTCGCGGTTAGGCGCATTCCCATAATAATTGGATCGTCTTACAAGAAATCATATCGGTATCTTGGTATAAGGTGAATTCCTAATAGTAGATATATGTTCTATAATATAGATATAGATGAGCTTCAATTCAAGCATTGGATCTTCCTCTTGTGATTTTCTTGACAAAAGGGGCAGAGGTCAGTTTATTAGAGATATTGAGCACAAGAATAGGATATCTCTATCACAATTGGCAATTTACTATAAGACTTCTGGATATCCACATATACAAAGACGAAAAGAAAAAAAAAATATCCCAGAAAACAAACTATATCTATCTATATATATAAGGACCAATTGAAATTCAATGAAATCTGTAATCATTGTGACATTGTCACCGAGATGCGAATAGTTGGTCTACCGATTCGGCGGATTTCTGCTGAGAAGAACCGAGAACCACGGGCTGTGGCCGGAGGGCGGCTGCGGACGGGGGGCGGCGGGGGCGGAGGGGCGGGGGCACGGGGTGGCCTGGGGGTGGTACACGTGGAGGGATCTAATTGGATTTATTGCCATCAGTCCGTCAGACCTGAGAGTTTAGACGTCACGGCATTGCGTCTTGATGAAAAACAACGTCGCAGCACAAGCATCGTGCTCTATAGAGCTGCGTCCATTCGGTACGCTTTCCGATTTTCCTCGCACTTGATTGATTGTGCATCTTGAATTATGATCGGAAAATCACCCTCTGGAAAGAATCTACATCTATATGATATTATTAGGCATTGCAGTTTATTTTTAAGCTCGCGTGTAAAATCGGGTCCCAATAAAAATCGGCGGGTGATACAATTCACATAGCCAGTTGATAAATAGTTGATCGCAGATAATGGAGCGCGCGATTTAAATAATAAATCAGTAACAATGGTCTCGCTCGGTTCAAATATCGCCATCCCGAATGAGGACACGTCAACTATATATTTTATTCCTCGCATAAAGCATCGCGAGATGACGACCATATACCGCAGAAGAAACAAAACAATTTTCACACGCCTCTCTCTCAATTGCCCCGGCGCCGAGCCGAAACTGCCATTGACCATGAATGTAACACCCATCCACAAATCTATCGGCGACCCTCCCTGGGATCGTCCCGAGTTCAATTCCCGATCGGCGTCCTTGTCTTCCCTTTTACCACCGCGTTCCCTGCACCCATCTCTCTATACCTATATATCTACCACAGTGTGTGACCTCGCCGTGGCCTGGTCGTGAAGACGCTGGGGGTAGCCACGACGGTCGATACAATCGACGTCGCTCGCGAACATTGCCGAAACCATATCCCGAACATGCACGAAGTTCCAGGTGTTTCTCGTTGCGTTCGCACTGTCAATATTACTTACACCACACGGTACCGATTCATATTCGTATCAAATTAATAAAGCTCGCAGTCACCGGTCGAGCGGTTTGCTTGTTTTGCGGTGGTGACAACAGCAGCAGCAGCAGCAACAGCAGCGTCGCCGGTGTGTGATCAGTGTCGTGTTTACCGTGTGCCCGCTGCTTCGCCGAGCTGAGCTGGATATCCGTGACCTGGGTCGAGCAGGGCGGGCCAGGCTTGCTGGAAGGCTAGGTGCCCTACCGACCCGGCTCGCAACGCCAGGCGCCGCGACGCTCGCACCCAGCTAGCTACAAGTGTTAAACCCGGCGCCGTTGTTCGCGTACCCGTTCACCGGTCGCACATCCATTATTGTCTCGTGCGATATTAGCTGCACTTGCCGCGCGAATGGCTGCAGCGCACGACATGTCGACCAAGTGATCGTCGCCGCCGTTTCGGGGGGGGCTGGTGGTGACGGTGGGGGGGTCAGCGAAGTTTTTAGCGCGGTCATCGCTGACCGCCACTACGGGCCATCGGGCGTCGCGATCTGCAGCCCCCGTGTGGAGATGCACCCTTATCGTTGCTAGCGTCGGCGTAGGTCGTGCGTTACGCTGGCGACGATATGGTCTAGTGTGACGGCGCCATGTCAGAAGGCCAGACGCCGGCACTCATCAATAGCACGCCAACGCAAGTCGAGTGTGTGGACGAGCCCGACGTCGAGGTGCCTAACGTGCCGGGCAGCCAGGTAATTTGGGGGGAGACCGGGGGTGCACGTGTTGGGATGGATGGTGCGGCGGTGACGGTTGCGCCTGCATTTGCAAGTTCACGCGAAACGGTCGCCGTCGTGGCCATGAAAGTGTTACCTTGGGGTGGGATGCGAATTTATGCGCTTACCTCGGGTCATTGTCTGCGGTTTTTGGCTTAATGTTTTGTCCAAAATCGGCCGGGGGTGTTTTATTTTTAATTTTCGTTTGGACCGAGTGGATGTCTCAGGGGGAAAAGGGTTTTTTGTTGCGTGCATTGTGGCAGCAAAGATGGACGCCTGCTGGCTGTGACGTCATGGCGACGGTCCACCTGTTGAAAAATGGCGCACGTAAAAAAGTGAGGATTTCATGCCATATTGCTTCTTTTTTTACTCGGTGTAGTAATCAATGATCCCTCAGTCAGGAACTCTTGTTTAAAAAAATAATATGTGACACTCACTTTTCGCTTACAACTTTATTTCTTCTAAGTTCCTAATCGTCGCATCTTGGTGGAAGGTAAAACGTGCTCGAATTGGTTTTACCTATAGATAGATATAGATAGATGTCGAAGATAACCTACAAAATTTCCCAAAACTTGCTTCAAGCAAATTTCCCAGAAAAATCCAAGGCATTCACCAATAAACACAACGTAAAAATGAAGTCATCTACAAATAGACTATCTCCGGCATCACCCCAAATTTCCCTCCCACCTTCATAGATGATCTGCTGAAACCTCGGAGCCGCTCATACCTTTGTGGCCCCCGAAGTCCCCGAATCCTCTGAAGCTTCTGAAGCTTCATGAAGCCGCTGACACCGCGACCGGATGACGCGAAGCATTGATTTTGTGCCACAGCTCTTTGAAGTGTGATCCACGCCGCACCCCCCCTCCCCCCACCCCATCAATTCTAATAGGCAGTACACACACACGCCGTTGTCGACGTGCAATTACCTCCCCCTCCCCCCTCTCCGCCGCCGGGACCACCCCGTGCCGACGTCGCGACGCCCGACGTCGTGCATGTGTGTGCAGTGTGTGTGTGACATCGAATCGCAGCAATGCATTCGCACGTTTCCATTTTCCTTGCTCACACCGGTCAGTCCGGGTAAAGCTCACTGCGATGCGATGCGATCATGGCCTGTTCTTTATTTATTTATTTATCAAAGCGTCTTATCAGCCTCATTTTTACTATCTCAACTAATAATCGTTTCATCGACGCCGATTAGGAAAAAAAAACCGTTACAAAGCTCAATATTTCGAGATGTAAACACGGAGAGCAAATACCATAAAGCCATCGCCAGCTTTGGCGCATTCCGCTTTCAACATGTTTAGTACCTAGCATGACGATTTTATGTTATTATTTCACGAGTCCGAGGGTCGGAGATCGATTCCCGCCGACCTAGTTCCCTCCTATCCGAGCACTCTTACGTACTCGCCCACCCCGTGGACAACTACCCCCTATCCCCTACCCCCCTCGCCTTGGTACGCCCTTGGTACCGGATAGTCGGGTCATAGTCAGGTCGGTTGACCTGCCAGTGCCCGGTGTAGGCACAGTCAACGCGGTAAATGACAGGCTATAATAGAATAGATAGAATAGATATCTGGCAGTGCCAAAGAGCAGTGGAATAGTAGGCCTAGTAGGCCTAGTAACCTTGGTAGGTACTAGGTAGTGCCATTGAGTTCCACCAAGTTCAGCCCCTCTCAATGGTAGTGCCACAGAGTGGATGGTGCCGAAAACTACTTATACTACCCAATGTAAAAAATAGCGTAATGATAGCACCAAACGGTGGCAGTGCCCAGAAAAATATTCAGTGCCGAAATTTAGGCAATATCGCCAAGTAAGTTGTGTCACAGAGCAGGCAGGGCTATAAAAGTAGGCAGTGTCACAAAGTAGACAGTACCGAGGCCTTACAATGAAGGCATAGCGTGCGGAAACTGACGCATAGCAAGCGAGACTTGCATGTGAGTTCACTTGAGAATGTCAGGATGGACAATGCTGCTCTTTATTAAATTGTGATGGTGCACACTTGGAAATCCTTTATCAAGCTTTTAATGTGTCACATTTCTTTGTGAGATATAATAGCCCCGTAGCACACTTTTGTAATAATAAAGTATATTTCCGTCAAAGCATCAACATGAGAGAGCCTGCACGGAAAATCGAATGCAAGTGTATACATTTTTTCCACACGCGAGCAGATGTAAAATTTTAAACTTTCTGGATTTGTTCTCCTGGCATTTACGAGGCGAGAGCAAGTAAGTCCTCCCCGCCCCCCCCCCCCCTCGCTCGAGAACTTCCTGAAGGTTCATGCATAATTTCGTAAATGTGCGTCTGAATTCTGAGAGTGGCGTATTGGACGTCTGGCAGCTAGCAAAGAGCGGAGGCTGCAGCAGAGGCGAGCACCTTTGACGTTGCCCAAACGTTTTAGCATGTTCTGCCGACGTTCAGAGGGCAATCTGTTACAAATAATGCATATGGAATACGTTTATCATATTTTCATATGTATACATCTCACCTATGCGTTACCTTTGGACATAAATCAATAGTAAGCTGGTCGTATTGAGCATCTGTACGCAACGCAATAGCATTTTGATCGAGTGCCCACCCGAATTGTGGCGACCAAGTGCCAACTCGAGGAAATGCGACACTGCTTTCAGTTCAAACTGGATTTTATTCAAATTTTGTAAGCGTTGGTCGGGCAGATCAATACCCATTATACGTACAAATACAAAGCATTTCTCGCAAACAGAGCTCTTGCGCATACAATTTTGTAAAAACAAAAGTCATATAGTGAAAATAGTGATTTGGCTGGGCCATAACACACCACCGCGATAATATTTTGTTAATCTGTGATCTGTGAGCACATAGAAAATGCCATGTTACGCTCGCTGGTGTTGATTTAAGCCGTGTGAAATCTAGTACCACATTACATCAATGCTAGTGGTTCATTAAAATCATGACTCTAGTTGCTATCAACGACAGATAACGCACTACTTCCTGTAGAGACCGACCGGCGCGGAGTGTGTGAGAGAGAAGGAGTGCTGCTCAGTGGGACACGCATTGCGTATAATTTCAATGATTCTATTGCGTGAGCAGGAGCCCGATAATCATGTTCTTGGTGTATGACTTTGATAGAGAGCAAACGCATGGAGTGATGGGCCGTTTCGATTATTTTGTGGTTTTCCTGTAACCGACCTTGAAAAACTAGCATTACAGGGCCAACCTTTCTTACTTTTGTTTCGTTAGAATTAATCCAGGTAATACCGAAGTAACGAGTCCTCGGGACATAAGGTAGATAAATAAAATTCTAGGATCTCATGCATCAACCATGTATACCTACCATCCGCTTTTGTTACAAGAACAACTAATAATATACCTTTTGGATCAGTTGTAGGTATATAGAGGTATATCATCATTAATTGGTGGGTAATGCATTTTCTTTCGCCAGCCAATACAAATCTCTTGCTATGTGTAAACGAAATCACTGACTTTATATTCAATAACAAGAATAAGAGACACGATTTTTTTCCAAGATACATTCGTGACTGGGCATTCAATATTTCCATCTTAGGGCGAGGAGGTCTTCTAAAGAGGAAGTAAGCGACAATAACGATTTTACTACTTCCGGCTTCCCAAAACAATAGAAGATCGTTGCGATGCACTCATCGATGAATGCACCCATATTTCAGGGCAGTTATTATCTGTTATTACCGGCAATTCACGGGCTCCATCAACTAGCTTCAAAGATTCAGATGCATCTCGCCTTTACCTACCAGGAATTGGTACTTTCCTTGCAATCCGCACTTCAGATTCTGTGCATCAACGTCCTACGCCCAAAATAATAGCCATGAGTTGAGTACAAAAACATGTACCGACATTTTTTAGGCGCTAACCAGTTTTTTTCGTCTTTTATTATAAGTGGTAGGATTACAAAAAAAGGTTGTATAGCCAGCATCAAGGGATGCTTGAATTAAACGTGAAAATTTAATGGAAAAAAGCGACACCCCCTCTTTAAACCATGTTGGACTTTTTGTTACCTGTAATGCTAAGTAGGTCACATTATCATAGCCACATCTAACCAGACGTAATACCAAATATCCACAATCTCCTTGGCTAACCGTACGGTGCACCGGTGCACAGACACAGGGCCAAGGGTACTGTGTTAGGGGTGGCAAGACGGGGGTGCGAGCAGGGTGGATTCAATCCGCTGGAGCTGGCTTGTCATTGTTGCTTAGGGTGTATGGGTCTAGGATCCTTGCACACATTATCGGTACACACATCTTCAAATTGATGTTGATTTGAAGAATGTCCGTTTTTCAAATCGAATTCTTCTTCTCGATGCGAGAGGACAGGTGTCAAAAATCGGCTGAATGTCCGTTTGTTACTTTGCTAGTTTGTGCCGTTCCGAAATAAGTCCTTTCGTTTTCTCGAAAATATGTTTTTTCCACTGTATAAGACTTGATAATGCACACGCCAAGTACAGACGCGCATGTTAGGATCTCTATGTCTAAGCATTAAGCAGTACAATGCAATATATTACAAACAACAAGATGTCCCGAACAATGCTTGGATGCAGCAGCAATCCACATAATTCATTCATTCATGATTTTCCTTATGTATGTTTGACTTCGAAGAAGCTAAAGGTGTACGATCGCGCGATGCGATGCGACTCGATGAAAATGTACATGAAATGAATCTGAATATAAAACAGAAAGCTCACAAAACGCATCGTTCTCTACGGATACCTCTCGACTTCTCACACACACTATCTTTCTTTTTTGGTTCTCGTAAATGGATTAGGATGAAATCATTTGAAATATATTTTTAAAGTTAGCTGTCATCCAAAGTGCATGCCAAGAGTCGGGTCAATCTTGAACTGAGATCTGGAACAATAAGATGTAATCCACGGACGTTAAGATGGGAATGCGCACCGGCGCAGGTATAAAGGTGGTGAGCACAGAGGTGGTACACGTCTTGTATGTCTTCTAAGGTAGGTATAGCGGGTACTATCCAGTGCAGGTATGCCGAGGCGATAGGCATTCTTAGATCGGCCCGAGCATTACTGCCAAACACTACCTTAGCAGCACGGCCGATATGCCACAATTCAAGAACGACCAGCCGCTTGCCAAGTGAACAGTGAACGCACGAATGCAGTGCTATTCTCTTTTCGAAAGAGCTGTCACTTTGCTAATATTTTATAACCCGCATTTCTGAGTTCTATTTGAAATATTTAGCCATGTTTTTCTATAGGTGTAAGCCCACGAAATAATTGAAATGTGCGTAGCTGTTGTAGTTCAAGGGATATCATTGTGCTTGTAACGCTGTACCGTATAGTATGTACATCTGCAATGCGTTTTAACGTGATCGTAGAATCGCTACTGGGGTGGAGTCGTTTATAAGATTGAAACGGTCTGAAGTCTTGCATTGTTAGGCAGTATCCACGAAAGCAGTACATGTGGCTCTGATTAAGGTGGGGTATTTGTTAGTAAGGTCCAGGTACAGATGATCATTAGATGGATGTTGGGATGCCAAGGGTGTTTACCTCATAGCTGATTTTAAGATGAACCAACCATTGCGTCTCTTCTCCTCTCACTTGCACTCGATAAGAAAACAATCTTTTCTCACACAAAGTCAAGACATCTCGTGGTATTTTATCTACACTTTTTTTGCTGTTGAGAGAGAGAATCGTTTCGGTTTGTTTCGAATACCAGCATTAAGTAAAATGCTTCTGATCAATGTCTCGGGTATGATGAGATGATTACAATGCTGCTGAACGCTTGAATGCAAATAAAATAAACTGATTAAATCAGTGTAAGGAAACTAATTTCTTCGGCATAGCCTCAAGACTTCATGAGGTATAATTCCAGTGAATCATTGAATCATTAAAACATTCGATGGTAATTCCATTTCACATACCTTATGATAGACTTTGCTCGCCAAAGCCTAGGACATTCCTTGCTTGTACCTAAAAGCTATTTTGTTTCCCCTTGCAGAGTCGAGGAAATAAAGGATCAAAACATAAGAAAAAGTACAAACGCTCAACTGGAGGCAGCCTTAGCGACAGTTCTGCAGGGAGCGTGATTCGACAGGTAGGCTGCCTGTGCTGCAATCCTGATTCTGATCCTGATCCTGATCCTGAATCCATGGACGCAGAACAATCCCTCCTGGTGTTCCTGGACGACAAGTGTTGTAGGTTTTGCGATTTGATGATATCATTATTTATTTTCAGCCTTCAAGCGTGTGTCTCTGAAAAAAGGCTAAATTATCGACTTATTTTATGGCTTGATTACTTGATTCGATGCATGCTAGTTTTCGATGAAGCTTGCAAAATGTTTTAAAGTGTCCATTAAAAAGAAGTTGTCACAGAAATACACACAAAATTAGCTAGTCTAAAGGCGGTTTTAATAAGGAAGTATAAAACACAGCACGTATCAGTAGGTAGTACCTATTCCCATTGAAATAAAATGCAGTATAGGATTGTGGGTCAAACTTTATAGCCATTGCATTATTAAACATGTGCCATCGCGTTTTAGCTTTGAAACATATAGCCGCATGCGTATTACATAGCATCTTTAGGCTTATAATTTATCAGCCATTGCTTGCCATAGACTTATTTATAGGTGTGGTTCCTGCCCAAATAGACACAATCTAGTTTTTCCACTTCATTTTATAAATTATTATAAGTAACATTCCTGCTATTACATACACTACTTGAGATTCATGCCTATAACTGTACAGCTAGCCTACACTGCAATGTACATATTGTAATCTGCGATCGGATGGAAGAGGTAGTATTTAATGGGTGCTGCTAGAAGGTGATGGATGAGACACATGGATGGCATTACCATAGTTTGTTTCGTAATCGCAAGACTGGTCTAATCACGAGCAAGTACGAGATTGTTCTGATTGGATTTCCACGTGAACTTCGCCGTTCATCGGTTGTCGCTCGGATCCTAGATGGAGTCGTGTTCCGTTTCGGAAAGTATAGGAAATTAAAAAGTGGTCATAGAAGTGGCCATGCATTTCTGAGGAAGCTCGATGCCTATGATTAGATCTTCGATACCTCCATAGCGATTTACAAAATATACATTTGATTGAAAACATTGGCAACATGCTCTGTTAAAAATTTGTCGCACAAAAAGAAGGCATGGCCATTACATTTCACCTAATTTAAGAGCCGCTGAAATGTTATCGTAACAATAGAAACGCGTGTCTCAAAAAGTGCGTAATGCACGAGAAATACCACACAACCCATTCGTTTTGGCAAGTCTTTGTTTCAAGTTAAAATACTTAAAAACCACGATGAGATGTATTCTAATGGTTTGGTAAAAAGACCTCCCTAAAACCAGTTCCAAAAGTTACTCTTGAGTTATTGCCGGTCGAATGAAAAAAACAGTAACCGCGTTTTCGCATCTTCGCAGCCACCAAAAGCAGAGAGGAGCTAGCAGAGAGAAGCTATAAGAGCTCGAGGTCCTGATCTCTGATACACACTTGGCTGGCAACGGCGACCCGTGTTTGCATAGCTCTGTCACATGTTGGGCGTATAACGAAAGAATTGCCTACGCAAAGAAGATGCCACATTCTGATCGTTATTGCTCCGAACGAATAAATTGGGTCCGATCTGCTTCCAATTATTTTCACTCATTTGTCATCAGACACGTGTGACCAACTTCAAGGATACCACCTAAGCGTTGTGAACCGCAAGATAAAGCCACCGCATTGTCGCAAATGTGTGTAATTTTTAATGCAATTTTTATTGTAAGTCACAAAGGATTTGAGGGGAAATTCCGGCTTACTGCAATCTAATTGCTTTCAAAGAAACGTATACCCTCGGATCGTTTGTACTGTCATCTTTGGTGGTGCAGAGGCCTTCCTGAGAAGTGCATTTTGCTTACAAGTTAAGACAGCAAAAAATAAACTGCATTACACATGCAATATCCGGCACGAATTTGAAACTTCTAAGTGCATGTGTCAAACCCACAAGGAAAGTGCATAAAATTGGCTTCCTTTAAAGAGAAATGCATTAGTCAGTAGTAATTGATGCCTTTCATTTACATTCAAGTGCACGCAAACCCAATAAAGAATTATTGCATTGCAATATAAATTGTAAGCGTATGTGTGAATTTTCTGTTTTTACCTGGGTGGTTTCCAAACGTCTAAAATGCTTAAAGTTTACGGACAAACTTAAATCTTATGGCCAGGCGTAATGATTAACAAAATATCCGCTTTGATCCTATGGAAAATGGGCAGCATGCATGTGGCTTGCCTGCCAAGCTCCGATGTTCTCTTTTATGACTTTAGTGTAAGTAAAACAAAGGTAAAACTGGTCGAATTCCGTGCTCTCGACTCTTCGACAGCTGATGTTCGGCAATTATGGGGAAAACAATGTGCCGCAAACCTTACTGCCGGTCAATATATGAGAATATAATAATACATACCTCTTTATTATACAGCCTGAGGGAATGATTTTGAGCGAACCGCTACGGAAAATGACTATCAGCCATAGATGGTTATATTTTTTAATTCTAAAATGTTATAATGAAACACATTGCTTTCGATGTACGAAACCCTTATGCCAGATAATTCCGGTCGTATAATTTTGATTGGTAAAATAGGTCACCGCTGCTTTAATTACATCCGATTGATTTCCAAGGAAATTTGAATTGGCACCCCTGAAGATGTGAAGTGGAGAACTGAGGGAAGCGCGCTTCTTGAAACTGCTTTGACGCGCTATTATTGTCGAGTCGATCATCGAGTTTTGTCACAAGAGGTCATTAAGCTTTGGCTTAGCAATGCAAAAACAAGAAAACAGAAAAACAGAAAAACTCCAAAACGAGAAATAACGCTCTAGTCGCTACCGTCGAATTCAATGGCAGGAAAGTTTAGCTCGCAAGTCTGCCCGTGCTTCGACTTTGACAAAGAAGAAAAATTCGCATCGGCAGAAGAGGGTCGAGTGCGGGGCGAAGGAGTATTGTGGTTTCATTGTTTCGCAGAATAAATCATTGAAGAAAATGTCCAATACCTAAAATACTGGTCATATACCATCTAAATTCTAGCCCATAAAAAGCCAAGCGCGGTGTTCTCTGTTACGTTGTTGCGATGCTCTCTCCGTAGTCCGCGACCAGGGTCCAACTCCACTATCTGCTTGTGCTCGCCATTACCATTGAAAGGTGGTCGGGTTTTGTTTGAGATGCTCGACGATTTGCATAGCTGCTGGACCAGTTGTGTTTTTCTAACATCGCTGCTCTTCATTGTTGCTTCGTGGCGTTGTTCTGGAGTTGGTGACAGGTCCACGACATATGGCAGGTAGATTCTTTGTTGCCGACCGGACCGAGGTAGGTAGAGCGTCGAGTAGCAACCGTTCAGCAGGGGTAAGGGGGGCGCCCGGGTGGGATGCTGCCCCCTCATTAGCTTACCTGTGCGTGCCACCGCGTTAGCTCACCTCCGCGCGCGTGCTATTCGACGGGTGACCGCGGGTTTGCTGGATGGAGAGCTAGTTATTGTTGTGATTTTCCGTTTCACCGTTGCACTGCGGGACACTCGAGAGACGATTATTGGCACCTCGGTCGATAAGTTGTAATTATTTTTAATGAGTAGGTGTGGCTGAGAAATGTTAATCTTTTGGTTTAACTCTCAATTAATTATCTTCGCAAGTCGGTTAGAGCCCCTAGAGGTTGTCAATGCGTCCAGATGCTGTACGGTTTTGTATGTTTGCCGTTTATTTGGCACTTTTTTGCTTCGCTTTCAAGCGAATGTCGGGGATAATTTTTGACAAATCGAATTACTTCATAGGTGGGTTTCTGCGGCAACTTTGCTAGCCAATCGAAGTCGGGCTAGCTTGAATGGTTTAATTGAAGTAAAAAGATAATATACGCCGGTGCGTAAATCGAAGTGCCGATAGCGCTCCTCGAGATTAATTATTCAAGCTCGCGCTCGCGTGATTTGATTTGAGAGTTGCGCCGCAGTATCGCAACACATGGCACACGAATTAATTTATACGGACAAGGAGGAAATTTCAATTGCTCGGCATATTTTAATTTTAAAGATCCACCCTATCAGTCAGACAGGCTCCTTCTGTTAATTTCATCGCCGACGGCGGCTTCGAAAAACTTGAGCGTATGGTCCGTTTGATCGTTCATTCATTGTGTTCTCTTCCCCACACACAACCACACACAAACACACTATCGCAATTAAAAAAACGGGCGCATTTTATGTTGTTTGGTGAAATTTCGTACTCTTCGGATCATGACATAGCGCGAGTCAAATTCAAGTATGATTTGAAACTCTCTCGCGAAGAGGATGGTTAAACATGTGCGTCGAAGGTGCGTTTACATTAATCATCTCTTGGACAAGAGCCGACCAATAAAAGTGTGTTTCTGACCCAGCGAGCTGTGAGTGATTAAACCGCTAATTACCGAAGGCGTTGTTAGTACATTCAATGCCTTAGTCATGTACTTCGAAGTAGCATGAGCAATCGCTGAACGCATACAGGCGTTCGGCATTTTCTCACACAGAATGTGCGATGCCTAAAGCTGTTTAGATGGACCGCAATGAACCGGTTTGCATTATCGAAGGCGTAAATAATTATTACACTCTCCAATTCAAGTTTCAACTTTGATTATTACCAACAACAAGATTGACCTTTTTATTCGGAATCTGACGCAAGTGCGTGTACATTCGTACCAGATAGATACGCATGCACGCGTAGAGTGCGTGCCAGGACTGCGATCTTGTTGACTTTACAGCTATCCGAAAGAAAAAAACCTACTTTTTAAGTTATATTATACATTAGCAATATTTATTGGTTCCTAATGCAGAGAAATTTAACGACGTAAAACCATTATAAGATAAGGTAAGAAGCAAACAGGATTTTCGTCGAGATTACCGAATGCTACACGCAGAAAAGTAATTATCTGTTCTTCAGGTTTAAAGGACGTTTTTTTCTACTCTTGTTATTTGAGAAACGTGGTCGTTAAAAATGTGGTATTACCTACGCATAATGAAAGCAAGCGTCTCTATCGACTTGATCTGGGCAAAGATTCACAGCGGGTCACCTAGCGGGCCATCCAAAGTCAGCCCTTATTTCCACTGGCTTCTCTTGAATACACCATTTTGTCGAACAGAAAACGAGCATAAAAATAACGAAAAAAAAAACTCGTATTTTTATTTTAAAGTTAGCCTTGAGATAATAACAAGTATTGTATGGTAGCATTTGAAAAAGTTTTTGGTAAAGCGCAAGAGGACCATTTCTACTCACTCTGCGGTCAGCATCTTTCAACTTGCGATACAGCCACTCTCTGAAACGCTGGACCCCAAATGTTGGTGACTGCAAAGTGCAGTGGGGCAATTAAAAGCAGCAAAACCCGACAGTTGTTCTCTCTGTCGCTCCCGATAAATCATCTGCAAACACAGCGTTCACAAAATGCACGGGCCACTCAAAATATCGGGCACTCATAGCTCTTCATGGATCAAGTTTCACCTATTTCTAATTTCTCATACTTCCCTAGCTTTGCACTTCTTATGGTATCCACTATAATTTGAAAGGGCAATATCGAAAAAGGGGCTGAGTTTGCTTGATTCCATTCTGGCCAGGTTTTGAGGATAAACCATGGGTAACCGTATAATGCAGCCAGATGTGGACAGAGTAACTCCAAATGTTCGTACAAACAGGAAGCTACGTGCCGAAGTCAATTTCAAGATGAAATGTTGGCGGTCGGTCGCCACATTTCTCGAAATGTTTGTTACGGATACCGACAGCGTGCTTGAGAAGCAGTGGCGTTCGCCAATGCCGCATTGCTTGACAAGTCGTTTTGTCAAGCAGCTCATTAAAATTTGGACAGAAGCGGTCATAGAAACCAACATAGTTTAGCTGTACCATTCAACCTCATCTCGAAACTCTCACCTGTATATGTGCCCAATATTTTTCTATGTTTCACATTCTTTACTTCAAAATGAGACATTTCGTATGTGAAATGAAATTATATATATCTTATTTAAGAAACGCACGCCATGGAGTCACATTTTCACCACATTTTAACAGTGACACCAATCAATCTTTGGAAATGCGGAGTGGTTCAGAGCCGTGTTTGGTGGACTGGAGAATGTTCGGTTCTGCTCTGATAAGATGCGTTTGTGGTCCTGATAAGGACCCTGACGATTGTCGACGTTTCGTCCACGTTGGCGCGGACATCTTCACTGTCCTATCAGGACCACAAACGCATCTTATCAGAGCAGAACCGAACATTCTCCAGTCAATCAATCTTTGTTCAATCTTCGGTGAGCAAATGCAGTGGCAATGTATCTCAGGAAGGAAAGAATTTGTACCCTTGTCGACGCGTCCGCCACTGTGAATACCAAGTGGGTGACCTAACTTACCCTCGTACATAATGACTTACGTACGCGCATTAAGGGATGGTTTTATTTTACAAACATGGCAACGCTGAGGGTGCAGCGGCGACCATTTTTTCTAAACCCTCCATATCCTGCATTACGATCTCTTTGTGCAGAAAACTTGTTAAATAAGTTGGCCCACATGCGGGGGTGAGAATATTAGGCGGCTGGCATTGCTGGCTATGTAGGGGAGCAGAAGAACTGGAATTATTCTCAACAAACAAAGAAGGCAAAGCAACAAACTGTAACGTGGCAGCGAAAAGCAATTAGGAGTCTAGAGTCGCACATTTGGGTGCTTTTTCAGTGCAAAAGGTTCGATCCGCTATGGATTTGAGTTGACAAAGCAAGTGTTGACTGGAAATAATTGATTGAAATGTGAAAACATTAGACTCGGAAACAAATGATGCCGTGTAATTATTTCGAGGAGCAGCAAGAAACTACGTCGGGAGATGGATGCGAAGGTTGTCGACGCACAAGTTCTTGCTTGCGTACAGAGGGCTGCAAGAGAATTTTAAGTGTATGATCATTAAAATTGTTCTTGCATGCATTCGAAAATTAAACTCGAATCAATCATTCCGAGACGCAGCTGTCAAAACATTGTTAAACATTGTGTTGAGCGCAGAACTTCGTCTGACAAATCAACTACAAGCTGCTTTCATTCAGAATAAAGCAATTTAACATAAGATGTCGAGTGTTGAGCAAGCTTCTGTAGCCACCAAACATTTTAATGATCGATCAACGATCAAAATAATGTGTAATGATATGTCTCACTCCACGAATTCATCCTGCGAACGTTGCTCATCTCTCTCAATTTCCTTTCCAGCTCTGCATTTCTGTAATTTCGGAAAATGCAGAAACCTGACGTGGATGAAGAAGCCTGTTCCTACTAGGCGATATTCAATGTAAATCTTTCAAAAAGTACCTAACCTAGTTGCTCTAAATCTGATCATTAGGCACAGAAACTAACATCGCAATCTATTTCTGAACCAGCTAGCACTTGCCACGTGATCAGAGAGTGCGTGAGTGCGTATATCTTACGTGGAAGAAGTAGATATAGTGCGTGGCACCATGCAGCGCACGTGAAACGACATGAAACTCTTTCTTGTATAGACCCGATCCCGAATGGGAGCTCAAACCGCTCACACATACACGCAGAGAACGCTTTTAATTCGTTGAATTATTTGCAGAGATACGGTGAAACAGAGGAAAGATAGAAACGTAGAGAAAAAAAAACACATAACAAAAAGTCATTTGTATTATGTTCATTGTAGAATAAATTTAAAATACTATCTCCATTGCGGCCATAAGTTTGAAAAATTGTGATAAATTGCTTACATTGCTAAGTATTCCCTCCAGAGTTTCCTCAGTTTCCGCCAAGGAATTGGTGTGCCTACAATTTTGAAACTCATGTTTGTGCGAATTTTCTCAGAGATTTTTGGATGTATTGGTGAGAGACAAACAGCTGTTATGCTTTTACTGTTCTTCAAATTTCGGCCTATTTCCGTGGTCAAATCGCTAATAAAGACACCTCAAATGTATTCTAAAAATGTATTATTTTAAAAATCTTCGTTCATTTAGGTACAATTGATTGTAAGAGAAATAATTAATCTGTCAATCATTTTCCTATCCGAAAATATTCCAGCTATGAGCTAAAGTCATTGTATGCTTACGATATTTTGTGCTCTTGATTAAAACCCGGCACCGCCACCCATTGCCGAAAGCGAATTTACGACGAACTTGGCTGCGTTGTCTTCTCAAATTCAAAGCAAGTAAATTCACCCCTAAGGTCCGTCTTACAAGGGAGATTATTATACCCCAAAGAAGACTTATCAAACGCTCCTAATTGATTGAATCTAATCCCTTAATCTGGTATTATTTATAGAACCAGCGAAGAGAGATTAATCGATAGTATTATATTTGTTCAAAGACCGGATGTTCGTTTCATAATCCGGTTTGTGACCCAAGGTGCACAATAACCAAAAAAATGGACACACAAATTGATTCCTGTATCGTTAACCCACAGAAACCGCGTGTGGAAAAACAAACGTAGCCCCGAGTAATTTTCCTCGACTTTTCACGCTAGAAACATGTAGGACAGCGAAAGGTTTCTGAATCGGGTGCAAGTTTTGACTGTTGATAAACATGGTGTAAATAGTGTCTTGGTTCGTAACGGATGATACATTTTCTTCTCGGTTGTCTCCCCTTTTCTTTTGACCACCTATCTAGACACCTAAGCTCTCATGCGTTAGAACAAGGATAATGCGAAGAAGATGCTGCTATCTGTCCTGGGCTGTGATGCTTTCTAGATTTTAATGCGGTAAGGGATGTTGCGAAAGGGTTGTATGGCTAAGCGCCTGTGGCGTGTTTTGCACACCAGACCGAATCAGTTCATCGTAATTAGCGAAGCAGCGATTTGTCCGCAACGATAATAGATTTCTTGTGAGGTTGAAACGATATTCAATGGAAGACGTTTGCATTTAGTGGTATCCCGTGGTTTATTTTGTAATATTTACACGATTCAATGTTTCTAAGGAGATGCTTGGATCGTTTGCTGGGCGGAAAGTTTCGATGCTTTTCTGTGCAGATGTGAGATGGTTTACTTGTTGGAAATCTTGGCTAGACCGGAAGGAAAGGTGATTCATCGAACGCGTAGCCGAACGCTGGGGAAACAAGATGTGAACGCGTATCGCATCTGTTGTGTTCTAAAAAATATAAATAAATGTATATGATTAGAAAATAAAAAAAATATAAAGTCTTGCGACAATTCTTTTGGCAGTAGTCGACATAAAGGGATGGGTGTCACTGGCCACAATCACGCACGCAAACAATTAATTTCCCTTCACTCGCTGCGCACACGAATCAACGATTAAGTAATCCACATCTGTTGGTATTCAACTAGATCCCGTATTAAAAAGCGAGACAAGTATTTTTGGCACTGATTAGCTCTGCTGTGTGCGAGCTTAGTCCAGGCGAAAAAAACCCATACCATCGGTTTTATACAAAGTGGAAAATGTTTGGCACATATATTCTGTCCCACGTCTGTAGCGAATTAGCGGTTGTGGCTAACGCACTTTTACTCACTTACCCAACGTTAAAAATAAACCCCCGTAGAACTGAACTTAGCACACCGACTCTCTTGCACGCATACAAACGCACACACATACAAAGGGGAGTTATTCTTTTTTTCAAACTTGCTACTTGCAAGTCAGGTTTTTTTTTCAACGCGTAATGTGCGTTAAAAAACCCCGAGCACATTCCAAAATATCCCTTAAAGTCTTAAAACTCCCACTTCACGTGAGTTAACGCCTCACCATTTCCCAGAGTACTACGAGTGTTAAAAACATAAACTTTGTGCTTTCTTTATCAACAAATTAAACGATTCTAAATGTTTTTGGTATTAATAATAAAAATCTAGACCCATTGGCCAACTGCAACTCTGGCCGATCCCAATGGAAAGCCACCTTCAGACATGCTCACTCTAGATGACCCACTCAAAAGCAAGGGAACGTTTCTGCAACAGACAAATGCAGTTGCGTATCGCAATGCACTTGAAGGACCAAGTACTTGAATTAAAAAAACAACACCACTGCAATCGTTGCTCGTGGCTGGGTCGGCACCTCCACATGCCACACCACTAAAACAGCGACAACAACGAATATAATTAAGATAACTAGTTTGTGCGTAACTCGTAAGGCATGGATCAACTACTCTTAACTCTACTCATCCAAACTTGAATTCTTGTAGAATCTCAAGTATGTATTCAATGCATGGATACCTCCCAATTCAATTACTACCAGTTATACAACATCATTTTTTCAACAAGCAGTTCGTCAATCCACTACCAACACCTGCCAGTGGGTACGATGCTAGAACACCAAGCGTAAACTTGGCCACAATGGATGAGAATGATCTCGCAATGCTGTACCTTTAGTTGCCAACACATTTTACGACTTTTGCGGTGGAATGTAACATCTCATACGCTGGATCTTGCTGCCTACAAAGACAGATTTTTCCTAAGACTGTCTGCTGGGATGTGGCATCAGGCCACGCACTCCTATAATAATATCATCCATACCGTGACGTTGTATACGGCATACGCACTACACGCTACGCACAATCCAGCGTGCACCCCGCACTCTGCACAGCGCTGAGAGTGCGAGCAAGGTGAAGAAGGTACCGAAAGAATCGCCGCAGGCACGCAGTCGGATCGCATTGATTGAGCGAGTGAATCAAACACCTGCTGTTCTCATGATTGAATATTGAAACTTCATCTTAATCAAATTAGCATCTTGTCAGGCGGGGAAAACGCCAACTGATTGTAAGAGTCAATTAGAGTTTTTGGGGATTCTTTAATAACATAGTCAATTTTATCTGCCAAAATACCTGAAGAGCGATCAATATTCATACGAGACAATTAAAGATACGAGAAGCTGGTTTTGTAATTTGCATGCCTAATTACTCAGAGGATTGCTATGTGTTTCCGGTGGCGGTGGTACGCAGAACAAGTAAAATCGAGTCACTCATGGTTTCGGCAAATGCGCATCTGATTCACTCTTGGCCAGCCTATTATTTCAAGCACCGGAGCTTTTTTGAGTTCGCATTTTAATCTGTCATGGTTGGCATATGGATAATTTGACATTTTATGCGGGCCCATGTTATTTAAGGAGACAGAGAAAATAGAAAAGATCGGAGAAAATATTATTACGGAACTCATCAAAATGTCAGCGAAAAAAAAACACTTTGTTTTGTTGCTTTGAATTGGAAAATACGGCAAATTTGTTGGAAACAACGACATGGCAATCAGTTCCGCGCGAGTGCATCCCGGAGCAATACTGTCGGCTCCTCTTTGCATCGGCTGCTTGATTGGCGTCGAACACCTCTCCTCGCCCCGTCTCGCTGTGCGTCGCGATGCGTCGCGATGCGTCGCGATGCGGCGCGGCGCGGTGGAGGTGCCGGGCTCGGGCCCTTCCACAAGCAAAACAGTGTCGGGTGACGCCGAGGCGGTCGCGGCCGCCACCAATTTCATGTAAAAAGCTAGAATATCAGCGTGGCCACGCTAAGCACTAGGACACCGCGATACCAGGTGCTCTCATGCTCTTACGTGCACGCGGAAAAAACAACGTTTTAAACAACACAAAGGGTTGCCAAAAATCTGTTGTAATCGTCATGAGTCGAATGGTACAAGAATGGTTTGAAATATATAAAAAAAAAATTGCCCGTAAAAAAGTCGTCTTAGATGCTCCGATGGCAGTCGCATGCGGTGTGGGATAAGGTGGGTGTGTGGGTATTTGGGGGGCAGGGGGACAAGGGGGCTGCACTTGACGGCAGCTGCGTGTAACAAAAAACCTGGGCTTGATTTTACGAGGACGCTGCTAGGATTTCAGCGACCACATGGTATTCACGCACAATACTCTTAAAACCGTAAAGTACTATTTTAATTGCGTCCCGCCTGACAATGGTGGAAAATGACACGCTGGGAGAGGAGTGGGGGGTGCATGGTGAGACTACTCAAAATATAATTAGGTGTGGTTCGGAGAGAGATGATTTTCTACGGACTATTAACAAAAGCATCGACACAAAATTGATATCACACCGTGAATTTCGTTTTTCGTGCAACTGCAAACTTCCGTCAATGCGTGGTACAAATACAAAATAAGATTTCAATCCCTTTAATAAATTACTTTGTCGGCGATGGGCGCTTGCGTTTTTAGAGCCCTTCATTCCGGTTCTGCTTGTGCTCCGATGTCGTTCCATCTCTTTTCACGCATCTCGCACGCACGGCGACTTGCCTCTTACAGTTTACGACGCACAATTGGGCATATCTCCCAGATAATTGATGCAACAACGGAACGCAACGCAACTCACCCCAAGGGAACGCAACGCACCAGGCATCTTTTCACAATTCGTCGAACATTGCCAAGCGGAGGGCTTTTCACGATTATTTATAATTCTATATAAAGTTCGGGAAGTGAGAACTTGGAACATTGCATGCAAATCCAAATGAGAGTGAGAATCCATTAAATAATTAGCGATAAGCCGCCCGTTATCTTAACACAATCTCAACGAGTTACTTCAGCCACGTTGACTTTCAAGACCGTGTAGAACATTGTAGAACGCGGGGCCATAAAAAGTGGAATAAAATCGGTGATATTGCTGGTGCTGGCGGTCTAGGACGCTGCACAGGCACACACAAGTACACTTTGATCGATCAGCAATGCGGTTTTCGGGCCGAGCAGTGTGACGTGGCACCTCGTGATGCTAAGCTGGGTAGGTAGGTACTCGAGGTGGTGAATAAAGCACGAGAGCAAAGCACTTCGTCTAGGTGACAGGTCATTAAGTACATGCACCGGGAGTCGAGTTTGATGCCGACGTTGCGAGCTATACTATTCGGGCAGCCAGCAGGCGTTGCAGCTTTCCCAGCCCACGCTGAGCAAGCGGTAAAATATTCAGCGCTTGTATATATGTATGTACGTTCGCTTTTCTCTGCTTCCGCGGCGGGTAACCTACACGAGAGCCGGGCGAGGGAAACGGGAAACGCCACGCAAGACGCACGGAATACATGTACTAATTGTTTTTCAGTCTCGAATGGGGTAGTTTAATTGAGATAAACATTGAAGGTCGCCGGGGCGATAATATCTCGTGGCCTAGGAGACAGTTTCTTTCACAGTACACTCCACAAGATTGGTCGCGAGATAGTTAGTCTGTGTGTTGCTTCTGTGTAAGATTACCGTGCGTTTCGCATGTTCTTCAACGAACATTTAATTAAAATGTTGTTGATCTAAATATTAATACGAATTATCATTCGTTTATGCAATTACGAGCACGCGCTTTTGCAGCCATCTAACTACATGATCTTTGCGAAAAGAACAATTTCATGGTATACGCGGAATGCCTCCGAGTGATTCGGGCACAAGCTAACGCGGTCCTTGGTAATTTTCAGCTGTTCAATGGACGTGTTTAACTTAATATAATGGGAGTAATTATATTTTTACCCCCGGAGTCACAATTATAAATAATTATTCGTGTCTTGTGCCAGCACAATTGGTCGGCGACGGCGACGGCGACGACGACGACGACGATGGTGGCGGCGGCGGGTTTGGCTTTTCCGAGAGCTCACCGCACACAGCTTGCGACGCGGGAGTGCACGGCAAATGCAATGACAATAATTTACCACAGCCGTTTTCATTATTTTTAAGTATGGCAGTACTAATGTATTGTGTCGTTAAAAATAGTAAGCAGCGACATTGAGATGGGTATATGTGAAAGTGTCTGCTTAGTGCTTAGTGCTTAGTGCTTTGTATTCGTGACGATGTCAGGAGGTTGGTAACGAGATGTGAGACATGGCGACGTGAGAGAGACATTACGGATCGGCGGAAAGCCAACCCCGATCAGAATACCGCAATGTGGTGATTGGAAAATTGTTTGGGCGTATCCTGTTCGCGAGCTATACGATTCAATTAGCATAGGATTGCATCTGCGCACTGTCGAGTTGGTTTAATGTATATAAATTGACAACCGAAGTAGATCCAAATAAGGAGTAAAGCTTTCTTGAGGAAACCTTACGTTTTTTTTTACATTTGTCATAGATACCGCTAGAGATTGCATTATTGATTTCACGAAAATTTCTGAGAAAAGGTCCGGGAATCGAAGAGAGATGAAGCACTTTCAAGGCAAGCGAGATCCGAGATCGCTTTACCAAACACTCGAATCTTTGTTTTGTGTCCAGTCCACGAAAATACCGAAGCTGCGTGCGCGCACTGGATTGCCGGGAAAATAAATTACTACAAAAACGAAATACATTTAAATTTGTAATGACCGGTTTCGAATTCATCGAGCAAATCTAACTCCACCAAACAATTAAGTAAATTACTTACATTTACAATGGTTTTTGTAAATGATTCACTCCCCCTGGTATTCTCCCGTAATCACGGGCTCACCAGTTCGGTCGACCATGGCAGTCAGATGACTCGACTTGTAGCGTGGCTTGTAGCTTGCAATCCGTACCTGTAACAAGAAATGTCATCATCGAATAAGATATGCAACTATAAACGCCGGAATAAATCATATTCCTGTGACATACGAGATAGGGAAACGCATAAATTATTGTGTCCGCCGTCATTCGAATTACATTTCATTTCCTTCTTCTTCGCATGTTTATTGACTTTCTAAAATTGGTTGCGTTTTAAATTATTCGTGTGGGCCTCGTACAATGATATACTATTAGGTTCTGTTGCAATGCTAACCTCCAAAAATTCACACGTAAAACCTGATTTTCATTGATTTTCTTTTACCACCCTGCGACAAATTCTCTGACAGCCAATATTTGCCATCCCCTGCAACGACCGACCTGCCAGCAACCACGATTGTTATCGTTGTGTGTTTTGCTTGCAGGAATCTTCGCCAACTTTGACGCTCATTTCGTCAAAGGTAAGAGAAAGCAATGCGACAGCAGCGCGCTCGGGACAAGGTGTGTGTCTTGTCAAGGATCACTTCTCTATATTTGCATTGTGACCTCACACGACCTCTTTAGAGCCTGGACTTAAACCTCCTAATCAGTGCACGGAGTTGATGCATTTTTCTTAGTGCCATCGATAGGGGGGCGCACCTTCGCCGAGCTTCGGCTAGCTCTTCCGGTATGCATTTTGGATGCCGATTGGTCGTCGTTAACCTTGAACTAGATGCATGCCTTCTATAGAGAGCCAATCAGCGCGCTATGATGCAAGAAACAGCCCTTAAACTCTGCTTTTTTGACTAGAAAAGCTCGGGAGCTATTCCGAGCGTTTTGCTGTTTCGCCGTACGCTTATACCCCAAGCATCATTGCTCAATAGTTTCTCAGAATGCCATTTTTAGTAAATTGATCTTAGTTTACTGGTCAAGAGAAAAACTAGATTACAATCTGCAAACGAATGAGTCACGTCTAGAAGTTAGCAGGTCTTGATTTTTGATCTATAATTACGCATGCAACTTCGTCGAAATTATCTGCATTTGTATTGATTAATTAGAGGTTTAACCATAATCGCCTGCAGCTTGCAAAAAACGTACGCGATGTCGGTGATTTGAATGCCATGCAACAAAGTAGTGAATTGCATTTCGTATTATTAGTAGGGCCAATTGTATACGATTGTCAGAAATCCATCTCGGTAATGACACTTAGTGTTAGGCAATCCGCGAGACGTAATGATGTGGTGCTTTATTATTCACGTCATGTCTCCAAAACTACGTGCACTCATCTGAGGCAAATCACGATCAAGGCCATTATGAAATTATCAGGTACACATGCCCATTATTTTAATACAACGGCTACTTCTCTTAATAATGAGTATGTTGAACTTTGGAATGTGTTCCACAGATTGTTTGCGGGGATTTTCATCGTTTTTGTCGAGTATTGAATAGCAACAATACGCGTAATTGTTCTGATCATCAAATAACAATTATTCGTACCTTACACTGAAAACAAGTAAATGATCACTTATAACTTTGTGACAAATGATTTTTTTTTCGTGCATCATGCAATTAGGTAATGTGGCACGGACAGTTAGTTTTTTGGTAAGGTGACAATAGGTAGTAAAATATTATTGTTTGGTGTCGATTCATTCGAATTACATTTACAGCGTAACTCGTTCGAAAACTGCTAATGTGTAACAAAAAACTTTTGGCGTTAACAGCGTTCAAATTCACAAGTAAAACTTCCCGCAAAAAAATGGAAAAAAACGATGATCATTTTCTAATTTTTTACAGCCATCGTAAAACTTTGCGAGATGATCTCTATGCTTGCGGTTCGTTTAATGTGTTCGCAAGTCTCGGTCTGTACTTAATGGTTACATCGAGATAATATTAGTAGAAAAACAATTCGGCTGGAATTACTTTATAGGAGTTGAGTGAGAAATAAAACTAACTTTTTTCTTCTAATTGCTCGTCTTGCTTTTGCTCATACTCAGCACTACGAACCGACATTATTATTAGTACATTCTGACATCACCGAGCGTTACTTTGTAGCAAAACATGTTTATGATACGAAAATCATTAAGATGCTCACGAACTTGAAATAACATTTACAGAGAGACCGCGTGGCCATAATTCATATCGCATTTACGCACAGAATTGCAATTACTGTCTCTGCTAAGTGATATTACAACTTACAAGCAGTCGGACATTGCTAGAACTGTGATTATTATTTAACCACTGTGCATCACATGCAAACAAAACAGTACACAAACCAACTATCGCTAAACGGACTTGTATTCCATCTCATTATACGAAATAGTGTTGAAAAAACAAAAAACATACACTGGCACAAAACACTGACATAGTTTGAGCGATAAATACTTTTTTACATTTTATATATATATTATAGTGAGTCAAGGACCATGAAATCAAATTGATTGACTGTATACTGTTTTAAACAAGCCACACAGAATATATACAGCAAGTATAATCTAAACCTACGCATTTGGAACTACAGCAAACGGGGTCGAACACCGAAATCATCTAAATTTCACTCAAACATGCCAATTTACAATACAAAACTGAATTCCTACATTACGTTTAATCATTGCAATACATCCCGCAACAGTACACAGTAATTAATCTGCTCATTTCGCCCAATGGGCAACAGTCTGCCGCCAAACTCTTCTGCATGGCGTTGGCTCTGGTGGTAAGATTTCCCCAGGGTCGGTGAACATGCGGGGACCGCACGGCTGACATGTCGTTGTCCGTTGGCCTCCCTGCACACTGTAGGGCTGCGAGTACCACCCCCCTGGATGGGGCAAACATGCCTGGCCGTACCACCCTTTTATCACCGCTGAGCCACCCACCAACGACACATTACTTCTCTCTATCATACTTTGTGCAATTACATATGGGTGCGACAGTGATAATTATTCAAGTTTACGCCATCATTTGCGTCAGCCTCGTGAATTATTCAATGATTAATGGTTTAATTATGTGCTTGGCTAAATGGTATATATATATTTTTTTACTTTCAGGAAAATTTTGTCATTTATTTGGGTATTCGATATTTTGGGGCTTGTACCGTTTCACAGGAAAGGTGCATGAATGGTGCTGCTTTTTTTAATCGAATAATTTCCAATAAAAACATAAACTAGCTAATGCTAATTTTCGAATTGGATCGCGGCACGAACTGCAGAGCTCCAAACTGCAAACTGCAAGAAATCTGTGCCATAAAACAATGCGATCTTCGCGTGTACGAACGCCGAAAGACTGTACACGTTACCAAAATCTTGCATGGTCGCATCCCTATTATGGGCCATCATCAAACCAACTCGGACCACCATGGTCCAAACGCTCTACCCCTCCCACTCCCCGAAACCCGCTCTCTTAAATCTGATACCCAGTCAAATAGCAACAAGCATTATTTCAGTTGGCGCAAACCTGATTGCTCTAGACCTAGAGCTTATTGCACGTGTCCGAGTCGCGGCTATAGGGCCTACATCTATCGCCCGCTCTCCTAAACCTGCTCTGTACACTTTTGATTACCAAACAAGTGAAATAACTGATGAAAGTTCAAGGCTGGGTTTATAAGATGATGTTTGGCCCTCCTTGCTCCTTGTAGCTCGCGCGATCACACAAATTCATGTACACTCAATTGCACAAGTTTACCGCCGGACATTCCAACTGGCCACCTCCCTAATTTATTCTCAGTACAGGTTCACTTGTTACGATCAAGCTTTTGCCGAGCTCTTATAACAATCTACTCGGCAGCATCCAGGGCCGCGTTAATTAGGCTCTCAACTATGTGTATGGGTATAAAGCGGAATTATTTATTAGCTTGATCAGTTGGTAGGAATGGAATTAATTAATGAGGATGGAGATGGGCAGGCATGAGGAGGGAGGTCAACCGAACAATAAGTCATCGAGCGAGATGTGAAAATGTCAAACGTTTTGGAGGAAATAAGTAGAACAGAACATAATTGAAGTATGCTAATTAAATGGAGGTGAGGCAGCTGATACGTAAATGGTATGGCATACTCAATTCGATGATAGTGGTTAAAACAAAGGTTCAGGCTTCGAGATGATTTGATTTGCTGTTAACACGTCATGCAGCCAGTAGCCGAGTGTATTCAATAAATTGACAGCCATTACACATATTTTGTCATTTATTTGGCAAGTGCCTTCGTGAGCGTCCACTGTTTAGCCGAAGATTATCTCATGAGATGGGAGGGGTCGCCTCTTAGAAACCGTGTCCAATCAATTTTTAACGTTTTTATGTTCATCTAGTTAAAACTTTGTTCATTATCGGCAATAAATAATTAAAAGCAGTTTCGTTTTAAATTGTTTTAATAATTACACCTTTGTCCGAATATAATTCGTGACTCGTGGGCACTGCTTCATCAGAACAGAGTCAATTATCGCGTTCGCCAACAACGATATTTACACAAACGCGAAATTACAGTGCGCACGTTTTACTACGTCTTTTGCATAATCACGCTGCATATCTTAGATTTGAGCAAATAATGCTACACTGAAACCTGAAGCCGATCATGACCATAAATCAATCTACACGACTTCCGGTCAAGATGCATCCCTCCAGCGAACTAGAGGATCAAATTTCCGGATGAAATTGAGATCAATTTGTAAACACCTAAGCACACACGTCCGTGTTGTTACACGAGTGTTTGCCCAATGCTACAGCATCATTGCGCAGATTTGCTGCATCGAATGTACTGAGATTAGACATATTTGATGTTCAAGTTGGTAAATCGTTTATGGCCCTGGACCATAGGTAGGTAGGTATAGGTATTCGAGTTGGATCCTGAAGGCAATTATCTGGGCATGTGTGCTCACTGCTCCCCCACCCTTCTTACTGCCCCGGCCTTACGATGCGGCTCTCAGCTCTGAGAGAAGGATCGGTGTGCCATGCGCCATCGGTTTGCACCGTGGTCAGAACGAGCACCTACCTTTACTGAGTACCTTACATACATTATACACATGCTCACCTTGAAATCTCCGAAAATCTAATAACCAGTTACCTTACACTTGAATCTTGAACATTATCATTGTATTAGATGTGCGTTGTTTTTTTATATCGTTACTTTATAATCATTGAATCACAGGGTGTAACGCAAGCTTGCATCATCTCGTGTGTATCGCGGGTATCTATAAGCCTCCTTGGCGCGTATCGTTTGTCATCTTGATGATTGCATTTTCTGGGATCTGCTTTTTTATGTTTACAAGAAAAGCTATTCCTGGAAGTATGTGGAATTATGCGTGTTCATTTATTTTAAGGCATACACACACTTAGTGGGATCTAGGCGCGCATTATGCCGTCGTCTTTAGCGGAAGCTTGTTTTAAAAATATGAGACAAGGCGCTGGCTTATTCCGGTGATTACGTTAAAATTGTAAATTATTTGACTTGTAAAGGATGGTGAAAAATTTCACATTTCTTTCTTGATTTGAATCGACATACAAACAAATAGTGAAACATTCGACTAGCGAGTCGACTCCCGATATTGCGTCTTCACAATCCAGGCTGACAGCCAATATTTTCTTACGCCAATACCGTGGATCCTATATCCGAATCTACGCGCGGATAACGATAAGCCAAGTGATCGCCACGCAGGAATCAAGGCTGCGATCAAAATACCACGACACGAATCCAGCTGGGTCCAGCAACGACAGAACACCACCGAACGGCAGCGTCTTGTGTCGACAATGGTGGCTTGAAGCCCGTCCCAGTTCCAAAACTGAAAAGTCCAAAAACCAGAACGAGATCTGCGATGGCAGCAACAGCGGCAGCAGCGAGCTCTTAACTTGTGAAGCCTCGCCTTTGCTTGGTGCGGGGCCGGGGATGATTTAAGGACTTGATCATAATTATTATCCTGGTGTAAAGGTACTTGGCCGGTACCATTGGTTCATGGCCAAAACGAGTAACAACTAAACGCACTAAAGCGAAGTGAGTTTTTTTTTTTCTTCTTTTCATTATGTTTTATTGTAGAATGCTTGCATATGTTAACTTTGTTTCGTTAACATGTTCACGTTTTAAAAATAAATTGAAGTGTGATGCTGTTCTGGTTGCGACTTGGACAGATTATTTGGCAATGCTACTTACGCGAAAAAATGCCTTTTTTTCTCCGTCAGTTTTCTGATTTTTTGTCCTAACCAGTTTGTCGAAGGCCGAAACAATACCTGTTTGTTTCAAATTGAACCTGTGGGTACACATCCATTTAGCGTTATTGCGTGGACATAAAAATAGCACACAATGCTCATTTCTTGGGTCACAATGCTAATGGGCAAGGTGCGCACTTTGACATTCGGTCATAAACAATTGCTGTCCGGGCATCGCCACTCGCGAACGCGTGCGCGTACTGCTAAGAAATCTTCTCGGAATCTGAATGAAAACACTTTGTCTTTGCCGCGTAAGTAATGGCCGACGCTACCTCTTCCAGAGTCAGGAAAATGTGTGTGTGTGGGGAAAGCGGAAAATGTACGGCCAGTGATTTTCCCCAATCATTTCATTCCGATATCTTTTTCCCAATAAAATGGTATATACGACTTGAATGCGTCCATCCTCGGTTCTGATCAACCAACCCCCACACTATTTATTTCCCGGTATGCCACATTGGCGGACCTCATCCGGCACCTACCGAGAATAAAGTTATTTTAGAGCAAATCCGTGGAGAAAACGGCGGGTGCGACCCCGAACCGGCGGCCATGCGAGCTACCCCATCCGCCGACTACTTTTTGTAATCCTTCTTTCTTCGCTCTTCTTTCTTATGTGGCTCCTTACTTTTATTGACTTTTGCAAACTTGGTACATTTGCTACATCGTATGGGGTGGCTGTGCGGGTGGCAGAAGTGGGTGGGTTGTTAGATATCCAACTTGTTCTCTGTCTCTTTCCTTAATACCTTTTCGGAAACTAAAGTCAAATACATTCGAAAGCACCCCCAGCCCCCCACACCACCTCCCAGCAGCCTCCCGGTCTTTCTTTTTGAAGTGAAGCAGTGCGTAAGTGCATTATCGGAATCGAAATAACACCGCAATGCGTTCACGCAAAGGGAAATCAAAATATACGAAGGTCTCAGTTTCAGTTGGTTAAAGCATTAATTTTGCACAATAAAACGATGGAATACAATTGTGCAATGGATTGGATCAGATCATATGAAGTATTTTATCAACCATGATGGTTTAACAAAAGAACTGGAAGAAGCTCATGGAGATAAACAAAAATATCAAAAAGAGAACGTAGCCATCTAAAAATCTCGCATTCGACATATAAGGGGGCAAGTTTTAAAATAGTCATCCGATAAAATAATCAAAGCAATTTCGGACATCGAGATCCATCACCGAAAGCGTGTTTCATCTGAATGGCGTCCGTCACACGAGCCGCACAACGTTTTTATACCATATTTTAACCGGGCAGCAGCATGAACCAACAACACCCAATCGCACGCCGTTCTCATTAATTAGATAGGTAATGAATAGAAAATTAAGAAGCGACAGAAGCGGCACCTTCGATCCATCCGCCCTGGCGCGATCGACACGCGGGAAGCAGTAGAGCCAGGACGCCAGGGCGAGGGCCAGGGCCATGACGCCAGGGCCAGCAGCAGGGGCCAGAGCCGACGAGGGCGGCACCGAGCAGTAACGAGGTATACGCTTTAATGAAGTGCAGAGATGCGATCCATAACCGCGCAAAAGGAGGAACAAAGATCGCGTAAGTAGAGGGTCTCGACGCGATGGTGTGGTTACACACAAGACAGGAGGCTGTGCGGAGGAGACGAGGTTTAGGGCGGGTTTCGGATGGCGGTGTGATGGGGACAACTTGCTGTACGCGAGATGTCGAGATTAATTTGCGGCTTCGCGTGAAGTCTTTGCGCAAAACCGCTTGTTTATTAGTTACCTTATAAACGCGCTAAGATCTCTCTGCAGACTAATTTTCTTTGACGTTTTGCTGCAATTCTAGGCTGATATGTACATATGTTGTTGGTGTTTGTGATGATTGCGGTGACGCACCATTTATGAATTTTCTATTGCTGTCACTCTCTGCTGGATTTTATTTATTTAACCAAGAAACAAAAATGATATCACCTGGAGGTGCTACCATATTGAGTCATGCCTATACTCAGTTAGCTGCTGCTTAAATTGCAACTAAAAAATACGTAGCTCAGCATCTAGTTAGAACAGAACGCATAGCAATTCTCCAGCAAACTTTTTCTTACGGCGCTCGTGTAGCCCTATTATTTGGCGCAAGAAAAGCGAGATAAAGATGCTGTGTAAGCTATGATAGATTGTCCAGGAGCTGATGCCGTGCCTTCGTTCACCATCATCTCAACTAGGAGCAATCTTTTATACCGCCCCTCCCGCCCCTGTGCCGGCCCCCGCCCACCACCTCCGGATCGCACGTGGCGCACGTCCAACTATCCACCCCCTAGCGTCCACCCCACCACCGCGACCCCTTCTGCACTCCGTGTTCGTCCCCGTATACCCCCTTCGTCTTCTTATTCTCTCGGCATAAGCACCTCACGATGAATTGCCCCAGATCAATAATAATGAGACTGAAAATGAAACATAATCCCGATTTATTATACAAAAATCTACCCTAACAATGTCTTCAGGGGGTGAGATTCATGAGATTCGTGATTTCTATTCCTTACTTGATATTTGAAAAGAATTGGAAGCTCGGATACATCTCGCCGCGTGAAGTGAGACAATATAATCCATATTTTCTTTTTTAGTCGCCATCAGTTTACAAAGCGAACGCACGAAAAGAGAATGTGAAGTTCGTACAAGCCGAAAAATGTTCGTGCTTTTCTAGGAAATGCTCCACAATTTTAATGTAGGTAATAAAATATATTAACCTTTCACCGCCATCTTCAAGCAGGCACAGAAAACGTAAAAAGCAAAAACATCTATTTCATAATGGCACCAGCACGAAGGTAAGAAGGAAGAAGGAAAGCAGGAAGAAGGGAATAAGGAGTAAGGGAATGAGGATGCATGAAACGGGAATGACGGAGTAAGGTGAAAGGGACGCGGCACTTTTTGGCACCATGTGTGGGTGACAGGCTAGGATATTGTTTTTCCTAACGCATGCATTTGCCCCAGCGGTGATGAAATTCCAATAGGATTCGATCAGAAAGACGTTGCATCTTGTATTTATTGGGGGTATACTTGATGATTGATTACACTCGCTGCATTTGAAAGTTTAAGTACCAGTATATAGTATTTTGGTCTACTATATCTTCAGACTTCAATGCAAAGATTATGGTATAGAATCCGAAAACAGCAGATAGATGGGTACCACCACTCTACCAAATATTACAGAAAAAGGAAATGAAATTTTTGAAAATTAAATTACTCGATTTATCAGAGACAGTATAGTGCGTGCAAATAATTGAATAGAAACACTATTGAACATTTCCTTACGAAAATAAAGCCAGCGCCTTGTTTTCGTTTATGCGGAAGTGAGTTTCTGTATATCCGATCGTGTTCATCTTGGTTGCGAAGTGCGCATCACTCCACCGAAGCATTCAATAATATTGAAAGAGAGGAGCTCTATCGATTACCGGAAAGAGTTTGTTTTGTAGACGTATAGTAGGCCTGGATTATCGGGTGCTCATCTTCTGGGAGGGATGGATATGTTTCTGATTCGGCGTGCGCTGACCGGTTCGCCCTAGTATGACCCTTCAGTGCAAGAACCAACCCTAGGCCGTCGTAACTCGCGGCTCTTATCATTTCAACAGGACACATGAGAGATCACGCTGACTTCTTCGTTGTAGTATGAAAGTGATGGAATACCTGTATCTCGATATTTTTGTTGATGGTGTAAAATAAATCAGAATCCACTGCATATGTAATCAATGTGATGGAAATAGAAGTCATACGCAACCAATCAATTATGTCGGAGCCTTACGAAACTGGAAATCTAAACTTTCCTTAATTCTAAGTCTAAAAAAAAATCTTAAATAAGTATAAAGAATTCTAGGCTTGAATTCTAACTAATATTGGGAAGCCCAACATTGAATATCCCAAGTGAAATGGTATATATTTACACTGCAACTATTTTTGCTATTTGTATTGACACATTAAAGATAAAGATCAGGATTTGACTCCCAGTGTGTACATAAATTTCAACGAGAATTTTTACTGTCACAAATAAATCTAACATATCCAAATTTCTTGCTTCTTCGGTCACAAAACCATTAATTCCCAATAGTCTAGCGAGTCTGCTCCTAGATATCGTCACACACCAAACGGCTAACGGCGTCACCTCAGCTCGCGACATAGCAGAACTGTCGTTGCGAACGCCTCACTAATCTTCGGCGATGCAGCGGCGAAGCCTGCAAGCGTTTTTCGACAGGATCAGTGGTCTTTTATTCGCTGGCATATGCCAAAAAGAAACGACGAGGATGGGATTCGAACCCACGCGGGCAGAGCCCATTGGATTAGCAGTCCAACGCCTTAACCACTCGGCCACCTCGTCCTGTGATGAAATGACGAAGAAGATTTATAATCTTCATTTCATCGATTTCACTTGTATCGACAAATACATGATTTTATCTGTCTGCGAAGGCGCCACATCAACAGATTTGCAAAAAAATCATTGCTTACTTTATCTCATGCTACAGAATAATATTGGATATATTGCAAGCTTGCTACATTCTGTAGCGCATGCATAGAATGCATTCGAGGTACTCTGTTTACCAGGAGTCTGTTAACTTCTAAACGGTCTGTTAGCTTGTTATTGCAATGCCAAACATCAATTATGGGTGATAACGGACCATTATATAATTAGGAAGGGCGTAAGCTATCCATGCGGGCACCGTGGCAAACCGTTGTCATAATTTAGACTATATAATCTCCTAGCTTTAAAAAATTAGATATATTTTGTAAATCCTTCCACGAACAGATTGTTAGGGAGTGTTCCACCAGTCTTCATATCGTTTTAATTATTTGGTATAACGGGTACAAGGGGGAAAAAAATCAAGGGGTCGATCGTCAAGGGAGGTTGACATTATCTCTCGCCCTACCTCATCAAGTAGCGATCTACACCACAGTCGCTTCTGAAAAGGAAAACCAAACAAAATAATGAGAAAAGCCATTTCTTTTCAGCCCACCTAATGTCACAAACTTCGCACAACGGAAAACTTCAATATTGCTACAACTGTTCAGAGGAAATTACTTTTTAATCGTGTCATCCGACGATGAAATCCGCTGCTGTCTCGCGCGTTTACAACGATTCCCACCGGAGGTATCGACATGCGGGATCAATTTGCTTGCCAATTGTAAAACAAACGGACCACGCTCATTTCTTGCCGAGCGGCAATTTGTTCCAATTATAGGCAATTATCACCTGCCTTTCTATATTTCATTCATGGAAGACGCCGAGCGTCCCCTTGCGGCGTCGGCGGCGGAGGCGCGGCGGCGGCGGATGCGTTTATTGCACGCATTATCTGTTGTTGGCAGTTGGGGGGCTGGTGGAAGGGCTAGGGGGCGGCGAGGGGGTGGCAAGGGGGCAGGGGGGCAGAAGCCACGAGCCGGGAATTAGTTTATTGTGTCTAAAACGTGCCAGTCATTTACACCAGGATGCCGGAAATGAATCAAAACAAATTAGAAATTATTAAAGAGTGAGAAATGCTGGAAATAAACAGGTCCCATCACAACCTGGCTCGCTCCTAACACACAGCTAATTACCAAAAAACAAGAGAAATTTCCAGATTTCCAACAATTTTTTACATTTTTAATGAAGCGATCTGTATCTTAAGAAAATAAAACCAGCCTGATCGATCTGTGCGTCAAAGTGAACGATCGGTTTTAAATCCATCCCGTGTGGTTGAATTGATTCGGGTTGAACCAGCGCGTGGTTCTATTCTCTACAGCTTGTTTTGATACACGATTTAAAATAATTCCACGCCGGTTTGAATGCTTCCACTCGTGAAATTGCCGCACGATCGTGAAGGTAAAGGCGAATACGTGAGCTGGTCCAGCCGTCTTATTATCGCACCTCTATGCTCGAGCGACACGTAACACAGTGCTAACTGCTAGCTGCAAGCTGCATGCTGCAAGCTGCTAGCTGGAGCAAGCCTACCGGCTCGGAACCGGGCACACTTATGTATTAATACTCACTACATGTATGGCATAGCCCTGGCCGAAACGGGAAATCGAAAGGAAATTGCTGATCACGTATCGAATGCACATTTTAACTCGCGAATAAAGGCATCTCCATTCTTGCATAAAATTCCCTAGAAAAATATTATAAGGTTTTATCATATCTCTAATTTCAAGTGCTGGCTGTTATTAAGGTGTAGTATCCATTATTTTTTTTATGCGCCGGCAACCTTTTTTTTATAATCATGATTCTGAAAGGTAGCGCGTATGAGCAGGAGACTGGCGCCACCACATTTGGCGCAGTGGCTGCCATTTCCTCCCTTGGCCCTGAAATGCGAGCGTGTATATATATATATATATATAGGTAGTGATATGCCCTCCGTGTCGCATGGTTTATGGAGTGGTATAGCAACCGCTAAGTCGATCAGGTTTACAAAATCAAACTCGTCCCATCGTTCGCTCTCCCGTGCACTCGCCGCTCTTCTCTCCAGTTTCCACCGTGGCTCTCATCTTCGAAGCACGTCCTTGGAATTGAGAAGAATAACGATTGGGAACTCGAACAACCATGAGAATATGCGATCAGGAAGAATTAGCATTGCTGCTAGTTTGTGTCCCCACCACTAATCTCAAATCGACTCCGCTTCCACTTGAACTCGCTTTGTTATAAAATACCTATAGTGTGTTTCGAAAATGATGGTCGTGAGCTTGATAAAAGAAATCTGGAATTCATTTGAAATGGAAATTGCCCGCGCGTTCCATCAGCACTCGGCAGAAACGTGTAACGTTGCTGAGGAAGAGGCTGAGGCAAAGTTCGCGTCACATAAATTTTGTTGAGTTCATTTAATTATTTTAATGAGTAATGGTTCGTATGGCGTATACCCATTCAAATTCCAACTAATTATAACTGGTGGCCAACCAATTGGTAATGCGTTCTGATCTCTCCGCGCGGCCACTGCTTCATGCTATACGATTGCCGATGGTTTGCAGTGCCCGTGCCCATGCGGTACTGCCAGCATCAGCATCGTCGAAGCGAGCTGTAAAAATGTCCTCCGGGTCCATTCCATCGAATCTCCCAGCTCCCTCGTGCTCGGATACAAAGCGATTCGCTGTCTTAATCTCACTCTTTACTTTAGTGCTCGCAGTTACCAATAAAGAACGAGAACTGTTGTTGAACGAACTCACGCGAGCAAGCCGCAACAGCGGCAACTATTGCTTACTTATTATACGCTTTACTTACCTGTAAGGCCAACGAGTTTCAAACTTTCGGCCATTATCAGAATGCGATTTATTGAATACATGCAAAACCAGCATAAAAAACCGGATCCAAAGTTTTATGAAAACGTTTTTATGTCGTTTTTTCTTGCTCGTATAATCTTGGTCCAAATATTTAATGGTTAGAACAATAGATTAAATGTATTCGTAAATGTGTGTGCTATAGTGTAGGGTATGCGCATGTAGAAATCTTGAGAGATTACCTTCTATAATATTATATGATGATGAAAGAAAAAAGTTATACGTGACATGAGCTCATTGCTGTTGTGCGTATTTTCCATCTGCGGGCTATTTTTTTTAGTGCGTGAGGTGCCTTGCCCTGACAGACTAGCACAAATTTATATACACGTGGCTAAAAACACTTCATTCTTGTCTTCGTTCATACTCTTACACCTCGAAGGTACTACTTCTTTTTCAAAGATTATAATCATCATCACTGTAATTTCCATAATACCAATGCGTTTAACCTGTACATGAATAAATAAAGGCAGAATAGTTAAACTATTTGACCTAGAACTAGAAAATAGTACAGCTACAACGTTGGTGGTCAAAATGTTCTAGCTTCGAATCTAGTATGGAGTACAACTTGTTATACCAACCAAGTGTGAATGAATGACACGTGAAATAAACCTCTTTCGCCTAAAAATTTACTTCCCGTCAAAAGAATTTCTTTTCAAATAATGATTACTTTACCGATAAGTAGGTATACGTCGTTTTGTTCCATGCAAACTGGAAACTGAACTCGAACTAATGCTTCGTGCTTTTTGTATAGCATTTGCTTGAAACATGTGCAAGACTTTAAAGCGTACCGTAATTGCTATTTGCTGTCCGCAAAGCAGAAGGACTAAAAGGAAAAAGCCCATTGTTGATTTTGCCTGAGCTAGGTCTGAAAAGAGAATGACTGGACATGAGGACGTGGGTAGGGCCAAACAAAAGCCACTGTTGCAGCCAAGAGGAGCATTTATGCGGGATGCAAATCTCTTGCACTTTCTAGTTACCCCTCTCGGCGGCAAAATGCAGGTTGACGCCGAATGTATAAGGTGACGCAGAATGAAGAGTGAAGAGTGGTGAAGACGGAAAGTCAGTCGCGTCGGAGGCTGCTTACCTACCTCAACATCTCTGAAAAGGTGCTACCTCATGTAGCGAGGTCGTGATGCTGATGGTGGAGGGTCTATTCACCAGATAGCATCACTAAATCGACCCTTGGTTCATGGAAAATATTACGCCCAGTCATTCATAGCGAACGCGGTATGTTTTAAAAATACATTTCACTCGGACTAAAATTAGGGTAGGCGTGAATTTAGCCGGTGGATTCACACCTAGAATTAATTTGTGCGTGCCTGCTTGCAAAAGTCCGAGCTTCGAATGCTGAGATTTGACTTTTAGAATCTAAGTCTGCAGCTCATTTTGAGGCTGTTCGACCGGAATAGCGCATTGTACGGTTTCACTTCTAGAGAGTGATTTTTTTTCGAGATAACTACACATTGATAGTTGCGCATCACCAATAGAAACTGTTTGCATTTGGAATTGTGTTGTAGTTGTTGAATCTTTGAGTTTAGAGCTCTTTTCAACGGCTGTATCGAGGAGAATGGCCTTTATTGGCTGATAAATGTAACTCTGTAAATGATTAATTTTCTTATCAATCGTCGATCACACAGCATTAAAGTCACATATCATGTATGACCTTTCGAAGGTCGACTTAAATATGGAAAATAATTGGGATTGTATTCACATTTTAAAGCATCAGCAAGGATCTGCTCAGTGATTATGCAATTTTCAACAAGAATTTTACAAGTCAGAGAAGTCGGTAAAATTTGCAAATTAATTCGGACTCTTCAAATTCTCTTCCCTCATTTGCTGAGGAACATTATAGGTATATTTTCCTGTTATTTAGAGTGCACGCTATGGATTCATACTGATTGGCGCCAAATAGAGACGAATGATAATGAATAATAGACACATAAAATACTTTTTTTCGTTATGTAGCAATTTTTTCGTTCTAATTTTCTTCCCAATTAGAAAAGTGCTGTACCTGTCAATAACCAATTTGATGATAGCAAAATCCTCTGACATAGAACATTGATCCAAAGCTTGATTTGCTTTAGCTGAAGCAATCTATCCACCACTGAAATTGAAACAAGGCTTCAAAATCTGTAGCATTGTGATAGCTTTAGCAGAAAACCAATGTATCTCAAATTTTATAGATCCAGCATATATCATACAAAAAAATAACTACCTAAGTGAACCAAAGGCATAAAATTTGACGTGATCGTTTTCATCTCCGTGTTTTAATGCATGCGAGAAATAATTTTTTAGTGTTTTTATTAACGAGTGGTTCTATAAAGCAAGAGATATAAATTCACGCGCCTTATATTATTGTTGTGTTCATTAAATTGCCGGTATTCGTAAGGAGCCAGATAAAACCTCTGTGAGGATGCTGTGTCCAGTATTGAAGAGCAAAAACTCGTTTACCTCGCAATCTAGGCCTATACCCAAATCTCGTGTAATTCATTCCACATGTATTATTGACCTCCTGTGAGCTTCGTACGACCAAACTTGCTACATAGCAATGCCCGTAGAAGGGCATAGGATACATTACATTAGGCCTCCAGCGGGTTTTGGGCGCAAGAAGCGTTTTTGTTACAAAATGAATAAATGTGACGAAATTCTCGTTGTTCCCAAGATCATGTTTCGTGCTTCCATGCAGATTAATCGGAAAGCGTGTTGCTTGCCGTGCTTCTTACACCGCCTCACTTGCCTTTGGTTTTAGAGGTGAGTCCTGTGTACGGCATAGACTCCATAGGACCGCAGCATCATTTGCGACGCAAGCCAATATTAATCTTGTGGTTAGCTTCGATAAAACCAACGTTATTCGCAGCCTTATTCGTATTCCAGGGATACAATATAGGATTAGGGGCATCTCTGCTCGAATTCCAAACGTACGCCTGCACATAATCTTCAAAATTATTACTTTTGTGTGTTCCTCTTTATACTCTCTCTCAAAAAAATAAGTGTGCTGCGATATTCTCACACAATCTACTAACTTTTTTTACCTATTTCCATTAAAAGTCTGAGAAAGGTAATTCTTTATGTAAATTAGGTGATCCTGAGGCGGTTTTATATACGTTTGAATCATTGACGTAAAATAATGATGTTTTAATAAATGCCGTTTTTGAGCATGTTTGAAATAACGATTGCTCGGGCACGTTATAATATTTATACTGGGAGGAGAGCAGATCGTTAAAGGTGGTTAAAGCAAAGAGTCGGGTACAATCAATGGCTACCATTGTGTGGGTACCTCTCTAAAATCCGCCGAATCGCATCACCTTCAATTAGCTTGATACATGCCGACCGCTCGACTCACTGGTAGATAGCGACCACGGATTTATTGAAAAAGCTTGCAACGTTTTACTGCCATTACCTTCGGCATGTCTACTTTGCTTCCCGAAAATAAACGGCGAAAGATCACCGAACTAACGGATCGAAGTTGGGCCATCCGTCGGTTTTGACAAATTACATGTTTAAGAAATTCAAATTATCTAGTACAATCATTGTTGATCTTGGCCCATATGCACTGAGGCAACTCCATCACTACGCTGTTGCGTACAATTTATGATAACTTTTAACTCTTATAACCGTATACGAAAAGAGCGGTTAAATTCTTGTCAATCTCATCGAATAAATGAATGCCGATCACGGTGAATAATCGCAGTATGTCGTCGCAATTTAATTATATGAAAATTGTATTCCGAAATAATGTTGATCGTCTACAAATGGTTATTATACATTGGCGTGACGTGGAATGGTGATATTATAACGTGAACCGACAAGATTTAAATACTATATAGCAAAAATCGAACAAAAAAAAAAGTTTATCGTTTGCATGCGTCCGTTTTGCGTTGCGTTTTATAGCTCTCCGTTGCGTGTCGGCGGGTGCAGCAGAAGGTAGATAGGATAAGTGCAACATTGAAAAAAGTTGGCACTCATTTGATTCAGTTACTCGAACAAAAATTATAATAGCCAACCATACAATGCGCCTACTTATTATTAGACATTTTAGAATACGGTTAATTTAAGCAAACGCTTCGCCTTATGCTGAGTTAATAAGGGTAGAAACAAAATGAGTCGCAGAAAACTCTTCGTGTGCCAAAAATGAGGGAGCATTTTTTCCGAATGCAATGAGAAGCGATGTTACATTACGCTATCGAGCTGAACACACATTATCTGAACCAGCAACGCAACGCAACGCAACGCAACGCAACGCAACGCCGACGGGGTTGACAATAAACAGGGAGGATGCAATAATAGCGTGATTCGGCGCGCAAAGCTTTCACTTGATTGAGCTTCGGCCTGTCTCCGTCCGGAGCGGCGCACAAAGATTCAAACTTTCTGGTCTTGCGGGCGCCACATCGGCCATCTTGATATCATTTCCTCGGGACTGTCGGTGAAAAAAAAATCGATTCGTCCTCCCGATCCCCACCGCTCCCCCCCCCCCCCCCAACCATCGTCCACAGCCCGGCATCAGGTAATAAGCTTCACTTGCATGGCACGCACTAAATCCACGCACATGCGTATCGAGGAAAAAAAAAACGACCAACGATACCCTATTTTTAAATCTGTTTAACCTCTAACTATGCAAGGAGTCTGTAGCCGCTAAAGAAAAGCAATGTATGTGAGGGCCCCTTGGTCGGGCACATCCGGTAGGTAGTAAACTAGTGCACATGGTGTATGGCGCCCCCCCCTTCACCCTCACCACCCCTTGCCCTCCTCCTCGGCCCTACCCCGCACATGTCGCAATGCCTCGCAGTGAGGATGCTGTGACATGACCTCCTCCTGGACCACACTGCCTTCGTCACCCCTCCCCCCTCGCCACTATCGCCTCCCACCATGCCGGTCGCGGTCCCCCTCTGCTTGTTTCACCGCCTTGGCGCCAAGCACGTGGACGAGTGCTAAGCTGGTAAACATTGGAGAGCACGCGATCGCCATCTAGCGGAGTGTTAAGAAAACAGGACGGCGTGGCGCGGTCGGAATCGGTCGGAATCCGCCGGAATGGATTTCGGTAGATACTTGAGATTGCCATCTGTCGTCGGTTTCCGAAAACAGTGCGTGAGACCCCCCATAGATTCGTTTCTTTTGGATGTCTCTGTACTTTTATTGATCTCGGACAATGCAATCGAAATGGCACAATTAAAATAGCGATTTTTGAGATAAGATAAGAAGTGATCGAATTTCTTAGCTGTTAAATCAGCTTACTTTAAACATTAAATTTCTGCTTATAAATAAAGTATTTTATGCCTAATAAATAACGTGAATGAAACAATACATTTTTTTTTGCTAGAAAATAATGAAGACGTTGCTATTTCTTAATGTGTCCCCATTCCCCAAATAGTAAGCAAAGGTTTCAGTTGTCATCCGAGGCAATAAAAGGAAACTTAAATTTCCTCAGGAAAAATTTGGGGAAATAATTAAAATCCCTTGCTCAGAGAAATCAATTGAATTCTGTTTCCAATGATATTGTTCCGGGAATGATATGAGTTCTAGGGTCGTCCAAGTAAGACCGCAGAATAAACTTATAAGATTCACACGCACCCGCCTCTGTCCGAGATGGCACACGATGCAGGGGAAGCCAGCGATGCTCGCGCTGAAAACTCTAAGGAACGCAGGGTATTTTTAGCGCTAGATCTGGGCTAAACTTTCTGGCATCTCATGTCGGTATCCCGAGTTACTTCTTCTGTTCAGTGGCGACGTCCATCTTTTCCTAGACTTAAAACCGAGTGTTTTTATTTTTATTTTTATCGAACACTTCGATAACAAGTGATGGCTTGAAGCGTGTAAACAGTGGCGTATACCAAGTCTATCGGTGTACACGGTGGTAGTTGTGCTCGCACCTGCGTTCGCCCCGCGCTCTGAATTTGCTCAAATATTGACTTGATCTCACGATATTCAAGTGCCTTGCAAGTGATAGTGCTGTGGTAATCGAAATACCGATCTTCGCCAACGAACGGTGATTTAAATTCAGGGCGCATCAACGATATGCACATGTGGTTCACGAATTTCCATTTCCTCCGCGTTTTTCCGACGAAATTTCAAGAAAAGTTTTATTAATAATTTTAGTTATGACACTATATTGACAGCGTGACGTGTCATATTAAGAAAATTCTGTGAATTTCAAGATATATAAATATAAACGAAGGAGTCAGATTTATTTTCAACTATACACATTTCTCAAGAACGTTATACAAATGGTGTCCAGCTGTTTAAAAATAGGAACGTTCTTGCTAATTACCAACACATCGATTAATTGCATCTCTTCACAATCAGCTGTTGACCGAAGCTGACCCCTCGTGTGCAGTGAATCATAGAAGAATGGCGCATTTTCGCCGTCCAGCACAAAAAGATGCGTACCGGGGATATGGAAACCGAAGGGTAATTTTGCAACATATAGGGGTTTGAGCGTGTTTGGGGCGAGCTCATGATTGTATGTGGCAAACAATGTCTCAGTGGACGGGATTGGTATGATGTTCAGAAAATGCCTGGCAGCATTGGATCATAAAAAGAATCCAATGAAAGCATGAAAACAAAAAAGTTAACAAAATTTAGTATTTATACCGTCCTTGCTAAAAGATTTGACGTTTTAGTAACATTCCATAACATATTTGGAAATAATATTTTTGCTTTTCGATTGAACTGTAAGCAGCGCTCTAAAACCTCTCTAAAACTGTCACATAATTTCTAAATCCAAACTTGAAAACAATCTTTTTGTATTTCTTAAAATGGTTTTCGCAAAACGCTGGCATTATCTGCAACTCAAGCTCAACATAAAATAATATAATATCTCATGGCCAATGAGCTTGAAAAGATAATTCCACAAAACAATCGTGATTTCGCCCGGTAAGAAAAGCTAATTGCTTTTATTGGATCACTTCAAAGACCGTGAAAACTGTTTAATTAAGTTTCTTGCAGTTTGACCAACATTTAAAATGGCAAATTGGAGGTGGTTTTCAATCCACAAAAATCAGAAACATCATTTTCTCTGAATCTGTGTCCAAGATAATAACATTTCTTTCAGATGATTTACCTATACCACTACCTTGCTTGTACCTTGTCATAATTGGTTTTTGTTTTTGTCAGCCGATCAGGAGCAGGCGAAACAGTCAACAGACTGACCCAAATACTTGGCTACAATGTTCGCAAGCAGATCAGGGCAATTGGCACCAATTCACCAATCAGGGTTAAAATGGCAAAGTTGAGTTAGGTGCAGTTTAAGTACCACTGCTAAGTGATAATTTTACAGATACAACTTATCAAATAACTGGGAAATATTTTAATTTCCGTATACATTTTCACGAAGTGAATTTTCCAAAGATAAAAAAAATCTGACGTGACATTGAACTTACCCCGGCGTGTTAATTGTGTAATAATTACTGTGCATCTAATCTTGTAATTACACTAATTCAGTGATGCGGTAAAAATGCCAGTGCCAGACTAGCTAGCGGTCGTAATTCACAAATGTATCCATACCGCAGCGACGACGGCATGATATTGCAGCAGCAGCAGCAGCAGTGGCATAAAATAGCGTGCGACTTGAATAATTGCTCTAACTTTTACTAAAATTCGCGCTGCAAAGAATGGAGATAATTTAAAAGTTTGACAATTTATTAAGCTACATTCCGTATATCGTTGGTGACATTATACTAACATCGCAGCCAGATATTGAAACCATGGGCTGAAAAATTCATTACTTTAACCACTATAACTCTTTACATGCAATCCGAACACTATACTACAACCTACTACTACTACTTTTACTACTACTACTACTACTACTTCTACTACTACTTCTACTACTACTTCTTCTACTTTTACTACTCCTTTTTACCACAATACGAGATTCGTTTTACGGTTGGCATTTTCTAAGTAATTATTTTTATGATAAATGAAAGTCACGCGGATTTATCTTCCGAGTAAAATTACAGCACAAAATTGTTCTGTCATGAAATGAAAGACGTACGAAACGGTAAATGAGAATCCTAGAATTAAAATTGTAGACGAACAAATTAAAATACCTAACAAACACAAAAGTTTGCAAGCTGAAGTATTCAACATTTAGATGCACGCGAATTCTAACGTAATATTCTTTTACTTTAACTAAAATAAATAAACGCAGAAAAGTATTTCTCAATTTCATACCAGTTACACAAATTGAAAAGAAAACACGGCGAATGAATGAAGGAAATGTCAGATTTTGCAGCAAGACCTAAAACTTGATATAAATATGTAGCTTTATTGTTTATATTTGTATCATATAGTTAATGGAAGTTAGTTGACACTTTTGACTCCTGGTTCCACATCACAGCTTCTTATCTTGACCACAATTTTCTGCATAATATTTGAGTGAAAATGTCTGGACAAAAACTCTAGGGACGCCTGGCTGAAGGAGACGGTCGTGGACAGAGGTGCCAAACGACACGAATTTTGCATGTACACGCTGTGAGTCTTTCTTACATTACAACGCACAGCATCAAATATACTTGAAGACAGAGGACAGAACACTGTCGAGCTGAACTTGCCTAGATCAAGAAAAGTGTCTGCGGCAATGTATAAAGGATGTGATTGTATGATCAATGATCATCATATGGAATGCAGCTCAAGACTTTGCAATTAATATTGATTAGCAAAGACTCGTCGCGTGATCTGACTATTTAATTCACCGTACTCTACTGACTGCTAGAGCTAATATTTTAGTGAAAAGTTAAGAAAAAAGTTTTCAGAAACGTCAGGATCCTATGATCGCTAAATATTATGATCCCAAATGCATGAGGTGAGATTTGCAACGTGACTTACTGTCGAAATCAAGTTCAAAATTCCGCAAATCGACCCATAGATACTTTGCTGATGAGCTGACGAGATTCATCAACAAGCGCAAATCAAATATCACACAAATGAAGATGTAAGCATAACTGTTCCGGTGGTTTTAAATTGGACATGATTCTTTTTGTGCTCTATGCTCCCTTCAAGAGACGAGGTGGCCGAGTGGTTAAGCCGTTGGACTGCTAATCCAATGGGCTCTGCCCGCGTGGGTTCGAATCCCATCCTCGTCGAGATTTTGACTTTTTAAACATTGCACCAACACAGAGAACCGAATGCTCCGTGGTGTCATTGCGTTTGCAGGACCGAGCTGTTTTCGATGTTGAGATGGAACTTATCGTGTCGCGAACCGAGATGTGAGCAAATGCTAGCTATTTAGTAAGTCATAAGGTTCGTATAGTTTAATATGTTATTTTGTATAGAAAATTTTTGCCGATGCACGTAGAATCGATGAAAACTATTGTAATACAGATCTTCGATTATCTTCACGAGACAAGGTGGCCAATGGGCTCGCGTGGGTTCGAATCCCATCTTCGTCGAGACTGTGACTTTTTAAACTTAGACCTATTCCACTCAGAGAAAAATGACGTCAGATACCCACTGGAAGTACTACCAATATGGAAAAAATATAAATTTTCACTTCTAAATAACAAAGGATGAGGGAACTCTCAACCCGGATTGCTCTACCTGGCATTACCGTGTGGGTATCATGACATCATTTTGATAAAGTTTTGATTGAATGGAATATAGGTTTATTTCACCATCGTAGCTTTGAATTTACTGGATCGAGCGAACTATTTTCAATACAGGAATGGAACGTATTTCTTCGTGGACGGCGATGCTAGCTTCGTCAGTTTTTAGCCAGGTCCCCGGCCGGATAGAGTATGTTATTAAGACAAATTTTGTCGATACAAGTGAAATCGATGTTATGATGATAATAATTTCCTTCGCTTGTTGAACATGAGACGAGGTGGCCGAGTGGTTAAGGCGTTGGACTGCTAATCCAATGGGCTCTGCCCGCGTGGGTTCGAATCCCATCCTCGTCGAGTTTTTGGCTTTTTTAAAACATTGCATAAGTACCGTGAACCGTGGTGTCAATGGTGTCATTGCGTTAACAGGATCGAGGTATAATACAGAAATGGAATCTACCCCATGTCAGCTAATCATCGATAGAAGGCATAAGGTCCTAGATGCTATACCTATTGACAATTTTTGCCATTGCAAATGGAATCGTTGAAAATGATTTTAATAATGATCTTCGCGTATTCATCACAGGACGAGGTGGCCGAGTGGTTAAGGCGTTGGACTGCTAATCCAATGGGCTCTGCCCGCGTGGGTTCGAGTCCCATCCTCGTCGAAATTTTGGCTTTTTAAACATTATCACTGACTCCCAAAAAAAACTGGTATTTTTGAGTTTGCAGAATCGAGCTGGATTTCATCATTTGCATCGCTTGGCTATGTTTTAGGCCAACTTAGCACCAGTTTTAGCAATAAGGTTCCTTTAAGTATTTATAAACATATTAATATAATATTTTTAACATACGAAGCAGAAACTATATACTTTGCCGTCGTCACAATTTAAACTCGCGTTATTTTTTCTCTCATAGAGCACTTTACAGTTTACACTACATTAGATTCACCAGAATAACGCTGTACTTTTACATTGGAAGGCCGTCATTCACCCGGTAAATTGCATGAGTGTGGGTATCAACTTGCCGCGCTGAATTGTGATATTGATTGGTAGAACGGAGGTTAGCGGCTAACCAGCCTGGTTTAACACCTGACCTGTCAGAAAGGTTTAACAAAGTCATGCAACTTGCATATATCCCGCTCTGTTTTATGAGCCCCCTTTGACAAACCACCTTGGGTATACCTACTCGACTCGCCCCATAAGAAAAATCGACCTAGATTTTGTATAGAATTTTCACAAATTCCGTTAAGCTTTTGATTACTTTTACTATAATAATATTTTGTTTCTTGTTAACTAGAGCCATCAAGCCTTTACACTCACACATTATTCTAATACTTCACTATAGGTATTGTTTTTTCCCACCTTACCAATCTGACAATGCGTTAAAAGACAAGCCCAATAACAGAGTATTGTTATTTTAATACATGCCACGTCATAATTTCCACGCCGTATATTCACACTTCCCCAAGATAATCAACTAAAAGAATCTCTTACTTAGTTGCATTTCAGTTACTGCTTCATAATTAATTTCTCAACTTCTGCTGCTGCCGCTGCCGCTGCTGCTGCTGCTGATTCTGTTGCTGTTGCCGTAGCCGCCGCCGCTGAAGCTGCCGCCGCCGATGCTGCTGCTGCTGTTGCTGCTGCTGCTGATTTTGTTGCCGCTGCTGCTGCCGCCGCTATTGCTGATGCCGTTGACGTTGATTTCGTTCCTGCTGCTGGTTCTGCTGCTACCGCCGCTGCTGCCGCCACTGCCGATGCTGCTGCTGCTGCTGACGACGCTGCCGCTTTTGTAGCCGCTGCTGATGCTGCTGCTGACTTTGTTGCTGCGGCTGAAGCTGCTGTTGCTGCTGATTCGGCTGCTTTTTCTGCTGATTTAGCTGCGGTTGTTGCTTCTTTAGCTGCTGCTACTGCTGCTGTTGTTGCTGCTGTTGCTGCTTTTGCTGCTGCTGCCGCCGCCGCTGCGGCCGCAGCGGCTGCTTGTGTCGCTGCTGCTGGTGTTGTCGCCGTCGTATATACGTTATAAGCTCGTCTAGTAGGGTTCAACTTCCAGTATTGGACAAAATTATAAATTAGCATAGCAATTGTTTTTTGGAGGGAAAAAATCCAGAGGCAATGGATCGTAGCATTCCATAGAAAATTCACCACGGCCGATGTATATACTTGCGCTTCTCGTTGTCAGATGAGCGTTGTAAACTTCAATCGACAGCATTTCGCACAATTAGAAGCTAGAAAATATTTTTTGTAAGGCGATTAATTCAACTAACTAGGGCTTCGCCGAACGCTACCTGTGGACGCGTTGTTGGATGAGCGTATTTATTTGTATACCCATGTATATAGTGTATACGGTATAGTGTATACCAGCCCAGATTTTGATCTTCCAAAGTTCATCAAATTTGATTAATAATTTTGGCATGTAAGCTAAGTAAAGGATTCTTGGAAGCGAATAAATCCACACACGTCTTGATTCTTTTGCCGTATTCACTGCAGCTTGAATTTGTACCTAGAGATTCAAAGATTCAAGCATTATTACAATTACCTCTGGTGAAAGCCGATCGAATCCAGATGCAACTAAATTTCGGCCAAACAAAATCAGTACCTAGCTGTCAAACTTTGTCCAGCCTAGACGACTGATGTATTTTTCGATAATTTTCATATAAAAACCATTTCAAATCGCAGGGAAACTGTTATAACGGTACATCTCACTACGGTCAACATATTTAAGTTTGTTGAAGAAAAAGCAAGGGTAATTACAGTTTAGATATGCTTAACAGCAAAAAACTTGAAAATTTAATCGAAAAATACGATTAAAAAACGTATTAAAAACATAAAAACATATTTCTTGCTAAACCAGTATAGTGTATACGGTATACAAAAGCTATTCTGCAAATTTCATCAAAATCGGCTTGGTATTTTAGCCAGTAGAGTAAAAACAAACTGCGAAATGATGGCGAAAAATCTGACAGTTTTCGTAAATTTGGATTTTTGCGAAAAGTTCTATAACTATCAAGCTGAAAAACGCAGGGAGTCTAAGTTCAGAACAAATTCAGGTACAATTCAATTAATTTGCTTCAAATCACACAGTATCTTCTCTTTAAGATACTCAACGCACACAGTAAAATTTGTCAACATCAGTTGAAGATAAAGTTGATAAAGTTGCAAAAAAATGCAAAATCGCTTAAAAAGCGTCATAAAAGCGCAATTTTCAAGAAAAGTGCTTAACATACAACAGTGAAACTTGTACACAATCATTAAATCGTGAGGGTCAACAGTTCTAGAAAGTTTCGTCAGATTATATTCATATGTTTGGCTTCTAGAGTGAGAAACGTGATGTTGAAAAACTGAAAATTTTCGTAAAAAATAATTCATAAGAAAAGTTGCAAGTGAAAAGAGCTGAAAATAGTACAGGGTCTAAGTTGAGAGAAATCAAAGATATTTTGAAAATTTCATCAAAATCCGTTAAGTCGTTTGGTCTGAAGAGCGCGAACAGACAGAAAAAAAAACTATTGGATTTTTTTTTTAGCAGTAAAGTGTAACTGAAGATTTCGCTTCACTCACTTCGCTCGTTACGCTCATCAATTATTTGAAGCTAGAAAATACTTTTTCTGCCAGGCGATAAATTCAACTAATAAAAATTATATACCTACTTCTCCTATATGTAACTCTTACGGGATGTCAATTTTGATTTTACCTACTTGACAGATTCCTCTCAAGAAATTGGAACGCTCTAATGGTTCCCTGAACATTTCATGCTGCTCTGATTTTTTTGCTTACCGAAATCGTGTGAACAAGCTAACGCTCATTTCGCCCATTAATTTATCTTTTTCGAATATCTACATTTGAATATCTATGAAGTTTTTCATTCAAAAATAATTTCCACATTGCTGCTGCTGCTGCTGCTGCTGCTGCTGCTGCTGCTGCTGCTGTTGCTGCTGCTGCTGCTGCTGCTGCTGCTGCTGCTGCTGTTGCTGCTGCTGCTGCTGTTGCTGCTGCTGCTGCTGCTGCTGCTGCTGCTGCTGCTGCTGCTGCTGCTGCTGCTGCTGCTGCTGCTGTTGCTGCTGCTGCTGCTGCTGCTGTTGCTGCTGCTGCTGCTGCTGTTGCTGCTGCTGCTGCTGCTGTTGCTGCTGCTGCTGCTGCTGCTGCTGTTGCTGCTTCTGCTGCATTATGCAAAGTGCATTGACATGCAATGCAATGCCGTTCCGTTGCGTTTTGCATGATCTTGCCTTGGCACCCATTTTGCAGATTAAGCGGGTGATAAAAATGCAGCGCGAATGCTGTACTCGGTGCCATTAATCAGAGATCAGATTACACTGACCTAGCGCAAAGCATAAACGTGTTTATATAGTACAATTATTTAATGGGAACAAAGGTGACATTGTTGTTAATTTTTTTTTGTTCGTGGCTTACTGCAGCTTCGAGCAAATTTTTCTAGTTCACATAAATGTATTTGCCATTCGTCGCGTGTGCTAGTCGTGTTATTATAGATTAATTTGCTTCCCTAGTTATAAAAATAGTGTGATGAAGAATTTTCGCATTGATAATAGTGTGGACCACATTGGAGCGAATGATTTCTGAGTATATTGAAACGATGCAGATTCAGTTTGAGAACTCCACCCAGAAGCTACGATCAATGCGGATTGTTTACCGAATGAATAAAATGAGTATTCCAAACGATGATTTGATTTTCGACGACTCGTTCAGCGATTTATTGAATTGGCATCAACATTTTATTGAAAAGCAAGAGCAGCCAAGCGGGGTTGCATTTTTCCTGGATGCTGCTCCACTCACCAAGCAAAACGCAATGGCACCAGTCATAGGTACTATTTTACTTTTCACTAGGGTATTTAAATAAAAGGCTAATGCCATCAAATTTACAAATATATTCGATCAAAGTCAACTTATTACCCAAGCGACCGATTCGTCACCAAAAAGTGGCAAGTTACATTTCAAAGATTTGAATTGTTCCCAGAAAATTTGCGATTCCACCTGAATGAAATCCTGAGAAGAAACCTAAATCTAAAATATCATCTGAGCTTTTCAGAAAAACTATTTACCTGCAGGTTAAACTTTTCCCGAGGTTTCGCAAAGCTATGCTGCCTGCTTTATAAAGGGGCTAAGCTCTTTATCAAGGGGCTAAGCTCTTTATCAAGGGGCTATGATTTGGAAAGGTCATAAGTATGAAAAAAGTAACGTCTGCTCTCTTTTCTTAGCGAGGATGAGCGAGCTAAAAATTTTTGCCAAAAGGGGGAAAAAATGTTAGGATTTTTTGTAAAGAAAACGAGTAGGCCTACTTAGAAGTCACAAATCATTACGAAATTTGTCAAGCATATTCGTGACAGCTTGGCGTGGTGCTGTATAGTTTTTGAGAAAAATCCGTTCCGCAAATTTGTTTTTACAAGAAAAAAAACTATGCAATGTCAGTTTCTTGATTGTAGCGTGATAAGTAATTAATATTTTGGCACCAAAATTTGTAACAACAATATTTCAAAGCATTTAGCATCTGTATCTCAAATCACAGGGCCGGTTTGGCCAACCTGGACCAGATTTAGACACCAAGCTAAATTCTTGGAATTCAATGGCAACTAATAAAGATTCATGTTCAAAACCTAGAATGCGCTTTTCTTTCAAAAAATGCACTTTTGGGTTAATACAAACAATTAGAAGTGCTCGCTCATCCAACAACGCGCGTGCACACCAGCGCTTTGCTTGCATAACTTGAACGGCAGTCTTCGCTTTGCGCAGAACCTCATCCAATAAGTACAAGAGACACCGGGTAAAGCGAGCCGGTTGAGCCATGGTAAAGCCACGACACCGACCACGGCCATGGTTGGTTCTGCATCCCAACATCTCATCAATCCCAATTTGCATTAATTTTGAGTTGTCCCTGGGTAGCGCGTGCTCCGCGTGATGACAGAATAATGAGCTAGTTCGGGTCCGGAAAGCTCTCAAGATGAGGGAAAGCCGAAAACACTCGCTGGGTGCAGCCACGGCGCTGTGGTCAACTGCTGAAGGAAACTCGTGGTCTGCGGTTTGACCGTTCCACAGACCCGCCATGGTTTCTTTGCTGTGTTTTATTTAAGATCGTACAGGATTTGTTATATAGGAACATAACTATATCTATATTTTTATATTTGATGGATTTCTATATAGTTTTAAGTTTAGTTTTTATATTAAGTTTGTATATTATGCCATCATTGTATTACATTCATAAGTTGTTAGAGGTTAAGTGGAAGAACGGGGAAACCCGAACTACGCCTCGTAATAAAAAAGACAAATAAATAAATAAATAAATAAATAAATAAATAAATACAGCTTGAAAGTAACTTTAGTTTGTGCATGCTAATGTGGCACGGAATTTGTCAAAAAGTACATTTGCGGCTTGTCGAAGCTTCACCCATGAAATAAAAGGTGACACAATAATTTTTCTTTCATATGTGAACGATAAAAAATTGGATTGTTGCCAATAACACAGAAAAATTCAACTAAGTAGTTGAGGTTAGGGTTTAGGTAATACAACAACAATAATACAACAATAGCAAATTTTATTGACACCACGTACTCGTTCTTTCGTTCTTTGAGTTTTAGCGAAGCAAACTCAAGCGCAGCAAGACTCAAAGTCTCGAAGGCGAGGCCCTCTGTCGCCGCCTTTGCGGCAATGCTGACCGATAAAATGCCCCTGTGCGCACACATGATGATAAAGCGTAATTTTATTACAAGCTAGCATGGACGCAACATAAAATTGCTCACTCGTACAGTTTGACACCAAGGCACGGTTAAAGACTTAATTGCTTTCGATCGATTTTATTATCTCACATACAGCATAAAGTACAAGTTAACACGTTAATGCACACGAACTATCCATAAAGGTTATAAATGCGTAGGTGTAATTGTTGCATTTTCCGTTTTCTTGCGTCACTGGTGGTGGTGATATTGTGTAAATGACTCAGTTTTGGGGGAAATTTTGAATGTCTGCGTGTAACATTGGGTCGAGATTCGTCTTGTTTCTAGCGAGCTTAATTTTTGTCGGCCTCCGCGAGAGAAATATTTTATTGACTCAGTTTCTCGGCGAGCTGGCGGGCTGCCACTGGAAAAACGCATTCGCCAATAAAAAGGTCGAAAAGCACCCGCAGTGAAAGTAAATCGACGGCCATATTTTACTGCGCGGGTAATCAAATATTTTCCGGTATTGAATTATCGATAGCACCTCACATAATTTAGCAGAGATGACGGTCATTCGTTAAAAATAAATAACATATAATGACATTTAGTGCAATACTTAAAAGAAGGGAAAAAATAAAAAACAACTTTCAGCTTAACAAACTTTCTGTTAGTAGGCTCGCTCGTCTTTTTACCTCCCCGGGCGACTGCTCGTTATTTAGTTGTTTAATTACTTTGTCAACTGTCATTAAACAAAACGTCAAGCTTAAAGCTGACTTTTGTTCATGCCACGCTGCTTGAATCCGTCACCGATGGCGTACAAAAGTGCGGAGTCGAATGCATCAAGGGCTTCCCATGGACCAGAACCGACATGAGATTGACACTCATTTTCCTCTCATCAGAAATTCTGTTTGCGACAACGTGGGCGTATGTCCAGCGACCCGTTTGATAAATGACATGCGTGTGACTGTAACATAACGGCGCACTTGTTTCAATAATCAGAATTAAAAAAAAAAGTGTAAAACTCGGCACCTCCACCGATATCCAAGGTCTAAAAAAACTGACACAAAGCTTATCTTTCTCGCCTTTGAAACTTATTCAACAACAGTCAGCACAAACATTTTGCATCCCCCTCATGAACCCATCCCCTTGAGTTATCAGTCTGTACACAGGGTGTGCAAACTACTAACAATGTGTGACCTAGCCCCCCTCGCCCACCCACCCCGCTCGCCCATCCTTTGCATCCAATCAACCCTTCACCTCATCAGCTGCACAAAATCATCGCACCCCTTTGGCAAAGTGGACGCCGCCACGATCGATCCGGTCATGCGCGCTGAGGCGCCGCGACGCCAGCGACGCCGGCGCCGTCGCCCGCTGCAGGGGTCGGCAACGATGCGGTCGAGCCAGCAGCCCCACTTGCACGTCGCCGCACTAAGCTGGACTTGCCGTTTTTTTTTCACTCTGTGCTGTGTGACTTTTCATTAGGTCGAAATTATCGAAAAACATTTCGGACAAGTTTTGCGAATTGCATTTTTTTACTTGCTGGTTCGTGTGTGCTTGGTTTTTATGTCTTTGCTTTTGAGAGATTTGTTCTACAATCTGTTTTTTGATGGGGTTAAATTGAAAAGAAAACATACGTGAACGTAGTGCCGTGTGACACTGTTCCCTAGTTCGTAAGTCTGTGCTGCTTGCTGTTCTTTAATACTTTTCTATGTCACAAAGTTGCGCATAATGATTTCGGTGTCACCTTACATGTCGTGTTTTTTAACAACGTAAAAAAACAAACTTTAACTCAAAAAATAAACCAAATTGAAATGACAAAACAACTAAACATGCAAGAAAATTAAATTTAGCTAAACCAGAATCGCTCGTGACGGTTGTGTTCATTCGTACGATGCAACAGGGCTGTGTGGCCGAAGACAGATATCTCATCGAGAACTATTCGTTTTCAAATCTCTACTGCACGCGCTGTTAGCTGTTCGGCTGCTTTTTGGGGTGAACCACCCCCGAATTAATGGTGCAGAACGCGGAAAGCACAGGAGCAGCATGTCGGAATATGATCGGATACAACACCTACAACCAGGGCTATAACAAACTGTTCACACAGGTGAGTCCAGTCGATGGTCGTGGTGCCAGGGTTGCACACCCCTCAAACATGTGACCTGTAAGTTTTTGATGCGGCTGGTACGTTATGGAAGGTAAACGTCACATCAAATAGATATTATACGTTCGTTTATCATTGTCACATGAACGCTAGAATGCTAACGTAGATGCTCTGGAGGGCATTCGTGTAAAGAATTGGTGCCTTTTAGCAATCACATTTTATTGGGTTCGTACCTGTACAAATATACAAACTTCTAGTATAGTTATGGCCGTTGGATGCAGCTCTGCACACTGACTCTCAGTATATAGGTTAATGATGATGAAAATGACCATTTAGAAGTACGATTTTCCATTAGAGGCAAGTTCAACTCAGATTATAAATTTATTAATAGGGAATTCATCAATACGATTTCGGCAATTAAAATCATTTATGAGTCATTTCCTGTTGCTAATCGTTACCAGTTCGGGTGCATTGTTTTCGTAGACTCATTGAAGGGCAGAGATCGTCAGCTAGAAAAGTACATTCAGTTGCAGTCGAATATCTGATGCGAGCACATGAGCTCTTTGAGATAATGGAACGGATCAGTACATGGCTGACAGCTGTGCTAGGTATATAGGTATAGTGCAGAGCTGAGAGTAATAATTTATTTAATCGACCAACATGGAATAAAAAACATGGACGTAAGCGACTTTTTCAGTGAGGTAAGTTCAGGCACAACGTGTCAAGGTGAGGGGTTGATAACTTGATATTTTACATGGCTGCTGCTGCGGCTGCGGTCTCAATATACAACCAAAAGAGAAATCTAGCATGATATCACGAAAATTAATTTTAATCGATTAAAGTAGAAAAGTGTTTGATGGAAACTTCTGTCGCACGCACCGTGTAGAGTTTCGAACGATGGTGGATGGTGGACCAATTAAATGCTAAACAAAATACAGCAGTCGCTCGCATGCTAGCGCCGAATTATCATAGAGCCGTTCCCACTAATTGGTTTTTGGGGAAAATCAAGACAAGGAATTGGGGAAGCAGAGGCGTCATAAAGTAACGACTATTGCTAAAGTAATAATGACTCCGGATGGTATTTATAGAAATATGAATGCGCGAAAATATCCAGGAAATGTGTGATTCATGCAGGTGTTAACCTTAAATTTAGGATTTACGAATCATGAAATTCAAGAGACGGATCCTGGCGTTGGCTGGGCACCTAGCGCACTGGACGGCTCAAATTATTGATATTTATTTCGCTAAATTTGAGGTTAAATATTCGCTCTCTGTCGTGCTGTATAAAGACAACTACACTATACATCACTATACAACAATCATTCATTTGCGTTACCTGCATACATGTAGACCACCCTTTTTAGCAATAGTTTTCAGTGCCAATATTGTAAGCTATGCAATATATATAAATATAAGTGGATTCGAAATGGTGTTGGGAATCCCGATTAAAATGTAAGAAAAAATGCAATGCGCGAAATTTAGCTTGTAGGGGTAGGGGTGAAATGGGCACCACTGTGCGCTATGCGCTGAATAGCACGACGCACATTATTCACCGCCCACACAATTTATTTCGAGAAATTTAAGACTGAAAAATTCGCACTCTTTCGCACAGTCTAGAAAACGAATACATATATATAAGTGTGCTTTTAAGAAACTACATGCTACATGGTAGTTGGTGGGTGTTTCTGTGCCCATTCAGCACGAGCTGTGAGGTGTTAATCACTTGCAAATCACCGGGTAAAGCGACCGCTACAATTTATTCGCAGACGGAAGTGGTCCAGCAGTGATTCCGATCGCAACCCTTACGAGGAAGGCTGCGCCCTTACACGCGAGATGATATAAATAAATCGGAGGGGCAGTGACCTCCGAAACGAGAGGTCACCGGGAATGATAATGTTTGGCACTGGCCACTGTAAAACTGCTTATAATTTATTTCAAATGACATATTTGCCCTTCTGGGAAAATTAGAGCGTCAGATATTTTTTTCGGTATCGTGGAAGGCGCCGTGCCAAAAGAGGATGGCGAAGAATTTGCGGAAAAATATTCTGCCATCTGCGTCCTATCCGATCTATGTGTAGCATGCATGATATATTTTTATGTGCTGGCGCCAAATAATAATGCAGTTATATAAAATTTTGACTGCATGGACGAAGAGGGGTTTTAGTTGGAACATCTGAGACACTTGCCCGGTGGTAGTCACGATTCACAGAATGTGATTATTCTGGCTCTACGACACCGAGAAATGCGACAGTAATTTATACAATGCGTAGAACATATAATTTAACAATAGTGACCAACTCCCAATAATTGGATTGCTCTAAATATATTACAATTAAAAATAATTGTTCACTTTGTAAGCTTGCATTTATCACTCGTGCTGGAACTTGGATGAATAAATACAATAATTTCCAAATAAATTCTGTCCGCATTTCCTTTGGGAGTTCATCGCGCTTGCAATGGTATTCTTCATCCCTGAATCATCCCACAAAGTGAAAGCCATGCTGTAAGCTTATAGTAAAATTCTTATGAATATTTGATTAGGATTAATAAGGAGTTAAACAGCCATGGCCAAGGAAAAAGATACTGTTTTTCAGCCCGAGAATTTGAATAATGCAAACAGTTGCTTTCTAATTTGCATGAGCTACATGCAAACGATGTATATATTTTATTTCTGAAAATCTTTGCCGAAAAGAAATTCGTATTGCATTCTTCTTCCGGGTGACCATTTTCGAGACACGAGTAAAATATTTGATCCCTTCTTGTTGCAATTACTTGAATGAGATGTATTCTCTTCTTTTACCGTCCTCGTCATTGTGAGATGGGCAATTACCAAATATGTTTTAATAGTCGTCTAAATTATCAACAACATTAATCCGCTCGCGAAAACAATTACGTTTCAATTTGCCTGAAGTACGATACTAATTTATTAGCTTGAATCATTGATCTAAGCTAGCTGTACCACGTTTCCTTGCGTCTGCCTCTAGCTTAGAATTTGGTCTTCTTATTATTCTATTTGTAACGAAGAAGGGATGCGGATTCGCCGCGCCAAAAAAAGATTCGCAGTGCACATCGAGTTGTTTTTGTAATTTATCAACCCGGTTCTGTGTTCTGTCTGGCTATTTTCCTTGTAGCGGACAATTTCTGCTCTTTTATACGATCAACGAGCTACCAGATCCATATTCCCAACACAGTAACAGCCCCGAAACTTTGAATAGAACTTCGCCCCACAATTTTCACGATCGAAATCACGATTTAAAACTCATGCTTTTAGTTTTACGCAAGAACCAAGTTATAGTTTTCACAATATCTGAACGCACTACATACTATAACCATAACGGCACACTCCTATACAGCAGTCGGTCTAATTCACCAAAGACACGCATCCACCCTTGCACATTCCCTGCGGTCTAAATTTAGCCCTTATCATGCCTTTATGTAAATCGTCGTGCTCTCATTAGCCATTCGTGCATTGCGATACTGGTTACTCGTCTTAAATAACAGCATTTGTGTGGCCATTTTTCACCCTCGTCGACCATTTCCTTCTCGCCCCTCCCCAGCCCTCTTCGCCACCAAGGCGTCCATTCAATGTCACAAGGAAACTTTCCCACCCATCGTGTGCTAGCGGCCAGTTAATTTCGAACCAGACTTAAAAGTCGTTGAACAGCGACAATTACGGGCAAGAACGCGGCGAGATTTTTGGTATTTTCCTTAGACCATAGATCAACGCATCAAGGAAGTTGGAAATTTGTTCGTGGTGTGTCGTGAATTTTCGATCAGTGCCGTCGAGGTCCGGAGCGGATGGCAACGTGATCACGAGCTCGATAAATTCGTTGTGCACTAATTTGCCGAGCGAGCTTAGCGATTGGTTATTGCAAATCGCTCGTCAGTCTCCAATCTGAAAATCAATTACGGCGTGCCTTCGGCGGCAATAATGGCTTGAAGACCTTTAAGGTTGATGGAATTTTCGTACGACTGTCTGTGAATGTATTTGATGGATTGTGCGCGTAGGCAAGCACGGTTCACGTAATTGTCATCGACCCGACATAGCACTGGGTCATAATATGTTTGATATGTGACTTACCATCTCAGTTCTGTTTGGTTTCATGTCGGAGAATTTTTACCTGAACTGGAGCTTCACCGGAGTCGAGTCAATTTCCCATATTAACCCCTAAAACACATTCTCTCTCTCTCCCTCTCTCTCTATCCCTCTCTCTATCCCTCTCTCTTACACACACAAGTCACGTCCAAGACTGCTCACAATGTGAGAAGAAAATGTGCCGAGGAAAATGATTCAGCTCGGTCGGCACCAGATTTAAAGTAACAAAACTCTTAGTTTGGTGCGACTGCTTCTCTCACCTTGTTGATCAACCTCTCGAGACCGTGGATTTATCGAAGAATCCTGATTTTAGAATTGTATGGTCCTTTGGAGGGGTCATGCCCACCCTTCCAGTCGACAAATGTAGGTCAAAGTACCGACTCAAAATTCCCTCTTCTAATCCGATAGTGTCCCTGTTGCCAGAAAAACTATCCAACCGGGTGATTGAATGCAAAGCTACCAAACTTAAGCTTTCAACGAAGTTTCGCAAAGCTGCTGCCTGCTTTATCAAGGGTATACCCAGATATGACCAAAATTGGTCATATTGGTCATATCTGAGACTTGGGTTTAGACCCTTGATAAAGTAGGCAGCATAGCTTTATGTCAGGAAAAGTTAAGTTTGGTAGCTTAACATTCCACTTAAATAGTTTTCCTGAAGATTAGGGGAAGGCTAAGATTAGGAGTAGACGTGTCCTTGTTTATTCTTCGGTGGAACTTAACGCCATTTTCAACACATAATTTCGAAAAAAAATCGACTGATGAAAGACTGAGCCTTATCACATGGTTTTGCAATCGAGCTCAATTTGATGTTTGCAGTAAACATCGAACGTGATGCGTCGTCCATCGATGATGGATCGTGAGGCGCGGTCTGGTCGAAGCATTTGATATCACATGAAGTCATACTATATGAAACACTAGGCTGACGTCTTTGCATCGTAATGACGCAAGCCGGTACCAATTACGCATCACGTGGCACCGATGCCGACGCCGACGCCGACGCCGACGCCGACGCCGACGCCGACGCCGATGTCGTCTATGAAACGTCACTAAGTTTGTTAAAGCTGTCCTTGGAATTGTTAGGTGTCATGTTTGTCGGGTTGACGATGATGATGGGATGTTGATGTAGCGAATCTTATTTCAATCTTCAAATTAACAGCGGATGATGCTGTGATCTCAGGCGCAGTGGCTAATTGAGTGGGATCCGGGATTTTGCTGTTTTGCCTGGGCTTGACAGCTAGGGAAATGATTTCATTACTCATTTCCCTAGGAAGGGACGCATTTATCACAAATCACAAGACTAATATGATGTATGGTTACCATTATACAGCGGAAAGTGTTTTTGTAAAACTGTGAACACCAAAATCACACACTAAAAAAAGCTCGATTTGGCATAAAAATTATACATTTTTGCTACTAGGTTTTTTTTTATAATAATTTGTCGAATTGAATGTTCCAAATGAAAGCGTTTCATTAAAATATGAACAATATATCATTTCTAAAGCTCTAATCAAACCGGAAAAAAAAACATCGATAGAATAATAAACGATTTCCCGGCCTTAAAATGTAGTTATGAGCAACATTAATTGTTATTTTGTGATAAGGTAGAGCGTAACGCTGACAAAAGCAGCCTGCAGAAGACGCCGGTAGCGAACATTGATCGTTCTTCTCCGCCAAGAACCTGCTATCAACACTAGGCGCTTCCGATGATAAATTATGGTGCACCTTCTTTCGTGTGGCTATCTCGTAACTCAGCCCTCTTCCCGAACCTAATTAAATCTGAATTGTCGGCTAGGATTTATCTTTTAAGCACGTACTTATGCAAGAAGTTTATTATCATCATGAGGTGTAATTTAATTATCATCGTCTACATGCACCAGCCGACAGCGTGGGGCTGAATTACTCGAAAACATTGCAAGTTTTTGGCTGAAAAGCTTTGACAGTGTTAATGGTCCGTGAAAGCTTTCAGAACCTAATAATTTGATTTTGATTTTCCATTGAAAATACGTCGACAAAAGTTTGTGTCGTGTTTCCATTACCGAAGAGTGTAGCTAGATTTTATACGCTCTTCCTTAGGCGTTCACGCTATAAATACATACATTTTAATGAATAAGTTTCTACTGAACAACGCTTCGAACACAATATCAATCACGAACATCCAACTAAATTAGTCAACTACTGCTAAAACACTAGAAACAATCATACCAGTTAAATTTTCGTCAAGGCACAAAATCAAAGTTCGAAAACAAACCAAACCCCCTTGCCCCATCGTTAAAACAAAGTGTGGGCGTACGTTTCGTTCACGATCGTCTGAATGAATTTCTCGACGCTAGTGGAATGAGTGGTCCATCGGGGGCGGTGGGTGGGGAGGGGGTCGGTGGGGGTTGGAGGCAGGGGGTGGTTCGTTGGCTGCTGGGAGTGCAGGTGAATGGCAACCATGCAGTTTAGAATGCCACTATGCATCGGCGGCCGCCCGCTCGGTGGGTGGCGGGGTTGCCGGGGTTTTGGGGTGGCCAGGGTGGGAAGGGGTTGTTGCGAGTAGCCTAGCCAGCAGTCGGAAGATCAATACCGCGCCATAGGGGCGGGCCTTCGCATGCGGTGATAACGCGCTCTGTACAATGCTCTTATCTTGCTCTAGAGGGCTTCATTGTTAAACATGGGAGCTTATATTTTCCGCTTACAGCCATTGAAACATTTGCACAGATATATAGGTGTATTTATTTTCTTAATTGTCTTCTAATTGTCTGAAATTGAGTTGTAAGATAGAATTTAATTTGTCATTGCAATGCATGTGTTTTGAAACGGCCACTTAATGCAGGGTAAATTAATTTTTTTGATACGGTAGGATTTCTTATTGGTGTTTTGCGCTGCGGTGAATAAACCCTTCTGCCGGGAAATGATGAAAACTCTGTGAAACACTGCAGTAATATCGGAATAAGGTCACCCCGGAGGTGTTGTTATTAAAGTTGCCACAGCATTTCATTAAATATTTTATAATATAATAAATTACTTTAAGTCACTAACTTATAGCACCTAATAGGCCTAGAAGATAAAGAAATACTTGGGGGTACACGTTACGAAGGGCAAGTTCAAAAACACCAACAAAATTTGTCTGGAAGCATAAATGAAAAGAATTTAAAGAGGTTGTGTCCTTATTGTGCATATTCTTACCACATCAATAATACGGATTTAGGAAGTAAGAAAATAAGGACAATTGCCACGCCAGAAATGACGAGGGATTTTTTCCCACCTTAAAGCACTCGCGATTATATCTGGTCAAAAAGAGAATAGCGGATAGTGTTGCGGAAATCATCCACGCAAATAATAAGCGATTACTAAAATGAAAATAAGTGAATTGCCGAAGGATTTTGCGTACACGTGGATTATGTAAACTGAAGTTGAATTTAATTCCATGAACGTTTCGGCCAAAAATGAACACAAGTTCATATAAATTCCTATAAAAATAGATACTTAATTTCTTGCACCATTTTAATAAGCTTTGCGCATTCAAATCTTTACAGTATTTTCTAGATCCCCAAGCCATTGCGATTGCTTTCAGAGAATTTCATGTGTGTGGAAGTGCCAATTTTAATGCTTGTCCTAATTGGTGGAGGTGCCAAGTTTAAAGCTTGCCTGCTGCATTCGCTGTATTTCCTTGGCAGTGACTTGACGCATGTTACCGTTGTTTGTTGTATGCAGTATTGTTTGCAGTGTGTGATAGTTTTAGTTGATTTCTTGTTCTGTATACCTAACTATACAATGCACTATGTTAACGGCTCACTTTTGTGCTAGAGCGCAAATAAGCGTTAAATTTACGAGATATTGTGCTGCTTAAATTAACAAAAGGACAGAAGGAACGTTTTGCGCACTTTTTGAATTTTTAACATTTAATATCGCACATTCTATAACTTTGAGAGCACAAAACTAAATTTTACATTTGATATTTTGAGCAGCGAATAACATAAAAATTGGGCATTCAATACCTAGATTCGAAAAATATATATCTTTTTGTGAAATGACAACGAATTACATTTTTTCCAGGTCTACTTAAGCCATGTAGTTTTTGAAAAAATTCATCTGATCGTTTTTCAAACCGCTGTATTTTAGGATTAGGGTTTTTCATTATTGACTGAAAGACATATTTTACTACACTTGATGATATTTTACATTCATTGCTTCATTTCCAATGACTTTTTACAATCGTATTTGAGTTGCACTTTTCATTTCAATTTAGGCAATGACCTTCTCATGGAACTCCTCCACTTCACCTTTTTTTTAAACCAAGTCCTCTCCCAGTTTCAAGTTCATAAACAAATCATATCTTTCGTCGCAGTTCTTTTTCTGTCTCTTAAAACCACTTAATATTTACTTTGCACTAAGTGTTCATGAGAAGCATTTTAACCATCCAGCTTAGCCTGCACTTTGCAATGCTCTACACATTGCACTCAGTACAAGCATAATCATTTGGTCCAGCCGACATGAATAGTGCAAATCATATTTTCTCATACATGTTCTAATCACATCGTCTTGTTGTTTCAATTTGTTTCTTGCATGCTGCTGCACTCAATCTCTCAGTGGTGTGACCTATAACCTATGTCCAAATACACCCCATTGGTAAGCTAAACATACATCGCTGTTTCTTTGCATTTTACTCATCGTTCTGCTTGTTCTGCTTGTTCTGTGTTGATTTTGTTTCAAATGTGGAGTCATATATAAATAATAATTACACCATAGGCTATTAATGCTTGCATCAAACACTTCTCGTTCGTCAATAAATGCATCCTGTGTTTGTGAAAGTTCAAATTTTTTTGTTTACCAACGGCTTCTGATCTTAGAAGCTTTTTCAACCAAGCAAACCACCGTAAAAATCATGCACCAATGTCGCGTCGAATGTAGTGAACGCTGAAGTTAATTACTATACGTACTGAGCCTTTAGTTGTAATTAATTCCAGTGTGTATATTTGACTTCTAGCAATAAACCAAAAGCCTATTATGGGTGTAATAATAACTTGTGACGTAGATATTAACATGAAACATCATAAACAAATAAACATCATAGCTAACTCGTAGCGTGCTTGCATTAAACCTCGAAGAATACGACAACTGGTGTTGCAGTAGACGCAATAATAGACGTTATTATTGTATTCTATACGTCGTAGTGAAATTAGACAATAGAATAATTAATTGGTATTTATGTAGAACTCGTAACTAATTACGACCCCGCCGAAATGAGATTCGTACGCAAAACGCACGACATATCTAATCACCTCTCTTCATTCGAGCAAATCTTTCCAATGAAGAAAATTCGAACAGTAAATTACCAAAAAAAAAACACAACAATTCTCTGGTAGCTTGTGGACTGTGTGCTAGCTTGCAACGAACGAACGGTGGCTGTGTCGTACCCCCTCCCCCCCCCCTCCCCTTGGCTGCGCCGGGCTGCGCCGAGCTGCGCGAGGTTCTGACACCTGGTTTTTGACGCAGGGCTCTGCTGACTCGAACTACTCGCAGCCGTCGTCTGATTTGTCGCTGGACGAGGAGAAGGAAACGCTGCGCAGAGAGAAGGAGAGACAAGCGCTCTCTCAGCTGGAGAAGGCACGGGTGAGTGTGTGTGGAGCAGCCCCAGGTGGGCCCCAGGTGTAATGTGTGATTTTATGTGGTTTTTGAACCAGTTTGTTGGAAAATGGAACGAGGTGTCATTTTAGAACAGGTTGTGATCTCAAAGCATTTGTGGTTTCAGAACCGGGCCAGTTGATAGTTGCAATGGGGTGTGATGTCATAACCGGTTGAAATCTGTGTGGTGTTAGAACCGGGTCGGTTGTTAGTTGTAACGAGGTGAGATGCTAGAAGCAGTTGTAACAGTGGTTTAAGAACCAGGTTTATTTTATAAAGTAGTACGAATATCTTCTCAAACAAGTTTTAGGTTCCCTGGAAGAATAATGTTACCATGGCAGGAGAAACCAAGTTTCATCTGGTGTTTCCTGAACAATGCTTAGAAGGCTTATTTTTTTATAGCTCAAGATATGATTTTTTATTATCAATTACATACCACCCTTGATTAAGGCGAGGGGGAATGACAGGTTACCAGGTAAAACCGGTTGTATAGCTTTAAGCAAAGATAAGCAAGGTGCAGCAGGTCGAAGTAGAGACCACTGCCGTACCGGAAGGAAATGTCGGGGAAATAGAGGCACGGGGAAAACAGTTCTGGGGCGTAACCGTGTCATTTTTAGCGATTCTAGTACGAATACGGTGGGCATTTTCTTCCGTTGCGGAAACGGAAATACATCTTTTTGTTAAAATGTGAAACATTTATGTTGTACTTTACAACGACGTGTAAAATAGTAGTAGCAGAAGTAAAATAGCGTTTCGTGGCAATGCTTTTTATGGTGTTTAATTGTAGATTTTATTCATGCCGCAAAATTAGTCAGTGCCGTTTTTTCTACTTGTTTTGTGCGTTTTCTTTAAGCCACCAATTAATGTGTAATTGTCACGCACAAATCAGATTAAGAAGGAAACGCAAAAACGCTCTCCTGACGTGTCAAAAAGTTTTTCACCAACCGGCCAGATCCTAGTAATTATTGTGACGCATAAAATAGCGCGCATACATTCAGCGGGTGATTAACAGCAAAGTTTGCGTGAGCAGAATGGAACATGAAGATGTCACAGCCAGCGTTTCGCCCCTCAAAAACCGACCCGGGGATTTCATGAAATAGAAACTCGCTTCGCCAGACCGAGAGATTGGTCGGCCGTAGCGTTGCTATTCATTGCTAGGTATGACATTACAGATGGTCATTGCGCCATCATCAAGCATTGCGCCCCATTGCGCACCCCTCACTCCCCGGGGGCAAAGGCCAGGGTGGACGGGGTTTTTACTTTTTTTTTCGGGCCGATGTCACGTACGACCGCTCAACGCCCAAGGGTCAAATATTGCCAGATTTATAAGGAAATAAAAATGAATTCGCTTTTCTTCTTGGAAAATGTTGACCTTACTCGTGGTTTCCGCACGCGAAACTTTGGAAAATCACAATAAGTTTGGTGTGACGCTTGATGTTTGGTTTGGACGGTGGAGGTGCCGTGATTACTTCCCAATCACTTCGTGGTGTGTGTTTTTGACCCAGTTGGAAAGTAAGTGGAAAAGTTATTTGATAAAAAGTTGCACTGTTGGTGGACAGTTGGTTCCTCGTGAGAAAACAGCGCGGAGGTTCTTATAATAATTTCCACGGTGGTTGCCAGTCGTTTTTCCCAATCAATCACTTTGGACAGGAATTTGACATTCTATAGATCTTAGGACTAGCAGGAAAACAATGACTAAGTGGTGTACGGGTTAATCGGTATTTTTGGACTTACGAATAAACAATTCGTTTTCTGATTTTCCTTTGAATCTGGTTAAATAATCGGAATAAAAGTTGCTATATGCGTAACTGTTAAGAAACAGGAAATGTGTCTTATTAAAAGTATATTTTCAATCAAACTGATTGCTTAATTCTCCAGCGGGTCTCCTACTAAGCTCTGCGGGTTGCATAAACACGAAAGACACAATTATACTCCAACGTTTACTTCCCAATTCATAATCACTGCTCATTCATTCATTTCATCATTGCTTCGTTTGCGAAAAATTTAAGATACATAAACAACTATCGTATGATTCCTAAAATTGCAAGAGGTAGACCGTTCATCCAATCACACTCATATAATGAACAACTCTTGTCATTCAACTCTCACGAAACAAACAGTTGTCGAAAGACTGGTGGTAAAATAAGTACCAAAAAACCAACGTAAAACTGAAAACGTGTGACTTATTGCAGACAAGACCGGTCGCTTTCGCGGTTCGGACCAACGTCAGCTACGACGGTTCTCTCGATGACGACTCGCCGGTGCACGGCAGCGCGGTTTCGTTCGAAGTCCGCGATTTCCTGCATATCAAGGTGAGTTCCCCCCGCCGACGCCGACGCCGACGCCGCCGCCGACGTCGCGACGCCTGGAACCCCTCGGGGACGAGCCAGCGACGCGCGAACGACGCCGGAGTGGGCCCAAGGGGATGCCACCTGTCTTGGAATTAGGCCAGTAGGAAGGCGATGGATGTCGAGGCCGGGAAAGTCAGTCACAGATTTGTTGTGCCGTGGAAAACGGTGAACGAAGGGAATACGCGAGGAGGGAAGCGCGATAATTTTCATCGTGCACTCTCATTTCACTGTCTCTTCCTGCGCTCTGGACGAAATGATAGATATTTAACGAGTGTTGGGCAGTAATTGAGTAAAAGTAATTGACCCAACACTGTATTAAACGAGTCAATCTCAGAATTGAGACAACCATTTCAACTCAAAATTGTGAGTCAAGTGAGAAATCAAACGAAGTTTGTGTAAAAAATAATTACTTGCTCTGATATGTGTGTTTTTTCTTATGATTCTCGGTCCTCGAGTATAAAAATGCGCGAAACTTGTCCTTTAGAAGAAAATCCATAAATCCCATCACCGTTTCTTTGCTTTAGCCTTTGAAATGAGGGAAAAGTTTGCTATGTGAGGCTATGTTTCAAAAGTGACTAGCTGCCCTGCCCTTAATACAGAAGCTTCCCCAGCCCGTCCCATCCCCTACCACCCAACGCCCTGCGATAAAAAGACTAGCGCGCCATTGAAGATTGAAAGCTCCAGCCATCTCTGATTTCCTGAGGGCACCAGCGTTCGAACAATTGCACCACCCCTGGGAATACCAATCTTTCGAGGAGAACATTTCTCAGCAAGGCCAAATTAATAGTGAATTGTGCTGTCTTGTGTGTTGCTGCAAGCTATTGGCTGCCAGATATGAGCACATGGCATATCGGTTATTGATGAAGTTTCATCGCAAAAAGATGACAAAGTAGAAAAGCTAGAGGATGTGACAGCATAACGCTAAATCAATCTGTATCAAGGAAGGAACTTTGATGTGTTATTGATGTGAAATTTTAAGTCTGGGGATAACGCGTGTATCAGAAATTTTTACCTTTTGTACAGAAAAAAATCACTGGTTTTTTATTGTTGCCAATTCTCGAAAATGTTTCGCGATTGATTGATAGCATACGCCACCACTTCACTTAACGCCACTCCGATTAAAAATGAAGTGTAATTTTTCTCATGCCGACGGAACCATCCATTTTATATATTTACTTTGACACGACAATTAAGTTATCAAGACAAAGAGGAGATTAATTGGCGGGGCTCGAGATGATCTCATGAAGTCTCTTCTCTGCTTCAAATTCTCTGACCTACATTTTCCTCTTCCAACAAAATGTACATTTTATACGATGCTGCCTTTATGCACTCCCGCTATAAAACACAAAAATAAAGCGGAGTTATAACGGTAATCTACAGCATGAAATTTATTTCGAGGGTGAATTACATGCTAGTCGATGATCCTGATTTTTGCGAGGGCATTTTTTTTGTTACTAGCACCGGATAATTAGGGGATGCAAGTGCGCAGAGTTCCTTTCAGAGAAGTCGATCGATTTAAGTTCCACCTTCACTGTCTCCGCCGCTCAATAAGTGTCTGATCCAAATAGATTTCGAATTAATAGGATTGTTTACAATGCGCCGGCTCGGAGACCGATTAAGGGCTGATTTATGTCCGCCCGATAAGAAGAGATATAAAGACCCCTATACCAAGACTCGTTACCCATTCCCAGTTCAAGCGAGCACAGAGCGTTGCCTACTAAATTATGTGCCAAGAATTTGTAATTTCTAGATCAGTTACAAAAGTAAATTATTTACATTCTCAAGAGATCTGTATCCAGTTCAAGCAGCTTCTCAGTTTAATATGGCTCATCTGAATAATTTACTTTTCAATTTTAGTCAGCAAGCTATCGTGCAGTGTTTTATTTCAGAGTGTTGTAGATACACTGCATGAAAATAGACGGTCATTATAGAATTCACACCTACATCTTCCACGTAGAGTGAAAATAAAAGAGAGAAGCAGGATACAATTGCTTTGCAGCGACAGATATTTCTCGGAACTTTTGTATGCGTCACTAACGTGTCCTCTATTATTCAAACAAAAGCTTCACACCAAAATTTCACCAATTTGAATAGAACAGCCATATATTTAATGTCACCGTGGATAATAAATTGTCGCGTAATCTTAATTAATGTTATCTGCCCCTAGGCTGCAGCCTACGGGGGTGCCTCCTTCCTTACTGACGCATGGCTCACACACGTTTTCCCGTCTCTGTTGCAGGAAAAGTACGACAACAACTGGTGGATTGGTCGCCTCGTGAAAGAGGGCAGTGACGTTGGTTTCATCCCTTCGCCGGTGAAACTCGAGAACCTGCGCGTCCAACAGACACAAGCCCGTAACTCAAAGCTCTATTCATCCAAGACTTCATCATCAAGTAATCTAGGTGGGGTAGGAAACGATGGGCTCACCAGTAAGAATGCCAACTCGCGCGGATCCACCCCTCCCACCCCTGGTACGTCGGAGTGACCCGAACATTTTATTGTTTACACTTGTTTGTTTTTTTCCAACAATGCGTTCGCGTGCTGATTTGTTTGTTTGTTTGTTCGTTTGTTCGTTTGTTTGTTAAGTAGCAAACTCTTTCAGAAAGTGCAGGGCACCTATATTCACACGGAAGTAGCTCATGGATACTATACAAACTTGATGCCATATTGAATACAAATTATTCTTTAGTTTGTATTATACACTTTAGTTATACTTTTGATTTTTGATTTTACTTTTGATATTTAGGTATAGTAGTCATATGAATTCCTAGAACATGCATCAGAGGAAAGGAAGGAAAGGAGGTAGTCAATGAAAATCTTGTGGGGCGATTTCTAAAAATTTTATTTTTTAAAGATACTTCTGTGTGTAAATAAGACTAGAGGTTGTCCGGTTGAACACGATGCCCGTAGTTCTTTCTGATCGAGCGAATAGCGAATTCTGATTTGTCTTTATCTCGGCTGATTTCGGCGTTACGAGCTTTCCTTTTCGCTGTTGTGTTTCGTCGTGGTGTGTGTTCTTTTATGTTGTTCAGTTTTGTGTTTTCCGAAAGTTGTTAGGCCTTCTTCTTCGTCCTCTGTTCGTGTACCCTACCTCCCACTCCCCATGCCAAAAACTTCCTCACAGAAAGTTTTATTTTCAAAGTTTGCCCCTTGTTCTACCAACGTGTTTTCATCCGTATGAAAATTTAGCAAATTTAGAATTCCTGTTGGTGAACTGAACAAAACAACTCTGTACCTCCTCTGACCCATTCTTTTTCAAAATGCAAGACAAATCTCTCTCATTCTCTTTCTCTCTCTCTCTCTGTCTCTGTCTCTCTCATCCCAAGTCTGAAATGACCATGAACCCAATCTTGACACCCTAAACTCTTGACACCCTACATCCTCTTGCCCTCTTTGGCACGTCCAAGATATTGGCTCAGGTTCACTATCCTAGAGTCTAAGGTAAGTGTTGCGAATGTGGGTTTAAACATGAACGATTTGAGCCTTGCTTGATCCTTGCACTTAACCAAGGAAATGCTCTCTTTTAGTAAGTAAAAGTAGAAGTTTTCACCAAGCCGCTATGTGACTTTCTATGCATAGGATGTTTGTTCCTCATTTCTTCTGATTGCTTTTCCTGTGCCTTGCGAATTCGCCTTTACGTGATTTTTTAACATTTTGAGACGCTTGTGTCAAAAGAGCGTTTCTAAAATAACTTGCTTGTGCACAAAAGTTTGATTGTACGTCTAAAAAAATATATACAATAAAATAATTGATGCGAAGTACAACAAAATATCACTCAGTCGAAAACAGAATAGTTTTTGATCTTTTTCGCACATTCCAGGCGAGGACTCTGATTCTGCGCGATTGGGGAAGACAACCCTTACCACACCCCCCGCCAAGGAGAAGCGAAAACCCTTCTTCAAGAAACAGGAGACGACCACCCCTTATGACGTAGTGCCCTCCATGAGACCAGTCGTTCTAGTCGGCCCCTCACTAAAAGGATACGAGGTCACGGACATGATGCAGAAAGCACTCTTCGACTTCCTCAAGCACCGCTTTGAGGGCCGGTGAGTGTACATTTTTTGTCTATGAGATACGGTGCGATGGAACAAGAACATTGTTAATTTTAAAATCTGCGCCTTTTTGCGTGGATGCCTCTATACATGAAACTAATTATCGTTTAGTTTTCCGATATTTCCATTTTTTCCGAGCTGTGTAACCTTGAGCGACTGCCGAAGGTCTCAATGCCATCTGGAATCACTTTAGAGTGGTTGTAAATAGTAAGTGATCATTCTGAAGGGAAAACCTGTGGAAAGGAAGGGAGAAAAAAAACTGGTGTTCACACCAAAAGCCACCGCTCAACCGGTCCATTTCATAGTGCTGATTTCATCTCAACGACTTTCTTCTACAATATATTTTTTAACTGATCTTAGAACGAAGAAATTCCTCACAGGCGGTTTAAGTGTGAAGCCGTTCTGCCATAATTCCCCGGCGTTTCGGAAGCATTGTAGCTTTTCGATACGCCAGGATCACAATTCATAACCAAACGAATGTTTAGTTTTGTTTACTGTCTGCACGCCTGCCTCACCCTTCTCTAACGTCCACCGTCGCGATTTCCCCCACAGAATCATCATCACGCGGGTAATGGCCGACATATCACTTGCCAAGCGTTCGCTGCTGAACAACCCATCGAAGCGGGCGATCATGGAGCGGTCCAACTCGCGGTCGACGTGCCTTGCAGAGGTCCAAGCGGAGATCGAGCGCATCTTCGAGCTGGCGCGCACCCTCCAACTGGTCGTGCTCGATTGCGATACGATCAACCATCCGTCGCAGCTGGCCAAGACGTCGCTGGCGCCCACCGTCGTCTATCTCAAGATATCATCCCCTAAAGTGAGTGTTGGGTGGGACGGGAGGGCTGCAGCAGGGAAGCGTTCCAAGATGCGGTCTGACGCGGTGCCAACATTCGGTGGCAGCTCTTCAATGCCATGGAAGCAGCGCTGTAGTAGTTTTGATAGATTTTCCAGCGAATTGAGCACTTTCTTTAATATTCACTATTCAGTGTGAATTATGTATGTGTAATGAATTGCAATTTTTGAATTGTGATGGCCTAGTTTTTCGCTATTTTCCAAGTAAAAAAACCATGGTTTCTTCTGTGAATAATCTAACTTCTGGCTGAATAGTGGCGTGAACACTTAAATGTCTCTGAAAAAAGTAACGTTATCAAAACTAAAAAGAAGATGCAATGAAGATACCAACGTTGCTAGTGACTTCACGACCGACGAACCAAAATCAATAGTCTAGTGTAGTCAGCGCGTTCCGAGTGGGTAGTGGGTACCCAAGACGATTCTCAAAGCACACGGCATATGACCTATTTATTATTTACACTGGAATGAAGGTGATATGTCTTACCGTAAATTCTAAAGCTAGTCCGAAGAATATTTAGCGTTTGTAAAATCAATAAAATCTTTTACATAATTTGAAAAAAATCTATAGGGCCCAAAATCTTATGATTAGACAATTGACCGTCAGTGCTAAATTGCCGGTAGAAACGGTGTGAATAGCGAAATCTTTCACTAGTTTAAAAGCCAGTAAGACATTATAATCAGCGCTATTCTTCTCCAACCTTGACAAACGTGACCTTAACACACTGGAACATACAAGATGACATCTTACGGCCTTGTCAGAGATCCATCCCGTCTCTTAACCACCGCCACCTCTCTCAGGCCACAAGATGCTTCACCGGAGACACTTCAGCGATATTATTATACAACCTTTGACACTCTGCTACCATCAAAATGGCACCACATCACTCGACCGCCATGACCATCCCAAAGATCCATCCCGTCTCTAAACCACCTCCGCCTCTCTCCTGCCACCAGGTGCTTCAACGGCTGATCAAGTCGCGCGGCAAGTCGCAGGCGCGCCACCTGAACGTCCAGATGGTGGCAGCGGAGAAGCTCGCTCAATGTCCCCCCGAGATGTTCGACGTGATCCTCGACGAGAACCAGCTGGAGGACGCGTGCGAGCACATCGCCGAGTACCTGGAGGCGTACTGGCGGGCGACGCACCCTCCGACGGCGCCGGTGGGCACGTCGAACGCGCAGCAACCGGCGGTGCCGAGGCCGCTGCCGTCGCCGCAGCCCTCGCCGAGTGGCGACCACGCGGGCAATATCGTGCGCGTCAACTCTACCCCGCCAGGTCGGTTGGATGGCAGGCGCAATGCTTTCTGCGGCTCGTGAAGTCGAGTTTTGTTTTGTTTCCGTGTGGTGCACTTTGTTGCTCTGGGTCGTGGGGATCTTCTTTGGTAGGTGCCAGTGTTTTTCCTAAATGCAGATAAATTCTAAATGCCTATGAACCTAAATGCTGGTGAGGTTCTTCTTATTTTCTCAGTTTGTAGGTAGTTTAGTTTTACTTTGGGAGGACCAAGAACTACGCACAAATAATGCCGGATGGCGATACTCTCCCTCTTTACGTAGTTATAATTATTTTGATAGATTATGGCCACATTTGGTCTAGGAGACAGTTTTTATGTCAGCTGGCGTTCTGTAAGTTCTTGTATTTGGTGAGAAGTACTCTTCGATCTAAGAAAGTTATCAGCATGAAAATTAAATTTTAAGATCGTTCAATGTGCCAAAATCAATAAGAAAAAATTATCGTCGATTTAGGTCAAAATTGCCTCTTTATCTTATGTCGCTTACACATTTTTTGACGCGGTGAAAGAATTTCAAAATTTGTTTACATTTCCTCACATTCCCTCTCGGCAACATAAGCTAAGCTTGTACTGGCCAAATCGAAACAGTGGCACATTCAGGGTCTCCAGTGGTGGAGCGGCCCGGTGTAACAAAGTGTGACAATATTTGACCACGTCTCCTTCTTGATCTTCACACAGTTTATTTGACTCGGCTTTCTTCCAAATCCTGATCAATCACATCGTGTTCGAGTTTGCAGATGAACTTGAATTTTGTTAAGTGTCTTGTGGTAATTTTCACTTTTCTCGAAAACTATTTTCCTGAACTATTTTTTGGTTTTGTGGAAGAGAGTTTGAGAGAAGTTTGGCGTTGAAAGAGCGGCACTTAGTGGAATTGTGGTAGTTCACATTTTCATTCCTCTACGTTTAGTAAATAAAAAAATGTTACCTATCTTCTCAGAGATAATTTTAGAGTAATCGAGGTTAACAATGTGTTGAGGTGTTGCATACCAATCACTAATATTACTACATTACTCACTTTCAACAACGATTCAAAAATTAATTTGGTTCCAACCACCATTCCGGATCGTATTCCTATTGAGGGTTGACTTTAGATTTATTTTCTTGTAAACTTAGACCTAATTAGTAATTACTAATCACTAATATTACTAACATATTTTTTCCACATTTAGGGGTCCATCATGACGAATACGGGTATCCTCATGACTCCAGAGGTAAAAATAATCTCTTCTAACGCTAACAAATGTTATGTAGGATAATAATTAATTTTGATATTGTGATTTCGTAAATATTATAAATGTATTGCTCTTGGTTTATAATTCTAGTTACAATATATCATGTATTACGCTGCTTATTATCATTATTTATGTGAAATTATTTACTAAGTGCAGTTGTTGCAGTTATCAGCTTGCAATTTTAGATTACATTTTATTTGCAGTTTGATTAGAGGCACTTCACTGCATTGGTCTGGAGCCAGTGGCTGGTCGCACATGTCGCAAATGTCCACCCCCCGTACAAGAAAGCCACCCCAGCAGCTACTTGATTTTACACTTCATTATCATTTTCACACTTTCTTCGCTTGCATTATTCTTATCTTAGCTTGTCAATTTTATCCAGCTGAACATGTCTCCGGCCATGATCAGCCGCTTAATATACGACAGAGCCAGATAAAGCATGCCTTCATTATAATTTGCCTGTGTTATCATTTGTTTCTTAAGTTTTTCAATTAATTCTTATTCGTTTCTTTCTTTTCTTCCATTATTTTGATTTTGCTCTCGGGTGCCCCGACGGACAGAGTCAATTGTGCCGTCGTCTGGCGTTATCCGCGAGACATCCACCGTTGCCTATTAGCGACGTCCGTCCGTCCATTTGCATCGTCAAGTCCGTTTTTTGGTTTCCCTCCCCGGAGCAACACACACGCAGAGAGAGACGTTTTTGTTTATTTTCATTCCCGGAAGAATTAAGATTTCGTTAATATTGTTATGTAAGTATAACGACGCGGGAGGTTTATTTGCATGGTGCATTTTACCCTGGTGGTTGGAGATTTCGACCTGCACCAACCGACCCCCCCCCCCCCCCCCGCCACCCTCACCCCCACCAACCCTGAGTGAAAACCGCAAGTCGCCTGAACGTGTACAGGGAAAATGATTGGTTGCCCAGTCGTGTGATAATGAGTGAACTATCTGTAAACCCCAAATCAAGTGTCGGAAGAACTAGTACATAATATAGATCTCTTGAAAACATACAAGTTTTGTCCTCAAAGTCTGTGACTTTAACCGTGCCTTTTTTTTGTTCTGCATTATTTTGCTTGCGCCTTGTTTGTAGATGCACTGTGATTTGCTTCATTAGTAATCATAAGATCTAGAATAGTAACAGCGTTTGACCATTGTTAGGTGTGTCTGTAACAATTGTTCATTAGGGAATGTTCTGTCTTGAATGTGGTGGTCCCCAATCCACAGAACGGGTGAGTAGTTTCCAACGGAAACCGACGTCTGCCACCGGTGGTGGAGGCGCCGGGTTCGTCACAATTCCTAGATTCGACGCCGCCGGTCGCGAACATTAAGCTATAGGTCTAAATTACGTCCACAGATTGCAGCGCAGTGTTTGAGCTTCAACAGACTTACACGGATAGAGGAAGGTAACGAAACTATAAACAACTTGCGGAAATTAACCGACTACGGCTTTTGTTGCACAGGACACTGGACATTATTTACATCTCTATCAAAACAATCATCGGCTTTTGTGTGCGAATGATTGGCCACTTTACACTCGATCTACTATACGCCACCGTTATCGCTTCGTCTCGTTATCTCTCTTTGACAATCAGTGTAATGCCATTCTCTTCGTCAGTTGTTGTGGCGTGCGTCAATCCAGTAATTTGAAGTTCACATCACCCGTTGCCTCTCCCAGCCGCTTGTCTGTGTCTCCATCCTCGCTGTTGTTCTGTTATCGATGTTCTTTCATGCAGTATATATTGTCGATGTGTGGTTTGTGATCAAATCGTCTGCCTTTCTCCGTTATGTACATACTTTCCCATGCGATGTGATAAGCAAATATACGAATGCGTCTGTATATATAATATATTTAAAAAAAATCAGACACCTATCTTGACACACAAGTGTCAAACCTGACAAACGAAGATTTCTCTTGTCGCTCAGCCTTGCCGTGTAATCGCCAACAGCTGCTACCCGCAAACTAACTTCGCACCGTGTGATTTTCAGCCCCGAGCATCTACCATCACAATCCTAGAGGACGGTCACGACTGGAGAGAGACCGTGGCGATTATGACGAGTACAATGCCAGCGTGGCACCGCGCGACGGAATCAGCATGTACCACCATCCGTCGCAGCACCAGCAGCACTACGGCGGGTCGCAGCATCACGAGCGTGGACCACCGCAGGGCGAGGACCAGTACCATCATCAGCAGCATCGCGGCAACAGCATGCGCGAAGACGACTACCATTCGCCGCATAGAGCGACGTCGCGCAGAGCTCTAAACGCCATATAGTATCCAGTGTACGAGTAAGTATTGGTAATGCTTGCTCGTACCTCCGACTTAGGCTATTAAACTTGTTCACATCACAATTGTTCAGGGTAGGCATCCAATGAATGACCGATAGCCCTCCCCGTTGAGATGAGTCTTCAATGACGATTGGTGCTACGCGACAAATGATATACTTGCTTTATGCTAAATGAAGAAGAAACAAAAACTTAATCAAATCGTCATCGTTTTTCATCGGAGAAATAAAAACATTTTCTTATAATAAAAAAATGCTTCTTCTCTACAGTATTGGCCGTCCTTTTCCGCAAAAAAAACTGTTCGTAATTATTACAAAGTACGATATAGTATGACTCGTTTTTCTTTCATATCCACTTAAATATTACCTTGGAAATAATATTATCTAAAACTTCCATCCTTCATAATGTCTGGCCATACAAAATGTAATCGTTAAAATCTCTTCCTATATAAAAAAAAACAAACAAACAAGTATTTATAAATTATCGTTTGAAACCTTCACTACTATGCCAAAAAATTAAAACGGAACATATAACCTTATTCACTTATGCCGATATAATGAAACACAATCAATCGACCGACGTTGTCGGGAGCCGCGAAGCGCCGCCGCCGACGCCGACGCCGACGCCGACGCCGGTCAAGGAGGCGTCGCGACGGCGTGTCTCGTGCTCTCCTCGTATGCTCTTGCGTGATTTCTTGTGCCGAGGATTATGAAGATGTCGATCACGATGATATGTTTGCCTTATTTAGTGAATATATAAATGAAGGCTGCAACTGATGTTGATATTTATTATAAATAGTCAAATAATCATGTATATAATATATACATTTATCAAATATTATATTTAATAAAAGGTACATAATTTCTTTGATACCAATCTCATCCGATCATAGAGTGTAGGCGGCATAATAATTACATGCGTGCAACCGCGTAAAGCTCTTTGTCATTTCCTTCGTTTCAAAAACAGTTTCTTTTCTTAAGAGTTTCACACATTTTCCACCTACATCTTTATAAACTAAAAAAACTAGCTACAGCTAATTCAAATATTAATAACAAAAATAAAGCGAGTGGTTTTGTTTGTCCCGTTGAATTTTTAAAAAGCGATATTCTACTGTAAAGAAAATACACTTCCAAATATTTGCCATTTTGTAGTGCTTCATTTTCTTAACATTTTACCTCAACGTAGCAAATTTCCAGTCAAGTTCTAGTGGATCCCTTCGGAAGCGCATAGAAAACTCGTCTTTGCGCCCAGGGACTTTAACTTGAAGAAAAATATAGCAAAAAGAAAAACAAGTAGCAACGTAGAATTTTCATTTAATATTTGTAAAAGTGATTTTCTTTTCGAGTTACGCGAATGATCCATTCTTAGAATCTATCTCCATGATCGAAAGTGTTCTGCTGTGGAAACTATCTCGTGATATTTTCGACAAGTTGACGTAATTATGGTAATTATATTGTCTTCGTAGTTGACGACCAGTACAATTCAGTTGAAAGTTTTGTGTGTGTGTATGCGTGAGGCTGTGTTACAAAGTCTTGTTACTGTTGACTGTGGATATAGTTTTTTGTATTGTTACTATTATCTTTAAAGTATTGCATAAAATAAACTGCTGAGAGGTGCATCGAAAAAATTGCGTGAAATCAGATGCATTTTCCAGCGACAACAAATCAAATGTAAAACAAACAAAAAAATACTATTATATACTTGGCTTCAAAGCTTGTCGCATTCTGAACCCAATTTCAAGCCATCAGTTTTTTTAGCCCCTCCATTGAGTGAATGGTTTTGCATATTACTATAAAAAAAATCATGGTTGATTGATTGAGAGTTGATAGTGTGCTGAACATGTATGGCTCGTAATGACGATGAAAAGACTTACAGAGATGATTGAGTTTATAAATATCGTTATTGCTTGTGTTTTGTGACTTGTGGCTGAATTGAGCGTGAGCGACGGGGCGTGCGATATTGATCGTGGGCGAGAGTGATAACTAGTGTATTCTCTCGACACACATTTCCAATATGTTGGAATCATTTGTAAATAAAGAAAATACTTTTTATCAATCACTACAACAACACCCGTTGATTTGCGTTATCTGCATGCATATTGACAACCTCCTTTTCCAGCAATATTATTCGGTTCCAATCACCGAACGGTTTGACATGTTGGAAACACCGGTTCTCGTGAGTTCACCGTAGTTAAGCAACATCGCGCTGAGTCAGGTGTTTGATGGGTGACCATCAAGCACGTGGTCAGTTCTGTTCGAGAGTGAGGTTGGGGGGTTTATCAACCTCTCGACAGCACGGAGGAAGCGGAGGAATCCTATTGTTCGAGTTTTACCGTCCTACGGAAGGGACGTAAAGCCGGTGGTCCCCTTGGTGCTTTTCGACAGGAGTAGGCTACGTACCGGCACCGGGTTTCCCCTCCTCCCTTCTAGACTAGGTTAGAATCATCATCATCCTCATCATCACCATTTCATTCACCGACGCCATTAGACCAGTGCTAAAGGGCCAGTTGTCAAAACAGTGCGTCGTTAAGCACCAATAATCAATCAATCGTTTCCAATCTTGTAACCCATGCAAGATTGAAAAAATTATTGCAAGAAATAATGAACCCCAAATTTATAAGAGGACTCAAATTGGTGTTGAGAGTCGTTCAACACCAGCAACCTTGAGAACCGTGATCCGTCAGTGGTTTCATGGTCAACAAGAGGAAGTGCCAATTTTTTTCATTGGAATTCATTCCCAACCAATTTTTGATCGCCTCAGTCTTTGAGTTAGGAATATCGTCCTATCGTTAAAAGTTCGAAATTCGGTAGATTTCTTAATTCATATTCCATGACATTGATCTGTAGTTGCTTAGGAGAAACAATTGTGTTGCTAAAGAGATGCAGCTTTGAGCTTGGGCTGGGCTCCTAGACGCAGCCCGCAGAGCAAACTCGGCTCCTCCACTTAAAAACTTTTACTTATCCGTAGACGACCACAAAGTTAGGACATATTTGATCACATTTTCATAAAATACTTCAGTTCCAAGAAATGGGTTGGTTCAAAAATCAGGAAGAGTAATTTTACAAATACCAAAATTTTATGCTATCCCATTACAAGAAACCATCTCGTGTCGCACTGTACGGTAATGTATTCTCGGTAAACATTATTTCCAATATCAATCAATGTTTTTTACGGACAGAAAAATCAATGCAACCTTTTTTCCGTCGTCTACACCATTTCAATGATTAAGTAGATACCAGTTACACCAACGGCAGTCGAAGAGTTATTTAATAACCAACACAATTTACTTTGTAAAACTTTCAACACGCACTCATGCCGCAAGAGAGCAATTTCACAAAGCGACGAAAAATTGTTCAGGCACATTAAAATCACTTCAAAGTTTTTCTCAACCTAGTTGGAACCAAATAAATTGCCTAATGATTGGATCATTTCCCATTTGTCACGACACCACTGCGTGAACGATTTTCAGAATCTACGCGTGCTTGCAATTTGACACCAGGTTAATATTCTACCGAAGTAAAACCTATGTGTTTCGAAATGATTCCGATCAGTGCTTCATCGAGATTGATCACAGTCGGTCAAATCTCCCTTCTCCTCGTCATCAATGGCACCAAATGCGAAGCTCAAGCAGCAGAAAAGCCTCGAAATGAACGTAAAACTCTTAAAATTTTTCGGACTTTGGTCATGGAACGATAAGAAAAACGGATGGCGCTACCACGCCCGCTATTACTTCCCACGAGTCACCCTCTGTTCGGCCAGCTTACTGCTAATCAGCCAGGTCATCGACGCCCTTAACAGCGCCGGAAACATCGACCAACTATCAGAAAACATCTACTTGTCGATCATTATCGTGATGGCAATCATCAAAAACGGAACTCTGCTCTACCGCATGGCGGACGTCGAGAAATTAGTCAAAGTTATACAAAACATGAACCAACACGAGCATTTCAAAGACATGAACCAACTTGAGATCCACAACCAGTACCAGAAGTACGCTCAGCTCCTGACGATGGGTTTCATGACGATGGCTACGTTGACAGGACTAAACTACAGCCTGGGTCCTTTGACGACCCACGGCGAAACGCACCCGATGCCGCACCGCTCCTGGTACCCCTATGACTTCAAAGAGGCCGGCTACTACGAGATCTCCTTCTTCTGGCTGGGGGCAACGGCGTTGGCTGACGGCAGCCTCATAGGGGTGTGTGACACCCTCTTCGTCTCGTGCCTCATCAACGCGATCGGACACATCAAGTTGTTGCAGCACAAGGTGGAGAAGACACGGGAGAGCGCCGTTCTGAAGGTGATGTCGTTGAACAGCGATGAGTATCAGTTGCGAAGAAGCGATAAGATAGAGAATTTGAAGCTTTTGAAGCCGCCGGTACACGAGGCTTTCTTGTCGGGAGGAAATCGGCGACATGGTCGAGATGAAGAATCAGGAGTTCGGCGCGAAAATGAGGGGTTTTTGGGTAATAGATTTGCTGGAGGGGATCTTGGTGGTGGAAATAGCGGATACGACAGCAACGAGACTGGAAACAAACGGAGTCAATTCAACTTCGAGCAGAAATCAAAGCGACATCGAATGTTTGAGTATGATGTGAATTACGAGATGGAGCGCTACATTGGAAATGTGGTCGAGCACCACAGGGAAATAATGAGGTAAATATTGTGTTTATTTTAAGTTACATGGTAGATGAGAGTTAATAGCTGTTTCAAAATGTGATTTAGGCGGTCTAGACAACGTGATTGTCAAGCTGAATTTATTTTCGCTACCGATTTTCGCGACAGCTTCCCAAATTTCATGATACTTTCAGCTTGAATGTTGATTAGGTAGGAATTAGGTAGGAAAACCTTCATCATATTTCAGACAAATTATATATGCGATGACTTCAAACATCCATCAATCAAATAGCATTAATCAAAAGCGGGATTATAGTAAGTATTCGCGAAGCCGTATAATAATAAATCATCAATCTGTCCATCAGTTTTGTCAAGAAGATTGAATCCGTCTTCAGCTCTGTACTCATCTACCAGTTCATGGCAAGTCTAGCCATCTTCTGCATGGTGGCGTTTCGGACAACGAAGGTAAAAGAAAACACAATAACTAGTATCTCTAATCGAATCGCTGATTACTTCCCCTGATCTCATCCACAAATCTGTCTGCAGACGTCGCACATCGACGCCAAGTTCATCGCGTTGCTTCAGCTACTAGCCAGCGCGATCACGGAGCTGTTCATGTTTTGTTGGTTCTCCAGCACCCTCACGGACGAGGTAGGAGTTATAAGCAAAGCAATGCAGCCATAACCTCGCCATACCTCTCAGACAGAGTAAAAGCTGTACGCAAAGCAATGAGCACCTTACAGATGAGGTAGGAGTTATAAGCAAATCAAAGCAACTAGCACCTTACAGACGAAGTAGGAGCTATTTACGCAAAGAAATGCAAACAAAGTTTTGGTAAAAATCTTAGAATTCAATAAACCAGTTAATTAATGTTTGTAAAACTGTAAGCGTAAATAATGCAGTCAAAAACTTTCTTGTGCTCATCTCCTCGTTTCCAATAATTACACATCTAAAAGAACCACCTATGCGTTGTTTTATAGCAATAAAAATTAAATCCATGATATTCAATTGGACGCCACACCAACACCAATTGTTGGACGAATTAGAAGTTTTAATATTGAATATAACGGTGCAGCGAGCAGTTGCACTCGCATTGTCACGCTTCTCAGCGTGAGAAGCTTTCTTGTGTGTTTTGCAGAGCGCCAAGGTGAACGAGGCGTTCTACCTGTGCGACTGGATCCGAGCGTCGCCCAGCTTCAAACGGTCCATGCAGATCGTGCTCATCCAGACAAACCAGCCGATTTGCTTGAACGCAGCGGGTTTCGTGCCCGTCTCTCTCGAACTCTTCCGAATCGTAAGCTCTTTGCTCACTTTCATAGGCCGTGCGCAGGGTCTCAAATTAGGGGGGCCAACATCTGATGGAAAATAAAACAACCCGAGAAGAAAGAAAAATTGTGTTTTTCGTTTAAAAAACCCGCAGAAAGTCCCAAATTCAAAATTTAGTTGTGAACAAAGAAAACGTCTGATCGACACGAGACTTTGCATCGCGGTTCAGAATTTTTTTCAACTATTTTTTCTACGATTTTTCAACTGTCCTGAGGCCCTGGATTTAAGTGGATCAATCCACCCCTTCACCCAATGCACATTTGGAAATTTATATGGAACTAGGCTAAGCGAACACTCATATAATCGTTTTGTAAATGAGCGTAATATTTACACTCATCCACAACGCGATTCTATTGCGTGTGCGCATTAGAGGCTTATGATCAATTAAAAATGGTCGGCGTCAATTTAGCAGCTTTCTCAATGAGATTCGTTACCTGGAAATATGATGTAGTCATCGTGAAATTATTAAAATTTTTAAAAACCTAAAAACCGATATAATGAAAAACTATATTCAGTTGATTTGCTTCAAATTAACACAGAAACTTGTTTTTAAAATTTAAAATGCACACAGTGAATTTCGTTAAAATCGGTTGAAAATAAAGTTGCTTTAGTTGCAAAAAACCGCAAAATCGCTAAAAAAATAAAAGTGTTTTAAAAGCGCCATTTTCAAGAAAAGTGCTAATCATACAACAATAAAATTTGTAAACAAATATTAAATCGTGAGGGTCAACAAATAAAGAAAGTTTCGTTAAATTATATTCAGATGGTTGACCTCTAGAGTGCAAAACGTGTTTTGGAAAAAACTAAAAATTTCGTAAACACTTAATAACATAAAATCATGTCAGAATGTCAGTATAAAGTATGTCCATTTTCGTTGTTTTAGTCAGATTACCAAAATAACGCCGACAAAATCATTTAAAATATAGATTATATCAAAGATCGGCATAAAAATGTCGAGAGAACTTTCTACCTTAAGCCGCCATTTCGATAGATTGCATAATAGAGTATACCGCCCTTGGCCTCCCTCCTGGTCATGGTCAACTCTCGTCTGCCCTCTAATGCTGCACCTCTGTGTCGCCATAGCACAGTTTAATAATTCCATCAAGTGCGGTCACATGATGATATTAGTTAAACCTACCCTCCTAACCAATGTCTGTCATTGTCCCTCAAGGTCGTGAAAACGTCTTACTCTTTCTACACGCTGTTGGATCAACTCGACACGCCCCAACATCATCATCACATGGACGAGGTTCACGAAGCAGAAGCCCTCCGCCATCACGCCCACGTCTTGTAAAACATGCAAGCAATTTGCAGCCACAAACATTCAAATCGACTAGACCGGGTTTTGAAAATTATATTCAAATTTACTTTTATAACGTCAATAGCTGAGTGGATCTAACTACAACATTAAGTTATCCCCGTATAGCAATTTACTTTCGTCAAAAGTTTTGTTCAAAAGTTTAGACACACATTTAGGATGTTCAAACATGTGTGCACAAGTTATTCGATCATGATTTTCTGTCTCAAATAATGCAGGCATTTCTTCAGCACTGAATTACGATTGAAACCAGAATACTGGTCATTGTAATCATATGCCAGTAACGGTGCGAACATTTTTCATCGGAAAGCCATGGTCGAGCACGATCGCCGGCGGCCAGTGAAAAGCCTTGATTTCAACGTGAAAGTGCTGAAAGGAGTGGGTCTGTGGCCATATCGCAATGAAAACATCGGCTGGCAGAAGACATTCAGTTACTATTTCCCTAGAATCACGCTGATATCGGCCAGTCTACTGATTTTATCGAAATGTATCGATTCCATTTTCATCGACAGCAGCTTGCGTCAAGTCATCGAGCACATCTACATGTCCATTATGACGTTGATGGCGATTCTAAAAAACGCATCACTTCTCAATCGCACGGTAGAAGTTGAGAAGTTGATTGTGAAGATACAGAACCTCAACTGGTCCGAACTTAGAGTCGACAGGAAGCAAGCCGCAATCCACAACCAGTACCAGAGGTACGCGGAAATTCTCACCAAAATCTATCTGTCCACTGTTTTCTTCCTTGCCATCACATTGGCATTGGGTCCACTCACTAAGAAAGGAGAAAAAAACCCGATGCCTCACAAGATGTACTATCCTTACAACCACACCATCTCACCATATTATGAACTCACTTACGCTTGGCTTTCAATAACAGCAATCTCAGACGGATTCTTTATTGGCGTTTGCGATTCGCTGTTTCTCTCACTGCTTTTAAACGTAATTGGCCATTACAAGATACTGCAGTATAAGATGTTTAATATTCGAGAAAATGCAGCGAAGAAAGTGTTGATAATGGACAAAGATTTAATGAGAACTCAACGTCTCAAAGAAACTGCAAAAGAATCCGAAATAGAAGAGAGAGTTAATTTTCAACACGCCAATGAACATATGAGCGACCGTGAGAGATCATTGGAAGAATCTTCGCAGATATTCAAGAGAAGCATTTCAAAATATCGCACTTCGATTGGAATTGATCCTTATCGTCGAAAATGCGTGCGGAGGGAAAATGCAGTGCAAAAGGAAATGGAAAATTATATCAGTAACGTTGTAGAGCACCACATTGGAATTATGAGGTCTGGAATTTCGTAACTTTTCAATGTGTTTTTAGCACCATTAGTTTTACTTGCAAGCTAAGGTCACAGAAAACACCTTTATCACTCTCCATAACGCGTTCTATGATCTTCTTGACAGCGTGGTGAAGGAAATCGAGTCGGTCTTTGGAAATGTCTTGCTTTACCAGTTTGCTCCCAGCCTTTTCTTCTTGTGTATGGTTGCGTTCAAGGTAGCAAAGGTAAGTAATTCTTTTAGTAAAAACTAAAATTATCTTGCCTTCATCTCAAGCTTTGGGAAACGAATGGTAGAAAAAAGGATAAAAATTGTGTGTTCATTTGTATTTTCAGGCATCACACTTCGATGCAAGCTTCATCTCTCTACTACAGCTACTTTTGGGCTCCATATTTCAGCTTTTTCTCTACTGTTGGTATTCAAGTACCCTAACCGACGAAGTAAGTATTCACAACAAATACACCGTCGGAACAAGACCGATATTTACTGTATGTATTTAAGTACGTTACCCAAATCCCTACTTTACCTAATCGTATATTTTCAGAGTACGAAATTGAACGAAGCTCTTTATCACTGTAATTGGTTGAAATCTTCGATTAGCTTCAAGAAATCAATTCGGCTGATATTCTTGCGAGCTAACAAACCTATCTTCTTGAACGCGGCGGGCTTTGTTAATGTTTCTCTAGAGTTGTTCAGGAATGTAAGTAATGTTACCCAATTCAATTTCAGTGTAGAATGTAATGAGCTACATTGACTTTATCGCTGTGCCAGTGTATTGTGGATTACATTGGGTACTAATTTAATATTTTCGTGCGTTCACTACCAGGTTTTGCGAACATCATATTCGTTCTACACATTGCTAAACCAACTAGACTCACCAAAGAACCACCAATAACCTCGAAGCGGCAGCCGTTGTCAACACTTGGATGTAGCCGCTTGAAGAAGAAGACCACGTTACTGCATCTTATTCCCACACGATATGAACACTTTTATTGCACTGATGTTAAAATTGAATGTTGACTTGCTTTCATGTACGGAGCACGTTATGACTAAACACAGTATACCACACACAGATCTTAAGACATGAACTATACGTTACATCTATCCATTGATAGGCGTAATTTAGAGATGTTTAGGGCAGTAGGTATCAGAATATTTTTAGACTAATGTAAGATTAAAATACAGAGCGTCGTAGATTACCACTAGATACCAACATTTTAAGACAAATACATGGTTGTTTTTCAATATTAGGTACGCACACGCCATTTAAAGTACATTTCTACTCCCACCGAACCGAACGACCAACGTCTACTGAATACTGTGTGGTGGAGGGGGTTCATGCGTTTCCGTTTTTCTCAAATAATCAGGAAATCAGAGTCTTTTTTTTTGAACTCGTAACGGCCAATTGAGTCTTGCTGAAGATGGGCGGTGGCTGTGTCATCGTTCTGCCATGTCTGCAATTGTGTTTTGTACAAAAGCTGCTGGATATAATCACCAAATCAATCACTAAGAGTTCAAACTGTGAGTAAACCGCTTGAATTATAATCATAGTTCCTTTTTGAATATCATAAATATACATTTATTTTTAACCAATTAGATTGCTTTGAAGGATTGCCACCTATTTCATGGCCGAAATAAGTTTGAAATAATTTAACAGATGTTTTTGTTTGATCAAGCCTACTGAGGCAATTAGAAAATTGGACATAATATAGATTCTTAGGTGTTTGAGGTAAATGTATGTAAAAAATCGAATGCGTAGAATTGGTTTGAATTGTTTAGTCATACAATGATAATATACAAGTTTGAAGTTTTACAAACAAAATTACAATTATTTAGGATACACATTACAATATAGAGATTTACAACAATAACATACAATACAACATAATCTTTGGCATTTTAGCCTACTGCCACATGAAACACTTACTACATTATTTTTAATAGCCAAATCGATTGAATTACTAGTAAGCACACATTAGTAAATACGTTAAGTTCATAGCTGAAGTTTGTCAGTGGAATTTCTTAGGTAGAGGTTTGGAAATATTTTTAATTAATATAGTTTCAGTAATTACAAAAACTATCTAATAAATTTGAAATGAGAGCAGATAGTGACACAAAATGCAAAAATAAATCAAGGAATTGACAAAACAAAAAAAAATGGAATAGGCTCAAATCTTTGGATAAATTATAAAATATATAGACATTTTACAAGTCAATCTAACATCTGTACTCATCTAACATTTAACACATACATTCACATTGGTAATGTTCATTAGTTACAGTGTATGCAAGCAGGAATATAGAATAGTATTAATTGCATATTACTGTTCCTTTCAATCTGTGCTCTGTTAAAAAAAAACTTGCCACTAAACATTTGGGGCACTGCAACCTTTGCAAATTTTTCTAAATGCTAGAACTTATTTTTTAGATTAAGAGACTTAGCCAGACTTGGTAACTGTCATTAGAACTACGGCTTAGCTCTTCATGCATCTAGAAAAAAATATAATTAGTTACAAATATTAACTAATCTGAAAGAAATTATAATTTCAAAGTAAATAAAACTATTCTAGCTTTTTAGCTTTGAACTTTTAAGTGATTTAGGATTAAAATTGTCCATCTATTGCAAGGAAACACTTATAAATGTTTGAGAAATATCAGCACTAGGAAATGCAAATGCTATAGTCACATATATTCAAAATGCAAAATAAATGCAAAAGAGAAGGGACAGTACTATATCGGTTTAGAATCATCGAAATATTTGATAGTAGGTACCTATTTGACTTTAAAGCAATATTTTGTCAGTTCTTACACTAAATTTCAATGCTTTTCAAGAAACTAGGTTGGATAAAACAACAGCATCTTCTGATAATCAAAAATCTGGCACTGTGACAGTGCTAACCATATTTTCTTTCTGTCAACTTTCTTCGATCTTGGGGCCGGCTCTTACCGCAAGGTAGGGTAGAATAATATGTTGAGATAGGATTCGTTCACTCACAGCCAAACAACTAGATTACACACCTGAAACACACAAAATTCAAATTTAATAAAATGTCTTACTCATATTCAATATCAATCATATCAATTGGTTAATTTAGAATTGACTTACAGGTTATTTATTTGAAGAGAGTCAAATGAGACATTCAAATGTAAAAGTAGTTTTCATAATCAGCGAATGCAGATTTCGTGAGGTGCTTCTTCGGTGGTTCGGCTCCTGCTTGCTGCGGCTGTTGCTCTCTGTGCCGCGATGAACAGGGAATTGATGGAAGTTCTGGAGTCCACACATTCTGCAATGTGTACATTAAACATGAAATTTTGCTTATCATCACAATTAAATCTCTACTACCAACAAAAATTATTTATATGAAAAGTTATAAGTTGAAAATGTGTCACTTGTGAACATATTTCTATAATGCTTGATATTATTGGAATAAAATCACCAAAAGGTGAAGGGGCAACAACGAGCATACACCATATTGTTTACTGAGCCATTCTTTTAAAATTGACCCTCAAAATCTACGAATATGCAATTGCATATTAAGCACACTGATAATTGTTGGTAGGTAAATCAAATACCTCTCGTCAACTGCATTAATTGATTCAAGACAGTTAAGAAGAAGGTACCTTGTTAATTAAGTGTAACAAAGCCCAGTTTCTAAATGACAACAGCATTTTAATGACTCTGAATGCTCAATTGCCTAAAAAATACCTATTGTCAACTGTATTAACGATTCAGGAGTGTTAAACAGAAGGCACCCCGTAACCTGATAAGAAACTCTTGAATTGCTCATCCTCTCACCTTCTTCCTCGGCCTGAAGTCGGGGTTCCGTCGGACGAGGAACTGGAACTCGTGCGGTGTTCCCCAGCAGTGCTGTACTTGCAGCGGGCAGTCGTCGTGATGCAGCTTCCGTTGGTACTCCTGGCTCTTGCACGACTCGTAGAGCGAGAACTGCTCGACTCGCTCCTTGCTCGCGTAGCAGTTCAGCAGGATGGTGATCAGTTCGTCCACGGTGGTCCTCTCAGAGATCAGCAGGCTTTTGTACTGGGACTGTCGGGTTTACAAAGAGCATTAATTCGGTGTCTAGTTTAAATACGTGTATATTGACATGATAAAGCTATAGGCTTTCAACGTAGCTGGCTATGCGACGAAAAACAGATTGAGGATGGGAAAGTATTCATATTTAACTGTCTGTACAGTCAAATTGCAAACTAGAAAGTTTTGAAATGACATTCAAAACTATGTTATATCAAAGATGTTCCCTTTAGAGATTTTTATTTGGGGGGGGGGAAATGCTTTTTAAGCTACTTACGCCAGGCATTAGAACGCTGTCGTAGATTTTCACCAAACCGCCGCGTTTCGTCTGCAAAGCGAATCTGAAATGACAAGAAAACAACCATTATAAATGCACGGAAAATAATTTATTTCGCCCGAGTTTCATTAAAAGAGAAGTCACTTCTTGTTATAATGAAAGACTATATTTTATCATTTAAATTGGGGAAATCAGGAAATTCTAATTTGTAATCGATCGACCGCGCAGATTTGAGTGGGTTCGGTTTTTTTCTGCGCGCTCTATGTGCGATTTTAGGTACTGATGCTAGTGCTTGTTGTTGCTTGTAGGTGGCGCAAGTTACCTCGAGTCCCCACGCGGATGACAGGATTGCAAAGCTGCTGGTCGAGCCTCTTCATCCAACGAGAGCACGGTTTTAACTCCTAAAACAAAACAACACGAGCAACGGAATTAATGCCAAGCGTTATTTACAGGTAACAAACTGAATATCTACCTCTTTACTAAGTCAAACTCTTGAAGACAAAGAGATAAAGTATAAACGATGTATGAAAATGCGAAATCCGCGTTTGTCCGAGACGGTCTGAGCACATGCATTTTGAACTAGAACTTGTTCAACAAAACTCAAACGTGCTCTAGTAATTTTCATTGCCATCTTGTCATCTTGAGGACTTTCGAGATGGACATATTTAGACCGGGATGGTTGAAAAAGCAGGCAAGTCTGGAGCGTGCTGCTGTCGTTCAATCAGCAAGCATGACTGTAGAGTCGAGCAGGTCGGGTTGACTTGTGATGCGAGCTAGCTAGTCTTGGCGACACTGATCGTCGATCATGGGAAGAGCACGTGCTGTCAAATGACAGTCGCTTTCTGGTGCGGTCAACCAGCCTCGTGCGAGTCGTCGCACTCTATTTCCGACAGGAAATCTCCGTTTAAATAATATTTCTCGATTTTTTGCTCGAGTTTTTTTTGCTTGGGCCTTTTTGGAAGCAAAAACAATTCAAACTCTCGACGCAAAGACGGGTGTTTTTATTGAATTCTTTGGGCCTCACTCTCAATTTGTTCGCTGAGAAATTTTTTTGGTTTCTCATAAAATCATTTGCTTGCAACAGATTTTGGATTCTTGTCTACATTATGTTGTTGTTTGATCAGTTATCACAACGCAAGTGATCTTTGTGACGATACTGCTACGAACGGCACATTCACAACAGCTATTGCAACACTACTATATCTATGTACCAAGCCCTTATGCGCACAACTATAGCAATGAGACACATATATACACCAAAGTTTTTTTTGTGATTTTTCGATTTTTCGTTTCCGGAGTCAATGAATCTGAGTGTAATCGACTCACCTGCTTTCCTGACGGTCACTTCCATGGTGAGGAAGAACAAGTTGGGGTCACGGTGTCGCATTCGGTACTTGTTGAGAAGCGACGTGACCACCTCGCGACATGTTGTCTGGAAGGTGATGCTCAGCGTCTTGTACTCGATGTCGCTTCGGAGGCACTTCGCGTACACTTTGATGGTGCTCTGGAACAGAGAGGAGAGAGGGCGTTGGTGAAGAACTTGACACGATAAGAGCTAGATATTGGATTATTGGACAAGGTATGTAGGACCGTGGAACAGTCGAATGAAGTATTCATGCTGAGTAAAATTTTCTCAGTTCCGAGTTCAGGCTTATTTTTTTATGTCCTATCTGGTCTGATTGAAACGAACTTGATATCTGATCGTATAGCATCTGATAGGATGGATAATAAGAGCTATGTATCGGATTATTGGAACAGATTTTTTCTAGATGAATCAAATAAAATCATGAAATAAAATGATGACAAATTCAATCATCTGATCAGAATTTCATTTTTGATTCAATGTCAACTGATAAAAGACGGAGAATAAGAGCGTCATATTGGATTATTGGAAAATTGGTTGAAAATTCGACCAGATTCAAGATGAATTGAGTAATAACGACAGAGAATTATCGCCAAATTCAGAATTCAGAATTTTTTGCCTACTTTTCATCGTCATTAATAAAAACATCGCTGTCATAATTATAAGAATATTGGACCTGAAATACGGAAAGCATCAACGACATCAGAGAATAACACCGTCGTTTCCACCAACAGAGAAGAAACGCAAGAAATAAATCGAAAGTTTGATTTTCGTCGAGCGTTGGTTCCGCCATGCACCCCGTAAGTTTCCAGACAGACTCACGACAAGACACACGTTTCTTATCGGGTGACGAGAACAAAGCTTGGCACAAATTAGAGCGCCATCAGCCAAGTGCCACCGCGTCGTGACGCTTTAGTAAGAGATGCTGTCTATCAATTTCCAGCGTGCATCTCTCAGTCTCGGTACGTGCTCCACTGACACTTGCTTGCAAAAACCCGAGCGCGGGCCGAGATCAAAGTGAAATTCCGTGCTTGTTCCCACGTCTAGCAGTATCGGGGAGATGTAATCGTCGTTGCTAATTGGTGCAGACATGCGCACTCGGTTCGCGAAATAATCGCACAGAAAGAGTAAGTGATTTCAATGCACGGCGGTGCCGATGCCGATTTCGAACGAATTTGTTTTAATCAAGTATGAAGATTTCATGACTCGGTATTGTCTAGGAATTATTTTTACTCTTTGGCTTGATGCGTTGCCAATTAGGTGATGACATTTGGCAGCTTGATGTGCTCACCACACGGTAATTAACTTGAATCTTGTTGATCGTAAAAAATAATATTCTTCATCCATGAGTAAATGTTGAATTTTTGGTGGTCTCGTAAAATAATGTCTCTTATAGATACGAAATACTGTTTGTGTGTGAAAAAAGGCGCTCCAGTTTTTTTTGGATGGAATAAAAACGAAACAAAAATAGCTTGTGGGTTGAAGCTATGTGAATGGAGGCCGAGGCCTGGAAATGATCGACTTAAATATATCCAGGCGAACTAATTGGTGCATAATTCCTAGCAAACGTCAAAAGTCGCGAGCAGTAACATTTTAAGTAGCCGTTATTCAACAGGATGAGAGCACTATCAATCACATGCCTTCTTTCGATATAATATTGTGAAATATAATAAAACATTTTTATGAATGGTAGTAAACAAGACAAAAAATTGTTCTAATGAAAGGAAGGGACTAATTTAAATAGAGAGAGTGTGTTTACTTATTAAAGCGGACTATACATGTTTCAGATGAGAATATGAATTATAGGCTCCCTGCCTCCCTAAACTCAATGAGTGTTAATTTCGTCTCGAGGCAGGATGTCTTTAATCTGCCATGCTTTAGAAACCAGAAAACATGGGGATGAACTGACGAAAGAACTTAACGTTTTTTTTTCAACACAAGAAAATACTTGGCGCATTTGTTTGTTTGGCTCCTGATAGGAATCCATCTTCAAATCTCATTGGACCACGTAAATACTTCTAATTTGTCTCGGTCTGGAGAATTTCTTAGACACGGGAATGTAATCATGACAAGTAGTCAATGCAACCCACAGAGCAGCCCTTATAGTGTTCACTAGCGTCAGCAGCTAACCAATACTCGAGCCACTGTAAGACTAAAGAGCCCTTTACAAGAGACTTATCTCTTGTCTTGCATCTTATCTCGCATAAGAAGCCATACCGTGTTAGCAAGGCGTCAGCTAGTTCTGCGGTTAAGCCGAGACCACTTGCTAATTGATTTTCATTCGAAATTTTCACGCATTCCACGCTCGAAGAACAGAACGATTCATCTCAGATGATGCTCTGCAGCATCCCGATGACGCGCGACGCGCAACCAATGGAAGTGCAAGCCGAAAATTAAAATATTTCGATCAATTATAGTTGCAATCAGATGGCGGGGCTCCCATGCTCTGGCGGCGGCATTTTGTCAATAAGAATTCTCACGAGAAGAATCTAAATATTAGTATGAGACGATGCATGAATGTACCACATGTGCTCATACTCAATTCACTTACAACCGACTCATTATGGCTGGACATGACTCTCCACAGCGTCCGTAGCTTATCGGCTAATCATCCCAATCCCTAACTAACACATGACCATCACGTTTTGACAAAAACCAATAAGCTACGCCATGTATTAGACCCATTAACCCCCTCCCGCCCCCTTCCCGCCCATACCGACGGCTGTGTTTGACGGACAGGGCGGCTTAATCACGGCGAGAACAGTCGAGCATTCAAAGCACACTTTGTCACATACGCCCAAGCAGCGTCGCACGTGCACATCAGGTCGCCCTGCGCTTTGCCCTACGCTCTGCCCGCTCGCCGAGCGGTCGGAATAATGGCAAAGGGCGTCGACAGGATGTAGGGGGTGGCTCTCAGCCTCGGCGTTGTCCGCGACGCATGCCAAACAGACGCGGCGCGGCTGCGATTCACAAATATCGAAGAAACTGACACCACCCTCGTGTGCCCACCCGATGCAGAGTGCAGGTGTTTACAATTTGTCGATGCTCTGAGTTCGCGCGAGAGTGGGACGAAACAAAACACGAATATAAAATGTTTAAGGGTGGAAACTTGGAAAGCTTTTACGGTCGTATGGTACCTTCTGGTTCTCCCTGTGTGCGAGACGCGTCAGTATAAACATATTTTATGCATCGCGCAGGAAATCATCACTTGACGCTTTTCGGGAAATCTATATACACACAGAAAAATGAATGCTGTTTACAATGTCACCGTATGTGACTGTGGGTATCTATTAGGGGTGCATTCGACGACGGTATCTTTCAGTCAGAATCTTGTCAAGGTGTTGCCATACGCGTGTCAGTCTGTTGCTACTTGCTCGCTTGTTTACATGTCTACGTCTTAAAACTGTCTAAAGCTGAACTCGGCGCCTCCACCACAGTGCTAACAACGTTAAACTTCTTATTCCTTCTATGAATTCACTGTTATCTCACCAAAACTTCACTCCGAAGCTTCAATATTCATTATCTAACACACTACACAAGTGGTTCGCGAGCTAAACTACCAAAATAGCACGCTTCAACGGTCCCAAGCCGACCAACTGCATAATTTCTTAGCTCCACTGTACCGTGCTGTCAAGCATCAGTTTTGAGTCGTGCTCAGGTGTCCCACACGAACCATATGTGCTCTTGGTAAGGGCCAAGGGGGGTGCTGTCCCAAAACACAACAGGCACGAGCCATATGGCCAGGAATAGAGCGTGTTGGGCAGGCGTAAGGGGAAGCCAGCGGGAGAACAGCAGGACTTCTTGAGGACAGACAACATTCTTGGGAGTAAACTGACACGAGGCACAGGAAAAAGTGAAGCGTGTACACAATCCACCGGAAGCGAGACGTGCAAGGCGGGCACGTGTACCGCTGGATGATGTGAGCACAGCGATATTGATAAGTTTTTCAATGGATTTTTTCGGTTCCCGTTCCACCGCGCGCAATAAGGAGATATTTTATTGGTTTTTGTATATGACCGGATGATGGGCACAAAAGAAACACGCGTACCAATAATGAAGACATTCACAAACCACGACAAACGACGCACGTTGCTTGCGTTTTGGATGTTTTCAATAGTTTGCTACCTGGCCATACAGCATTTTCTTGTTCGTGAATCGTGATTCTGTATTAGCCCTCCAAAATACAAGAGCACAGATATTTGCATACTAATTTTGGTATCATGTTCACGTGTGTAGTTCCCGATGCGTTCGTTGAGTAAGCCAGCTGTGTTTTCAGATGAAAACGCTGGAAGTTTATTATAGTGTTGTGGCTCGTGGATGGCCAATTGAATTTGCCCTTCGTGGGTAGTTGGGCACGATTCAATTGCTAACTGTAAGAGGTACTAGAATATGTACTTCTATTATCTATATTTATACTGACTCATTTGCAGCATGGTGGTTGTCAGTTGTCAGCATCGGTTTAATTTTGACATTTCGGTCGGCTCTTTGATGTACATTGACAATTGGCAATTTCCCCTATCCGTAGCGGTATCTTGCATCCATAAAGAGAGAATTTTAAATCCTCTTTTCCACTTGCCGGCTACTGAGATCTCAACGAGATCTTGACAAGTAATTAGGAAGGAAATAAATAGAAACTACGTGATAACTGAAAGTATCTTGAAGTGCATTAGCTCTATTAATAAGCTGGGTATTTTTGTTGTTTGAAAATACACATTTGTCAACTCAAGTCCAGTCATGCTGGCTCGGGAAAATATATCCAGCTCTCAATCGGAAATATCAGTTTTATCTAAAAGTTAAATTTTCACTACAAGATATTCAGTCACCAAGAGGAACAGTGCGTAGTATTGTGCTAATTGAACAAAGTTCTCTCGTCTTCGTAAATTGATTCCGGCTTCATCACTAATATTTAAACAGTAACTCCTACATTTAATTACAGTTCACGGACTCACAGTTGATAATAAATTACCGATTGGAATGTGGTGTGTTTTAGGCGTAATACCTAATTCTCATGGCCTAAGTGCTATTGTCTTAGCATCCCATATTACACGCAACCAAGAACCAGCTGATGCAAATTGTTCCAGATCTAAACTTCCTCTAGTCTGCTCTTTCTGCGCATCGCATGACAATGTCTACCTTCTGACAGCAGAGGCAGTCAGAAGAAGTTACCTAGGCAAGAAAATTACATTCCACAAACATAAAAATACAAATACAATGGTTCTGGAACAAGTAGACCAGAAAATTAGTTAATTAGTCTGCAAGAAATGATATCAATTACATTGAGGCTAAATATTTGTGCCAAAAGTTAGATAATCAGCCAAAACAATCAACATGTTTACATGTTTGTAAGAAATTATCTATAGGTATAATAGAGGCGATGTCGGCCTCTTATATGCAACATGGGCCAGACGAACCCATATAGTAAATCCAAGTGCAAGACAATAAAGAACATTGCGTTCCTCCACAAAATCAACCTCTTTGGTATCACGGCCGGAAGCTCTCCAAGTGAAGGAAGTGGAAGGACGCCGAGAATGTTGTGATAGGCGCAGCGAAGAGGAAGAATGGAGCGCAACTCAAGTGAGAAGTGATCTAAACGTTTTGACCACATGTCGCGAGCCGGCGGTATCACGATTGGGGATGGGATGAGCACAGGAAGATTGTCGAGGCCTTAGCTAGAGCCACCGAGGGCTGAGCTACCATCTGCCTTCGCTTCTAGTGGCAGCAGCGACGGATGTGAGGTGTTGGGATTCATAAACGTCTTGCCCGCCAGACAAAGCCTGCCGCACGCTGTTCATCACGTGGGATTAATTAGTCGCCATGGCGCTCTGATATGTGCGGAGTGATTGGTGTCTCTGGGAATGATTTTGCTACATGTTTGGCGCGAGTTCTTGGTGTTGGTGACGAGATATTTGGCCTCTGGGGGTCTACGTAATTAGTTTTGGGACTCCCGAGTTTTTATCTGCGATCAGAGAAGGGTTTCTTGATTCTTGGTGACTGTGGCTGCAGTTTTTGGTCGGTGATGAATGATACTTTTCACTTAGTAGGATCGTAAATCTTTTCAGTTATAGTTTATGGAGCTGCTACTGCACAGAGCTTCTTCCCAAATCAAGTTATTTGAAATTCTAACTGGTAAAGTAATCTGTTAGTCTGAGGTTTTGGTTCACTGGCCCATGGCTTCTGAAATTTCTGATTGCGCTATCTCTTGAAGGGCTCGGAAGGAAACTGAAAACTTCCGACACATTATTGACGAAATGCGCACTAACTAATAGACAATGGGTTCCCATAGTTCGCACTAGACAATAATATAATTAATAAAAAGTTATGTAAAAAAACCTTAAAATATAAAAAATAATTATCGTTTTTTTGGCGAGAATCTGTTACCTTTACCAAATCTCATCACCACAATTAAAAACATTGAAAAATGACCCAAATTAAAAAATTGTGTGAGAGAGAGATTGTCTCTCATTACGAGCTTTTGTAGAGAATTTCTACAGAGTCCATGAACTTTTCAAACATGCAGTAGCATCTCCTGGGACCTTAATTCTCTTTATTGATGAATAGGTATAAGTGGAGGTATTTATGGACCATTATGCGAGTTGCATATCAGAATGGTCTGAGAAAACACGACAACTCTTGTTTTCCGTACAAGACATCTTTCCTGTACTTCCTCATCCGACAGAGACAATCACGATTGAAGATTCACCCGAAGAATTCCACCAATACCAAAATATCAGCCGCGATTGAAACTTGTTTTAAGTTACACGTTCCAAATCTTACTTTGGAAAGTCGTGTTCGCATATTAACATCTTCATGAAACCAGCTATAGTTTTGATGATCGTGCTGCGTAGGTTTTGATTGAGATTCACACGTTAATAGCCATCATTGCATTTTTGATCGTCGAAGATCTGTTCTCTTCAGTAGACAGATGCAACGCGTTCCTCAAATTCGTGATATCCAGAAGTTGGCGAGACCCCAAACACAATACCCACTTGCTTTGCTTGGCTCACAAGAATCGCCCAAAACAAACTGAAGTCTCAAGTAATTGCTAGATACGATTAAAGCAGATTGTAAAGTAGATGCATGCCTTCGCGTACTTGTTCTTGTGCAATCGCTGTTGGAACTATTGGAACTATTTATTGTTGTAACATTCGTCATCATCGCGCAAGTTTCCTTGATCGACAAAATGATGTAATAATCGACGGAAATTGAAAACAATTAAAAAAATAGATTGATTTTGCTAAACGCTAACAAAATGTAACAACTTGAGGTATATTTTTTAAAGATACTTGTCTTTCACTTTTATTGAATAATCTATTTACGACCAATTTCGTTAGTTATCTTTATAGAACACACAGACTCCTACGGGTTAGAGAACATAACGCCCAACTCAATTAATCTCATAAGACTGCTTTTTATAAGAAACGTAATTTGTATTGAGAAATTGAGATGGACATAATGGGGTTGAATGCGATGACGCTATAGCCGAGAAACCCTGTAACGAGACAAACACATCTCCTCGCATCGCGAGGTTGATGCAACGCGGCAATAATAGCTCGAAACATGCATCCTCTTCATTCTCATCTCCGTTCTCCAGACGGGTACTACAATCAACTACATCCTCCTCCTCAATTTCCATTCAATTACTCCAGCCAGAGCTCGCCTCGGCTACAGCAGCACGAAGGAGGAGACGTGATCCGTGAACGATCGCCGCTTACTCTTGATTTTTCCGACGAAAATATCTCACACCAGCAGCAGTCAGTTTTGACGTTTCTAGCTCACGAGCATTAACACAAAATTTGCACTGAATTTTACATATATATCTAACCTATTTCCATACACTTTATATACGGCGTCATAACATTATTCAATGAAGGGCTGTCAGTGATCGTTTAGCATCGCAAACGCAGAGGGAAATAATCAAAAAGTCAATATTTTCACAGTCAAGCGAGACGTCAAATACATCACATGTCTGTATCAAACATTTGAAGCCTGTTGTCGATTTACACGTGATTTTATCATAATCTTTATTTATTTTTGTGGATCGAAGAACGAACAGCGTTTTGGAAGCAAATACAAAAAGCTGTGATGTTGAGGCGCCAGATATTTATATAATATCGCTTTTCCCCTAATACCTCTCTTTCTATAATATCACCACAAACGATGATAATAAAATGACAAGTGATTCACAACGCCAGCATCAAATGTTCGTAGAGATCGTTAACTTATAAATGTTCTGACCCAGATGCCTCGGCTTCGTAGACAACCCTTCTCCGAAAATGTTAAAATATTCATTACCCACGTTTACTCTCAAGATTAGACCCTGGCCCCCCCACCTGATGTCATCTTCAGCTAGAGCAGGTGTGTTGTGTTCGCCATCACCCAGACACCCAAGATGATCGCTGCTGTTTCACGATAAGTCCAAGACACGTCGACAGTTTGAGTTTTCCCACGGCTTCTAGAGAGATAGCAATGTGTGTTTTATGCGATACGAGGTTAATTGTCGGCTAGGCGATAACAGCTGCAGCATTTGCAGGCCGACGAATTAGCTGGCATGTCCAACGACGCATGCAATGCGGACACGTGACTATTTGCTTGCATTGGAGCGGCGTTGAGTATAAACCAAAACACAGTTGACGCATGCATTGCGTCAGGAAGTTATCGGTCATAATCGAACTAACTCGGAAATAATTAACTATTTTTCACTTATAGAGCCACTTGTTTAAAGTAATTTGAATTTTGATTTGCAACTTTCATTAGGTTTAGGATGCAAATCAATTTACAATTGTCCAATTATTTAGCCATGTTGTGTGTTCGCATGGTACTTTTAACGATAAAATGTGCCTCAGGCGCGATAGTTATTTTCAGAAAGCGTTGATGATAAATCATCTGCGATGAAAATCACGATGAAAATTTAATTATAGAGCCCTTTTCGCTTCACCGACAGTTCAATTCTCAAAATTCGCCGAAAATTGCTTCTCAAAACACATCGACTGTCAGCTAAATCAAATAATAGGTGTGTATCCTGTCACTGAGGTCCTAGCGTCCTTACTCCAAATAACATATCAGCGAGTAGCTAAATTACACGTCAACCGCAAGAAAACGATTGAAACAAAATGCTCACATCAATGCTTTATTTAGTTCTGCGTATTGGCAATTTATCCTGAGCCGCACACCGGCGAGGTAAAGGAATGCGGGACACAAAATGATTGCAAGGTGATAGTAAGTTTGAAAAACGTTTCCAAGTGGTAATTCCATCCATACCGGATTCGATGACGAAAAAGTTTGAATGACCCACTATCAAGGCGTGAGTATGTAAAGCAAGACGGTGGCGTAGCCTCCGGCAAGGCTAGCCTGGCTAAGACAGGAGACAAGAGACCAGCAATAGCCGGCGATTGGCACAGGAGCTATGCGGATGGTGTAATGCCAATAACCGTTTCATGCGATTTCAATGTCATTGCGATACATGGGGTGTTTTGCAAGAAAATAACATTTGATCTACCTAAACTTCTTAATTAAACCTGTTGTTACACTGTTTAGTTTAAAATAATTAGAGCTGAAATTGAACATGACAAAAAATGATCGACGTTCTTGATCTGAATTCCAATAATCTGGTTTGACAAACGCCTCCTTGCAATTATTTAGCTTCAAACTGAACTTAATTAAAATTCGTTTTTTTCTAAAATAAACTGTGTAAAATGAGAGCGCAGTTGATTTAGATTTTAGACCCACTCAAGCAACAACAAAAAAAATGCTGGAAAAAGTTGGATCGAAGGCTTTAATTGCTATCATATCATTTGCTTGCACCTGTTATTCGATTTTTATTATTTCAAATCCAGTGGCTGATTGCCAAAGTGTTCCACGACCCTTGTACCACTTTTTACGGTTGTTTAAAAATTTTTCGGTAATATTTTCATAAAAAAGCGTCCTCTTTTAGATAAGGGTGTAATTTGCGTCAAAAATTTTGTCATTTGCACCAGAGATATTTTGACAACTTGTCAGGAAGCTAAGATTTTAAAATCAGTCCCGCGCAATTGTGAAGAGCCTCAGTGGCGCCGTGGACCAGTAGTAGTCATCTGCATAACCTTTCCTCGAATAAATCAATTAGTGAGCTGACGGAAAATCAATACTTCGTAGTAACTGATCTGATTGGTTGACGGGTTTGCATGTTTCCCCGATGCACTGATAACAGAAGATGAGACACGAAGTGGCGCTATTTTACGGGTGGTAGCCATCAGAACAACCAATCCGGTCAATTAATCAATGGGAGGATTTATTGACGGACAGAAATACGCTGAATCTGTTGATCTAATTAGATGTCGGAGATGCCAGGTTGAACTTGTGTACAGATAAGAGAAGATGATAGCCATAGAGAGGCGCTTTCCGCTTCGTAGTGGCCCCTAAAATAAGTTATCCACACTTCAGGACAAATTTTATTTACCTAAATCATATTTTTTCATAAATTTGAATAGACTTTAAATTCTAATCAAAGAGGAACGTGCCTCTCACAAACCTAATTGGTTGGAATTATTTTTCTAGCGTACCGTTCCTAACATTTTCGAAATATGAAACCAAGTTAAAAGAATTATGATCCAAGTTACTTTTCATCTAAATTTAATTTTAGATGGGGTGCTGGTTGCGTCTTCTGCTTTCTTTTCTACCCTCTTCATTAATATTTGATCAAAAAAGTCTGGAGATTTTTTGAACATCGCGTTTTATTTTTAAAAGACAATTTTGAATCACAGAACAGAACACGCCGTGAAGAAAAACAAGACAAAGCTTTACACGAATATTTTCGCTCGGCATGTAGCGACTATAGACTTGCTGTTATTTCAAGCACCGAAAAAAAAATGTGTCTTTGAACTTTTAAAGCATGGAGCGAGCATTCCTTTACAGCAATATTCAAATAATATATGATGCATCTTTATACCATTCCTTAGAGCAATGCTCTCGAGTCACGCTTCGGCAAGTGTTCCAGGATTTTGTCAGCGAATACGTGATTGTCAAATTGTCGGTAGACAATTTTTTATACAAAGCTGTCTAAAATTTTTACCTGCCGATTTGTATGCGATCAAAAAACGAAAACCTTCGCCGGCGACCAATTTCTGAAGCGTCACGACGCAAGAAGACACAAGGTTAGATCGATTTGATGTTCGTTCGCAACTGGAAACACCCACGAACTGTCAACCAGCGATTTGCGATATCATTTGACATCTTAATTTCGGCAGTGGGACGAAATGCACGACTTTCCGATCGAAAATGCAACTCAACTCACACCTGTTGCGTTGCACAACCAATTAATTACAATAATTTGATGGACATCGACATATCGTGGTTCAAAGATTTACAGATTATCAATTAAAAATTATAACGACCACACCAATAAATTAAATCAATTCAACAAAGTACACAACGCCACGCCTTAATCTCTTTATTTATTCTAAATTCTAGCTTATAATAAAGACAGTTGTAATGCGCGCAAATGCGGAGAGAACGATTCCGATCTTCTGATCTGTGAGCGGGGATCGTGATAATTCAACTTCCGTATCCCTTTGCCGGGTTCTGCGTGTTCTGCCCGGAAAGGAAGGGGAGATCCGGGCATGGAGGTCGTTTTGTCACGTCACAGAACAGGGCCAATCAGGATCAAACTGCGCCGCGTCGAACCCAAACTCTCTTAGAGGATTACATGCATTATACAAGCACTCGCTTGAAATTATGTATTCTCTTCAGTAATACGATTCGATCGCTGCTTTGTCTCTTATTATCTCGAAATATCATTCTGTTGACTCGATTAAGAATGAGACAATCAACGCTTCGACTCTTTTTGGGTGAGGCACTTTAAGTTCTTTTGTCTTCGTCGAGGTTCGTATCGACATTTTGATATTCTAGCACGATAAGAGTTCAAAGAGAGCCAATCAAGATATAAGTACGTTGGAGTAGACGTTTCTAATTATCACGCATTATTAGACAAAGTAATTACGAAGGAATCATTCGAGCGCCGCGGGGTGAAGCAGGAAGTTGTGAAGAAAGTGAAAACTTTATAGCTATAAGAAAGAAAATTGACTGAAAAACTGACAAAGTCATATTTTCGTGCATGCGGATATTTTCGCGCGGACAATCTTATTAACACAGATCTGGCGCCTTGCGATTGAAGAATTTTCGGGCCTCTAATGACGAGGAAAGAAGGTGGGGAAGGCTATTATTTGAAGTCACGCTTGTGATCGCTGATGTTCCGGTGACCTCGGGGTCAATCAGTAAAACGGAAGACGTCATACTTTGGCCATACTAAAATAGGAATTTATCTGTCTACTTTAGAGATAAGAGTCTTGATGAAAGACTCGAATTGTTCCAGCTTGGCCTGGAAGTGCACACGCCCAAAGAATGCTCGAACGCGAGGAGCGGACACAGATGAAATGTATCGTGGTAGCGGCCACCCAGCCCTTACTCTCGCACCATCCACTTCTTCGTCATCTTCAAGTCGGCAACACTTTGCGGGTCAAAAGATTTCAATGTGTTGAAATCGTTCGCCTAGAATCGGTATGGGAAATGGAAACTTGAGTTAAGCTGCTGGTTTTTTTCTTTGTGAAATGTAAAAACCTCCGGCAAGCTTCAAAAGACGCAAGAGTGAAACTGAAATCAATATCGAGACTGGAGTTTTACTGGTAAAGTTCAACAAAAGAGTGACTGTGAAGCCGGCTAGCGATTTGCGTGGGTGTTACCGAAGGGTGTAACGATACACCTTGCGTTATAGACACTAATTGGACATTTGAAACTATGAAGAAGCACCGACAATTCGACGAGAAACGACGCACATGGTCGCTACCGATAGAAATCACTTCCTACAGTTTATGCAAATATCCACTTGAACTTCCTATATGAAACTTCTCTAATACGAAACTTTCTTGGAGATAGTTTTGCTAATTATTCATAATTACTTGCAATTATAAATCAAAGCTAACTCCTAGATTGCGAACTTTGGCATGATCTTATTGGCTTAGCAGTGGCATTTGAAATTGAGCGGAACTAAATGCAATTATGGAACTTGATGATCACACCAAAGGTCATCCCAGTGATCCGCTATCCGTTACATGTTATAAACTAATGGCCCGAGAGCTTTCATATTTTTCAACGACACGTGTGCACCAGAGACATCTTCTTTAAGACCTCGAATTACCGCAACGCAATTTCTGACAAAAAAAAACTTACCTTGCACCCACCGGAAGATGTTATCTTCAGGTGTTCTCAAGCGAAACATTTGTATCGTTAAAATACACAAGAAGATTAATAATTAGCAGGACCCCTATGTTGGTCACTTGACAAAGAAAGCAGAAAGGATGTTTTTAATTAAGATTCTTGGGTGTATCACGGCGTATCCTGAACATATGGGCGACGCATAGTTCCCAAACCTCATGCAACCACTTTTAAAAGCTCTGAACTTCATTCTGCAAAGACTTTCATTCTAACATTCAATCGAAGATGCACACACTGGCCATTTTACCGTCTAAAAACTGTGCATCGAACTCTCCACAGTAAACAACAAAAGCGGCTAGCGTTTCATTATGATGTCAGGTGGCATAATCACAATTACCGAGGGCAAACGCCTTGACCGAAGAGTTTTCGCGTCCACCTTCTAACATCAGCCGTGGCTAGCAGCCAGCAGCAGCCGTGCAGAACACCCTAATGCAGATTCACTGTCCGCGACCAGACGGCCAACTCGGAGCCACCAGTCTGCCCTGAACCTCATGCAGCCGATAACCATCACTGCAGCCATCACCAGCCAGCAGAAAGGAAACGCTTTTTCACGATTTTCGCGAGGATTTGCTCGACGACTCGTTTGTTCGTAATTGCTTTGCGCAGTTCTTTATAGCAAATTTCAAATGTCACGATCGCTCACTGCCCTCCGTGCGCTACGACGTACACAATAACGATCATTTTGCTGTCGGGGTAAAGCCATCGAGGTTGCATGAGCGTTTGCTGCTGCAAAACCGCAACCGTTCGTTTCAGCATGGAACAACAACGAAGTCTCCTCGTGTGTCTATTTTTACGCGAGGTTTACACTTTTTCTAGACGGACAACTGGAAAAATATTTGTAAATTTGCGTGCCATGGCTGGCAGTCATTCACACCTGACATTTGGAGCAACAATAAGCGCCGATAAGGCACAACACTTTCTTTTCTATTTTACCTTTGTTACTTCTCATGTCCTCAATGATTGGTGATTATTACCTTGATAAGCGCGATGAAATTATGTGGTGTGATGTGACCCAGTTTTTAAGGAAGGAAACTCTTATCGGGAAATGGTGGCTAATATGGATGGCAAACAGCTTGGCGCTAAACTGGTCTTAACTGATAGCACAAACAATGCAATTTGGGAGTAAAATCGTGGGGGAGCCAGCCATCAAGAGGGCGACGACTTCAGCTGCACCATGCGGTTTCAAAAACGAAAGTGTTATGTTATCCACCTTTCCAGAAACGCCCCAAGTACCGAGTACCAGAGTACATGAAAAGAAAAACAAAACCTATTAATCGAAAATAAAGAATGTTCTTACTTCTTACCTCATACAATCTGACTATTTAAACCATTGAACATGCACACCTTTTTGTGTGTATGCACATTGAATTGTCTTTGTGAGATTTTGATCTAGATCTTTGCATGATAAAAGCATGGGCACTCAATTAATAACTGTTATTATATTTCCACGAGATGATAATTAGCTTGGCAATCAATAACGAGTGAAAGCAAGTCGGTAGCTTGTGCGGCAGGTATGCCTAAAATAGTAAGTAGCTAAGAATTACACGGAAAAGCAAACCGCAAGAATGCATTGCGCGTTGGAATCAAGGCGATTAACATAAATAACCTATTAACAGGTGACTAAACAATAACGCAGAACTCTTGAATGAACATGAATACATTAACCTGTCTGCTCCCAAGAAAAGGTGCAGTGAAATGCAGGGTTGGAATCTTGGCGTGGTAATAAGAATTCTATAGCAATAGCGTTGATGATGCCAATCGAACTGGACATGCACTTCGAGAAATATTTCAAGACACCGACGAAATCTTACGAAATTATTCCGAAACAAAAATTAAAAAAGGTACACGTGCAGGGAAATTAAATAGACAGTATATTGCATTGGTATTATTGAGACGTGCACGTTGGCAAATTGTGTCTATAAGATTGCTCCTTGCAATGTAAAAAAAAATTGCAATGTTTATATACATTTTCCCCACGAACATAACAACCAGGCCAAGATATTTCCATGTGTGCATGGTACAGATACCAGAGATTCTGGAACCAGATGTAACATCCCTCGGGCACACAGCTGCCGGAGCAATAATAAGTTATGTTATGACGAGCAATTCTGAAGATGACGCCATAGGATGATTGTTTTTCCACACAATCTGCTCTAATGAGAAAATTGCCACTAGAATTTGCGCGTTTAGTATATATAGTCTCTAATTCGCATCTGGAAATTTCGCTTGAGATTCAAACTTTACAATGAGCCGAATTACCACAGCCTCCTTGACAACGCGCAGGCTTGGTCGCCGTGAACTTCAGATGACGCTGTCTTAAAATTCGCGAACCAGTATTTCGGTTGTTTACGCGGGGGCGGCAAAAATTGCGACCAGTTTTTACTCCCGTTTTTCTACCGCCTCCCTTATAAGGCCCATGCGCCAAGCGAACTTTGTAGAAGCTTATCGCTGTGAATGAGCCGAAGAATTTTGTGGAGGAAACGCCTTGTAAAAATATTATGGCATGCATAATCATGATTTGCACGTACGCCGCGTAACTGACAGGACTGCCTGGAAAATTGACGAGTTGTTAGTAGAGACTGGAAATAGCTTCAAATCCAAATTTGGACGTGGCTATTAGTAACTATTATAGCCTTTCCAGATAATAGGGCGCTTTCGTGGCTTTAGGACACAGAAATTGTGCTAGCATCTCGCAGCATCGCACATGCCGAAGACAGATTCCCATCCGTGGAGGATCTATCCCATCTGGCCGCCGTAGTCGGCTGTCGGCTGTTGGGCGTAGGAGAACCGAAAGCCGATGGGATACGCCTTTTTCACATCAAGATCAAAGAGAATAGCTACACTTAGTAAAATAAATTGCCGAAGAGAACCCGATAAAAACAACACCAAACGAGTGAAGACTTTACTTATTCGGAATGCTTGGCAATAAACACAATTCTAAGCTCATTTGATTGGTCCGATTGGGTACTAAAGAGCAGATGGCACCAATGATAATATTCTGTGTAAAAACTGCACATATTAACTGTTAAAAACGCATTCAACTTGATTCAAACAAGGTTTAATGCCTGCTAATATTGAGACCTGCCCTAACATTTATTTTATGATATTGATTCCCTGAGAGGTGTGAATACTGAATATGAGAAGAAACTCAGATCATATCTTCTAACCGAACGCAATATAATCTTGTAAATAGACCCATAATGTTATTGTTATTTATCTCGCTTCTGCAAGGTCACAAGAATCGGCTATAATTAGCATGAAGCGAGTTGAATTACCTGTGATTAGAGACGGACGCACAGATGCATTAAAGCAATGCAAGGCCGATGGACCCGCTAGACTGATCAAAGGTATCGTATGCATGGGAAGCAGTTTGCAAGGTTCCCATCATTACTCCACTACTCTCATTGCAATTGCAATAGTAATTGCATGCTATAGTCGGTCGCCAGCGAGGTAGGAAAATTGATACAGCTAGAAAAGTGGGTGGTATTTTTGTCTGCAAGAGGAGGACAGTTTATAGAACAGTAGGTGAGCAAGGTGTGGTAGAAAAACCTCTTATTTCCAGACGAATGTTTCATGCTAATTAGGAATTAGTAATTAGTGGATTGATTGACTGGTGCTGTAAGTGTTTTGATAGGTCGTAGGTGCCGATGGTCATGTCACAGTGATTGTCAGTTATCAATCTACTGGGAGTTTCTTCGTCACTTAGTTCATGATTGAATTATTCTTCAAGGGAGGGACAGCTCATTTTCCGGGCTCGTGTTTGTGTGAAAGGTATGCCGCTAGTAATGCGCTACGCAAGCCAAGGCTGTTAGGCATCGCTCATAATGTGTTGTCAGAGAGCAAATGTCACTTGACACTTGTTACTGCAAAATATATTGTTACGCACAATTAGCATTACATGAATATAAAGATGTACTTTGAAACTAAGTTAATTTGATAACGGCTAGTCATGATTGTGTCTAAGAGGCAAATCTTTTGCCCACTTGCACGTTCTCAGAGGACGGATGTCGTGGAATGATAGGTAACCAGCCAAGATGGTTGAAGACAGTATAATCGATTCTCACCCTTTAATTTGATAAGAATTAGGGGTGTATTGAAATTTCGGGTTGATCTAAAGTTCGAACAGTTGTAAGTATAGTTCTAATAAAAATTAGATCGAAATCTTTCACCTATTTGATGTTTTACTGCAAGCAATTGACTGTGAAATACGCACAAAAACTTATTAAAAATCAAAACAATACAAATTACAACTATATACCTCTTTGAATGTGATCTACTTCACTATACTTCTCATCATCCAACTTCACGCTAATCCCCTAGTGACATAAGATTAGTAATTATTTTAATAACCCAGATACACGTTATAGATAAACAATTTTTCTAGCAATACATCATCAAAAGAAGACCAATTTCAATTGAATAAAACAACCATTTCCACCAGCAGATGCTTTCTCACGTGTTGACGGCTTCCTTGTGAACCGAGCGCATATTTTCACCTTACCCCGGATACGAACCCATGCTATACCCGGCATACTATACGACGAGGAATGAGTACCCACGCGGCCGGTCGCTTTGGCAAGTCTTCCTACGGCCAGCGAGCCTCGTGGTGGCGCTTTGTGGTTTGTGGTTGTCACCGTCGTCGTCGTCGTCATCGTGGTCGACGGGCCTTTTACTTCCCAGATCCCAAGTTATGGGAAATAGGCTCAGGAAACCGCATTTGGACACGTTTCCATGCATTAGATATCGCAAAACGAGAAATTTAGCTAGAGGAGTACAATGAAAATGTCTCGCAGATTGAAATTAATTTACTGATGAGCAATGTTTAAGCATGTAAAGTGAGGGTGCATAAATGGAAAAAAAGCTGCCTTTTAGACACGTTAAGATCTATTACAATTCGCAAAAAGTGTAATTAAATATGAGTGACATGGCCTCACTGATTGAAATTAATTTTCTTGGGGCTATGTATAAGCATGTCAAACGTTCGGTCCTCAAATCGGAAAAAAACATTCAGAAAACTGCCTTGCAGACACTTTCCGATGCATTCGAATTCGCTAAGCGCAAGCATGGAGAATCGGGGTGCTATGAAAACTTATCACCCATTGACATATAACCTTTCTTAGGGGTGATTTAAACATATCAAATTGGGGTGCATAACAAAATCCATATAAGGCATATCGCAATTGCACTTGGGAAAAATCTCTCTTTTCAATTACCATCTAATCTCCGAGTATTAGCATTTCATACGATGCGACAGACAAATAGAAATGAGAAACTAAAGGTGCTCTTGCCTCTCTCTCTCTCTCTCACACACAAAGACTCGAGGGCGTGTTTGGAGCTCCATGGGAATGAGGGATGGGGTAGCTCCGAGGGGTCGCTCGCTCATCCAAGTCTGGGAACGGCGCTGCTCTTTGAGTTCGAGGCGAGGAAGATGCCTCGATCACCAGTGTCACATTACCGAAATGGGAACAAGTGAATTGACACCATGGGAAAGCTGGCATGTCAAACATAATATCGCTCGTTTTACACTTTGTTAGGCATACGGCCGGCGAATCGATGGTGGTTGCTCGTAGTGGGGAGAATCGCATTGGAATTACCTGACCAGTTGCCTTAAATAGCCATAGCTATATATTTATAGTTTATAGTATAGTATAGTATAGTATAAGTAAGCTGTGATGAAGGGGGTTCTCACGTCTAATGCCGGAACATTACTCGGTTTATGGTGTCAGAGAACTCTATGGGTGGTGTATAAGCAAATACTAGGCTATGCGAACACTCATATAATCGTGTTGTGGATGAGCGTAACATTTACGCTCACCCTCAACGCGATTATATTGCGTGTCCGCATAGCCTAGAGGCTTTTATGATCAATTTAAAATGTCCAGTGATAATTTAGCAGCTCTCTCAATGACATTCGTTACCTGAAAATATCATGATGTAGTCGTCGTGAAATTATTTGAATATTTCAAAACGTAAAAATCGATTTAAAGAAAAAATATTCAATTGATTTGGTTAAAATTAAGACAATATCTTCTTCTTAAGACTTTTTATGCGCGCAGAAAATTTTGTGAACATCGGTTCAAGATAAAGTTGCTTTAGTGGCAAAAAACTGAAAAAACGCTAAAAAATCGCAAAAAAACGTCATTAAAGCGCAATTTTCAAGAAAAGTGCTTAACATACAACAATGAAATTATTACACAAACATTAAATCGTAAGGGCCAACATATCCTGAAAGTTTCGTCAAATTATATTCAGGTGCTTGGCCTCCAGAGTGGAAAACATGTTTTGGAAAAACTGAAAAATTTCGTAAAAACTTAATAACATAAAATTTACTCGTCCGAATTGCTTCAAAAACGTGGCAGATCTAAGTTCAGAGAAAACGAAGGTTCACAGAAATTTTCATCAAAATCGGTTTTGGCGTTTGGCCTGTAGAGCGCGAACAAACACACAAAAAAAAAAACACAAAAAAAAAAAAAAAAACAAAAACAAAAACAAAAAAAAAAACATTGGAGATTTTTTTAGCAGTAAAGTGTAATTGAAGATTTCGCTTCACTCGCTACGCTCGTTACGCTCATCAATAATATACGCTATCTGAATGCCTGTATATTTTAGATTCTGGAATTTATACCTAATCAAACTTCGATTAATGTTGAATTTTCTTGTACACGAGATAAAATAAAATTTTAACATAAAAAACAGGGATTAAATTCCGATACCACGGCTATAATACCACTGACTGGAATTTATATCCGCTTGAAGTTCAAGATGGAATTGCAATAAAATGTCATACATTTTAAAGTCTTTATGGAGACATGTAAATTCAATGTTTTACGATCAGTTCCCATCGTACTTTTCTGTCTGCAACTAGAGATTATTTACGGATTCAACATCTCACACTGGCATCTACATTGACGGGGTTGCTAAACTAGAGGCGTATGTTCACGTCAGTTGCAAGCAGAACATTTCATTGGCTGATACCGATGTGATAAGAGGGAATCCCTCCCCAGGGTATTGTTCACTTTGCTTTGTGGTTCAGACCATGGGCCACCGAATACTATTTTATTTCAAGTCCACTTGAGTCTCACCCATCTGCTAGCACATAACCTCCCTTTGCTATGTTTTGTGTTCACCATGTCACTTCAGGGGTAGTGCCTCTTTGAACCCTTATCTCACCTAACTTGTACGCCATATCATGCGTGGAGTGCAGCAATCACATTCGTATAAGATTAAACTATAGATATATTACCTCCGGTTTACCCATGAAGAAATATTTTCCGAAATCAGACTTGTTTGTTGGACGAGGGAAAGTGAGTTTTCCCCTTGATAGTTTTTAAAAGTTTTGAGGAGTGCCTGTGACTATAGCTACCGAAGATTACGTGACGAGATGTCAAATATTGACTCGTTAGTGATGTTTGCATTGTGGTATCTTCGTAACACCTTGGCCAAACATCGCATCTCATCTCTAACTAGTGGTCCAGAGATGCTGCTCTCGTGTTTGGGTCCTTGTTAAAGGGACCGATCAGTGTATTTAAACGATGGCAAAACGTAACCAATAATTATCAGTTTTTATGAAAGAGCGGTTAGCAAGGCCGAGCAAGGCCCGACCCAACAATTCTTAGAATGGTCGATACCGACAAAAACAAAAAGTGAAAATGATGAATGAAAGGTATTTGAAGCCATTTTGGGCGTTTCGCACGTAGTGGCATATACATAATTATCGAGATCACTAATCAAGATTCCGTGGAATCCGTAAAAGTTAGTTGTTGAACGCAACGAGCACACTCAATAAAATCGCGTTGTGGGTGAGCGTACATATTACGCTCATCAAAAATTTCATTGTTGAATGCTTAGCACTTTTCTTAAAAGTGGTGCTTTTATGACGTTCATATTGCGCTTTTTTAGCGTGTCAGCCTGTCGGACGGACGATGTTCATTTTTGTTAGAAGAACGAATTGTGATTCTGCTGCTGCTGCATAAAAATGGCATTGATAAGGCAGTCGCATGTTAGTGACCCACATGTATCGACGGTACGATGTACTCCGACCAGGTACCAATTGGCCGATAGAGTATGCTGAGTGTTAATTAATCGACCTATTCTTATCTATCTCTATTTTACGTTCCGACGAAACAATCCAACAATACCACCTTAAATTAAAGTTCACAAGTAGAGACTTGGTGGTGTCTCCATCCCAATCAGTAAGTCTATCCCCCCCCCTTCTGCCTAAGACTGCGATTCGATTGCCCCTGTACTGTAAAATACTGTAAAGAAAAGCACATGGCGAGGGAAAGATGAGTGGGTATCCTTTCCCAATCCCGTCCTCTTCTTATGGGGTGTTTGGTGGTGGAATTGGTGCTAATGGTCAACGGGATTACATGAATTTCGGTTAGTCTGTCCGAAAATTCGGGCCAATATCCCATTGGTCTTCAGAAGGAATTCCCATCCTGTGTTTTGAGAGAAGTCATATGAAACTTGAAGTTTTATAATGATTTGCGAGTAAATCAAAAATTAAACTGCATAACTTGATGGGTTGATCATAAATTTAGAGATTTTTCACGAATGCAAGCTTTTCCTTGGCTCCATGGTCCTTGGTATATTCAAAACAAGTGCATTTTCGGAATATTTCAAGTGATTTCGTGAAGATTCTAAGTTAGGTCGAGGTGCTGTAGAAATCATGCTGATTGATGATCGTTACGTACGATGCAAGTGAATCCAAACCTCAATTACATTTTCAACCGATATTTACAAAATTAACAGTGTGCGTTATACATCTTCAAAAGTAGGCAATGTGTTATTGTGAAGCAAATCAGTTGAATAGTTTTTCCTTAAATCGATTTTTACGTTTTAAAATATTCAAACGATTTCATGACGCGTAATCATGATTTGCAGGTAACAAATGTCATCGAATAAGCTGCTAAATTATCGCCGAGCATTTAAAATTAACTTTACACGCTTCTAGGCTATGCGCACACTCAATAGAATCGTATTGTTGGTGTTGGTGCTTAAATATTACGCTCATCCACAACACAATTACATGAGTGATGGCATAGCCTAGTTAGAGACATAACAAGGGTAGCGAAGCAAGAGTTGCTTGCTTTCGGATGAGATCCACATTACTCAATACTCACCGACGGCGAAGAAGAAGCTTCACTGAGGCTGGAATAGCTCGAAGATCGACTGGAAAGGGGTTCTGGACTCAGACTCGAGTAGCTGGCTGTTGAGCTGAGACTCAGGGTGTCCGCCCGAGCCCTGAAAGGACTCAGTTGCACGTGCTTCAGCATCCTGGAATCAGACAAAGAGAACGAACTGTCAACATTACGCACTTTTGCTAGGGGTGAACCATCTTCACGCACTGTTGCGTGCAGTCTGCATAACTGTCAGACGTCATCTCGCCTCGTTACGCGCTGTGGTTGAGAGACGAACCCGAACCCTCGAGATGAAGAGGTGATACTTGCGAAATATGGAAGTAGGTGCGAAGGAGATGGTGTGGAAAAGAAAATATGATGTTGCATTTGGTTAGGTCGTGAATAGCTGTTTTGTGTAAATAAAAATATGATGATATACATCAGGTGGAAATTTCCTGGAATTTCATGGTTCGGTACAGCAACGAAAATGTGTTCAAGAACCATGATAATTTGTTTGAGACAATATGAATTAATGGTCTTGTGTAGATAGTGTCTTGTATACAAGGCAAGAATCACAAAGAAATTGTGGGCGAGTTAACATTCTGAAGTAAAATTCTTTTTTACACAAAGAGATATAAGGATCGTTATTTGATCGTCTGCAAGTGTTTTGCGTTGAGACGTCGTAGAAAATAATTGTCACCGCTTTGATTGAAAGTGATTCAATATTTCCCAGCAAAAAAATCATTTCTCAGTACCGCATGTTTGAAAGGTTTATTTCAACAACACTCTCGGTCTCGGCAGTCGTTTTCCTTTCGCTTTCAGTATGATGACAATAATTTCCGTGCCAACCTCTATGCTTTAGTCCTGAATCACAGGAATGCCATTTCTAAAGATTTCAACATGTCTTCACAATTTACTTACAATGATGAGTAAACTGGTATTTACTCCTTGCATAATCAAACTACACGATGACTATAATTTTTGTTGGCGAGCGTTTATTATCCGTAACTACATTATTATATTTTAGCATACCTACAGTCAGATTTCCAGCCAGGTGATAAAGTGACGAACATTTTTTTGTCTAATGCCTAGGTGCACACCACGTGCACATACGCTTTGCGAATTAATTTAGAGTCGAGACCTGAGCAATGCACACGGCTCAGTGTAATTGGGACGCAGAAATTATTTGCAGTGCAACAGGCATTTTCTAAATTGGGGGCTCCCAAAACCAGACGCCGCTTTGTCCGAATGGGCAATTTGGATAATTGCTGAACCCCATTGAAATGGACTTTCTTCGTGGCCTTTGCATATATTTCAGAAAGAAAGTAAAAAAAAATGGAACATGAGTGGTTGATGTAACGCACCGTTAACCAAATTAATTTCAAAATTTTCACTTATATCAGTTCATCGCTACTAGTTAAATTGTCAGAGCAACTTTTTTGTTAATGATTAAAAGTGTATAATAATAAATCGTTAGTGCTCGCATCGCGATTAATGTTTGATGTGAATATTTCGATCAATGAGAAAGTGATTACCAACAAAAAAAGCCTGGCCGAAAGTGAAGAAAGTCGCCTAAAGTGTCATGTTCACAGTGTGCTAAAGAGAAGCAATAATATTTTGCACCTGTAACATTCAGAACGTGACAGAGTTCGATTTTCAAACAGTTACCCGTGAACCATGAACCGTGAACAGTGGACATTTGCAAATGAGAGGGTGTGGTGGTGTAACTGGGTGGTACACGTTCGGTATAATTCGTCTCAATTTCCCCGATAGTCGTTGCTTGAATTCGCCCGGTTCCTTCTCGAGCCAACTGCGGGCGGGCATTGAGTTGCGGGCCTGGTGCGGTCTGCGGGTGCCGCCGAGTGTGGGTCCCGCCATGTCGTTGCCTTGTCGGTAACCAAACATCCACCTTAAAGCCCTAAAGGCATCGCCGGTCCCACGTTTCGCATCCTAGACTACGCGTGGCAGGCACACGTCTTTCAGATCAAGGCAAGATTTCATCTCGCGACGGCTTCATCGAAGCGAAATGATTGAAAGTTTTGACAGATCAAGAACGTCATCGAATACTCTGTTTGAAAACGACAAGACGTGGGAAAAAATATACTCTTCAAATGAAATACCTCGTGGGTATGATGTGTGATTAGCACAAAGCTAAAATAAGTTTATTGGTCAAAGCACCGCGCGACTGAAAAGCTCCTTCACGCGTGATACCGAATCAACGCGTTCCAAAGCTGCATGAAAAGCAATTAACCACAGCAATGAAATCACATCGATGGACGTTTATGTAATTGTTCAGGTCCGTTTAGCAGTTGGCTCACGCCTCATGTCGAGTTATTCATCGGTACTAACGAGTGCCGAGTCCGCGATGACGATTTATCCGAGTCAATGTCAGTTTACATCACAGTTCACATTCTGCAAGTTGGCCTGGGCATTGCACGGGCCGCACTGCAGCTGATTGCATGGCTGAGAAGGCGTGATGCAGAGCTCTGTGATTAATTCATTGATTTGCAGGAAATGTATCATTCTCGTGCCGTGGCGTAGACACTAATGTAACTATGTTACTATACTTACTACTTAGTTTAAGTGACATCATTATGTAACGATGGCACAGATTAGTGAGAGATACATTGTTTTTGAACTCATTCCTATCGTTTTGTTGAGTTAATTGATCAATTTTTTGGAAAATAGGACAATCGAGGCGATGGTTCGCGTCTTCGGTGTCATCTTTTGTATGAACGGTAAAAAGAAATTCTTGCTCAGTTTCTGGTGAGAATTTTGGTTTTCTATGTTTCATTTTGTATACACACCAAGTTCTAAAGTTGCCCAGCAGTGCATATCGAAAACATACACCTGAGCGATAGGCAAGCATCAAATTTCGATTCGTTACAAAAATAATCTAAATACCAACACATCTCTAGCCTAATTCAGCCGGATGGGAAGATGCGTAGCATTTCCAAAAAACGCACAATTCCCACTCGCAAAAGATCCATGTCCAAATAAATCACACGCAAAACCTGCTGCCCGGTATGTGTTTGTTTTTCCTCACATCTAGCGGGCTACGATAATGATTTTATTAAATCTCAGACTCGCGGTCCATTCGCCCAGGTGTGTTTGGGGGGGGGGGGGGATACTGCCAAAGGGCACAAGACCCGCTAGGCCGTCTTGTCTTTCTCAATGAACGTGCCTTCAGTCTCATACCAGTCACATCCTGTGTTCTGTCCAAGATATTAATTGGTCCCTATCTAATGGCGCAATTTAAGCGGCCAGCAATCGATCGATGATGAATGGATGTATCAGGTGGATGTCTTAGGTGTTCGAGCTCGCTACCTGCAGAGAGTGCAAAGGAAGCTGCGCAAGATCGTGTCTGCGAGACCGGTATCACATCCTCGCGTTGAGTATTTAATCCTGCATTCCTGCATAATTGTGATTTCGGACTCTGACGTCGATCATGACTCTGGATGTTGGGAAAATATTTAGCAGCGAGTTTTTCATTTTTTTGTTTCATTAAGAATTTAAGGCAATTATATTACCAAACTGCAGCAAACTCAAGGAAAAACAGTAATCGCCGCTGTATAACACTTATATAATTGCCGCGACTGGGAACATGTAATCGACAGCTTGTGTGAATGCGTGATGCGTGTAAAACGTTTCGATGGCGAAGGAAGGAGCATATGCAAATTGCATACCAATGTTGACAATTACTACTTCGACACGAGATGACTTCCTGTTTCCTATCATTGACATGCGCCTCACTCAACGCGCCAACAATAGAGTCTAATGACACCAGAGGCACAGGCTGTCAGTGCAGATTGCAGAAGAAACAGTATGTGCAATCCTCGTGATGGTGATCTGTGACGACCAGTGGGCATTTCTTGCGCCCTCGCTCGAGTTGGATGTGATACTGGCACCACATGACAATACAACACCGTTTAGAACGTAGTTACACGCTGTGTTTGCCATGTGATTTTATTTGTCTGGCCAATTATCGTGTCTGCCAATTGCTCAGTGAATGGAAACGGAAAGAACACGTTGTAGTCTGTTCAATGAACTGGTGGTGGTCATGGATAAGACATTTGACCACTAATTCTGAACGTGCACATCAACTCAACAACACCTTGATAGTTGGCAGCTGCGTTAGTGTTATAAAAATGTGTTTTTATTTTATTTTTATTTCCCTTGCTACCTGGTATGTATTTCCTACTAGATGTATTGCGTATACTGCCAATTATTATATCCCATGGATGGTAGAACTCAGCGCGTGAGAATGAGGTCTTTGAAGTATAGGATTTGTATTTTTATATCTTCATCGAAAGTGGTAGTAGAAGATGTAAGCCTTTAGAGTTGGGGTGGGTCGGATTTTGATAGAAGGGAAACAGGAAATAACCATTTGGTATACGAAAGAGGATGTAATAGCTCGAAGAGCGACAAGAAAATTAAGATTGGCCCTTATCTAATGTTGATAGCTTCAAATGCAATTTGTAGGAAATTTCGTTTGACGGCTCTCATTTGCTTTGACGGCTCAAACGCTGGTTGGTCGAAACACGATTTGACGAAATGAAATTAACGGGTTCCTGACACGTTTCACGAGATGAAAGAGACGAAATTGTGACAGTGTCACACAAAAAGGTGTTTTGTAAGAACATATAAGATTAATTATAAAAATCTAATTGTACGCATTGTCCACAAGTGTTGTCACTTTGTTAACATGCATGACAGTCTGTCGCAATATTACGCACAAGGTTGACTTTGTTAATTAACAATCTAGCGTGATATTAATTAACAGTTAAAACGCGATATATAAGGCAGAATGAAATTGCGCAAATTCCCTAAAGCAATTGTGTCAAAACGAGTAAGATATGTGCCGAATCGAATTGGATGGATCTGGTGTAGAAAAACACGAGCGGGGTGCGGAAGCTTACAATACTCATTTTCCCGATTTCTTCGAGTAATATCCGGCAGGCAACGGAAGTACCCCGCCATGCCACAATGCCGAGGAGCAGTGACAAAAAATTGCCGAAAAACAACGCTGAGAGATTTGAGACCGTCAGATATTCGTAGACCAGAATAGAGATACAGAAAATGAGTGATTAAAAAAATCTATGCGTTCACGTTGTGTCGTTTTTGTGGCCGTCTCGAAAAAACTGATCTGATCAAAATGAGATTCTTCGTATATCGATAGATATCCATATTACAAAATAATGTTAACATTCAAAGTGTGCTAGCAAGTAACATTCGGATTGTTCCCAAAGGGAATTTACTTGATCAGGCATTTGAAAATATTACCCTGTCTTCCGCAGTGATCAGTTAATTTCTCAACAGATCTTTAAAATAACGTGATAAATGTATGTTGAAAAGGAGTGTAAATTATTGGGCTCCGAAGCTAAGTTGGAAGTGACAAGCTCGCCAGCTAAAGCATTGCTTCCGGTTTGCGACAATATTTGACATATTCAGACAACTTGAAAGATGAAATTGGATGATGTATCATCGAATTAATTTCTAGGCGTGTATACAGCGATCTTAAAGTGACAAACAAATTTCTTTAACTTCAACTTCGAAAACATATAAATTCAAACTTTGAGCGCATTATTTTATCTCCATTGACACATTAAACCTACATCCAAATTGTGATATTGATAAGATATACATAAATATTATATGAGATCAAATTCTTTCAAGTTCAAGCGATCAAATGTCAAGATCCGGAATTGATAAATCTAATCAAAGAGAGAAAACGTGATCCTTTTTTACTTAGGAGGGAAAATTGTCAATTAATCTTGACTAGCATTGAACTTCTGGACTATCACATTCCCAATCCAATTTGTACGTTTCTCTTGCGTAACAGCGAAGGGAAAAACGATTTCTGACAAAATATATTTTATTACTGATCCAACGCGATATCCAAACCATTTTATTTCAGTTTTTTGCGACAGAAAATATTAATAAAACCCACATAAAATCCTATTTTCATGCACATTATTCTCTACGAGAGAGTAGGTGGTGAGTGCTTACATGTTTATATCAAAGAACATTTGACGATAGAAATTGCGGCATAAACGAAATTATATTCACGCGTTGTTTATTATAGTTTATATAGAATTATTATGGTAAAAATCTGTTCGCAAGCCATTCCACATCAACGGAAGTGAGGCAGTATAATGTGCTACCTACATCCCTTGCAGCATATGGATGGGATGGGAGAGCATAATATTGTGAGCTAACAGAAGGATCCTAGCAGGATATGTGGGTGGGAGGCCTGCAAGCGGCGCTACCGTGCTAGATAATAGAAGATAACGGATGTACGGATTTGGACCGATGATCAGGGATTCTAACGGCTGGACTTGTGGTTTCAAATAAGCGCCGCTTTGGGACCCTCTGCAAAACTGAGTGCAGTAGAGGAGTGCTGCGAGTGGAGAGAGTGAAGTGGAGTTAGAAGGATAGTTTATGTAAGGGATGCGCCGACTTTTAGGGACTTCTATTCTATCAGTTAGCGAAAATAGTACAAAAGAAATCAAGTGAATAGAGCGGAAAGAGAATTTGGACGGTTTGATGGGTTGTGAATCGTTCATTAGGTGGATTAGACGGTAGCCGATAAATGGACGCAATCAGACGAGATTGAAGGGTGATTTTTAAATTTCTCCCCCGTGGGAGTTTAGATTGAAAATCAATGGCTTGGATCGGAAAGATTCCTAAACTGCTACGAGTACGATAAGGCGTCGTGCTTCAAACTAAAGAACTAAAGAAAAATACTTGCTTCGATATCAGATCTGTATTTAAATCGTAGACCGGACATTCGATTCCCACAAGAAATATATCGATTTAAAGATCCCAAGCTTACGACGTGCCTGCGACGAGAGAACAGAACGTATTGGAGAACTGAAAGAACCATGCGTGCAGAGGAAGTGGCATAAAGACGTGAGACGAAAGAGCGTCCGATGCTGCGATGGCTAAACTGAAAGGATGACAAACGCTCCGCTATGGGAAAGTCAAAACTGGACACTGGGCAGTCACACACAACATCCATGTTCGACATTGTCCTCTGATTCTCTCTCTCTTCGCTTAGTGACCCGCATTTACGAGCGTTACGTTTGCAATTTCGGTTCAGGAATTTCGGGGACATCGACAATACCACCCCTATAATAGTTGTCTGCTCGGCTTTAAATTAGGCATCAAAGGAAGTAGCTGCTTAGGTAGATTTGTATTCGAATTATCAGTCACAATCTCGCGTAATGAAAGATTGTTAAACTGTTGACCTTATAGATACAAAGAGCAGATGTTGATGATTGGTCAGCTCAAAACATAAGTGGTCTTGAGAGGGTTAACTTCCACAGTTGTCAGCTGGCCCTGTGGCGCAATGGATAACGCGTCTGCCTACGGAGCAGAAGTTTCCAGGTTCGAATCCTGGCAGGGTCACAACTTTTGGGACGAGTCATAACTTTTTTTCAAGAAAATTTAGTGTGTACTATAGCCATATTTATTAAGAGACATTAAAGTCAACAAACAAAATAAGGGCTTAATATATGGACACCGAACAGCTGGGTTGCTTCTAAAATTGTACGCGAATTTTGGGGGAAGAAGGAATACTACACAGGATCCGGGTCTATATACAGTAAGGGTGTGGCTTTGTTAGCTTATAATCATAGATGCTTTCCGTCATTGTAGGTGTGGTCAATTTTCTGCAGACAGGGGTGAATAATGAGCGTTTGAGATCAGACTCTTTGATCACAATTTGAACTCTCCCCATGACTATCTGCTCTCAGCTAAATGAAAGCTGCGTAACAACAGAATCCGTCGCGCGATGTGTGCTCTCGATACTGAAGTTATATTTGGACGCATTGCACCGAGTTTTTCGCACGAATGCGTTGGTAAATTTGCCGGATTTCTGTGTTTTTTCTGTGTTTTGTTTTCGAAGCCGTAATATGAGAAGCACAACAGGCACGTTCAGGTTGCTACCAATCAATCGTTTTATTCGGCAACGTCAAGGCGTTTCTCTAATTCAGTGAACCGCGAAGACGGATCGCCTCTCGAAGTGAACAGAAACTTCGATAATAGGTCGATCATCATGACCAGCTATTGTTTTTCGTGAAAAATGTCTGTAATTTAGTTCAGATATTATTGTTCAGCGTGCAACCTTTAGATACGAAGCCAATATCACGATGGCTTTTGGGATTTATTTATCGTCATTTGTAAATTAAATGTATCGCTTGATTGACGATTAAAATACCTTCTTGTATTTGTGTGAAGCAATAGAAATTCATTCTTGTTGTAACAACCACGGCTCACCATTTTATGAACCTCAAACCCATGCTCAAATTCTCATAAATCGTAATTAACTGGGCAGCACAATCGTTTTAATAGTCACACACTATCCTCTACAGAGAGGCAAATGCACACCTATGCATGTCAATAACCACCACCCACATGCAACGAGATCCATACAAGGAAATTCAATTTTATTATCAAAGCATAAAAAAACTATTCGTGATCGTAGATTGTGTCCAATCAGGTTCAACGATTGATGATCACTTTGCTATTTTTAGAGCTGAGCCAACCAGGTATTCTATAAGTCTGCAGTCTTCTACTACCAAGTTACTACGAATCCAGCCTCTTCTTAGGATGTCTAGTCCCGTCACGGAAGACCTACCTGACGGCCTTGCGGCATCACGTCATCAGCTGTTACGTCACTACGCGCCCGATGATAACGACCTCCGAGATGGAGCGCGGAATATGAACATGTAAACCACGTCCGTTGATTACGCGCGGTTGCAGGTCAATTGGTACTAGCCAGTGTCAACGTTCGCCGACCGCCGGCTCGGCTGCACTTCAGATTAATTTCGTCGTCACAGTTTCTTCGACGAGTTAAGTGAATCATTTGCGATTTTGTACCAAGTCCGTGCTGTACCGACGGAGGTTAATTGAGGCAAGAAGGGGCTTCGTGATTAGGGTCAAACGATGTCAACTGATGCATTTTTCTTGAAAATACTACGCGGAATTCAAGCTAGAAGGAATTTTACAACGTTTGCTATGAGAACGAGAAACAATCTTGGCAGTCCCGTATCATTCCCAGACAATTCTACCGATCCCTCATGAACTCGACTACATGAAATTGGTAAGTGTGACCAGCAAATTTCCTTGAATTTTACGACGATTATAAAGTTTGAATCGCTAACATTTTGAGAGTAGAGAAATGGCGGTGTCTTTTGCAGCCCACACGCACCCCGCAATCATTGCAGAGATTAAGTAATCAATGCATGCACTAATGGGCCACTACAGTGATACAATATTTTACAACTAGTTAACAATTCATCAGCAGAGGTGCCCTTTAAAGGCAAGCCAAACAAATCTGACCATGGACAAAAATAATAATAAACACCCACCAGCCAGAATCAAGATTCCGCAATAAAAAGACGCGTATATATATAAATACCAATAATTTTGTTGTGACCTCACGGTCGATGTCGATGATATCGGTGGAGGGGAAGGGGGAGGTGGCACGTCTCTGCCCCCTGCTAAGGAAGAATCTTCGTCCCTACAAGGAGTCGGGCAGGGCTGTGGATGACCTGTGACCGATGCCACTATGGGCGTTTGCTGGGAGACATGGGAACAAAACGGCCGTCAAGTGTTCGATTTAACTATACCCAGGAGATGCAGGGTTCTTATGACATCATTTAACACCTTGCCGATGGTTTCTAATTATAATCGCCGTCGCCGCGTTCCTTGAATATTGAAACAATACGATTATTTCAAGCGGTTTGATCTAAGAGAAGATGACGCCGAAAATAGAGATGATCTCTTTTGTAAACGCTAGGACGAAAAAGAAAATAAGTATTCTTTGGAGACAATTGCGTGTGTTTTTACCACCAGGCATCAGGCGTACAGCGTTAAAGATCTAATGAAACGTCGTATAAAGTTGAACTTTGGAAGATGCATAAAAATCATTCAGACCAAGCATGATGAGAACTGGTTCCATGGATAAGTTCATCAAATCAAAACAAAATCACAATGGAAGCTATTTATAATATCTTTCTAAACACTGCATTCAATAGTAATATGTTGATGATGTAAGTTTTGAAAAACAATGTGGTTGACGTTTGTAGACGTCATAGGAATCTTCTTGATATCAAGAGACATTGAAACAGCATGTGCTCGCACAAAAACATGCCGATTACTGACGCTCTGGATGTGAAGTGTATATCGCACTGGGGGTGTCCGCTCGCAAAAAGAAACCCATGCAGACTGCCACTCCGCTCCAAAATGGATCTCATTTCACAGCGTCTCTAAAAACTAAAAGGTGTTTTTGTGAAGTAAGTCCCTTTCGCTGGGCATTGTTTCATCAGCGTCGGGTTATAGGACAAGGCGGAGCTCTCAAAAAGGCATAATTCTGATAAAGTGTAATACGAACTGGAAACGACAGCTTCTCTTGCGACAAATCAGTCCTACGCTACACAGAAATATACAGGCACGATCTGGGCTTGGCTAAGAGGAGAGTCTTGGCCAAAATGTCTATAAATCTTAATCTTACAACAATGAGACTCCCGTTTTCTAAATGTGGCGAGAACGGGGAGAAATTTCGTCAGGTCGTAAGTTTTAATCAGTCGCTCCCGCAAGTAGACAGCGACAAGAAAATTGGCGCGTATTTTCTGTTCATTGGAAGCGAGAGCGAAATAATTGGGTCTGTTTTGTAAAATCCTCGAGGAAAATTGTTTTTGTGTGGTGTCTGGGATGATGTCTTGAAGTACGCAAACGAGCTACGTTGGCAGAAGACTCCGCGTTCAGTAATGTAATTTAAGATTTTCTTACACCGAGCTTACACTAATGCATGTGTATTCTACACAAGTATATATGAGTACGGCACGGTTCAGCACGGTTTTTGTACGCATTTCTTCCGTTGTACCTTCTCGCATGAAATATGAGCGTCAATTTATTTCACTTGATGCGTGTGACCGTCATAGCATAATCTAATTGTGGATATTATTCTATCCGTCATGATAATAATAATATCCTAACAGGATCTTCTCTAGAGGCATGAAGTCACGAATTGGCGCTCAAGCCATCTGAAACGTCAAATGCTCGTCGAGGACGTGACATTTTCAATGCTTGATGAAAATGGACGTGGAAATAGAAACGCATTAATTGTATGAAAGCTTTTGTTTGATCCACTGTGACATATGACAATAATGATAGACATCCGTACATTTCAAAATTCAGAACCGAAAAGCGGAGGTACTACGTCGATATCCATGGCATTGTGAAAAATTAAAATTATCAGCTAGCATATCTCTGCAATCTGCATACCCAAAATGCAAAAAAAAAAAACAGTGCATTAAATTTTACATTTAACTGCCACGTTTTTGTGATGATGCCCACATGAAAACGACGATTCAATCAGAGCTGGTCCTCTGCGATGCTGCCAATCTCTAAAACAAGTTCGACCTGCCCAAATGTTGGATGACATCCACCAATTGTTTAGGGAGTTTGCAGACTTCTGCAGACAAGCAGCTCTCATGAGGCATTTTACAATTGCTGCGTCCTACAAGATGAAAACGTGCTGAGAATAACCCATTTCTCATACCGTTTCTTGCGCCGTGAGATGTGTATACAGCTACAGAGTGCAGATGACATAGCATGCGGCCGCGCAACGCTGTATACAAAGTACGAAGATCTCTCCGTGATCTTTCTAGTGGCCAGAATGGTATGCATTCATTTTGTTCCTCCTTATTTCATGGAGCTCTTTCACATCTTTCGGCTCAAGATGCCACCGGCCAAGATTCAGAAATGTGATATGCTGGCTCACCACTCGAGACTGATTCTAGTTGACATTCGGAAATTTAATATAAAAAAATTGTCGAAATTTCATAGCTCACAAGTCGTAACCACAGAGCCAAATTTGGTTTGGTTTAAAGAGAACCAATGGACGCATAATGTATTACGGCACCACTATATAGTATATACATCGCAGAGTCTCCGTTGCACTAGAAAAAGCTACTATTTCAAGTCTTCTGCTAACGTGAACAATTTCACACATTCTGCGGTTTGTGGTGGAAAGGAAAAACAACACTGCTCTCCCCAAAAATAAGTAAATTCCCATCTACCTAGTACGAAACGCATGAGATTTTCTAGTGTGATCTTGGTCTTTCGAAGGCTTTCTCCGCTTCGCCATAGTGGCCATAGCACCGTGTGCACAAGTGCATCTAAGATTACCTTTGTATATAGTATCAAGCCGTGATACGTTTCATGGCCAAATAGGAGGCAAGCATGAAATAGCACATGGGAAATTTCAGCTGATCAAATTGATTCATTTCAAAACGACCACTTTTATTTGGACAATACAAAGCTATAATTGATTATCTTTCACACACACTGAGAGAATTTTATTACTTTTGATAATTTGTATGGGACTTTAGAATTTTGACTATCTCTGCAAATACTGCAAGTGATCTCAAGCTGATGAATCGATTTTGAAGTGCTGGGAATTGGAACCCTTCCCAGTTTGTAAAGTTTGTACATTGGATAGTTACAATGATGGCGAACCTACAGCCTGCGTGTTCCAAAGTACAAACATTACCGGTAACTACACATGCTATCGCCGCCAATTAAGCAATGAAATCCAGATCCGATGAGAACATCTCTCCGCCTAACGCATTGTTTCCCTTGCCGAAGCATCGATATGGTTTCGACGTCTCGTTTATTGCTTTCCCCCCAGAAAGCCGACAAAGTTACCCTTTTACAACAGCTCGTTACATCAAGCATCCTAATTACACGCACACCTATGATTACACCACGCCAGACACCGAATTCAAGCTTGCATTGTTCAAGTGTAAGCTTGTAAGGCGATGGCGGCTGGAGGCATGGGAGCTATCTCATGTTCTCAATCGACTAAATCTGTATCGCTGTGTGAGAGCAATATTTATTCTCTCCAAAGATTTTTTGCACGTCATATCTTAATTCCTTACATATACACAATAATAAAATACATTAGTTAGAAACACGAACAAATATATTAAAGCGGAGAAAAATGAAAGTTGTTTGTCAAAAAACTAACCGGGGAGTTTCAATTATCTCATGCAGTAGTGCCATCCGAGTGCTCAAGGACGATCACAATATCACGAATACAATTGCCGGTTATAATATTCAGTAAGCAATAAATAATTTGCGACGTGCGCTAGGACTTTGGTTACATTTTGATTGGCGTCTACGGCAGCACGCCCATGGCATAACTAATTTCCCACCGATCCAGACAATTACTTCGCATAAATCTACGCTCGCGAACAACTGAAAGAAAATGCGTGAAAAATTGCTTGATGTTTGAAAGCAACGCGACGTGCACGTTGGTTATGGTGAACTGGAAAAGTCGCTTGCATTTTGCGCTAAGAAACATGAATCGACGAAATCCTATTCCCTGACAATACTTGTTTATAGTGCTGACGGGATATTTACGCTTTATTACGCGTCAGTTAAACTTAGAAGCTGAAGTTCAATTGATCAAACATGATCTCGCATTTAAGTCACCATGTGGCTATTTTATTTGATTGCAATGCAAAGAATAGTTAACAATTTCAATTTATCACTTATTTACGACTGCTACTCTAGCTGCGCGAACGTACGTGCTGTAAGAAGGAAATATGAATGCGCTGGCCATCTCAAACATTCTCAATGGATGTGTTATAATCGTAATCATTTTACTTTCTTTTGGCAACACTCCCCAGAGAGCATGCGCCATTAGTACAGCCTTGACTCTCTAAACGAATAATGCGTAAAGAGACAATCTCGCACCTCGCTTTCAGCACGCGCCTGATGCCAGTATAGAGTCGACTAGGTATGTTTACTGGGAACTGGTGTTCGGCCTACCTGTACATTTGTCTTCTTGGTAGAAGACGCTAATCATAATGCTGTCCGCATCGCTCAGCATTATCTCATTATTCGTCTTTCTTGTAAAAACAGATTAAAATATGCACCTTGATTGCAGAAATTTTCAGCTGAACTGCCTAACAATGCATGTGTTCATTTTCTTATAATAAATGTGACGTGTACAGTTCATTGAAATAAAATATAAACTATACAAAATAACAAAAATACGTCCTAAGTCCTGATAATTTGCAATATCCCTAAGACCGTATCAGAAAACCTAGTAGAACCTATAAATCCACATAAAATGATTGATTCGCACCTACGCAACGCAAAATAAAATTCACACAGCGAGTTGAAAACAATCAAACGTTGGAAACAAAGTTCGAAGGACAAAAAGCTGGCGTCACGTGCTTCAAAAAAACACTCGCGGAAATTAGTTTGTCAATCTCGCGCCGACGAGCAGAAAATCCAACAAGCAGCAGAAATCAATTTTCGCAACCCCCGCATTTCCACCATTGTACTGAGTCACCCACGCTTGACTCATGGGGGAGTTGACGACTCTTTTCGATGAGGAGGTGCCAGTCCAGCCACCCTTCGCTTATCGACGAACATTGGGTATAGTATAGCACCAAACAAGGCTTGAGTTACTGGACAACTGATTTGTGATTGTGCTCAATCATTGCTCGTGTAACATTTTGTTCACATCGTCTTGAGGGGATATGTTGATGAAGGTATAGCAACTGGGAGGAATACTAATGCTAGGCTGCTTATCAGTTATGTGCACCGCACTATCAGACGTGACTGTGGGACATGTAGCGAGACATGCACGCGGTTTTTCGGGGTTTATTGTTGCCTGGCGAGCGGCTAGATCCTCCAACTGAATGGACCATGTCCGCAGAGATGTGTGATTGGGGTGAGCATTGAGGATGTGGTCATATGATTGCGTTATTATCAATTACGATCAATTTTCGGTCTATTTGATTTGTTAGATGCTAACACGGTGAATTTTGATGGATATTGTGGGTTGAATTTTATACCGTATCAAATTCGACCAAAAATTGCTGGAAGAACCTAAAATTCGTGTGACGTTTATTGTAAAATACGCGCGTCAGAAAGTACGGAACCATTTATCACCTTGACTACTTTCAGGAAGAATACCTGATTACTGATGAGATAAGAATAAGATTACCTATTCCAACTTCCTTTCTCGAACTTTCGGAAACGAAACAATGATCGTAGATATCATACGTCTATAGTACGCAGTTTTAGCGAAGCCTGAATTTTGTCACGCCTCTTGCTAATTTCACAGTAAGTAATTCACAGTACGGTTGTAATTTTACAACCGCCCCAATTTTACTGCAAGAATGTCACAAATAATTTATTCGCTTGCGGTGGGCGGGCGAGTGCTCACTGAATCATTGTGAACTTGATTAACAAGTTTATAGAGCACTGAACAGCGTGGACATTGTAGCGACTAGAAGCGAGTGATTCAGATCGGACGAACGTTGAGTTGGCTCGCGACATGGAACACATCTCACTCGCCGAAGAATGGATTGTCTGGCTGTTGACACATCGATTTGTGTCTCGACTAGGATGGGTTCGGGCAAATTGGATTACCTACAGAAGCCACAACATTATAGTACCGTCACCGCGAGCACGTGTTCGAGACCGATGGCAAACTGGCAAGACACGTCTGCATTACGCTCCCCGGCTCGAGTCCAGATTCGATCCCTGGTTGCTCGCTCAGTCAATTGTCTTCATAACACAGTACACACTTATTGGAGGTGAGATGATGCAACGATCTAACCCATGTGCTCTCGTGTGCGCTTTCAAACACAAATACTTTTATTGGAAAACTGTACTACTACTTGACAGAATTTTTGCCTTGAAAATGATTTAATTGACTAGAATTTTAATTGTGTACAAACTCGACAAATCCAACGATAAACAATAATAAAACAACAACAATAACAACAACAATAAAATTATTCTTAAATTATTATAGATAACGAAACTGTTACAATAGAATTTTGAGTCTTATTCTTTTTACTATTTTTTTTAAATAGAAATCACGATTCAATTAATTTAAATTCATGATAATTACAAGTTACAACTCAAAGAGACACATCAACTGTCAAAACATAAGTTAACAAATGAAATGAAATTCATCAATTTTACACGTACCTTTATTTTCTTTTCCAGATGATACACGAAATAATCCACAAAAATCCAAACAAATTACCCCCACACACACGCAATCACCCACAAAAATCCCCAAGTAACCACTGCACAGTTTCCACGTAACGCCGGTGCACGTTGCTTCAATGCCTATCGATGTCGGCGAGAGCACGCTGCTAGGAAGGTGCCAGCCCACTACACCCTGCCTTGTGAGAAATACATACGCGACTGACACAACAATCGCCAGGCAGGCAGGCTGGCAGGCAGGCTGGCTGTCCTGAGCTAGCAGCGCCGTGGACTAGAATTGGTGGGGATGACGGCAGCCAATAGCGTCGCGCCGCCGAGATGACAGGCTCATTGTTGCAGCTTCCTGCGTCTGAGAGAACTCATGGCCAAGACTACAAGATTGTGTCACTCCGCACTTGGGAATCACAAGTCGGATTAGATGTGTCCTAATTATTTTTTTCCGTATTATTACATTTTAATAATCTACTGTAAGGCTTTTAATGGTGGCAATTGCAGCAAAAATGTCAAATTATTCGGCTTGCGAATTTCAATTAGGTACGTGGGATATTTGCAAGGTTTATTTGATCGTAATCTGGTGATAAAATATATTGTCGGTGGAGGTGCCGAGTCTGACAAATACCAAGATCGCGGGAGATCCAATGCGCGAAATTACACTTTAATGCCTGCATTTCTTTGAGAATTATCTCATTACTTCTTTGGCTTCCATCAATTTTTGGGGAAACTTTTAATTGTTTTAATAAAGTGAAACTAGTTCTCTTTCACTATCAAGAATTACTATTGGGTATATACTTAATATTCAGTTTTACTTTTAATTGAATGAAAATAGGATATTAAAAAAATATCCAGTGCTATAATCGCAATAAAAACTGACTGCTAAACAGATTAACGACCATAAAAAAAACTTCCTCAGTTTTTAACCACCATGCATATTATGATCCAATAACCAATACCACAAACTGAAAAATTTCACCTAGTTTCAGTCATTTAGTACATAATTCACACGAGCACACAAAAACAATGAATTAATCCCGGTTTCGCTCCATTTTGCCACTGCCAACTTTCCTCAAACATGGTAACAAAATCCCAATCCTTTGTCAAGAGAGTCTGATGTTGTTTGTTTTAGAAAAAGGCGGAAGTGGACGGACGCAAATCAACGAACACCATCGCCCACATCAGTGCGCATAATAGCGCGACAGATCGACGGAAAAGATCGGTAGGTATCCTCGTGGTACTCTGCTCCTCGACTGCTGGTGGCGGAAGCTGTACTCCCACCTGCCAGTCAGCACGCAGGAAGTGCAAGGTCAATGAGACATCAGGGCGCCCTTTGCCACTCGCAAGGGTGTTACAATAGCAGCAGCAACAGCCGTGCAACCGCACACTGATTTTCAGCTACAGGTTGGGATTATATCATGTTCCGCTCTTGGGGTTGGTTGATACTAAGTTCCTGGTCGTATTTGCCATCTGTGATTGAACTAAGTATAATTTGGATGATTAGAAGCCTTAAACTCTGGATCCTCTAGGTGTAATAGGGGTTAGGATACCATTTTCGTTCTTAAAATTCACAGATTTTAAAAGCAAATCTCATTATTCCCAAAAATACTCAACACGTACAAAGCTAGAGCAGCCAATGAGACTGGTTATTCCTATTTTTTAATTTGCAAATTCTAAATTCATGTCGTAGGGTATAGATAGGTTTTAACTTTTAAAGTGTCCTACAGTGCAAGCTTTTCTTATACTTTCTTTCCACAAACACTACGTTAGAAGGCACAGCATATTATAGTGCATACAGCATCTTACCGTTGGATTTGCACATGTGCCATATCATATACGACATTCTAGTGGTTTTTTACCAGATATGATTTTTATCCAATGTTCAAATTTGTTTTCATTTGGAAACACTGATTCCACCATCATATTGTTACGATTATCGTCATTATTATAATTTTTCTACACGTGATGAATGTTGTTTGCAAACGCCTACATTTCATTGGATAGGCAACCGTAGGTGTTGTTATGTTTTGCGGGCTAGTCGACTTCCACGGAATATCATTCGTCGGTATTCAAAATCACACGAGCGTAAAGAGAACGGGGTAAAAAGCGACCCGTGCAAATAATTTTTCATTGAATTTTTCAGTTTTTTGTTTGCATCATGAATATATAATTTCAATGTTTCCCAATATTTAATTTGTTAACTAACTCAGTGATGCACATATTGCGATTTTACTCACATTTTCAATTCCAAACTAGTATAAAACATTTCAGTTTTATATGATTTCTATGATTAAAAGGAATTGGAGTTCGGCCTGAATTTGCGGACTCGCCACCGAAATCCAGCGAGTCCGTTATCCATCACCAATCAACACCACACCAAACAGAGGAAGATGGATTTGAGAAAGGAAACTCATCTTTCACTCGCCATGTGCGTTTCTTTGCAGTAGGTATGTCCATGGTCATGGTCAATCGAATCGCAGGGGATTAATTTGTGATTTGTTGTTTATTGTGACTCCTGGACTGCAACAAGCGTGTGCCTTGAGGTTATAAATCATTTTTTTTACTTCCTCCTGTGTCTTTTGAATATTTTACAATGTTCTGGACCAAATTTAGAGATGACTTTTCGGTGTATGGCTGATAATGGTTCCATTCATAAATAATTTTTGGAGAAAATAGGACCAGGAGGAGAGGGATTTGGTTGATGGGGCTCATCCAAGTCCCCACTTCAAAATTACAATTTACAAAATTACAATTACAATTACATTTTTTTGTCCGTACGTAAATTAGTGGTGTATAGATAAAAATGGTTGGTCGATTAATTAACAATCAGCATTCTCTTTCGGCCAATTTGTACCTGAACTGAGTGCACTGTACTGTTGATTAAAGTGAGCCACTAAAATGCGACACGACTGCCTTATCAATGCCAATTTGATAATGCAGCAGCAGCAGCAGCAACAGCAGCAGCAGCAGCAGCAGCAGCAGCATCACAACTTGTTTTCCTAACGAACATTTTGCGTTCGATAGGTCGTGAGCGTAGAAATCATTTTAAAATAATCTATTAATTTAATTTACTTCAAAATCACACAGTTTAGGTAGTACCGTAGTTGTAGGATTTCAAAGTCACGCAAAAAAAAATGCAAAAATGTTTCAAAAGCGTCATATATGATGTCGTGTTTTGCGTGCTGTCCGATTCTCTAAATCTCTCTCTGAAAATCCACTGAAAATTCAAAATTCTCTGTAAATCCACACCGTCATTTAAATGGGCGTTCGTGGTACCATCATAGAAATAGAATAAGGAAGGCAACCTTCTATGAACAGCTGGGAAACTCTCCCTGTGTCAAACAGCTGTCGGGAAATATGAACGTGTCTTTTCCTAATACTAAAAGTCAATGGCGTAGCGGCTGGATCAGGCTGATGACTGAATAGACTTGATCACGTTCTAATCGCCGATAGGGTACGCTGACGGCGTATCCTTCATTCTCAGCATTTATATTTGCTTTTATTTCTATGTTAAATATCAGTTAATAATTATTTGTAAATCATCAAACAGTAATCCAGTTTCCTATCATTTATAAATACATTTCACTGTCTTTAAGCGTATCATGAACCTAATTTTCTCACTTCTCTTACGCTAGCACTATTTGCTGTTACATACAAATCGATGCAACTATCACCAATTTTCTCCAGTTTATTGGGTTGGAATGCCTTTCGCTGCAAATATTCTTATTCAATTATCGAGTGTAAATTTGACGTTAAATTGTTGCAGTGGTTAAGTCCGGGTTTGGAAGATGGTTCTTGTAAAAGTCTTCGTCATTCGTAATCGTGGGCAGGAATGAGTTGTTATTTTTTGTATAACATTGTTGTTTGTGTTGTTTGTGTTATTTTTCAACGCCCAATTTACATAAAGTAAGTTTGCCTTCTTAATGTGAGTATAACTTTGATGAAAACCTTTACAATTTTCTACAAACTTGTTAAAAAACGAAAACACAGCTGATGTCTCCTAAAATGCTGCGTGCGTTCTTCTGCATTAAATAACCATCCTCGCACTCATGCGTGAATCGACCGAAGATTGCCGAATCATACGAATTGTGATTTTAGTAAGCATCCACGAATCCAGCCAGCTCAATAAATAATAAACCATCGTGTCACCACACCAATTACCACTACCGTTCACTCGTGTCATACATATGGTACAGCGATAGTGTCAGTCGGCTCAGTTTCTCCTGCAGCAGCTTTTGTCTGGAACCCGCAAATTAAACGGCGAAATAATAACAGAGTTTGCCGCGTTGAATCTGTGCCTATATCCGCTACTGCCATACGCCGTGCGTGCAGCATGATCACACCGTGATGGACCGCACGATGATCACCAATCATCCTGCCTGCTGGCCACCCACACTAACGGACATGCCTTCGTTCGCCGGCAAGGTAATGAGGTCGTTACACGTTAAACAACATCGCGAGCTGGCCCAGATAATGGCGGCGTCGTCCGTCCTTCCTCCTAGCGCCCGCTTTGCATGCGAGAACATTATTGGCGATTTATTTGAGTGTTCAGTCGCGCGAAGAAAGTGCAAGGCGAAGCGTTACTTGCGGAAAGACGGTGTGCTTGTTTTGTGGAGCGTGCGTTGTTGTGCGTTGTTCGGTCGAAGTTATTGGTATAGGGGGTTTTAATTTGTGATTTGTTGTTTTATTGTGACTCCTGGATTGCAACAAGCGTGTGCCTAGAGGTGATATAGCATTTTTTCTTACTGCCTACTATGTCTTTTGAATATCTTACAATGTGGACCAAATTTAGCAATGACTTTTTTGAGTATTGCTGGGCTGATAGATTCCATTTATAAGTAATTTTTGGAGAAAATAGGACTTGAATTTATGATTTCAATCAATTTCAATCATTTTCAAGATAAATGCCCATTCTAGAGCCAATAAGATATATGACATGTATTCCTGAAGGAATGCATTGGCGCAATGCATGAATGCGCAATGCATGAATGCATGGCGCAATGCAAAGAATGCAATGCACAGGGAAAATCTTACATAGAAAATTTAAAGTCATAAAATGAAATTTGTCGTGAAACCTAGTAAACTGATTGCAAAAATGTACTTTGTTATCTTCCAGGCACCAGCTCATTGAAATTTGACACCAAATAACCGCAACAAGGCAACGTTGTGAAATGGTCTCGCTAAAGGTAAGCTATCGAAACGTAAATCTTAAGTTTTACCAATATTTTACACATAATTAACAAGTCCACTGACTCCACTCTATACCCAACATCAACTATGTGCTCGGTTCCGGCTCGGCTGCATGATGCGAGATGGCTTGGTCCTCGAATGTGGTACATAACAATATAATCGTAGCGATGACGGCATGTTATCACCTTAGAGACGAAGAAGGGAAAGTGTGTCTTGCTTTCACTGCACTGCACCGCGCGATCGGCAATCGTATAACCAGTCACGTTCGTTCTTGTGCCCGTGACTTTGAACAAAGTGACTTTGACCACAGATTACAAATTGCATCTTTGATTTAGATTGGACTGTTTCATTTTCATTGTCAATTTAACACATCACAAGCTAGAGCAAAGAAATGAGATATAAGATTAAATGAACTCGTGTGGTTTCTGAAGAGATTCAAACCCAGCTCCCAGCTCATTTGACAACGACGAAATAACAGTCTTTTAGAGTGTAGAGAAACTTCTCGATTTCCTTATTAGGGATCAAACACGAAATTTATCTGCATGTGTTATTGAAATTGAATGTTTATTTTGTTTCAGATTTCATTGATTTTCGTGGTTTTGGGTTGGCCGGTGATATTCGCACAACTCGGACAGAGACTAGGAGGACTTCTTCGGCCAGGATTTGGTCTCCTTCCACGGTTCAACCGGCCGATTTTTCGACAACCCCCTTCCGGATTCATCAACCCTCAACCGAAACAACAATTCTTAGTAGAGAACGGTTTCGTGCCCACACAATTCCAAAATAATGCCATCCAAGACAGCAGTCGACAGCCGTTTGCATTTCCTCGGCCACAATCTCCGCAGCTGTCCCAGGTTGACTCGTATCTGAACATCCCACTGGACCAATTCCCAGACCAATTCCCCAGCATCGGCAATTCGTTACCTGGCCAACAAGTTGATCACGTAAATACAAACAGCATCCCAAACGGACAGCCTTTGCTGTCAAATGTAGCCTCATTTTCTGCAATCAGACAAGTGCCAAGTCCCCATCAAGATATTTCGAGCATCGTGAATCCAGCTCCCCGCCCTCAAATTCCGGAACCGGAAGACAAAAAGAGAGCCACACTTCGAGACATTCTCACCGAGGACTGTGGCGATTTCGACGGGCTCGGTTATTGTGCATCGCCCCCGAGATACCCATCGTAAGAATCACAGATTTCGTTCGGATTTCGAAGAATGCCTGTAGTCTTTCCATTTTTGGGCATAGGTTTCAAACAAGAACATCAGTTCGACTTTAACGTACATCAGGTAAAATGTATGTGATCAGTGATTAATTTCCACTTTTCATCTCAAACTTCACAGGCAGCAAGTTAATATCGTGGCACAAAAATGCGCAGTGTTGCTGCGATCGTTGTATGCGCCGATTCCAAACGATGAGCCACTTTCCGAGCCCACAGGTGGGAAGAACGGGGTTTCCGGAAGTATGCTTTCCAGGCGACATTCGAATGACGTCACGATCACCAACAAGACCAGGAATATGGAAAGGGGCCAGCGACAGGTAACGAATATTACACAGAGGACTTCATACACTTCCACGCACTTTTACACCAGAGAATATGATCAACGACATCAAACTGGAAAACTTTTCTTTTGACTCTAATGCACTTTTTACACCACCCAATCTAATTTTTTCACCTTTTATTCATATAATCGAAAAGGAAACCGATTTCCATCAAGTTGAGTCGACCCAACTAAAACTGAAACTTTGTGTGATTGAAACCTCCATTCAAATCCTCGTTGCATTGTAGACGGTATAGATATTCACTTTTAGAAACGAAATATTGATTCCAAAATTCCAGATTTCATATACACTAGTCTTCGCAAACGCTCAATCTAATCGCGTTGTAGATGAGCGTACTTATTTAGGGCCTGAGGATAAGATTTAAGACCTACAAGAATATGAAGGTATAATCGCACCTGAATCTTCCACTTGAATCTCGAGGGATAAATAGTTAAGAAGCATAAAAAATCGTCGGAACAATGCGAATAAAAAAGGAACAATATAAGATATAGATACAAAAACTTCAGCACAGCTGCATATCAATTTGCTTAGTATGTTTCTTAGGTTTGGTGTGATTATATAAATAACTTTTGGCTGTAAAAAATTACAAAAGTTTTTAAAATTTTTAAATATTTTGTAAAATTTGAATAGTTAAAAAACTGTTACCCCGACTTTGCTGAAAAAAGCAGGTGGTCTAAGTTGAGAACAAAATACGATGAAAATCAGAACAGCCGTTCGGCCTGTGAGCGCGAAGAAGCACACATACACACAAACAAACAAAAAAACACACACAAGTGTGTTCTCCACTAAGTGAAATTGAAGATTTCGCTTCGCTCGCTACGCTAATCAATAACGCATACCATTAAATAATAACACTAACGCACTTTCTCCACCTCCACCCACAAGCACGTTGACTTATCAGTGACTAACGAAGATCAATTTCCCATTTCCCTTCAGCTCTGGTCTTGGGCGCGTTACAACGCTAAGGGAAGCGGCCTCTGCTCTTCAGACCGCCAAAGAATCAATCCTGGCTACGCTAAGGACATGTCGGACGGTCGATGGCTTGTGGTCCTGCAATCGACGGTCCACAACATCAGTCAACATGTCCCCATCAACGTGTGCTCGAACCCAGGAGCCGCCTGCGACGAGGCCAAGTGTCTCATGAAGAAAAGCAGTTGTGTGCAGAAGTACGACTACCGACACCTGATTTCGTGGGACCCGGACGCGCCGGACCAGTGTCCCAAGATGAAAGTGTTTAAATTTCCCACTTATTGCATTTGTCAAGTGACTAGGAGTGAAGATGAGAATTCAATCGAACAGTTTTAAAATAGACTGAACGAGTGGCGACTTTTCTATGGTTCCAACGGACAACCAATAATTTTTAGTCATATAAACACTTTAAAAAATCGTGCCAATTAATATAAGGGAAAAAAATATTTAAAGAAGGTGCTTTAAAGTAACGTTTATTTTTCATCAGTGCTTCGTTCACAATTTATTATCACATCACTCGAAATTTGAGATACTTCACACATCAGCAGTCAAATGTGCCTGTGTATGTTTGTTTTATTGTATTTATTCGTATTTAAAACAATCTACTGATTGAGCTACAATTTTTAACTCGCCCATTCATGGAGTTAACTTTCTTTTCTTCTCCTCGCAAATAGTAGCTAAGCTGACTGTTGGGAAAAACATTGTCGCTAAACGTATTAAGACTCTTATTTGAGGTGATGAAGTAGAGTTCTTGAAAGTGTTAGTAAGGTACGCATTAATAAGCAAAAAACTATATGAATTTAGGAACATTATATGTTAGTACCAGCTGCTAATAATGTGACACCTTCTGCTTTGCTGCAGAGAATCTGTTGCAAAAGATGTAATTGGCGAGGGTATAAGTGACAGTGGGCAGCCACGGACGAATATCCCTAAGCAGCCTTACGCCGGTCACTTCTCATTTTCTCGCAAGGCAGGAGAATGCGGCGCTTTTGACATCCAGTGATGATGGAGGTGCCGGAAAGTTTTCGAAAAGCTGGAGCGAAATATGGTAATACACTATGGTGGAAGAAGGTAGTGAGAGGGTTAGAAGCAATGCAGCTGATTACTCTCGATGCATGGTAACGAAGAATAAACGATTGTTTTATATTTTTCACAACTGAGATTAATTCCAGTCATTAATTAAATATTTTACAATTTTCTTTATGCATTTTGTATGAAAATTGATTAAAAACTAATGCATTTTGATATTTTGGGTACAAAAACTTATCGAATTTAACTGTAAGCGGAGGATTATTTATTTATTTAAAGTATATACATGTACAAATATCGAACTCATAACTGCCGTTTCAAAATAGATAAGTACAGGAACAGGTATACAAACCAGTCATCGCAAGTGCGCATCGTGGCCCAGTGGGGTATGCGCTAGCTCCGTACGCCGGGGGTGACTCGGACGACGCACGTCTAACAGGGTGCTTTTTTGTTCTCCCCAAATTACAAGAAAATGATATTATCTACAATTTCCGTGGAGCTGTTCTTGTGCGGTGATCATAAAGTGGACATAATTAAACATGACGTTGCTTCGCAGTGGACATCTCGGGGCACCCTGACAGGTGCAAGCAGAACACTGTATGGCATACGAAATCAACAAGCTATAAGTATTCTAGAAAATGTAGACAGGAATTGCAGCTCATCATCAATGGGTATCATCAACTGGATGTCTCAGATTAACCCTCCACTCGTAGAGGACATGTGGTTTTCAATACTGCTCACTTGGTCAGATAAATGAAGCCAAGTCTCTTCATTTGATGGGAAACCTGAAGTTAGTGAATTAATACAAGTACTTTATTTTCAACAATAACTTTCATCAGATCTGTAGTCGAGTGGTTAAGACAACTGATCCGATTGCGAGTGGTCGAGGGTTCGCTACGAGCTCCAGACGCTTTATAGCAAAAATTATTTTCATTTGCCTTTTTTTTGTTTCTACAAGCTTCCTGCGATTTGGACCGAATATTTTTATAAATTGAGAATCGAAGCTTAGTTCATAATTTAGCTACCAGGTGGCGTCTTATTAGTAAAAATTTAGCCGCCAGCGACGTTTAAATGGAAACATCAATGTGCTTTCAGATTGCCGCATAATTTTAATATCTTTTTCTCTTAAATTCAAATTTAATTTTAATTCTAATTTTTAATATATTGAATTGTAATATTATATTGAATATTGAATTGTATTCGACAATTCAAATTAACTTAATGGCGAATGAGACGCTATCTTTCTGAGCGTGAACAATGAATGAAGCGACGTCAACATCCGAAACTCCCTTCATGTCGACGAGCACCGATTAGTCGCGTCATCTTGCTGGTAACAATACCTCGCAGCGGATTGCAAAGCAGCGTGCATTTGCGTCACACACCGTAACATAATTTAACAGCACGTTTTTGCCATCACTATCTCAAATATTTGTTTGCAATGTCGCGGAGTCGCCGACAAATCTAAGGTTTTTGTTGTTAGCGCACTCTGTCGGCGACAAAAAAATTAAATCGATAAAATGCATTTCTGAAAAGTAAATCGATAGGCAGCTGTGCTCGTCTTATCGACATAGCAAAACCAGAAATACAGTCCAATAGGGCAAATCAACTGCCATGTAACTAATTACAGTGAGCAATCAGACATAGCGCCGTGGTCCAGTGGAGAAGGTGTCAGCTCCGTAACTGCAAGGTGAACTGATCAAGGCGCGTTTAAAGGACTGCTTTTTTGTTAGCCACTAGTTACAAGCTAATTATTTCATCTGCAATTTCAGTCACGTTGTTCATGTACTGTGTTCATTAACATGAGTATACATAATTAATCATGACGTTGCTTCGTAGTTCACAGAACGGGGTCACTGAAAATTTACTAAAAACAGCAAATACATCTCTACAATTCTGTTGCATTGAGCCAAGACATTCTACATCATCAAAAGGCTGTCTTCAAATCATCTCTCCACTCGTAGAGAAGATGAGAGTTACAAAAGTGCTCATCTGGTCAGTTAAATTGAGCCGAGTCTCATTATTGGATGGGATCTCCAATGAAAATATGTTGATTCAAATGCATAATTTTCATCAATTGTTGTTATCGGCTCAGCAGACGAGTGGATGTGACCACTGGTCCGAGTGCAAGAGGTCGTGGGTTCGATACGAGGTCCTGACGCTCTTTAGAAATAAATATTTTTATTCGTCTATTTTTTTTTCTACAAGCTTTCTGCGATATGGACCAAATAAATTTTTAAATTGAGAATTGAAGCTTAGTTCATAACTTAGCTACCAGGTGGCGTCTATTAGTACAAATTTAGCCGCCAGGTGACGTTTAAATGGAAAAATCACTGTGCTTTCAGATTGCCGCGTAATTTAAATTAGCTTTTCCTCTCCAACTCAAATTTACTTCAAATCTTTAATCTTAATTTACTCAAAAATTTTAAATAAATCGAATTTTTAACAAATTATTAAACGTAAAGGAGAACGAGTCATTTTCTTTCTGAGCGTGAATATTGAATGACGCATACGTCAACATCGGAAACTCCGACCAGATCGACGAGGAACATTTTGCTAGTAATAAGACCTCGCAGCTGATTGAGAAACAGCGATGCACACCGTTGCACACCGCAACTCTGTGAACCTGACTCGTTTTTTAACATAACTATCTCAAATGTTTGTTTGCAATGTCGCGGAGTCGCCGACAAATCTAAGGTTTTTGTTGATAGCGCACTCTGTCGGGGACAAAATATTAGGTCGATAAAATGCATTGCTGATAAGTAAATCGATAGGCAGCTGTGCTCGTCTTATCGACATAGCACAACTAGAAATACAGTCCAACAGGGCAAATCAAATGCCATGTAACTCATTACACTAACCCATTACCCATGAAGCTGCGGTCCAGAGGAGTAGGCGTCCGATCCGTAACTGTAAGGTGACCCGCTCGAGGCACGTATTAAGGATTGATTTTTTGTTCGCCACTAGTTACAAGCTAATTATTTCATCTGCACTTTCAGTCATGTTGTTCATGTAGAGTGTTCATTAACATGTGTATACATAATTAATCATGACGTTGCTTCGTAGCTCATCAATTTCGTTGCATTGAGCCAAGACATTATATATCATCAATAGATTGCTCCGCATCATTAGAGATGCTCCGCTCGTAGAAGAGATGTGATTTATAATACTGCTCACCTGGCCAAATAAGTTTAGCTTAGTCTCATCACTTGATGGTATCCCATCACTTGGTGGTATCCCTAAGGTAAATAGATTGTTTCAAGTGGTGAATCTCCATCGGTAACATTCATCGGAGTGGTAGCCTGGTGGATAAGGCCGCTGGTCCTAGTGCCAGAGGACCAGGGTTCGCAACGTGATACTGACGTTTTTTTTTTAGCAAAAAGCATTTTTAAGCATATATTTTTTATTTCAAGTAGCATTTAGTGATCTGGACCCTAGATATATCTAAATTAAAAATCGAAGCTTAGTTCATATTTTAGCTACTAGGTGGCGTCTTATAAGTATAAATTTAGCTGCCAGGTGGCGTTAAATTAATAAAAATTCCATTCATCTCAGATTGCCGCGTTTTCTATTTGAATTTGCCACTACATCTACTTCATCTTTTGGTAAACGAAAAATTCAAACCATCACTAAAATTCTATAGACACAACACGACTTAGTATTTACACCAATTAAAAACAAAAAAAAAAATCTGACGTCATTGCTTTAAATTGAAAATTAATGGAGGATAATGCGATAGACGCTATTTCACTAAATAGATAAAAGAGAAGAGTATTCCCGGCAATCTCATCGTTGCTATCGGCACAGCGATACGCGCATCTCATTCATGCACCGCCGATGCAAGAAACAGTTTGAAAATCACCATCCCTATGTCTTTCATTTGGTTGGAGTGTCGCGGAGTTGCCGACACATCTAAAATTAATGTAAATAGCGCACTCTATTGGTCATAAAAATACAGAGTCGATAATGCGCCTTCTATATATGGAAATCGATCGTCAGGCATGATTGTCTAATCGACCCGGCACCTCCACGAATCGCATCTCTGATGTAATGATATATCGTATCGGATACTTAAGTCTTTTCGTCTTACCTGATTGGGGGTTTTCCAGGAGATGAATGGCATGTCGATTGCTGTGATGAGCGCTAAAAAATGCAATATTGCGCTCTGACTTGTCCAAAAAAACACTAGAATTTATTTGTGATTGCCTTTTCGAGGCGGCACCTCCACGACATGACATTATTTGGGTTTCTACTCTAGATCAGTGCGATTTGTACTCTGGGCATTTTATTAAATGTCCACAGAACACATATGATATTCTTCAAATTACTAGATTTAGACCCTTGAATGAGCAGGCAGCATAGCTTTGCAAAACATTGCAGAAATTTTAAATTTGGTGTCCCGTTCTTTAACACAGCTAAAAATTTATATTTATTAAACACTTAGCTTAAATGAAACAATTATGCCCATATATTTTTTTAATGGTAAGTGCCAGGAAATAACTTAAAGGAGGCTGTTTTTCCGATTTCAAATAATCAAATAAATGTTCCCTTTGGAAAATCCATTAAACGTGATTAAACTGTCCCTGAATGAGGAAAATAATGTCGAAAATACATTCCCTTACATTAACTTACACTGTGAATTTTCTTCTTTGACAGAGCTTTATTACAGAAAATTGAAAATACATTTACACATGATGTAAACACTGAAACTTTATGAAAGAGAACTTATTAAACATCTTACTTTCAATTCATATATTCAGACAAAAGGTATTCCTACACGACTACACAGTGTGTTAAGTGGTGGATTTCTTGCCTGGCGATCACACTTCCCATAGTTTTGTCACCCATTGAATTCCAGCCGCCCTATCATTTCGCGAATCTTAACGGCCAAGGTTTCTCTGTTGGCGGTGGCAGGATCATGCAGCAACTGACTCAGCTTGCCTATGAAGACGTCAATGTTGGCCGTGGTCGGGGATTCACTGAAGCCTGTAGGTGGGTAAATAGGAACACAATTGTTGAAGTTGCTGTTGTCATTTTTAAGTACAGTTTTCTGTGAGTGAGTTATATAAGTGGTGCATTACCACCAGGAATTTTGGCTGGTTCCCGGTGTTACCCAGAAAAAATTGCGAGACTTTGTTCCAAGAGAAAGGAAAAAAAGTACAAATCAAATGGTTGCCAAAGATTCTTGACAGACCCTGAGTAAGATTTGTGTAGGGTCCCTCATTAACCCAGACCAGGTTGATGGTGACTAGATTGTAATTGTAACTAGATGGCTGTTGGTGCTTTACTTATAAACCGAGCCATCTAGGCCGCACTGACGTTTCCGTCGCCAGCTCAACGATGATATTCACAGTTTACGTTAATCTACATCCTAATACCTACATCCTAGATCAAACTGTTCAAAACACCATACAGAAATATAAATATGGGTAGCTACTGTAAAAAAGACTTGCTTATAAAGTTTCAATGGCAATTTTGAAGTACCTAATTTTTCAAAAAATTTAAAGAAACAAACTAGACAAATCAATTCTGGCATGCAGGTACTCAAATCTAAAAAAATCTCCAAGAATGCATTTACCTGGTAGGTGTACAGTACTTAGGCTTGAGGCCAATGTTGCCCGCAGTTGGTCAAGATGTGCGAGCAAAGCGGCGTTGTTGGAACGTGCCTGGTTTGTTTCCGTCTCGAGTTTCTCCACCGCTGTCTTCATACCCTCAATGTGCTTCTCAAGAATTGCATTTTGCTGCTCAAAATCAATATTAGACTTTCTCAGCTGGCGCAGCTCATTTTCACGACCTTAGAAAGGGGAGTTGAAAGAAATTACTTAGATTTTTGTCAAATTTAAGATTGCAATAAAGGGCATAAGTACAGGCCATTCTTACTTTTGTTGTGATCGAGAAATTCTTCAGTGAATATTGGAATTTCAAACGCAGTGAAAAATGGGTCCCTTTCAGTGGTACGAGCCTTTGGGAAAAGAAAATACATTTGGTGCTTCAGATCAAATCACTCAACTGCATAATACAAGAAAGAAAAAAACTAGTGACATTATTCATGCAGCCATGCAGATGCCACACAAAATTGTGGATATATAGAAAAAATGTTTCTCAAATTACATCTTCAGGAGCTGGAAGCTTTAGCTCTGGTTTCTCGATACATATCTTTTTCTCCTTTTGCTTGTCTGTGAATATTTTGTAGGCTTCGGTTTGCTTGTATGCACTCAATTCTTGTGCATACCTATCTCTGTCCAGATCTGCTGCATCCAAATAATGCTGAAAATAATCATCATTATTTAATTGTATTTTTGAAATATTTTTTGTTATTTCACTGAATTATTTAGATACAATCTGGGAAACCTACCTTTTTCTGGTCTGGGAGCAACTGACTCCATTCAACAGCCATCAACTTAGTCAGCTCAAAGAAGGGTAACCCAGGATTCTCAGCACGAACCTTCTCGCGACGATCATTTAAGAATCTTACATAGCCAGTCAATGGCTGTCTGGGAGCCGTAGAATCTCGTTGAGCTTTCTTACGTTTTTTAGCTGAAAATGCATTCCAAGTCTTATAGCAAATTCCCAGAAAAAACAACTAACCAGTCTTGAGTCTGACCATTAATAAGTTTTACCAACCTTTCTGTTTTTTATTTCCACTGTCAGATATGTCTATACCTGCAGCCTTTTCATCCGAACTGGCAGAGTTCTTTACGGGTGTTGGAGCTGTCAAAATGTTAGAATTCAAATCGTTAGTAAAGGAATAAAATCAGCCCGAGTTCTCATCAAATGCTTTGTTGCCCCACCTGATTGCAATGAATTTGGTTCTCCAAATCTGTAAGCTTGAAACTGTAAACTTAAATTTTTCTCCTAGGGGATAATTTAAGTTAACAGTTTAGAAGTTTACAGATTTTTATATAAAATACAATAGGTATGTAATGCAATAAATCTTTTATCCCTGATGTATTTACTTATTGGTAGGTACATACCTTTTATCTTAGGTGTGGCACTAGGAGATTCAATAACTATAGCATCACTTGAACGAGACAAGGTAGTAATTAGAGCCTCGTCCTGCTGTGTTCCATTCGACGCATGATTGACGGTTGGCATCGTTAACAGCTTTGGCATGAAGTTAGGCAGTTTTGGTTTATCCATTTATATTATTTGCCTTTGCCAAGTAGTTAGGTAGAAATATATATATCCTCATCCAGGAATCTATTATTCTGATAGACAAAAACACGTTAAAAAGATTGCTGAATGCTGCATGAGGTCTGCCCACAGTCTGTCCTACACCCACTACCAATATTTTTGCATGGACATAATAACATTGACCAACATTGACACATAAAAAATATAGCAATATAACGTAAATTTGCTTCAAACTTCATTGGATAGCGATTTTAATTGGCCTATCATGAATCATACCTGTATCCGATCCTTGAGATGCCCGTAATTTACTACTTTTGACCACCAGACTACAAGCGATGCGATCAACAATGATCAAAACAACAGAGCAATGGAGCAATGGAGACGACGAAAGTTTGGTTATGGTGTTATTGACACTGACAGTTACCGGCGACTAGTGGTGCAGTGGTGCAGAAAATTCGCTCGCACATATTATGGAAATTGGCTTTTATATTGTGTAAGTTGGCATACAGTATTATTTATTAACATTTTAATATCTCCGTCCAGCTAAGGCTGAAAAAACATTCATTTGCTTAAGTATTTCATCCCTAAAATAGTATGTATTTCAATAACATGGAGCATGGACTGTTGAAGTTCAATCCATTCTTGTCTTCAAAGTCTTAACTGTAACTTTGGTCTTCTCTCTAAAAGAAAAATATTTTCAAAAGCAATAAAAAATACGCTAATATTAATACGCTAATACGCATGGTAATCTAGCCAATTCTCACATAACGTAAACAATGGCTCCCCATCCAGAAATTGCGTCCCTATCACAGGAATTAATCAGTGCTTGCGAGATCGTCTCAAAAAGTTCATCCGGAGACAAGTTTGGTTCCCACATCATTTCGCATGATCCATAGAGTTGTTTATTGCATGTCCCTGCTACCACAAATTCTTTCCCCATGTTTCGGCAACCAATCACATCTGTACTACAAATGAAAGGCTCCCATGTTTCACTCAAGCCGGCTACAATTGGGAACACAATGTAAGGTCCCATCCTGAGAAAAAAATTAAAAATATCAAAATATCAAAATGTGAAGTTGGAAAGTGATGTAGTTAAATGGTATTCATTATTATCTTAACCTTTGTTCATACAAGACATTAGAGAGAAGGTATGTTATCTTTTTTGGCGTAATTTTTCTCTTCTGGGTGATTTCAAAGATATTTGTTCGAAATCGAAGACTTTTGAAAACGGCCCTTGCATCAGCTGCCAAACCAGTCATACCAACATATAGATGAGTTCCATAAGAATATATTTTCTGCAAAAGGTAGAAATAAAGTGTTTTAACACAAGTTCTGTAAAGATATTTCAATGTGACCAGCTGTCCTGTAAAAAAGGAAGTAAATATATAATTTTTAAATATTGTAGAGAATTATTGTTTTGTGTTGTGGTGTTAAATTCTAGCAAAAAAGTCTAAGAATCTTAGTCGGAGCATTAAGGAGCTGAGCCTAGATTGATTGTGTAAAGTTGTTACTACTTACATCCTTTGTATCCGAGACTGTGAAGGCTTCCTCACCGTAGCGGCGATCAGAAGCTATTGCTACACAGTTTTTCCCTTTCATGGCAACGACAGCCCCACCATTCAGCATTTCCAAGAAACTATCCTAAATAGATTAAATTTTTGTTAAAACTGAAAGTACCTAGATAGAATGCATATCATATCATGCATGCATATGGGAAGGCTACATGGTGTTGCAAAATTGATACCAAGTGCCATAATTACACAAAAATAATACAGTAAATTAATCTAGTGAATAAATTCAAGAGATGAAATTTGACTGCTACCTATCTACCTATCTCAAATTGGTAAAATGTCTGCTGCAAAAGCATAAATATGTTGACTTTGCATTATTTTATGTAGGTAGTATATACTTTGTAGTTTAAGTCTTTCTTACCATAGTTGTTGTTTTTGTCAGAGATTATAACCAAAATTACAAATTGCAAAATTCCACTCCAAATGAATTGTTTCCCCTGGTTTCCTTTCAGCACAGCTTCTTAGATGCTTCAAGGCTCTGCATAGAATGAACAAAATCTGCGATAGCAAGGATCAGTGATAGAACCCTAGCAACCTATTTTAACAACCTACTACCTGCTATCAGCATTTATCAGTTACCTACTTTACAAAATTTCCTAAATATAATAATGAACTAGGTATTCATTTTTATAATTAAGTATTTATTTTGGGGCAGTGTGAAGAAATAGGCAATATATTTTGTTTATCTCAATAAACTTAACTTATTTTACAAGTACTACCTAATTATTTAATACCCAGTTAGTAAATAGTTTTTCTGTGCGAAGATTGACACGAGTCTTAAGAAAGTAATACCTTAACCTATGTTTCAGTTAAGGAAAACATGAGCCGCAAGGCAAAGAACAAAGATGAGGGCAGCGACGATGAAGTTGAAGAAGAGTACTCGGTGGAGCAAGTACTTGATAGGCGCATGAAGAGCGGTCGCATCGAGTACTTATTAAAATGGAAAGGATATTCCCAGTAAGATTACTTACATTCTAATGATTCATGACTTTTCAAGTAAAAATTTTCTACATAAGTTTGGTGTCTAGATGGATTGACATGGTTAAAACTAACCGGCATTAGTTTTTGAATAGCCAAGTTGTTTGTTGCAGTGACGATAACACTTGGGAACCGCAAGAGAATCTGGACTGTCCAGCATTGATTGCCGAGTATGAAGACAATCGAAAAAAGCGAGAGTCTCTCAGTAAAAAATCTGACAAGAAAAAGAACTTTGGGAATGGAAACGAAGACAAGAAACCCGTTATTACTGGAATTGGTGACGAGGGCCAGGTTTTCAATTCAGAAGTTGAGGTTAGAGACCATTTTCACAAATTTAAAATTTCAATAATATTCTGAAACCAGGATCTTTAATAACTTTGGAATACCAACAGGAAGATGATCGGCCAAGAAGCTTCGATCGTGGTCTTCCACCTGAGAAGATTATTGGTGCTACGGATGTCACCGGCGAATTAATGTTCTTGCTGCGATGGTACGTAAAGCTTCCCCTCGCGGATTTTAGGAACGTGGTCGTGAGAAATAACTACTAATTACGTGAAAATGTTTTCTTAGGACTGGGTGTGAGGAAGTGGACCTGGTACCCGCAAGGCAATGCAATGCTCGATGCCCGCACATCGTTATCAAATTCTACCAAGACCGCTTCTTGCATACCTCAGTGAAGTCCAGCGTTGTTTCACTGACGATAGATTGAGCCTATGGGTAAATATTAGCGATGTTGGCAGCAGGTCATTGTGATCCCTTATTCAAAGAGTACAGATAATGAACTTAGTCAGAACTATCAACTACTATCTACTGTCTAATGAAATACTGAGTCTTAACTGCATTTGGTATTAAGAAATGGGTCGGTAATTTTCAAGAAGTGTACGTGTTGAGAGGTATTTCTGGTAGCACTGCCACTAGAACTAAAATGAGTTTTTGGGTGTATTCCACTCAGTGCCCAGTTGTGAAGGATAATATGACAAAACAACTGTGTCCACCATCTGGGAAAAAATAATGTGTCAATGTCGAGTAACCAAATTACAAATTCAAGAGTCAGGTGAATAAAATTGATGATATAATTTGATTATTTTGCTAAAGTTAATATTGGTACTGAAGATGATGCTTTTCTTGCTGTTCCTTCTTTCCAATAGAAGATACCTTGGTCCTTGTAATTAATATGACTGCCAGTAAGCAGTGCAACTTACCGGGAAGAAAAATGGCATAACATGGCAGCTAGATGTTTTTCAACATTCTATGTCGGCCTTCTTCGGTGCTGTAAATCTCTGGAGGGAATCTTAAAAAATAATGATTATTCCAAGTATATGTACCTATAATGATTTATTTGGACTCGTGATGAATTATACAGCTAAAAATGATGATGAGACAGAAAACTAGCTGTCAACCAGACTATATAAATATTTGTCGTGATAGGCTCGCTCATCTGCCATTTGTTACACACGGAATTGAGCTGCAAGGAACGTGAAGTGCCTACGTGCTGACAGGACACGAGCTGAGCAGGATGTGATGCAGGTCTGCCATGTCGGTCCAGTCGAGACGCTTGCCTCCGATCTTCACGTTGCGGATGCATCCCTTGAAGTTGTCCCTCGTCTGAAGGGTCCCGCTCGGAGCGTAATCTAGCCAAGCGATTACCAAAACTCGTTAATTCCAATAAGATAGCTCAATTACTAATTATCTACACCGGTATGGTATATGTTGGAGTTCAACCCAGCAACTAAATGGTGACAGGAAAGTTCTTTTCGACTGTATTACCTGGAAGTCCTCCGATATAGAGGGGGCTGTTGGTACTGGCGACTTCGAGGTTGCCATTGGTCGGGTGGCCGTACGTGATGGCGTTGTCGTCCACTTGCAATGTCAGCTCGTCGTTGATGAACTCTGCGTTGATGTGGTGCCATTTATTGTCGCAGACGGCGAATTCCGACGCAAAGCTGGTGTTTACGTTGAAAGGTCGCATGTCTCCCATATCCCCAGTCATGACAACCTGTTAGCAATCCTCCGTGTTAGATTATACACTAGAGAGCAAAGATGCTGAGAAACATAAGATGAACTAAATAGTTAGGTATGCATGAAAAAAAAGAAAATTTCCATGGGATTTTACCTTTCCTTCGTTTAACTCCAAGGACAATGCAGGGAAGCCCTCTGGTTCAGAGACACTTAGCAAAACTCCTGTCATTTCTGACGTTCGAAAAGACAACTCTATATGAAGCAAAGTTCCCACGTGAAACTTCTCCTCTGAAAACAAAGAACAAAAAAGTTGACACGGATGCGTGCAAAATGAACGTTTGAAATGACCCTGAAAGTGAACATGGTCTACTTACGGTAGGTTGCGTACGCATCGCCGGGGAAGTACGAGCCCTGCTCGACGTTCGGGAAGCACTGGCTCACCCCGAAGTGCCGTGATTTCTCACCGACCAAGTCGTGCCGCTGCTTGTTGACCGCCAACGACCGAATGCATCCCTTGAACTTCTCCAGCCTTCCAACAAACACAACATCCGAATACATTAGAGTACGTTTGTGACTCTAAACTAATGTTTCGTTGGTAAGGTGATCAACTTTTAAGGGCTTGTTTGCATTTGATGAAATTACGGCCAGATAACAAATAATTGATGATTGGCAGCAAATAATCAAGGCCCACAGTAGGATTAACACAGCTTGACCACGGTTGGTTTCTTAACGATTCTCACTTGCCAGACAAATACGGCGGCATTGAAATAAAAGGTAGATCAACTAGATGTATGCAACTACCTTAGAATTTGGTCAGGCAAGTGAACCCCTTCAGCAGGAAGTCCACCGACAAAGATAGAGTTGCCGACGTTCAACTTCTTCGGATACTTGACGGGGTCAGTGTTGGTGTTGTCGACACTAAGCCGCAGTTCACGCCCCTGTTTGCTTAGCGTCACTCGGTGCCACGTGCCGTCGTTGAGCTCTGGCTTTGCAAGCATCTTTATTGTGCGCTTCCCCACATGTACTAGAACCTTCAACTTTTTATCCTCCAGGTTGGCAACCATGTAGGGACTCTTTTTGTTGCGTGCACCCTGCAAATTCAATTCAGAACATCTTTGTTAGGTATAGGTAGGTATGGTTGATTTGAAGGGACGATAGAATTACCTGGGAAGAACTTGATCAGGAAAATTATGCATATTATGCAACCTGGTTGTAAAATGTTACTTGAATATTGTTGCTACCAAAAAATGGACCTCCTTTACCCAAAAATATAAATAGCATTCAATATAATAGCATTTAAAAAATTATATCCTGACAATTAGCATTGTTTGCGTGATTCAAACCTAATAATAAGCATTGTTTGCGCTTTAACTGCTAAAAATAATGGTAGTAGCAAACTCACCGGAATAACAAACAATAAACCGTTGGGATAGAAAGTTCTGAAGTGGAACTCGATTTCGTAGTCTTTCTGCAAGACGCTTCTCTTGGTGAACGTGACGTGTACGTGGCTGTTGTTCAGGTCGCCGAACTTGACCGCCCCTGGCTCGAGCGCGTAGTTGGTGACTTTGTGGCATTCATTGTTCGTCCCTCGGGGCTGAGGCATCACGTCCGGAATCATGATGTCCATTCCTGGTAGCGGTTTCAGGTTGGGGCCGGATCGGCCGATCTCCACTTGCTCAAACGACAGCGGCTTGTCGAAGTAGATCAAGCTGGAAACGACAAAAAAACACCGTCACTATCCTGTCATATATGTAATTGGAATCGTTTCTGTCGTTGATGAACCTGTGTATCAGTGAGTAGCTAATATAATTGGATTATATTGTACTATGCTATCAGACAACATTTTCTGGACTCGTCATGTTTGGCAAGATAATTAGATAAAATCCAGATATCAAACAGTAATCGATTTTGCCAGTGTGAACAAGCTGTATGGCACTGTCTCTCACTGTTGACAAAGGCGCATGCCAAAACGTATTTGTATTCAAAATTACAGGCGTCTACCATTTCATCTCGATTCCTTAAAGCCATGCGCTCCCCTTTTCCAATAAAATACATGATAACTTTACGTAGAGTTAGAAAATTGAGAAACAGGACGCAAGTTACATGAAGTTTACATTGCATTGTTATCTGTGACTGAATATGCTGTGCTCTCACTTGTCGTCGAAGATGACGTCCTTGATGGTTCCGACGAGAGGTTCTATGGAGGCTGCCATGTGGGTAGCATTGAGTCCGTCGGGAATGCCGCCCAGGTAAAATCCTCCTTTCTCCTCGGGGGTGCGAACCACCACGTTCCCAGAGGGCAGCGTTACGTTGCTCTGTACTTCATCGTCCACCTGCACGAAAACCCCGTATGGTCAGACTCATTGCTAGGAATTTAGGAGTAGGTATACTGGTATTGTTTTCCAAAAATTGTTTTTGTCTATAATGAGCTAGGAACATAATATTTCTGCCAAATTCTCAACAGCTCAACAATATTTAAAAGCCAACGCTACACTATTGCATTGACTTGAGACAATTGCATTTGGAGGCTTACCCTGAGTTCGATCCTACGTCCGCGCTTCTCGACGGAGAAAGTGTGGAAGCGGCCGTCGGCGAGAGAAAGGTCGGACAGCAAAGCCACCTCCCCGGTGCCGGCATCCAAGCGAATCTCCAGCTTCCCACCGAGCAGCGATGCTGAGTAGTAACCCGTGATTCCGGGGAAGCCTGCAACAGAAACCACAAGGGTTCTGAAAAGGGTTTTCACTTTCATCGACAAATTCTTTCCATTGAAATCATTTATGTGTTCCATTAATGACGGTGAAGTCTACGCCGGTACTTTAGTACGCCATACCTTCGTGCGTGCTCAGCATGATCAACGCGTTTGGATTGACGGTACGGAACACCATGCCAAAGCTGGCGATCTTTTTCAGCGAATGAGAGGGCAGCTGCATGTGTCCCCTTCCGAAGAAGCCCGCCATCTTCAGACGATTTTCAGGACAAGATGTCTCGATTCCAGAGAAGTTACCATTGAGAGGATTGTACCTAGAAACATAGGTGTCAATGTTTTTGATTGTTTTCTATTTATTAGATTTCGATATTTAATTAAATATTTATTAGATTCCTATTAGATTACAAAATTGGTGTTAAAAATTACGTCAAGAATGCAGAAAGCTGTTTTTTTATGATTCTCACCCTTGCTGTGTGACGTAGATGTCTGACATGCAGCCGAGGTATGAGCCGGGCAAGTCCAGCAAGTCCGTCTCCGCTTTGAAACCGGGTGGAACTCCTCCCACGTAGTACTTTGCGTTGGACAGATCCGGAAGCGCAGAGTAACTTCCCGGGGGAGGCATCGGCGCCCCTTGATGGGACTCTCCATCCACCTGTCAAGCAAAACATCGATATTGTGTCGATACAGCTGAAGCCTTCTTGCATGGAGGCTCCAAGAATAATTTTGATTCTGACTTTTTTCAATTGCATATACAATTTTGTTTGGTGATATGTAAGCATTGCCAATATTATGGGTGTGGCTGTATTGTGAATAAATTATAGACTGTAGTTGATGATTTCCTGAAAAGGACCAGTTCACTCGACATTTCGGCAGAACGCGGTCTGCCATCGTCAGGAGTGGTACTGATGGGGCTGCAGATTGTGTATAAAAAAATGTCTTGGTGGTTTGTACCTTCAACAAGCCGGTTTCCACTTTCCTGCTGCGGTCGTAGTGCCGAATTGCTTCCACCGTAGTCCAATTCCCGGAGTTGAACTTTTCTTTCGTTCTGATCTCCAGCCGGGACTCACCGGCGTAGCGAATACGAAGCACGACGTGGCCTTTAACTAACGCGACGGAGAGGAAGTGATTCTGCAACCGAAACCAAACTAATTAGTAACGTAGTAATAGACACAACAGACTAGAGCCAACATTTGTGGAAACACTGTCCGTACATTTTCGTCGTTGAGTGCCAGGAATAGAAGAGCGTTCTCGTCGAGCGTTCTGAACTTGAGCGTTACGCTCATGTGCCGTCTGTCGTCGGGCCGCGTTGATGGGTGGAGCACCGTGTACCCGTCACCATCAAACCAGTACGATGATACATCCTCCAACTCTTCAACTCTGAAATAACCATCGATGAACAATGATTTTACAGTTATTTTCACTGAATGCAAGAAGAAGCTGTTTTTCCAGAGTTTGCCTTACCCGTCAATGCAAGCAGTGCACTGCTTGGCCACGTCGGACTGGAAGTTCCACAGGCCGACAGAACGGCCGTCCAACGCCACTTTGTGAATGCAGCCCGAAAACCCGGCAGCGCCTGCTAAGAGCTGCGGAGGGAGGTTTCGGCCTTCGGGCAAATGGCCGATGAACAATTTGTCAGCAGGACCGACATCTAGTCTACCAAACCCGGACGCCGTTATGTTTTCCACAGTGCGTTCGATGAAGCCTTCAGGTTTGTCAGAGGGTCGCACAGTCAACTGGGCCAAGTTACTCGTCCTGAAATTATTAGTATATTTTGTAAAATTATGCCAGCTTTAACCACATGAATTGTCTTGGTGTTCTTTGGTCTATCGTAGATAAATGAAAGAACAAGATGAACGAACCTGGAAACATCAATGGTGTACCACGTTTTATCATCCAGAAGGTTTCCTGTCTTGATTTCTAAGTCGCTGGTAACGACACCCGTGCCTCCTCCAAGCTCCCACAGGAATCGAATTCTGCGATCTACCATCTCCAGAGCTATGAAATCTTTCTGCAAAATCATCGATACGCGTAGGTTAATATCTTACATTATCATTTACACACATTATACAAGTCGGAATATATTTCAAGAAATTCAATTGGTAATAAATTGAGTTATTTACCGTGTTTGCGCTGGGCAAATAGAGAAGCGAAGCATCTCTCTCGTCGGAACTGATTCCGTATGTCATGACTATCGAAGAAGTTGTACTCGGAGCCTGGTTCTTGATGTTGTAGGAGCGGTGGCAAGCTCCCCCAGATTGACTTGTCAGCGAGAGGTGAATCTAGCACAAAGAAATGCCAATGAAAACCAAATGTCAACAAAAGCAAGCAGAAGTAGTTACTGGTACTAGTTAGATGATCCGTTTTGTACCCCATTGGCAGTGTTCCGTGCCTGCTTGATCTTGTTTCTTAGTTCTTGTAATTTTGAAGCCAGTGTGTCATTCCAAGCTCGGAACTTTTCTCTCCTCTCGTCAGCCGCTTCCGTCATTTTACGCAGCAGATCATTCGATTGTTTCACATTGCCTCGTGTTCCCGTTACTGAAAAATGATTGAAATTCTGGCTTACAAATTTAATACGTTCTTTCAAAATCAAGTAAAATTTTGCACAGTGGCAAAACAGAAGGCATGGAATCAACTCTGTTTAGCATATCAACCATTGTTCCCTCAAATTTTTTTTTTTTCTATAATTGAGTCTAGCAACTTTAGCAGGTACTTACTTTGATTCTCAACGGTGTTCAGCTGAATATCGCTGTCAAGTTCCTTCAGCTTTGGCCGCAGCAGAGAACTGATGTTGGTGTCAACTTCAGTAACAAATTTAGTCACTTTCTCCATCTTGCCGATGAGATCTTGTGAAACCATTAGGGCTTCCAAAACCGTTTTGTTGACTGCAAGTTAAGACAATTTATGCATTTATTAATATCAAATTGTTGCGTTTTTGAGTGGAACATACAGTATCAATTTTATCATTACCATTGATGCTCGTGCTTCCCAAGTGAGACAAATCCTTCGATATGGAAATATCGTCATGAGCCGCCGTTCTAACGCTATCTCTCAGTGTATCGACATCTTCTTTCTCGGTAATCAAAAGCTGTTTCAGATTTTTCACAGTGGTCCACTGATTTTCAGCGCGGCTAATAAGTCTGCTGGAGTCGGCACGTGCTATACTGGATTGCTCGAGGAGCGAATCTGTTCCAATCGGATAAGCCTTCTGGTACGCCACGTCTGCAGCCTTGCTCGCAGCGATGGCTGCCAGTTTGGCATTTTCTAGCGCGTCAACGATGTTCTTGTAGGCTTGGCTGGCTCGCAACGCAAAGTCGGCATCGCGTCGTGTCGTACTGAACATGCTGCGACAGAAAAATAACACATGTAACTCACCAAGCAATCATTATTTTTTCAACATGTGAAAAAGAACAGTGGCAAATTGCTAAACCAAAAGCAATGACTATAGTGACAAATGTAAACTTACTCGCGTATTGCCAGCGCTCTCTTTAGAAGTGTGTCCGCATGCTTTTGCGCTGGTAAGACGTACTTCTCCCGGTACAAGGGATTCAACCTGTCGAGAAGACTTTCTCGCTTCTCTAGCGATCGAGTCAAGTTGGCAAAGTGGTCTTCGATGTCATTGAATTCCTGCAAACAAGGAAAAGATGCATTACTTTCATGTCTGTTAAGAAATAAATGAAGATAACAACTTCAAGATGCTCCAAGACTTACTTTCATGTTTTTGTTCGCCTCGCCAATGAAAAAGTCGCCCTCTACCAGGAAAGTCGCACTTTTGCTGACCAGATCGCCGACATCTTTCTCAAGTTCGGTAGCTTGCTTCAGCTTGTTCTTCATGCTGGAGAGGTGATTTCGAACTCGATTGGCGTAATTCTTACTGTCCAACAGAAGCTCTGCAGAAGACTTCAGGTGCTTCGACAGATCGTTGAGTTTTCGATCAAACTCGGTCGCATTTGCGCGAATGCTTTCCAGGCCGGACCGATTTGCGTGCAGACTTTTGATGTAGTTCACAAGATTCTTGACCTTTCTGCAATGTTCAAATCAATGTTATGTTTGAATAAATTTTGGTAAAGATAAAATGCAGAGCATTATGAGTTTTCGATTGTTCAACTCACTTGAGAATGTTTTGTGCATTGGTGCTGTATTGGCTGAGATTGGTGCTGCGAATTTCTTGCAACAGAGCGCGTGCTTCCTCCAAGGCAGCTTCAGGACTGACCGCCCCCGCCTTCCCTTGGCCGTAGTTCTCCAGGCGAGAAACCACTTCTTTCAAGTCCTCGCAGCGAGCATTTGCCTCGGCCAGTAACTGTTCGGCCGTCTCCTTGAAAGCCAAGCTGTCCTTGACCACGCCGTCACCCTTCTTTGCTAACTTGGCTGCCTAAAAGTTGAAAAGTGAAAATAAGTGATTAGGTATAGTGAAAAGTGATAATAGAGATACATGCCAATCATGATATGCTAGAGCCTTTAATGTTACAGACATCTAGTAGAAAAACTGATGTGATTGATATCTCATAAATCCATTTTTCCTTGAACCATACAGAACATTTCGTGCAATACCCGACAAATTTGAATCCATTCTCCCACCGTACCTTGCTGAGCGATTGTTTTGCCTTCTTCTTCAAGTCCTCGTTGGCAATGGCGTTCAGCTTGGCCCTGGTCTGGTCGCGGTCAGCGTTCCATCGCGCCAACGCCGCCTCCAGCCCGTGAGCCCTGCTCTCCACCGATCTGAGCGGGGTCCACGGCGGGGGGATGAAACCGCCCGCCAGGTGGCCCGCCCCAAACTCCAGACGAGACGACATATTGCCGATGTCGTCCAACAGCACCCCTGTGCAGCCGTCATCGCAGGCTGCGCAATCGGGAATGCATTCATCTTGTTAGGCCATCGATCTCAGGTGTTCATGCATGGTTATCGCTTATTTATCAAGGTTCTCCAGAGCCTGATCAGCTAGAACAACTAGACAGCTAGAGCTAGGAAATGCAGTTTGCAATCCCCTTCAATTGGAAAATGTACACACTTGCTTATTATGATGGAAGAAGTAAATAAGCAACTATGTGGCTTTATGGATCGGTTTAATTACAGTCTGTATCCAGCAGAAGGAAGATTCTTTTGATCATACCAATAACTATGTCTTCAATATTCACACCTTAGTATTGTTGGTTGTCATATTTGCTGTTAAACAAGATTTTTTGTTGGTAATGGACAAAATCAAGTAAACACACAACCATTTGACGCACGCAAACAGAAGCATTCTCTAGCGTGTAAATCGACATCGCGTTGCCGCGACTTACATTTGCAGCCGTTATCGGTGAGGATGTAGCGCTTGTCGCACATCGAGCAGTCCCTGCCGGTGATGCCCAACCGGCAGTTGCATTGTCCGGTCTGCTCGTGGCATTCGTCGCTGACGCTGCCCACCGGGTTGCAGCGGCACTCGCTGCACGAGCCGCCCTCGCCCTGCGGCCAACCGTACCAGCCGTAGCTGCATCTGCGGTGGGAAACAATCAGCGCAGTTAGCAAAAGCTCTAGCATTCACGTGAGCATGATGGCGACATCACGATGCTGTAACACTCATATGCCGGTGTCTCTATCCTTTGTGCCAACTAACTTTCGAGTAAGCCATGTTTGAAAATAGAAAATGAAGGAGGATTCCTTCTTTAAAAAATTGTGTCATCCTAAATATTTTTGTATGGTTACCTACTCAAATAATGAAAATGAAATTCACTCTCATTTCATGTATAGTTTTCTCGTTATTTAACTATTGTTTTCTTTTGTTTCTTTCTCACGCAGTGCAAAGAAAATAAATCAACACATCATACTACAAAATAATGGAAAATATCCCAGTGAGCTTGCGCTCGTTAGCAACTTACGCGCAAATGAGGTACTATTATCCTAATTATCCTAAACGGAATTGCAACTGCATGGTATCCAAGTTTTTAGACGGAGGAATCCCTTGAGAAAGCATTTAACATTCCGACCACAGAGCTTCTCAAACATGCTCCCACATTTCACATGTAGACTTTCCCAGGGGAAACAACTGGACACCTTTGACGCAAGTAAAAAGTACCGACCTGTCGCAGGACTTGCCGGTGTAGCCGTCCTTGCAGTGGCAAGTGACCTGGCCCGAACTCGGCACGTGGCAAGTGCGGGCGAAGTTTCGGCCGGGGGTCGGACACGGGCAGGAGAGACACGGACCGGTGGCCGGGTCGCCGTAGAAACCCTCCGCGCACTTCTCACAGTGCGCCCCGCCCGTGTTGTCCGCACAGTTCTGCCGAAAACACCGCAAGGTCACGCTCAGCTCTGATGGACCAAAACTAGGTCTGACTTTTCAGGTAACACCTATTGTATTGAAGGAGATTGCAATTATATATGATGTATGGCTGCAAGCCTGAGCGTCAATTTATGAACATTGTAACATAGGTTGGCAACCCTGCGAGGTTGAGGGGATTGGCAGGACTGTAGTCCTGGGTTCGAGAGTGAGAGTGGACTGATGGAAGACTCGAGGCTGACGAGTAATAAACGTGTGATATTCAATCTATAAATACCTGTAATTATTGGTGCCATCCTTGGACGTGGGGACCCGTGCTACATTGGTGGCAGCGGTGGGATTAAGACAGTGTAAAATAGATCGCGGGACACGTGTGGATGAACGTATTTTTATCGAGGTTATTGGCTGACCGGTCGGGCACTTGAAGAAACAAAGTTGCGTGTGAAGTGAAGATATCGTGATAACTTGTTGTGGGGTTCGCGAGGGAAATGGCTCGCAGAGTGCTGCCCGAACGTTTCACGGGGGACGGAGAATTCGACGAATTTAAGTTCCAGTTTGAGCGTGCGGCGAAAGTAAACAAGTGGGACGAGGATGAGAAATGCTTATATCTAGGCCTATGTCTGACAGGGAACGCTTTGAAGGCATTTCGTGCTCTAGCCAGTGCAGTGCAAGACAATTACATTCAGGCGATTGCGGCGCTAGAGACGAAGTTTCAGCCCAAGGAGAAGAGCGAGGTTTACAAAATACAATTCGAAACTCGTGCGCGTAACCAGGGCGAGGAGTTGTCGGCCCTAGCGACGAACCTCGAACTACTTGTACAGCGTGCATACCCCGGACTGCCTCTCGAGGCGCAGGATGATTTGACAAAAGCCAGATTTTTGGCATGCCTTGACCCGGCGATCCGGCTCGCTTGCCGTCAATCGAGGCCGAAGAACTTGCAAGAAGCCGTCGGCGTCGCCTACGAGATTGAAGGCATGAACATGCGTGAAGGTCTTGCGGTCAAGAAACAATGCTCGTGCATTCAACCGAGTGCTCGAAGCGAGGAACCAGTGTGTGCGGTAGTCGGGAACACGACCAGTAACGACCGGATGGCTGAACTGTTGCGAGCCAATGTGACTGCCATGCAGAAGATGACCGAGGCGCTGCAGGAACTGCGGGGGAGCGCGAGTGCGACGGGTTATCAACGTGATCGGCGTCAACGCGTTTGCTACGGCTGTGGAAAACCGGGCCACTTCAAGGCGCAGTGTCCGAACAGTGTCGCTGGAACTGGACAGTCAGGGCGGCAGAATACGGGAAACTGGCGGGGGCTGGCGCCGGAGTAGAGTCGCCAGCCGCAAATAAGAAAACTATGCATAGTGACGTATCCTGCGTGGACATAGAATCGGCTGTGTTTATAATGGGGCAGATCGGAAACAATGAAATGCTAATTCTCGTCGACACGGGCGCAGCGTTCTCCATCATCCGAGAAGATTTGTGGTTACGGACCAAACTGCAGGACCAACAACTGCAAGAGGTGGGGCAAATTCCTCGAGTGGTAAATGCAAGTGGCGACGCCATAGACTTCCGAGGACGTTGTGAAGTAAGCGTAAAAATAGCAGGACAGATATACATACACCCTATGTTAATAGTGCGCAAACTCTCCCAGGCGTGTTTACTGGGGGCGGATTTCCTAAGGAAAAATAAACTAGACGTCGTGATGTCTAGGGAAACAATTCGGTTGCCAGGTGGTTTGGAGGTCCCCATTGCGTGTGTAAGTTCCCCGGTGGTTTCGGCAGTGACACTGGACAAGAATACGATGGTACCTGCGGAATCGGAAGTGATCATCCGAGGAGTGTGCAAAGAGCCGCCAATTAAGGGGGCCATTGGGTTGTTAGAACCAAGTGTAAATTTGGCACAGCGGCATGATGTAATCGCCGCCCGCAGTGTTGCATATGCCTCACATAGTATCCCTGTACGACTCATGAATCCAGGGAACAAAACAATTACTCTTTACAAGGGGACAATTCTCGGAACATTCGAACCATGTGTGGTAAAGGAACAGGCAAATCAACCTGTTGAAGTATCAGCGACAACCAAGTGCAGTGTAGGTTCAAATCTGTTCGACCTACGAACCATGGCGCCAGGGGATCGTAGTCTGCTCAGTCCATTACTGGATGAGTTCAGTGACGTTTTCTCGCGGGGACCAGATGACATTGGACGAACTAACCTGGTTTATCACAAAATCAAAACTCGTGACGCTGTACCAATCCGCCAACCACCAAGGAGAGTGCCAATTCATCGCCGAGAACAGGTTGGGGAAATGATCAAGAGCATGCAGAAGAATAGGATCATCGTACCCTCAGAATCACCGTGGTCCAGTCCAGTGGTGTTGGCGATGAAGAAGGACGGGAGTCTACGGTTTTGTGTGGATTTTAGACGTCTAAATGACGTAACAGTGAAAGACGCATATCCACTACCGCGGATAGACACGATCCTGGAGACCGTCGCCGGTGCAAGATATTTTTCGACTCTGGACCTAGCGAGCGGCTACTGGCAGGTAGAGATTGCTCCAGAAGATAGACAGAAGACAGCTTTCTCCACTGGAAATGGGCTATGGGAATTTAATGTACTGCCGTTCGGTTGTTGCAACGGACCGGGAACGTACCAGCGCCTGATGGACCGCGTTCTCGCGGGACTACAGTGGGAAACTTGCGCGGTGTACTTAGATGATGTGATCGTTTGGAGCGCAACAGTTCAAGATCATATAGCCCGGTTGCGTGAGATATTCACGAGGTTACGTGAAGCACACCTTAAACTCCAGCCTTCGAAGTGCCAGTTTCTAAAGAGCGAAGTTTCGTTCTTGGGCCATCGTATATCGGAGGCTGGCGTCGCTACGGATCCCGACAAGGTAGGGGCAGTTCGTAATTGGCCAACACCGATGAATGTGGAACAACTGCGCACTTTCGTAGGGTTTGCGTCGTACTACCGCCGTTTTGTTAAGGGGTTCGCTGATATCGCGGCTCCGTTGCATAGACTTACCCAGAAAGGATTAAAATTCGCGTGGAGTGATGCGTGTAACGATGCGTTTAACCAGTTACGTCAAAAACTAAGCACAACGCCAGTTCTCAGTGCGGTTCGCCACGACGGAGACTTTGTGTTGGACACAGACGCGAGCGATACGGGGCTGGGTGTCGTACTCAGCCAACTTCAAGATGGACAGGAGAGGGTTATCGCCTATGCCAGTTGTGGCCTTACCAAACGAGAACGGCAATACTGTGTGACCCGTCGCGAATTGTTAGCCGTTGTGTATGGAACCAAATATTTCCGACATTATCTCCTGGGTCGGCCCTTCTTGATAAGGACGGATCACAACTCGCTTCGGTGGCTACGTAGTTTTAAGAATCCGGAGGGACAAGTGGCCCGCTGGTTAGAGCGGCTGGCTGAGTTTGAATTCACAATCCAACATCGCCCTGGGAAAAGCCACGCCAACGCAGACGGATTGTCTCGTTTATGCCGGCAGTGTGGGCAGGAGGCGGAGGAGCAGACCACGTTACCAGTTTCCAACATCACGCCCGAAGAGACAGTGAATAAATGGAATCCCGCCTGGACTGTTGGAGAAGTTCAACGAAGCCAAGAAGAAGATGCCGACATCTCGGTCATCAAGAAATGGCTTCGAGAAGGCCCGCGACCATCACAGCAAATGGTATCTGGCCACGGGACTGTGGTGCATAGCTTGTGGGCCCAATGGGATCGGTTGATCCATAGTACGAGTGGCGTACTTTATCGTCGGTGGACGGAAGAAGGACGCGTGGTCAAGTACCAACTTGTGACTCCAAGAACATTCCGAGAAGAGATAATGAAAGCACTCCATGACTCCGTTACCGGTGGTCACCTAGGAATGTTCAAAACGTCGGAGAAAATCCGTGAGCGTTTTTACTGGCCGGGCTGGCAGACTGACGTCGAATTGTGGTGTCGGCAGTGCGCGGGGTGTTCCGCAAGGAAACCACCAGCGGCGAAACCACGGGCACCGATGGTTGTTCGAGCTTCCGGTTACCCGCTTCAGCGAATAGCTATTGATCTTCTGGGTCCGTTGCCAAGAACGGAGAAGGGAAATAAATACATTGTTGTGATAGCAGACTACTTCACGAAGTGGACTGAGGCGTTCGCACTTCCTAATATGGAGGCTGGTACAGTGGCCGCGAAAATTGTCGAGGAGTTTATCTGCCGTTTTGGGGTTCCTACGGAGATACACACTGACCAAGGCAGACAGTTCGAGTCCAAATTGTTTGCAGAGATGTGCTCCATGTTGTCGATCAAGAAGACGCGAACCACCCCCTACCACCCCCAATCGGATGGGTTGGTCGAGAGGTTCAATCGGACGCTGGGGGCGATGCTCAGCCAGTACGTCAACGACCACCACACGGACTGGGACAAGAACCTGTGCTACGTCATGCTAGCCTATCGATCGAGCGTGCAAGAAACGACGCGTTTTACGCCACACTTCCTGATGTTCGGTAGAGAAGTGCGTCTCCCTATCGACGCAGTCTTTGGACGGCCAGAACCTCATGAAGCAGAGAACACAGAATGGGCGCGAGAACTGCGTGAAGCCTTGGACACTGCTTACAAGATCGTTCGACAGAAGCAGGGGTTGAAACAAAAACTTCAGAAGGATGTTTACGACCGGCGCTGTAATGGGGCACCGTATCAAGTAGGGGATCGTGTGTGGCTATACGAGCCAGCAATTAAAACTGGGCTAGCGAAGAAACTTCAACACCCGTGGCGCGGTCCCTACAAAATTAAAGCGCGTATCAGCGACGTGACGTATCGCATTGCACTTGAAGCTGCCCCGCGTCGCAGGATAGTGGTACACTTCAACCGCATGAAGCCATACGTAGCCAAAAGCACCACAGAGTATTTAGACGACCATAATGTAACCAATCCCGTCCGGGCTAGGGACTCAGATGCGAGGACTGTTGAACATTTTGACTCCCAATTCAGCGGGGCTGAAGACGACTTGGAGAGTCTAGAAGATGTGGCCGAGGGCGCGATAGAGGAAGTGGCACCGGACATGGCAGAGGACGCGGGAGAGGAAGTGGCGCCAGACATGGGGGAAGAGGGTGTTGCGGAGCCAGAGACCCGCTACCCCCAACGGGCTCGTCGTCCTCCGCAACGATTGAAAGAATATTATTTAACTTAAATTGTTTTTATGTTCTTGTGTTTTAATGGCTCGGGACGAGCCATCTCGAAGAGGGGGTGCAGTGTAACATAGGTTGGCAACCCTGCGAGGTTGAGGGGATTGGCAGGACTGTAGTCCTGGGTTCGAGAGTGAGAGTGGACTGATGGAAGACTCGAGGCTGACGAGTAATAAACGTGTGATATTCAATCTATAAATACCTGTAATTATTGGTGCCATCCTTGGACGTGGGGACCCGTGCTACAACATCATAGAAGAGCAAAGACTCGAGAGGGTGAGAAAAGATTATAAAGCAGCTTAAAATGAGCACAGATAAGTGATAAGTTCCTACAGGTAATAACTAAGTAATAAGGTACGATTTCTGAAATAATTTTTCAGGACGAACCTTTTTCATTTGAACCTTCACATACATTTTCAGTACTAACCTAATTGACATTTGACATACTTAGCAACCTGATACTTTACACAACTCACCCTTACCTCAAACTTTATGCACTATCCATTATTCTCTCCATTAGACAGCTTGAACATCGGGGAATCTAGCGAGTCCAAGATCTTTTGCTACCCATGCATTAGTCCCGAGAAAAGGATCTTTACAGAAGATGTTGGCGGGCGGTTGTGCTTCTCACCAGACAGTGTCCCGTCTCGATGTCGCAGATCCCCGAGCGCTTGTTGCACTGACAAGGCACCGCCTCCCCGACGGTCTGGATCACGATCGTGGAGCTGATCGAGTTGTTGTGAGCGTGTCGGTAGAAGCCGATGCTGGGGTCTTGGCACGACGTCGAGTTGTACTGCGCGGGGCACTCGCACATCTCGATCCCTCGCGCCAGCGGCGGCGGCTGGCCTTGCGCCATTATCGCCGTGTCCAGTGTCACGTTGCGTAGTCTGCGGAGAGGCAAAGGCCAAACGGTTAGCGGAAATCTGCTAGCTGTAGTTGTAGGTGCGAATAAACTACGGGAACTTAGGGAATGCCACCGATGGACCTATTCCATTGAAAGTGAAATGACATCAAATTCTTGTTAAGAAAAACCTTTTGGGTTTTGATTTCCCTATCTTCTTTGGTTAAAAAGGTCCACAAAAAATATTATTGGCTCTGCAATTTAAGCATAGGGAAATCTCAATCCAAATGGCTTTTCTAAGTGGGCTTATGACATCATTTTTACATGAATGAAAAAGGTCTATTGGTTGGTCTTGAGATGTTACAATTGACGGAATTAAGCGAGGCCTTTATAGTTTTCGCAACATTAGAAAAAACACAACGAAAAGACATTTTCTTGTTGGTGGTATTAGTTAGAAAGGGCCCCTGGACAATTAGCTCCAACTTCTCTTCTCTGTGAAAGTGTGATATTTGTATTCTTTTAGAATTCTTTTAAGAGAAAAACAAAACAGTTGGGGGAAACAAATTCCTGCAGTAAACAACTGAATATGGGGAAAAATTGTTAATTTGTGATTCAAATGAATTGCTGTTCTACCATAAACGCAACTGATGTGGAAAATCAAGTTTCAATCAAATTGCGACACCGCAATCTAATTGAAACCAAGCTCGTTATTGCACCCGAATCGAAGCCTACGACTTACACCATCTTGCCGAAGTCGGGTGCGTGACCGGCGCGCACGAGAATGTGGTCGACGTGCTGCAGCGCGACCATCAGCGTCTCGCGCGTCACTTTCCCGCCGGCCATCCTCCAGAGCGACTCGTGCAGACGAACCTCGTAGCGTCCAGGCACGTTGGGCGGCAGCAGCGGGAAGTGGTCCAGCACAAGCCGGCCGTTGCCCTTCAGCTGGACCAGTGGCGACGCCGACAACGTGTGCGCGGGGAAGACCTGCTCGCTTCCTTTCGTTTCCACACCGAAACGGAGGAAGCCGCCGTACGAGAGTACCTGAGGCAGAGCGGGCGGTGTGGTCGAGTTGTTTCTGGCTGTTTAGGTCTTCTCTTGACGTTTGAGCTGACGTTTTTAACCGTCACTACTGCCTTTGATTGAGGGAAGCTTTACAAGTAATTTTGGAAAAAAATTGGGGAGAATCAAGATGAGCCTGGGATACCACCAGGCTAGTGCTCTCTGGGCTCAATAATTTATTCTCCACTGAATAAGTACCAAGTAAATGGCTCATTGTAGATATTAGTTCAGCATTATATCTCAAAATACATATTTGCTTCAAATTAGCAAAGAGTACTAGCCATGATTCTTGCAACTAAAAACACTTAGATGTAAGACAGTACACACACCTACAAGAACAAGACAAGACAACCTACCTTGTCTCCTAAGAACTGTTTGGGCAGCTGCCAATAAATCGGAGCGTCAAACACGGTGCTGACGCCCATCAGGAGGTTGCCCACGCTCCCCGGTATCATCCTCAGCCTGCCGCTCTCTTCCAGCCTGGCGTCGGCTCCGCTCAGCTTGCCGGCGGCGGACTCGATGTAGACCACTTGCCTGCCGGACGGGCCCGAACGCAGGTACTCGACGGTGACCGACCGGGCCGTGCTGGCCATGATCTGGCCCCACGTCAGCCCGGCCTGCGTGCAGTGCGTCGTTCGGCCGAAACAGAAGCACTGCGTGCAGCCGTCCGCGTTCTCCGCAGACAGGCCGAACATGCCGTCCTTGCACGAGTTGCATTTCTTGCCCGCGACGTTCGTCTGAAACAGAGAGACCGTGGATTTGCTTTCGAGAATTAAAAGTTTTAATGCGCATGAAATGTTTGGAAACGAGAATCTATCTGGGATGTGAAAGAGCTCTCTCATCTGAGATATATGAGGAAAGATGCCCATTTGTCTTCCAAAAATGCCATAGTCAATCTTATACCTATGTTGTTGTAACTTGGCCTGTAACTTGGCAGATTTTACTAGGTAAAAAAGATTTTTAACCATAGTAGCAGGCCACCGTCTGTATCGATTGTGTAGAAGTTCAATATCAAAGATGAATGAAACACGCTGATCATTTTATGCTCTGAAACCGCTGCCGCAACCTGGACGAACCTTGCAAGGACACTGTCCGGAAGCGTCGCAAGTGCAGTGACCTGCGACGTTGCAACGTCCAGGGAGCGTGCCGGGGATGTGGCAGTCGCAGCGACGGCAGTTGGGGTAGCTGTGGAAGCCCGCGGCGCAGCGTTCGCACTGGTTGCCTTCGAAACCTTCGCGGCAAGTGCACCTCCCTGCAGTCGCAAGCGGGTGACGAGATCAGAACAACTGGGTGCAACATCAACAGTTAACGCTCGACATTTGTTTCAAAACATTTGACATTGGTGGTCTTTTGATGTTTCTAACAAGTTTGGATAGAAGATGTTAAAAATGCTAAATGCATTGTTGATTATGGATATAAACTAAAAATACATTCCAAAATTTGTATCAATGCCGGAATTTGAACCCGGATCTTGTCGCCTGTCTAGGGCTATGTAATATCCAGTTATGCTACACAGACAACCAACTGTGGAACGGATATTCCATTGGATATTGCATGGATTATTGCATTTAGATTTGAACAACACTAAGGTGCATTGTTTGTTGTATTTTTTTTTAAACCCGTTAACTTATGAACAGAACAGTCCGGCAAGAGTTAAATTCAGATGCTTTTCTTGCGCGAATTATCTTCAATGCCCATTTTTGTACATGTCTGATGGTAAGCATTTATTAGTCTATAACAGGTAACATGCATGTAAAAAAATTATGATTGCAGTGTTGATGACCTCCACCCATATAACAGTCCACCCGTCTTGTTTATAGGTACTCGTTAAGCAATCTGCACTGATTATCTCTGAGAAAGGCAATGAAACCGCAATTAAAAACAAGACAAACGATCCCTCCATAAAAGCGAGCAGACGACCTGCAGCCCCGTCAGTACCACTCCTGAAGATGGCAGACATCTGCCGAATAGTCCAGTAAACAGGTCCTTTTCATGACCTCCAAACTCATCCCATCAGAGCAAGACCGTGAAATCATCAACTGCATCTACCAACGGCTCTGGAAACCATCACCGAACGATCTATAGTAAAACCAAACTCTCTTCAGCCGAGAGACTCGACGTTACCGGTGTTGACGTCACACTGCCTGCGCACGGCGGCCGAGGTGTCGCAGGCGCACGCCTTGCACCCCTCGGCGGGCTCGAAGCCCCACGCGTTGGCGGCGCACAGGTTGCAGGAAGGGCCCTGCGTCAGCGCCGGGCACACGCAGCGGCCCGTGTCCGGATCGCACTGGTGCCCCGGCTTCTCGCAGCGATCGCACACTGGAAACACGCGCCGGGCGTTCTTCTTGTTCAAGTCTTTACGTTTGAATTGTTCAAGTCTTACAAACTGCTTATTGTATTCTCTGCTTATTAGTTATTGACCTTTGAGGAAATGTTAACTAATTTTCTCATGACTTTTCCTAAACTTAGTACATTAGTTTTCCTTTTCAGAAACTGGATATTGAATGCGAAGTACCAATTTCAAACTCTATCCGACTTTTTGCAAAGCTATGCTGCCTGCTTTATCAAGGGCCTAAACTCGAGCTACCATATTTTGTTGGACTGCAGTGTGTTAGCATTGGCCTGCAACACGAGTCCATTAGTTCAAAAACTGGCCAAATAGGTAAAGAAACGTGTGAGGACCAAAAGTGTCTAGGGTAAACCATCCGCTTTTCAAAAATTCGGGGAGAAAAAAAATATGTGTCTAATTTTTAATTCCCAGTTTTAAAAACACGTTGATAAGGCACTTGAACAATTTGGTCACTGTGAAATTTTCAGACACAGAACAATGCCAATTGACAATCATACCGTTTTTAGGCCGTGGGCACTTCCCTGGCTATGTAGCCATGTGGAAGTCTACTCGATAATTTCACAACCTTGAACCAGTGCATTTTCTGGCGACTTTAAATCGATAAACAAAAGTGCCATGAAACCTACCGGAGCATCCCTTGGCGCTGAAGCCGTAGTGTTCCGGAAGACATCGGTCGCACTTGGGCCCGGTGACACCGCGACGGCAGAGACAGGCGCCGGTTCGCGGGTCACAGGAACCGCGTTCCGTGCCGACCACGTCGCATTGGCACTGCTGACACTCGGTGCCGCCCGCACCCAAGCCCCAGAAGCCAGCCTGACAGTGACAGGTGCACGTGTCACATTGCAATCTTGCAAACATTTTTGACAAACATTTTTTGGTACAACGCAAGGGATGATATTCGTATAGATTCCATCGGAGTTTAGTGAGAGGGCACATGAAGTTGGGACGTTTGGCTACCAGTGAATACAACCCAAGTCATATCTGTCTTCCGTGTTTAGGTATGCTGTCACATGCATGCAGCAGACGCTAAAGTGTGTGCGTTAAAATTAAATTACCATGATTATAGATTCAAATATGTATTTGTTTATCTATTTCAACAACACGTGTTTTGCTTGAACGTCTGGCATCAGATAAAAATACCTTTGCATGGCGCACATGCAAAGCGTGTAAAAACATATAGGTAAACAATTTTGGGTGAGACATGTTGCTAGGTGCCAAGCGTCAGTTGAATAGGTGACTGCAAACATTTTCACCAGGCCCCAGAGGCAGCGTCTAATCAAGCAAAACAGCTACCAAACGATGGCCATGTCTTCCCTTCTTACCTCGCACGTGTCGCACTGGAGTCCGGTGGCGTGCTGCTTACACACGCACTGACCACTCTTAATGTCGCACGTGGTGTTCACCGCGCCGACGGCCGAGCAATTGCACCCTGAAATAGACGCGAATCGCAGGGCTATTAATTATCATCAAGTTCGGCGTTCGGAGTGTTCGCAGTGTGCAGTGTTTAGCGGCAATTACGCGCTGCTTGCTTGCGTGGGCTCAGCCATCCGGCGGCGGCGGTGGCGGTGGCGGCGGCGGCGTCGTGCAAAATGCATGAAGGCAAATCGCAACGCGCAAATGTATGTCACTGAGAAGGGGGTTCTTTCATAAACATCGACGGAATTCTCGTGTTCAAGTGTCGATGACGCTAACAACGACACATCCACAGGAGTGTGTCTATAAACAAAGTTCGAATTCAATCATCTGTATAGAACATATCTTGTTCTGTTTGCTTTTTGTCACGAGATATGACCGAATGTGATGAAAATTTGTGTTGACACTCCTTTCTGTACAGGAAATAAGATTTCATCATCAAAAATATTTTAATTTTAGAAAATAACTTGAAAAGTTCTCATCCTTATCGGTCAATCGCGTGGTTTCATGCTAACAGTGCGTTACATTTTAAGATAATACTAATTAGGAGTGGGCCTGATCCATTAGTCTTGAAACTCTCCCAAAAACTGCCTTAAAAGTATCGGCAAGAGAATCGACGTAAGGCTTATACCGCATATTACTTATTTCACATAATATAAGTTAAACAAGCAATAAAGAACGTAATGATGCCAGTAATAGCAATTTGTAAGCAATAAACTCGGAGCACTTAAAGAAAGGCGGGGCAAACTGCAATCTTGGGGCTACAAGGACTTGTACCCATTTTATGATATTTCTATTTGTTACTCTACCTCTATGTTTACCTCTCGTGGACAATTCTTTTTTCTCGTTTTAATAATGCTATCTTCGTATTGTGAAAACATTGTAACTGTCAACCATGTGAAAAGAAGATTGAAGAGATGATATATAACAACTTGTAACCAAAAATCAAAATTGAACGACATGGTAGCTATACTACTAGCTAGTTAGCCGACTCAGTCATGAGCAAAATAGCTATATCTCTCACGCAGTAGTTACAAATACAAAGAAAACCTGAGATTTGATTATTTTTCTGTGTCATTTTAATCATTGTCGTAATTGCATACGCTGCTGATATAGAGAAACGTAGCGTTAAAATCGGTCTTCAACACTAATTTTTATCAGAAAGAAACCAAACCCAAAATTTAGAAACTAAAACATTTTCGGAAAAACCGAAAACAAACAAAGGGTTACAAGAGAGCACATAATATTGTGACGGATGTGAAACTTCTATTGATTAACAGCTTATCCCTTAGCAATTATAGGAAATCTATTTTCGCTAGAAGCACGTTTCGCAGCCACATGAATTGGGGGAGAGTCGTGAGGAGCTCCATGGAGAGGCTGCGTCACATTCCTCCCGTGCGTGGCTAATTACAATAAAAAGCTGCAGACGCTGGCTGGGGTCGGGCAAACCGAGCAACACCATCATCTGCGTAAAGTTACACAATGCCTCATCTAATGTTAAATTCATGCCGGACATCGTAATAAAAATATGTCGGCAAACCGCGTCTTCTTCAACTAGGAGGCGCGATATAGCAGCTTGTTACTGATTCTTCAAACGTACCATATCATTGATTAACAACAAAAATACCAATGACACGGGAAGGTTATATTTTAAACCATCAATGCAGATAAATTTGCAATATGGTTCGATTCCTTCATGCATTGTGTCAAGCTGATCATTTCCATCACCAGTGGCTATATAATCTTCGATTTTGAAAATGAAGAAAGTCTGCACATGCAACGCACCACGAGGGTTGTTGCACTCACATTAATCGTCTGTCGAAAATAAAAAGCAACTCACAAAAAGTAATTGCTCCGAAGCCAAACTATGATTGCTATCAGACAAACTATTAAGTTTCATTTTTTTGCCAGCGTGCTGATCTAGGAAGGAAATTTGATGGCTCACTTCACTTTCCATCAAAGTTGCCGTCTCTAAAGCTAAAGAAAGATTGCGTCCTTCGCGCATACACGCTATGGCTATGTTTTTATTGATATATAAAATCACATAATTCACTGGGCTCGCATGCTGGCCTGGTCCATGGCCTGGTCACTACGTGCCTGTGTACCACGGTGGACTCATGAATGCTATGCTTACTCACTCAGACTGGAGAAAAGTAGGTAAATAATCAACGTACTAGTTCAAATTTCATCAGCACAAGAAGTTATTATTTTCTAGACAGAATGTCGTTGAACTAATTCTGTTGGTGAACTAACGCGTCAGTCATGCTGAATTGCTGTTGGAAATCCAGCAGCGCGTATGGAGAACAAGATGAAGAAGAAGCGTTCGAGGTAAAAACGTTGTTATATCTTGGTGCGTGCGTGAGTAGGGAATCTATCTTTCTCTATAAACCGGACAAAGACTTGAGAGCGATGATGACGAACCATTTTGTCAGTGACAGTTCTAATTCAATACAGTTTGAGTTTTAGATAAAAACGTGTCCGTTCGTTTACATCCTTAACTTTTTTAGAAACATAAGTTTTCCGCCACGTGCCCGCGTACCTCCCCTTTTCTACGGCCGAAATTAATCAACTTTTTATGATACCCCGAGACCAAGAGCAGCGATCTCACCGAGGTGTGAACGTAGATTGAACCGAATCAACGAAACCGAAATTAATTAATCGTGAAAAAAAGTAATTTTCACGTCGTAATAACTTAGAGCTAGTCAAAGCCAGAAAGGCGTATCGGACAGCATGCGTGAGACATAAACAAATACGTTCATTTGCTGCCTACCTATTTCAAGCAAGCGGCAAAACACATCACAAGCCCACGAGATAATACGAATCCAATTATTTCCTCTACACATAAATTACATCAAAGATTGTGTGTCTCTTCAGTCTTCCAGGTAGATAATATAAATTTGCTCTCTACGTTTTCTTCAATGTGTACACATCGAGCTTTCAACATTCGAATCAATGTCAGTCAGTGGCCTTCAATTGTACCGTTATAATTTAAGCTAGAACTTATGAACTTACAATTTTTTAAATGCGGATCAGTCTTGTAACACTCTAAGAATGCAATTTGATGAATCCAACAATTTCCTACTTTCAAATTACTTTAAAGTTGCAAAAATAATCGTGCCGCCTAGCGGTCATTAGCTGGCAGCGATTCGAGTGCAGAGTAATGACAAAACGTATAAAGGAAATTGAAAACAATCTCGAGGGATGCACCCAGTCATTCCCTGGTTTTTCTTGTGTATAATTATGTAACGATCTGTATACCTAGGTGTTTCTCGGTTGAATCTTCACACGTGACGAACCAAGATAGCACATTACGAGCTGGATGTGAAAGAGGAACAAAGGAGGTATCGATAATCACACCCCCTATCTATATAATCAATTTTTCAAACCCGAATAGAAGAATTATTATGTCAACAAATCACAAAGATGTTCCGATCGAATATGTCCACAAGGTTTTGACGCTAGTAGCTGTGTATAAGTGATAAATATAAGAATATAAAACCGTTTCGATTCGTTATACACTTTTATTTATCAACCTGTCTGAGAGGCATCTAGTTTCTCGAGATGATCGTAAAAGATAATTGTTTCTTGGCTAATCAATCACGCGGCAGCCAGTTTCTCAAGACATCGAGCCGCCAGTCTGCTCATCATTTGCTGCAAGCTGCATCAGCATCACATCACTGCAAGGTCCTGAATCTACGATGCAGAGATAAGCGAACCACTTTTCCACGGGCATCACCAGGCAGCATCACCAGCATCGCCAGCATCACCGCTCGACGGGCACTAATACGTTTTCAGACGGCTATAAATCTGACCTGGCTGACTGGCTGGCCGGTTGGCTGGCTGGCTGCAGGTTACCGGAAGCAATCTCGCTATCAATTAATCAGATTCAAGCTCGCCGAAGAATGAGCCCGAAATTAATTTTGGGAGGATCCTTAATCAAGAAGCTGCCAATTGTCAATTATTATTCTAGTTATTATTCATCATAATAATTACGTAGACTCGTAAATTAACGACGAACCTAAATTGGGAAAAAGCAATTGAAGGCGTGAAATATGCCATGCAAGAGAACACAAAGACGCTCGCCTTATCGGTTTTTCCGACATCCTCTATCTTGAGACAATCAAAAGCTTGGTCCGATCTCAAATCAGTTTGCAAGGAATAATGGCGATCCACGCTTGACCGGTAGATCACGAAGCCATGGTTTAACGACCCAGCTAGCTAATAAACTATCGACGGCTATCCATCCGCCAGCAATCAGTGATTATAGGTGGACCTCTCCGAACATCTTGCCCGTCATCTGAGTTGATCGAATCGTCAGAAGTCCGTCCGGCGTCCACTCTCAGCCGTCTACTTATTACCATGTTAATTAGCCGATCGTCGATGGAGAACTCGGTTCTAAACCTGGTAAAAGGAGGCGCCAGTCACTCCGTTGGGCCGCTCTCTGGACTTCACTGCACCACGCCGAGAACACCTGACTTGTCGCCAAGGGGTGCGACTGATACAGACGTAATCTTCGGATGCGATGCGAACAAACACAAGATTATGAATGAATTCGTTGATGGCTGGAACAATTCCGAGAGGTCCTCGCTTTGCGGAAACAGGAAGCGCAAGCACGACGTCGGTCCCCGTGCAAACATCGTCACATCGTCATATCGTCATATCGTCATATCGTCATATCTTCATACCGTCAAAGCGCCGCGTACGCGTCTATACAATATAGACGTCGCGCGCATTTACAACTGGGTCAAGCTTCTATCAAAGGAAACGTCACAAAAGTCTAAATATTCCAAGGGCAAGGACAATCTGCATCTGTCATAGCGATTCATCCTCTGCAGGATGCTCGATTGAATTAGCATGCGGTTTGCAAGTTCGGTATTTTTGCGGCGATGGTGAACGACTCGCGGAGGATGCAGTAAATGAGACGAACAGATTTCCATGATGAGCGGGTTAAGACATTGTTTGGCATCCCATCCTATCAGTGATTGTCGTGTCGGGTAGTGTTCATCTTGATGCAGGAGCTACCAACTCACCCTTCCTCAAGCCTATCCAGTCAGGGCTAGGGGTCGCGGGTTTGCCCGTGCCCGCAGGCCTCCCCGTTTTCGGAGGCCAGTACGTCCAACGCGCCGTGGAGGTCGGTTTCGACGTCGGCGTCGGTCGCAGCGTCGGTCGCAGCGTCGGTCGCAGCGTTGGGTATGGCGGTACGTAGACCGGGTCTTGACAGTTCACGCCACACTTGATCGGGGGGTCGCAGTACACATACTCGCAGTTTACCGGCGGGCAGTCGACAGGCTCGGGGTACTCGTCATACCCGCCGTACGATGTCCTGTACCCAGCAACCTGGCGCGGCGAGCGCAGGGCATCGATCAACCGGGAGCTGCTCGATTTGCCGCCTCTCTCCGCAACGCTCTTTGACTTAGAAGAATCACTTGCTTTGGAATCATCGTTGACTTGCTCACCGACGCCTACACCTAACAACTTGCTATTTAAATTAACTACACTTTTACCGACACCCGTGAACACATCACTCACTTTTTCACTACTGTCAAAAAAATCATAATCGTCTCGACTTTTGCCAAATGTCGCGTCGTCAACGGCGAGGACGACGCAGTGCGTCGCTAAAAGCAGCGTCGCTATCGCGGCGACGGCGACGCGGGCGACGTCGACGTCGGCTGCTGGCGCCATCGTTCGCTCGTCGAGTGCGCGCGCGGGGTTCGGTGGGGCGTACGCAACGGAGACATGAGACACATCCTCCGCTGACGGACGCTGGACCGACACTGAGGCCCACCGCCCGCCGCTCAACTTCTCGAGCAACACGCGACTCGCGACTAGCTAAGCGCCCAGCATCCGAGCATCCGAGACACGCGCAGCCTGCTTTTATCTTCACACAGCGCGCTTTATCGGAGATAAAATGATTAATAAGCGACAGGTATCGACGTGAAAGTCAATAAAAAGATGGGCGATCTCGAAGATGGTAATTGTTTAAATGGTCGTAAATCAAGACGGGGGTTATTATAAGTTGCGAGTGTGGGAAAAGCCGTGATAAAGGAGGAGAGCTTGTCCACTCTGCGGTTCTTTCAGATTCGGTGTGATTCGGGCTTCGATCTTTCTTGAGCAGAGTTCCTCGTTACATCTTGTGACCTCACCTAGGCCTCTCCTCAAATTCACACCCAACGCCAACAGCTCCTGGGCTTATTTCCATTGGCGAGGGACACCGGACCACTCTCGCTGTCTGCCTTAGGATCTTTGATCTGACTGATCTGACTGAGTGATCTGGCAGAGTGATCTGGCAGAGTGATCTGGCAGAGTGATCTGGCGGGGGCCTATCCTAACATTGGCTCGCTGCTGTCACTCAGCCATGGTAATTCAGCGACACGAGTCAGACTCGGCCCGTCAAACCGTCAAACGGCTTGTGGCATGCTTAATTAGCCTAGTGTCACAAGAGCGATCGGTCTAGTCAAGCCACTAGCCAAGCCACTAGCCAGCGCATATCATAGCAGATCGAAACCTAACCATCGAACTTTGACGCGTGTCACTTTCTGGACCTGACAGCGACTCCAATTTTGGATATGGCTTCAGAGGCAGTGGTCGTTGTAAAAACATGTTGAGTTTTTTTTTATGTGAAAATTATTTATGTCCGAGACTGAATTTGATGGGATATTTCATTGGAGCATTTGAGTTATAGATTTATATTTAGAGAGCTTGCAAGCAACTAAGAATACTATTCGTTGCAATAAATCTAGCAAATATATTATATAGGTATATATATAATTATGCTCTGCTATACTGCTCTTGAACGAAATCAAGCTTAGATTTTACTGAAACGGATCTAAACCAATGAAACGTCGATCAATCAAGTGCTACGTGTATGCTTTCGTCAACCGAACAATATTCGATGGCATTGAATCCGATTTCCGACTAAGCAGTTCTTAGAAGAGCTGGTCAGAACTCAGAAGGTGATATAATATAATAACATATTTAGCTGAGGACGAGGTAGTATGATTTCCTCGAAGATTAGAATCGGAATATCAAAATGTCATTGTCCCTGACAGTGCGGCAAGGGGCAAGCGCCCACGCGGGGGCCAGAACTTGGGTGTTGCCACCTTGGCACCACGAAGGAGCCCGGTATTATGTCCGATGGTGTTGAAAATTGACTCCAACAAGTATTGCCGTTGCCAAATGATATCTCACCGCAGCGCAGCCGAGGACGAGGACTGAGCACATGTTTTATTTCTCGGAGGCGGATACTTTTACGAGACGCACTCTGCGGCATATTTTCGCGCAAAGAACCTTTAGACCGTCAGATGGAAATCAAAATATATTTTTCACAAATTTCTTGCATTCTTTCAGTAGCTATTTTAAATGAAGAGCATAAATCGGTTAGCACTGCTGTATATGAGTGCACGCCAGTAGAACTTCTATTTCAAACTCGTATGCATGAATAAATAATTCATGTGTGGTTATTTTTTCAATTCTGCTTCTGATGGCAGGCAAGGCATAGCAAGGCAAGGCACAGCAAGTTAGTAAGTAGTAAGTAGTATATATATGAGAAGAAGCCGACTGCCAGCATGTTTACTTAGCAGGGTGTGTTATGATGGGGACCACCCTTACTCTCGCCATGCACTCGCTAAGATGACATGCTTTGAATTAATCACGTGATCACCCACCGCGTGGTGGCCTGTAAAGTGCAGTACAGCTTCCATGAGCCGCAAGCCACATAGGGCACAACCCCGAATATGTCATCGGGACTTTGAGGGCTTTGAGCTACCGGCAACAAATCGTCAATCAACACCGTTTTTCCACCAGTTTGATTTAGACTTTATTTAGAGAATCTATGTATTTGTAATTTTTATACGTTGCTTATAGGATTTTATCGCATTGACATACGCACATTTTTTGAAGCACGTTGCTCAAGAGAATAAAACTCGAACGAACATGGAAGGAAAAACTATTTCCCCAAATAAATAAACTAGTCTGGGTTCATGAAGTCTTGAATCTTGATCATTCTCTCTCACCGTTCGTGTAGCTTGCGCCCAAAACTGCAGCACTCTACTACTACAACACTAAAACAAACTTGTCCGTCCGAGGAACGCCGAGTAGAAACTACAAACACCGTGCATGCGTGCCACAAAGCTGTTCATCATTCAAAGTACGAGCCAATTTCAAGCAGTTTATTTTAATAATAGATAATTAAGACGAAAGTTTTCATCACGCACTGCATTATTAGCTAGTACGAGTGCAAATCAACGCGCCAGCTCGACACAAGTATTGCTTGCTGGCACCTGAGCATTGTCACCCACGCTCTCCCGAAGAAGATTATATAAGTTATCGATCCTCTGTGAGGTTTACAAAATGATCGTAAGCGTTTCAGCACGGGCCGGCCGGCAGAATTAAAACCCTGGCCAGACATGGAAATCCAATGTTCGTTTTGAGGCTTTATTATAGCTAACCCATGCCCATTTTGCCCTTCTATATAGCTCTCAGCTATAACCTCAGATTTTTAGTTTTTGCCCACTTTTAAAATAAATCATGCGTTAAACAATTATGTCGACTTTTGTTTCAACGAAAAGATACATAAAACCTGTCTAATTGCGCATGGAATGTCAATAACATAAAACCCATTTACTACGAAAAAAACCCGAACGGTCAGTCATCGACCATTGTTCTACATTCTTGAAAAAAGAAATTAAAAGTAAATTAACCACGAGAATATGTGAATCTCGCTGGAATGCTAGTAATAAGAGAGTTGTCAAGCGATGGCCAGAGGTGATCCGGCAAAGAAGATGACCACTCGTCGTCTTGGGTGGTCAGGCTGGTCAGATCTATGGTAATGTCTCAATCAATCGAGAGATGCACGGTAGCAGTGTGTAGCAGCAGGCTCTTGAGTCTTGAAGACGAGACGAGGTAGTATGTAAATTAGCGAGGTATGCCGATCACGTATTCTGCTGCATCATGTCACATGCTGCTGGATTGTCTGGCCTGGCTGTCTTAGCGAAGATAATAAGTGCAAAAGTCCAGGCGGTAGAGCAATGGATGGAGAACACGAGACTTACTTTCCGTGTAAAGGTGCAGGTATCACAATCACAATATGGTATCTGCATGAGAAAATATTTACCTGTGTGATAACTGATGCTTGTATCGTTGGTATAATTTAGTTAATATTTGGGGCATTGTATATTATAGTCTAATTTGATCTTGCATAAGAGTACGCCCGTGTCTTGGTAATATAAGTCGAAAATTTGTTTTGGCAGTATAACAAGCAAGCATGGTTTCCATCAAATATTTACTTTGATGTGACAGAGAGCTGAATTCTAATTTCAATAGCCATCGAAATGTGTGGCCTTTTCTTGTTCAACACGAAAGAACTCTTACATCAAGAGATCTAGAAGAAAAATTTAAAAAGTCAAATTTCAAAGTGCTTCAAATAAATATAGCACGCGGATTAAAATTGATATTTTTAAAAAATCCAATAGGAAACATCACAACTAACGCTAATTTGCTAAGAATCTAAAGAAATAAATAAATCGTAAAATTGATTTCAAAAAATTACGCCCCAATGATTTTATTTCTGACCGAGATAGGCCGTCGCAGTGGTCGGAGGTCCAAAATGAACACAAAAACACACCAACTATCACACGGTGTATTTCATCTCCAGTCTCCACCCACAACCTAAATGGGAACACAGCCTCTCCTAAACAATGGCACTGCTGCTCCAACCTAACTAAGCATCTTGCTGTTAAAAAACAAGAGGTGTAGTTCCCGTTCGGACTTCTGTCTTGCACACGGAGCCGTTATCGTATATTTCCATCTGTCCAGACCTCACGTTCGGATACAAGAGTAAAACAACTGAAATGTAAGATGTATGCAATGCAACAAGACGACACGGACGCTGCAGCGCGCAACAACTGCAGCAGACCACAAATAGCTTTACGCACTGCTCGTAGCTCGACAGAACACCAAGATAACCGATCTGGGAAGGACGCCAATGCACTGTTTTTTCTGCTAGATCTTCCACTGTCTTCCTAGTTTTTTTATCACGAATTTCTATATCATAGGTATGTGGAGGTAAAGATGACACTATGTTCAAGACAGACACAAACTGTTTATAGTAAGTTGTGTGTCTACTCAAATGCTATGTATATAAGTCAAAAGTAATTGTGCCAATTATGCGGCTATTTACTATGAAGCACATGCGATTTCGATGCAAATGTGTTCGAATTAATACGGTGGCTTCGAGCGACAACGAAAATACTTAAAGCGCATATCGTGCATTTTAGTTCTATTAGACATTTTCTATGATCGATGGCTATTCAGCGATTACTTTCAAAATGAAGTATTGAATTCACGTACCGCTTAATTCGATACGACATTCTGTAATATTGACGTAATTTAATTATGTATACTCGGGTTTGCATTAGCAATTTCAGCAATTTGTTCTAATTTTGGAGTGATAGCAGTCTGTGGTCAGTCACTCACTATTTGTATTAGTTGGCCCGAGGAATTATAAAACGTGACCGAGACTTTGGATAACGCCTGGAAGTATGCAACCGCATACACTGGCATGAATCACTCAGCTCAGCTCGCAGGGAATTCTCCTGCAATTTTTTTGACTGTACAATTTAGCTCTGCTAAAAAACTTAAACTCCACTAGACAATTATTCCATATCTTCGTAATTTAAAAAAGTTTCCTAACCTCAAAAAACGACTGACATCCAAACGCAAATAATATTGGTAACAGAAATGTATGAACTTAAAAGTCCCAATTAAACCCATTAAATAGCAAATCAAATGGTATCGTTGTTTAGATTATTTAGAAACCCCAACGCATGCATAAGGTCGAGGAAAAGAACGTCATTCTGAACTCGAGTAGAATTTCCAAACATCAAACCGAACCTTCAAACAGCGATACATTTGCTTCTCGAAAAAAAACTTTTACGAGTAAAAAAAATCACGTACAAACACGAGTGTAACTAAAAGACATTTAAACGAGACCAGACAGGTCGATTTCTTAAAACCCACGTGCACCTAGCAGAGGCTCCCCGTGGTACCTGGACGGCCGGTTCATATGTCAGTGCCATGCCAAGCATAATCATAATAATTGAATATGGCCCGTAAAAGGCATGATACCGTACAGTCGCCGGCGTTAGACCCACAACAATGGGCAAATTATTCAAAGCATGACGCCGAATGCGTCACAGACACATTAGACATCTTCCGCTTGATCGATGTTGGCGCCAAGAGCAAGAACGGCCCTGGCGTCTGTAGAAGCGCTACGCGTCTGTATAGGCAGCGTCAGCGACTTGCCCTCAGAGGTCAACATTGCAGATCATCACGCATCATCTTCATCTCTTGCAACTATGCAACCTTCTCTATATCTCGCTCTCAGTTGTCTATAGAAACTTTGTCTTGGTTTCCTCGGCTTCATGAAATCCAATTGTTCAAGTTCCAATTGAAACTTCTGACAAGTAACTTGCTTCGTTAAAAAGTTTGGCTGCTGTTGTAACTTGTATCTCTTACAAGATCTCGCAAATTACTACACGATAATGATCACAACATAGATGACAATTGAACACGCTTCTGACGACAATCTAGCACAGATTACTCATCATAATTTCTCGAAGCATCTCAGGTTAGGCAACGAGATTCCGTCAAGATTCACCACGGTCCATGTGCCCCCCGTCGCCGACAACTGCCGCTGAGACTCACTACAGAGCCGCGGTTGAAACCGCGTCGGCGAATTCACGGAGCGTTTCCGTCACGTTTCGTTTCAATCGCAACGTTAATGAAGGGGTGAATGTCTGGAAGGGGGAGGCGCGAGCGCGTGACCAACCTCCCGTCGTATTTTGGGCGGGTAAAACAAACAATGACACGTGTCGCAACGTTATGGGCACGTGGGCAGCGAGTGGCCCACGCCAGGTAGAGTTGAATTATTTGATCCGGATATCGCGCTGGGCACGAAATATGGTTGAAGCTAACTTTGTTTGGGTTTTTTGTTGCGGTCAAATTGCGGATCGTATTATATTTCCCCGATGCCCACACGCTCATGCCTGATTTAGGTATCAGGTGGCTAATTGCTAATTGGACATCGTCAGAGTCGATATCACGATGCGAGTGATTGATGTCAATTGTCAACGCAGAGACACGATGCTCGTTATCTTCAGATCGTGACTCGAGATGACTTGTGGGTGGTGGGCATGGGGTAAGGCTGTAAGCGATCACCGAGGTAGGTTTAGTAAATTAAGGATCGCCTTAGCAAGAAATGGTTTGCAAATTATTGGATGAAGCAATCGGCCCTCTGCGTCCGCGTGTGGCATCAATGGTATCTTTCTCGGTCGGTACCAATACCAAATCATCATCTCATCTCCAAACTAGAATAGTTCTCTTTCCTCCAAACAACTCAGAAACAACTGCATCCGATTGGTTGTCACCATGGCCGGCGATATTTTCTTTGGAAGAAGTTGAATTTTCAAACCTTGGTTGGAGATGGTACAACCGGCCCTAAGTCTGTATCATATTTTGTTAGGGAATTTACCCCAAATTGGGGTGAATTTATACATTCCATTACAATAACACTGGGCAGAACTTGTAAGCATCTGATCAGTAATCCAAACCACGAATTTGTTAAATTCGCAATTGATTCTACCAAAATAAATTAAACATGTCTCAGCACTATTTATAAAAATAAATGGCTGATTCTTAGGTGGTCCATTAACTTCTGTTAGACACAGAATAAGGACAATAATAAAGGTCTGGCCTTTTGGCGGTCTGTTTACTTTTCAGTTAATGTAGCATTTAGTATTTACAGTCGACTAACTTTTTTTTCCAAGGCCATGCCAATCAGATTTCTTAATTTTGGGTACCCAGTTCCTGAAAACTAATCAACAAGCCACCTAAAAACCGCCCTAGAACAAAACCCAACACGACAACATCCCCCCAAAAATCCGAGCTCACTCACCCCGACAGCCCCGCTCGGAGAAGCCGTGATGCTCTGGCAGACAGACGTCGCATCCGACGCCGGCCACCCCCGGCCGACACCGACACTGCCCGGAGACGGGGTCGCACTCGACGCTGTCGGCGCCTACGTCGCTGCATCGGCAAGGTTCACAGCCCGCCGTGACGTTGCCCAGGCCCGGCTGGCAGCGGTCGCACGTTCGGCCCGCCCGCCGCTCAAGGCACAGGCACTGTCCTGTCTCCGCGTCGCACTTGGCCGATGCAGAGCCAGCGGGGTCGCAGTCGCAAGCTGCACGGAAACAAGGGGTTTCAGTTGGACGCAGCACGGAAATATTGGTTTGCTGTTGTAGGATGCAAGGATCACGGGGTAACAGATGCAAGTTGTACAGAAACACAGTCTGACACAGTCTCCCTGTTAAAATCAGAAGCAAGAAATACAGGGATACAGCTGTTGCAAGCTGCAAACTGCAAGAATTACAGGGTAACAGTTGTGAGCTGCACAGAAATCTAGCGTTACATTTGCACGCTGCCCAGAAACATAAGGATACCCGGTCTCCTTGTCCCACTATCTACCTGTATCAGTCAGATGCCCTCACAGGGTTTAAGTCCAATACCGCACTAGCAAACGTAGGGTGACAACGTCAAATGCTACAAAGACACAGAGTAATGCTGCAAGCTCCAACAGAACAGAAATACAGAACACAAAATGAGAGTGACAAAACTTCTGCCAAATATTTCAGCATCTACCACCATGAAAAAGTCTACATCAGTTTAATAGCAACGAGAAACAAAATCTCTGTTATCTTTTATCTACAACAAAAGCTTTGCGGGAGTGTTGTTCAGTGGGTTACCTACGTTTCTTTCCTATCCCACACACCAAACTGTTGAGTAAACCGAGTAAATCGACTCTGAGACGCAGCTTACCGATGCAATCTTTCTGTGCCGGGTCGCCGTAGTGGTTCTCCTTGCACTTGTCACACTTCCAGCCCTCCGTGTTTCCTTGGCAGCCGAGGCACTGGCCGGTGGCAATGTCGCAAGCCCCGCCGTTACAATCGCACGGCTTGCACGTCGAGCCCGGCTTCAGTGGATCTCCGTAGAAACCGGCGGCACATCTGGAAGGTGAAGCAGGCGGTTGGAGGAGGCGGTTGGGTAGGGAGGTGATACTTCACTTAGCACTTTGCACTAGGTTATTGAATTTCAAGCTACCAAACTCTTCCTGGCATTTTGTAAAGTTATGCTATGCCTGCTTTATCAGAGGTCTAAACTCAGCCCTGAGTTTAGACCCTTGGTAAAGCAGGGTCTGAAAATAAGCACTATTTGTATTACTTAGCTTGTGAGAATTGTCAACCATGTGACAACAAAATCTTACAAGACAATGACCAAGATTTTTCAAATTGTGCCAAAGGTACTGTTAAAAAGAAAAGTTACTTTAATATCCACACCAAAATGGCTTGCAAATTCTTTAAATCAAAGCTCTTCTTTTGTAGCATGCAGAAAGCTTCCCTGTAAACAAGATCTAAACATTGCAATGATTTAATTCATAAGTTACTACTGGGAAATAAAGCAATGTTAGGAAACCTGTATTTTTATAACAGACAAGACAAAGAACGTCGACAACTAAAACGAAACCATCAACAAGCAAACGCAGCGTCATCGGCGAGCGTAGAACGTACGTTTCGCAGTGCAGGCCGGCGAAGCCGACCGGGCATCCGGTGCAGACGTAGGCGGGCGCGTCGCTGTCCCAGTCCTCGTCCAGCGAGACCTCGCAGGTCGGGCTGAAGTTGTTGTCCTCCGTCAACGCTGGGCACGCGCACTGGCGGCAGCTGGATCTGGTCGCGTCGCCGTAGTAGCCGACCATGCACGTCTCGCAGCGCGGTCCGTCCGCGTTGTGGTCGCACACCTGGACGGGGGAGGCCGCATTGTTGATTATTGCGAGGAGAAAAACGTACGATTGAAGTTTTATAACCAGTCAGAGAGACAAACGACAAACCTAGCTTTGGAGAGAGTTCGGTTTTGCTCTGATGTAACCCGTTGACGAGTATCGATGTTTCGTCCTTTTTCATGACCACAAACGCGTTACACCAGAGAATAACCGAACTCTCTCCATACTACCAACCATTGGCTGAGAACCACTTTGCCTTTTCAAACCTAGCTTTTTATGCTACTTGATTGGCAGTTTGGTTCCAATCCTACATTAGTAAAGTATATTGTTATTGTCGAAAAAGCTTGTCTTTGCCTGTAAGTCTTGGCACAATAGTTTTCAAAAAGCTTGTATCAAGTATAGATTTAAATTGTTCGGTGCTGATTTCCAGAGTCGTTGGTACTTGTAGTTGATATTTTCACGGTCGTTTGCTGATTTGACAAGTTGAATTTGGTGGTCTTGAAAAGGACCAGGTGAATCCACGTTTTGGCAGAGCGTCGTCAGCGGGCAGAGTACTAGTCAGTACTCAGTTCACATGGTTCTTTTCAGGACCACCAGACTCATCAAATCACAGCACAACCGTGAAAACATCAACTACCTAGATTTAAATGCTTACGCTTCCCATAATTAGTGGAATTGAAACAAAAAACTCCAAAACAATCTATCTACATACATTTTCAACGCTTATATACCATTCCACAAATCTATTGCACACTTCCAATGAAATTATCCATGCCCTTATTAACTTCCAGCAAAATGAAACCATTAAGATATCAAACCCCTAAGGCTGTGGATATTTTTGAGTGAGAATAAATATCAACTTCTAACTCTAGGTCCGATTTGCGTGCCTTCCTCCACCGCCGCAGCCGTGCCTCACCGAGCATTCCCCCGTGACGGCATCGCACGACGCGGCGTGGCCGTTGCAGTCGCACTTGCGGCACTCGGCATCGCCACGCGTTCCGAGTGCAGACACCCTGACGTAGCCGTAGTCGCACGTCTCGCAGGACAGCCCCGAGTAGCCGGGCGGGCAGAGGCAGCGCTCGACGTAGCGCGCCGCCGCGCCGCCGCTGGCGTTCGACTCGGCGCCCGACGGCAGCACCGTCTCCCACATCCTGCGCACGCCGTTGATTCAACGTTGTGTGTCGTTGTGTGGAAATCCACACGGAATCCACAATGCATGGAAGGCGGTGGTGGAAATGGGAGAAGAGGAAGAAGAGAGCGGGGAGGGAGAAGTCGACGACGATGAAGAAGAAGAAAACGCAAAGTTATTAGCGGCAGGATTGGCCATCCGGCCAGGTTTAAGAGAGAGGGCGAGGCCTTAATATTTGGAAATCGACCCATTTTTATGGAAGAACAAAAAAGATTATTATTATTATTATGTGGAAATCCAACCGCACCAGACTGCAAATCTCGTTGCATGTTTTTAAAGGCAAATATCTCACTACTAAAATATGGTTTACTTGACCGAAATTAATTGTCGAGATGGCGAAAGAACCATCAGCTTGGCCTAGGTGGCGAGGGAAGAAATAAAAGCACCACAGCCATATCGGTACAGCCAAGACAACGTTACATTATTATGTCATCTTATGTCATATTTAGGGGATTGGATGCCGCTGTTGCTCAATTTCAAGTGTCAAATGATGGCTGATATATTAAAGTGTATCTTTTCAGGGGTTCTCAAACTAAACTTGTTTAATTTAACTTCTAGCTTTGCCGCCAGGTGATTGTGCCTTGTCGCCCAATTACTATAAATATAAAAATATAAATATGCAAACTAACAACTAGCAAATAACAGTTGGAAAAATGATCATCAAACCAGGAATGGAGTCACAATTCTCAAGCAAATAGAGGTAATCGCTCACCCTCCTTCGACCTGGTCGGTGTGAAACTTTGCGCGTATCAGCAGGTGTCGTACGTCTGCCAGCACGGCCATGAGCTGGGCGCGCGAGACGGCGCCGCCGTGGTACTCGTTGCGCCGCAGCCGCGTCACGATGTCCTGCACCGAGTCGGGCACGACGTACCAGGCGGCCTCGCGCAGCGGACACCGGATCGTCGCGTTGGTGATCGACTCGTGGGCGCCGTCGCCGGACGCCAGGCGCACGCCGTTGCTGCCCTGCGGTGGGACGGTGGCGGGGTTAGGTGGGAGTTAGTGGGGCACCGCAAGCGATGTTGCGATGACGGTAGGGAAAGAGTCTTTCATACATTGCAGGTGTCTGTTAGGTTGGAAATTTATTTACATATCAGTCAAATATCTTTCAACCAATGAATTTTTTACAGATAAAAGAGTACCTACCTACTAAATTTTTCCTCTCTTATTGCTTTCCAAACTTGTCGAGATAATTTTAAAAAACTTTTGAACTTATCAAATATGTTAGCTGATAGAGCAATATGTGGGTGTAAGAATTTCCGTTTTGTGCACTTAGAATTATGAAAACTACAAAAACTACCTATGAAAACTACCTTTTCAGTGTCTGGCTGGGAATATCAAAATTGATTTTGATCATACTCATAGGTACTACTCAATAGACCAAACGGCTGATTAATTTTTCAGAAAACAATTAGAATCTCTGAGCATAGATCTAATTCGATTTAGTTGCAGATTTAGATTTAGATTTAAAAAAATTAAAACTCTCCGTTTTTTTTGTTTTAATTTAATTCAATGCGCTTCTTCTACAAGAGCATAATAAGCGTTTGCCCTAGGCAATCAGATAATCACAGAAACACTACTAAACTAGGTACCCACTAAACAACCCACTAAACAACCCACTAAACAACCCACTAATTAACTACAAATCTCTCACCACAAGGATGCAGTCAGGTCCCGAGGTGGGCTTGCCGCTGGTGTCTCCACGCATCACGACCCACGTGACGCTGGCCACCACTTCGGCGCCGTAGCTGCGCAGGCGGTTGCCGAGGTAGGTCGCCGGCGCCAGCCAGTAGTAGCTCTCGACGCCGGGCAGCTCGTAGTTGCCGACCACCAGCTGGCCCGTGTCCTCGTCAACCGACGGCTCCACCTTGTGTGTCACCCGCAGGTCGCTCACTTGCCAGCCTTCGTACGTCGACAGCTGCACACCGGGCAAACAAACAAGTCAGTGCTCGGCTATAAGTGATAGCCTAGGTTAATAGATCTCGTGAATCTCGTGAATCAACTGGCTTATTGACTAGGTGGAAATGTGGCAGACAAATGTCTGACAATATTGAGCAAAACGTTTTCTGTCCATAGTAGCCTAATTGGTGATATTGATAGGTAAAGAACTATAGGTTCTTTACTTATGGTGTCGATATTGGCATAATCCCTTGTGCATCTGCTCAGAAAAAAGCGTCTTGACTTACGCAGTTGAAAATTTAAGAGAAAAAAGTTTACAATAGGTACGTCAAATGACTTGTTCAGCAGTGTAGCATTTAATAAACTAACTCTCTTTTCAATATTGCCTCTTTATTGACCCCAACAGTGTATTTCAACCATTATGAACCATGCTCAACTTTTTAAAAAGTCGCCCAAACAGTCACAAGACAATATCTGGCCCTATAATTGGTTGCAAACGGCTCAAACCCACGCCTAACAAACGATTCGCTGAACACTAAACATGCACAAGGCACGAAAAGACGCGAGCTTCAGTAAAGTAACGCAATCTCGCCGACTCACGTCTTCCAGGCGTAGGTCGGCGCCCTGGCAGATGGAGCCGACTCCCGAGCAGTAGCACTGGGAGCAGCCGTCGTCGTTGTCGACGCTCAGGCCGAAGTGTCCGACCTTGCAGCGGTCACAGCGTTCGCCCTCGGCGTTCACCTTGCAGTTGCAGCGCTCCTCGCAGTCGTCGAGTTGCGTGCCGCGCGGGTCGCAAGGGCACGGCGTGCACAGCGGGAAGTTGCGGTGGCCGGGCGCGCAGCGGTCGCAGTGCTGCCCGCCGAAGCTGGGCAAACGCAGCCGGACGGTGTGAGAAATTGGTTTGTTTTGTTGCTTAGGCGTTGTGTGATGATGGTATGATTTTAGGTTTAAAAAGAGCTGGAATTATTATATTTTGAAATTCGCCTCTATGCCAGTAGGAAGTTGGTTGAAATCATCGAATTTTGTATCTGATTCAAAGTTAGAAAATGGTACGATTTTAGTTTTACAAAAGCTGGTATCAAAAATTTTGTGACATAGTCCAATCCAAGCAGGAAGGAGTTCAAAATTGTTGACATTTATTTACGATGTGAGAAATTAGACGGTTTTGTTGCTTAAGCGTTGTGGGATGATGTATGATTTTAGGTTTATAAAGAGCGAGTAGGGCAGGGATTATTATGTTTTGAAACTCCTCTATGCAAGCAGGAAGTTGGTTGAAATAATTGGAATTTTGTTGCTGACTCATAGTGCGATAGTGCACTGCAACCATAGAATAAGTCTTTATTCTATGGTGCAACTATAGTTTTACGAGAGCCGGTATAAAATTTTTTGTGCTGTCCAATGCAAGCACGAAGGAGTTTGACATTATTAACTTTTATTGATGAATCATGGTGGAAAAATGGTATGAATTGTAAAGGCTGATAATATAACCTCTGAAGAAGATTTTAACTTATGAAAAAGGAATTAATAAGGTGCCAACCTATTGTAGTTGCATAGAAAAATTTAGAGATTTTTATACCTTTTGGGCATTGATTCCAACTAGTAAATAATATAACAAAAAATGCACCGTCTTCAATTGCCCATTTTTCGTAGATATGCATTTTTAATACCGTTTCTCAAATAAATTCCGCTGATTTCTAGGTCCACATAAGCATACCCTTCTCGGCAGATGCAGGTGCCAGGGTTCATCCCCTGCGTCTCGTCCTTGACGCAGTGTCCCGACGATCCTGTCAGGTGGCAGTCGCAGGGCCGGCATGGTGTGGGATTGTCGGCTAGAATTCCCCGTGGGCGATACCAGCCATCCTCGCAGTGTTCGCAGTTGATTCCGGCAGTGTGAGACTGGAGCAGGCAAACAATACTGGGTCAAAACAACAGCTCGATGGCAATTGATTCAGGACAGCTACAAACGAGAGAATAATCAACAGCTGTTCTTTTATTTTAGGCTACATCAATTCATAATTCTAGGATTCTGAACTTTTCCTAGGCCGAATATGGCTTTTTCCAAGAATTAACCTCCCTTTAAGTCTCTCTCGTCGATAAGGTACCGTACCACTTTCTTTGTATATCGTACATCGAGCTCTGCGTTCCTACATCGCCTGCTTTGATCTTAAAATAAGCATTTTAGATTTATTAGGAATAAGTAACAATACAAACTTAGCACAAATTATTTTGAAGCAGACTCTTCAGGTTGAGAAATTTATGATTATGTACAATTTACAGGCTAAGATGTGTCAGATATAAGTAAAAAAAATAATAATTGACTCATCTCCCATACCTGGACAACTATTCACTAAGTTTTCCTGTTTCTAACTTTGCAGCTTTTGGACAATTTCTGATTTTGTGTCCAAAGGAAGTATAGAAAACAAAAGCAGAAATTGACCCAATGCCAAAGAATTAGAAACTAATTATGTTAGCAAATAGGTCCCTGGCTCTTCACGAAACCAACTTAAACCGATGCCCAAACCCACCATGCAGCTGACGCAAACGCCGCCGCCCCTCCGCAGCCCGGCGGTGTCAAGAGAGAGCCCCGCGGCCTCCACCGACTGGTCGAACACGCAGCTGGTGGCATGGCCGTGGCACTGGCAGGCCTCGCACTCGGCGCTGTCGTTGGGCGTGCCGGCCCGCCACTGCAGCTGGTTGAACATCGGACAGCAGTGTTCGCACGAAGCGCCGCACGTGTTGTGCTGGCACTCGCATTGAGGACGCTGGAACCGCACGACAATGGTCAGTTCGAGGGGAATTATATAGCTAGTCAAATAACGATTGGCTTAAGAGTAACTTCATTACATGAAGATGTTTTCAACAAAAATGCTAATGAAGCACAAACTTCATGTATAACACAGGACAGCAGTTACTTTTTACTAAAAATCTCGAAGAATGATTGTATTGGTGGAAAAAATAACACCAAATTCAAATATTTTGGTACACTCAGTACAAAAATTCAGTAACCTTTTAGGCAGAGTCGATGGATTGTGGAACGAAAAAGAACGACAAATTCAAATATTTTGGTACAGTCTGACCAAAAATGCAGTTGACTTTTAGGCTGAGTCGATGGATAAGCATAGAAAAATAACGTCAAATTCAAATATTTTGGTAGTCATATTAAAAATGCAGTAAATTTAAGGCAGAGTTGATGGATTTTAAAACGGATAAATAGAGTATGATGCATTCTTCAAAAGGTTTTGAAACATAAAGGAACCAAGTAAGCCAGGGAATAGTTAGGCTAATAATGAGTGAGTGAATACCCCCACACCTGGAAATTTGGATCCTTACCCGTTGCTTGGGATTCTGCTGACACTTGAAGGCATGTCCAGAGCACACGCAATGTCCCCCGATGCTGATGTCCTTGATCGAGTAAAAGAGCCGCCTCGTCACACTGGCATCGTCCAGCCCGGGTGAAATCGACATGAACTCTGCGTTCAGCGTTCGGATCTTCTGCAAGCGAAGTCGAACGAACCGAGCCAATGTGAAGTCGCGGAGTTCTGCGCTAGAAACATTCGCTCCTGGCCGACCTTTCACCAGAGACGTATGAATCTGTAAACAAACAATTAACATGATAAGTATCAAAATACTTGTTGGTAAATTATATTGAAACATAATTTAGTAGGTTCTATTTTAACAATGTTTCAGTTACACTATAACCGTGTCTGTTACCGTTTCCAGCTGAAATTGACCAAAAATAAAATTTCAGCTATGAAAAAAGAAAGCAAATCACATTCCAGCAAGGATTTATTGATTTATTTATATATAGAAACTTTATTAATATAGTCGTGCTTGGAGCGGAGGTAAACATAAGCAAAACCAATTGATTCAATTTTGCAATGAAAATTTTAACTGTTTTTAGTATACAGAACATATTCTTCTGGTTCTAACACTTATAGAGTAACATTAGAACTTTCAACTTTCAAGACTCCATTAAACACAGCTAATGATCACTCACAAATACTGCCAACTCGTTTCAGACATCACATTCATATCCAGCCCGAGCTCATCTCACGCACCACCACCGGCCCCTCCACTCACCTCTCCACCCTCCAAGGGGTTGAGCTTCGAGTACGCCGACGTGCATATGACGTCGGAGTCGGTCTTGAACGCGTGGATGCCCCGCGAAGGCTGCATGCCGTAGCGCGACCAGCACTCGTCGTCCGTCTGAGCGTAATACTGCCACGGCTTGTACGTCACGTTGTCCAGCGAACGCTCCAGGATCCAGTTGGCGGGCCGCGGCGAGATCGCCGACTTGACGATCACGTAGTAGATCTGGTACGTCTGACAAGGAGAAGGAAATCGTGAGAAATACACCTATTATATTCAATCAAAATTATATCACAATGATGTCATGATAATACCCTAGAATCTTTGATAATACCCACTCGCTAAAGCTAGGTAGGGCAATTCGGGTTGTGATTTCCTTGTTAATTAGCAGAGGCAATTAATATTTTATCCAAACTGGTAGTACGTCCGGTGGGTATCTAACGTCATTTTTCTCAGAGTGAAATCGTGAAATAGATCTATTGGGCAGGATTTTGTACTCAAATTGTTGCAATTTATTTGTTTATTTGTGTATAATTTATAAGAATAGGAATGTATTTATAACTAAAGTTTATATTTTATTTAATATTATTATATATAATATTTAATATTGGCAAATAGCAAGTAAACTATAAATCTACTTTAATGTAATGAATTAATTTGACCTGGTCTAGAAACGCCTAAGATACACATTCCGCTGTATCCCACAGCATGGGAATTAATTGACTTAAAAAATAAATAAATAAATAAATAAAATAAATAGACTAGATAATAATTGTTATATTCATGATATTTTTTCAGTAAAACGTACAGTGCAGACTGCAGAGTACATGTCAGAGTGGCTTCAAAAAGCAAGAAGAGATAGAGTTAAGAGGTGAAAACATTGGAAGAAATAAATACTCAAGGAAAATTGGTGGAATGATAGAAAAGTGGATAGAGTGTATGGGTAGATTGTAAGACGTAAGGAGGGAAAGGGGGGCTATGTAAATGTGCTAGCCAATTTATTTTTATATTGTATATATATTTTGCTCTTGAATAATGATTTTCGAATAGTTTTTCTAACTGTTTTGGTTTATTGGAATAAATAAAAGTTTTATAAGAAAATGTTGTGAATAATTGTACTATTAATACGTTTTCACTCTTGCAAATCACAGTCGAGGACAGATAAAAAGGAGTAAACACAAAGATCATTGTGGATTGTGGTGCCATCCTATCGCAAGGAAGAAGTCACTTTGATTTAATAAAATCGAAAAGGAAGTAGAGTGTTTTGTTAAGCTGCTAATGAGGCGACTAGATTGTGCTCAATGATTTTATAATAAACACAAGAGGGTGCCAGGCATTTCCCTGGCTACCGGCGTATAAACACAAACAACGACTCCCACTCTGCATCCTCAAACCCCGCCGCTGTAGGGATGGCAGGCAGACATGTTCTGCTTGGAATTATTGTTGATAAATTAAATAAACTGGCACGCTTCACACTTACAGGCCGAATGTTTGTAGTGTTGAGATAGAACAGAGACAATCTTCTGGCAGAGGGCTCGGAAATGTCGGGCGAGAAAGTTGTGTATTTTTATTTTCATACTCTTGGCGTGCTGCGATCGAGCAAAATCAGATCTTGTCTGATCAAAATGTTTAAGTCCCACGCCCACCACACACAAAGCACTAGACGGAGTTGCTCTCAACGAGCCAATTATTAGGAATCTTGAACGCGATTTCTGATTGAATATTGTTATTATTGTTTTTTACGTTTTTGCGTTGAGAATGCCTCACAAATTCCAATTGCATGTCTGGAGGGTCTGGAAGTTTAAAAACAGCGTTCCCTTTTGGTGGTGGAGGCTATTACACCTATAACAAAATTCAAAACTCGCTAAAGCCAAGTAAAGCAATTCGGGTTGTGATTTCCCTATCTATCTTTGTTATTTAGCAGAGCCATTTTTTTTTTCAAACTGGTTGTACGGGTATCTGACGTAATTTTTCTCTTAGTGGAATAGGTCTATTCAAAGACTGATCTACGTCAGTTTTAACACTATTTCTACAAGTGCACCAATCGTACTTATAAGTAATTCAATCGAAAAAATTCAGCCAGCAATTTGAAATATTAATACGATCCTCTTTGCAACGGTGTGAAAAGGCAACCGCACGCTTGCAGAAGTCGATTCAAGAATTGTCCGAGGCGAGCAAAACCGTGGCGTTACTACATTGATTGTAGCACGCCAGCCCGTGGTCAACCGCAATCATTTCAATCAAATCAATATCAATCCGGAAAAATGGCAATCACTTCGATTACATTAGGTTCCAAGCAATCGACTTTCACCCGAGGCCTGATTTGAAAAAAAAATAGCTGCTGAAATAAGGGATCGAATTACAATAGAATTGGAACAACATTTAAATAACTTCTCGTTATTTTCTAGATTGTTTTCAGTCTCGTATTCTTGAACCAAAGGAATCTTGAGCAGGCTAGTGTTCTGAACGCGCTGAAAAACTCCTAATGGAATCGCATTCCCACTTATCATTTGCCCACGCCATTATTCTTTCTGGTAATGAGGACATGTAGGTACTCTATGCAGATTCCCGATGCAACGAACGTACGACACCCACTGCTGACAACGTAGGTACGCGCCGAAGATGGCATTGTCGGCAAACTCTGCCATGCCTTGTCTGCCAAGGGCCTTGCCTCCGAGGACCACGTGTCTGCACCGGCAAACCGGCAACAAACGAGACCGCAGTTTCCCCAAGCGGCTCATGTACTTGCCTGCTTGCATTACAATGCAACCTGTATACGATTGTACGGCCAAACGGAGAGAGGAATTTCTACATGTTTGAAATGTTGCTCTGTTCCTGGCTTGGTAAAATCGTGACTGCTTGTTGCCTTGATTCAACCTGCAGATGAAAAGTAAGTTAGTGGCCAGAGAATTGGTACTTTGGTTTCGGATTTGTATCATTTGAACTTGCTACAGTGATGGGAGTTTCAATCAAAGTGATAGGTTTTTGAAAGCACTTCGCTGCCTAATCTACTAAATATCAGAAATCAAATAATACCTTTTGTTAAATAAATACACTCTTGAGCGGCACGACAGATCTATTGGACAACGATTAAGATGGTAATGACTAAGAAAGTCTCAGACGAAATGCCGATCGTCCACTGCCGGTGTCTCTGAGAGTGAAATAAGATTCGTAATCGACGGGCATGGTATGCTGCTGCAAGGATTGAGTTAGTATGAACAAGAGAATGGGATTAGGAAGAACGATAGCGACTCTGACTCCGGCTGCAGCTGATGACAGATAAAATATCGGATCGAAACAACAATAGACTCAATCCTTGGCACGTGATTTGTTTACAAATAGTTAAAAGCTCGGTACAGAAATGTGCTCGTGATATTTCCTTTAGGTAAGGACCGCCGATGATATTTGGAATTGATAATAAAGTGGTTTTACCGTGGATCATTTGCAGATGGTTAGTACTTTGTCTGTGGCTGGAGCAAACTTTTTCAAGCAAAGGCGCTTTTAATGTAAAACATAATCGTGCCCGAAGAGGAGGGCAAGTTAATAAATTCAATACACCTATATTGAGTCAAAACAATCTTTCGTCTGTTGTCCATAAATGGTCCTATGAAATAAAAATAAAAAGTCGAGCTCGTAAAAGTTAGGAACACGAAAGTTTATGAATAATGTAGATCCCGTTTTTATACTAGCAGACAAAATTACGAGGGAGTCGAGAATCAGATCGAACTAAACGAGAAGCAAACTTGAGAACGTTTTCATACAACATGATCTACCTCGTAAATAACGAAATTATTTCTCCAACCACGAGTTATTTAAATAATTTAAAGCGATACCCACTCCGTAAATCGAGTTGTTATAGAGTCATGCATTTAAATGACGCGCGTCCGTGATTTGTAACAGTAAAGCAGTAAAGTAACAAGCAGCAGCCGCAGCAGCAGCAGCGAGATGAGGTGCATCCGAGCATCCGAGCATCTTGTAAGGGCAAGGCGTGACGGAGCGCCGTCGTGTGCGGCCCAGCAGACCGTCGTGTCGTTAGATTATCGGCACGCCCACGCACTTGCCGGCACACACCTGTCGTGGATGCACTTACTTGCACTTACTTGCACTTAACAGCGATCGCACTGCATCCGTGCATCGTACGCAAGCACCGAGCAGTGCGTTCACCGCATACCACTTGTTAGCTGTTGCCTTGCAAATTAAGTGTAAGTACTACATTTCCCGCGACTTTATGATGGGATTGAAAAAAAATCGCAATTTATGCGCTCCTTGTTATGGATACACGCAATCTTGTACAGATGAAACGTATAGTGGAACTATTACTTACACGCGTTCTTCAAAATATCACTATAAGAGATTATAAAAGAAAACAACTCGGCGTTTCAAATTTCAAAATCATGGGAACACAAATTGAGAGGGAGAAAGATTGAAATAAGCACGCTTCAAGAGTCCTTGAAGGTCCTTAGCCAACCTGAAAAGTAAAGCGCCCCCCACCCCCCTGTATAAATGCCTGTATACTCACTAGTCAGCATCACGTGCCAGAGGGTGGCCTTACATCCATGATTGCCTTAGAACAATACTACTCGAGCATCGAGCAGCACTCAAGAGTCGTCCTCGACGGTCTGTTCAAGTCGAACGTCAAAGGAATTTCTCACGGTGCGAGGGAGCAAGTTTTAGAGGAGCGCGCTGTGCCTTCAATAAGAGATTTACTATACAATGGCTTGCTCTCCTAGGGAGAAGAATATTGAACAGGATAGGCATTTGGATCGGAAAGTCGGCAGCTCATGGCGTGGATAGTATACGTTTCAACCGAGTTGGGATAAGATTTTTGAAAAATAAAACTCGCTTTTTTAGCGCTCAGAATTCTGTGGCAACTGTTTGCGTTACTGTTTTGCCTTCCATTAAAAAGCGTTGAGTATCAATGCTGTAATATGAGTGAAGAAAATAGCTCTGGGGCCTGAGAGTGAGCACCCACTTGCAGGAAGTAATGCTCACATTAAGTGGACTGAGCCCGAGGCATTCCTCTGCAGTAATGCTCCATATGGGGTCAAAGACAGAGTCAAGGGCCTCGAAATGCTGCAGAAATGTGTTCATCCAGCTGGGATGTGGTCTTTGGGCAAATCTAGCAGATGCGAGACCAGAGAAAATTAGCAATTTAAGAAACGTCAGAGACCGAGAGTGGCAAGCAGTTATGAAATTAATTGGAAAACATCCGAGTTGGTTATAAAAAAAAATGCGATCGCGACTTGTACCTCAACGCAACGCAACGTTAAAAAGATTTACGAGAAATGTGATTTTCCGTCATGAAAGATCTAACCACTTTAGTTGACAGAGAAACACGTTTCGTTCCCCATCTCATTTTATTTATGTTCTCGGAGTCTATCACCGCAAAATTCCCAGCATTAATTAGCCGTGGGTATTTCCGGAAGAAGACGAGATCGAGCGTCGCGACGCCCGCCGCGACCGGAAGTGTTCATTTCTCGGTGCACACACGTGCACACACGTGCCTTTCCGCGCATCGCAGCTACGCGACCAGAGACGCGGAGAAATTGTCTGGAGATTTTTGGCAAAGAATTTTAATTTGATAAACAGCTACGCAAACAACGCTATTTACGCTAGCATTTAATGGACGGAGGCGTCGACACGACGCGTTCATCAACACAAAACTTAAAACGTTTCATTTCTTTCAGATTCATAAGAGTTTTTCAATGTTCCCAAATATTTTCGTCTCACGCAAGCTATGACGGTTTGTTTTAACAGACACCGAAAAAAACGCCGGATTTTTGTTGTAATCTTTCAACAGCCTCCCAAGCGATCATCATTCATGGCGAATTACTGAAAAGTTGGATAACACCACAATGCCGCCGTGGGTCATCGTCGGCTCGGTCAAAAGGAAAAAGCAATCTTGGTCGGTCTGCCAGAGGGCTCGAGTATTGTCTCCATTGTTTTGTCAATCCACTTGTCTCCAGCGGGAGCGATGCGACTGGACCGACGGCGCAGGTAGCTCGAACAAGACAGACCTAGAAACGTCTGCGCGTTCTTCATCACCAAAGACATGTCCGAATGTCAGCGGTTTTTTTTCTCCACAAAAAGTCTCGAGAGAAAAAGACATTAAAGAGGCATTCGTATAATTGGATTTTCTGACTTATTTGGCGACACGAATGTTAATCTCTTTAGCAAACCTGTGGAGACAAATTATCGGCAATTGCTATGATGATTGAGCAATAAGGCAATCGGACTACATGTGACTGATTTGCGTAATGGGACAGAGCCAGACGTCAATTGATCTAATGGGCAGTTTGAAGTCAATCTATTATCGTTCACCTGCAAACCGTCGTTCCGTGTCTGGTAGTAAAATTATCAAAAGGCAGTCGCATGTTCAGATTTCTAGACGAAGAAAATCTACACAGGTAAGTATTCAAGACGGGAGTATTTCTATACGATACGGAGCTGCTGCCGACTTGCTCGCCGCCTCTAAGTGAATCTACACGGTTCGGCTTTATATCTGTCATTCGCGTCTAGCCGGACCAGACGCCGAATGTCACGATCAAATGTAAATTCGAAACGCGAGTGCTCAGCCTGGTCACCGCGACCTAAAAATAACGCGTCATTAACAGAAGTTTGCCTAAAAATACGTGTCACTACCCGAGAGCAGAGAATGAAAAAGCGACTCCTGATATATAAATAGGGAGCCAGACATTACTTCTCGTCGGGGCAGACATGCTGGTTCTGATTGGTGTAAATGTAGGCTTAGATTTACATTTCTCCTCGGCTACGAATCGGTGGCGTTGACGAACGAATGTAGGGATAGTGTGTGGTTCATGGTTTCTGGAATATGGAAATGAGGGAATAGTCATCATGTTAGCCAGGGAGGGTTAGCATGATGTCAGCCCAGAGAATTGGAAATATCAGATATAAGACTGGGGGTGACATCAAAAATGTTTGTAAACCGAGACACATGCTCTGTCATGGCTCTCCAATTTCACAAGATACAATCAAGAAAATACCTCTTGGTGGACCAACGTTGCGGGTGGCTTTTTGGGGATTTAAACGAAACGACCATCCAATCAATCTGACGACTTCATTCCCTCAGCACATCGGTTAACACATACTTCAGTTTCGCGGACACGAACTACTGTTAGCCAAACCGAAACGGTCCACATCTTCAAGCGAATTTCGCACGGGTCGACAATAACAACATCTTGTTCTGGTCCATAAAACCGCAAATCTCCACACCAACCTGTTTGAGATCCAGAGTGATCGTGACCCATTCGTACTTCTGGCCGTACTGCAGACTGGGACTCTGCCACCATCGCGGCGTGCCATCGATCGCGTGCTCCTTGGGATGCCGCTTCGAGGCGTCGCCGGCGGAGGCGTCGCACACCCCGCATTGCGGCGCCCTCATCAGCACGTGCTCGACGAGCTTGCAGTAGACTTCCGGTTCCGCCTCGCCGCAGGTCGCGTTCACCGAGATCAGCGCCCGCGTCGCCAGGTTGAAGACGTTCGGGAAGAGGCCGCCGCCGTTGCCGTTGCCGTTGCCGTTGGCAGGGCTGTAGTCGTTGAAGTCTGCAACGAATCGGACGTTGTAGAAGGGTGTAGATGCGTTTGTTTCCATCCGTGGTTCATACGGTGAGAGGCTGTATAAGAAATTCCATCAGTCACTCAATGTAAAACAAAAGTTGCGAACATGTTGTCGAGGGGAAGCTAAGTTAATTTTAATAACGCGGCGCAAAAAGACTCTTTCTACTTCCTCTCTAAAAAAAGTAAGGGTGGTAATTTCTAGGAACCGGATTATTTTGTATCTCATATCGACAGAGGCGGGCTTATCATTATTAGTCACGCAACAAGCAAATTAAAAGAGAATTAAAAACGATCTCCAGCGTTCCAGAAGGGCGGACGAAACGGTCCAATCTTTCACGTCGGATGAGAGGAGTTACATTTTTCCCTCCAGCACTCAGGGTGGACTTGCGAGACATTCGGCTAATGTCCGAGGCACAGATCCGACTGAGGTGACATCGACGATAAAACCCCTGCGCCGAGATGCGAGATTTGTGTGAAAGGTAAACCGACGACTAAAGGGTTTTTTCTCCATCCCCGCCCTTCTCGAGATGCCTGTCGGTTTAGGGCTTTGTGAGAAAAGGGCGTGTGGAGATTGAAATGAAGCTGGAAAGGACCACAGAACGTATTGGGAAGGACGCGTGTTGCATTGTGTATCGGGCATCACTTTTTCATTGAGCGTTCCGATTTGGGAGGTGCTAGGCCGGCAGTGGCGGAGGAAACAACCCCCGACCGGCACGGGAAATCGCACCAGTGCTAAACAAATCGACGAACATTAAACAAATAGGTATTAAACTGAATTTCCCTGCTATTTTTTTTTGTGTCAAAGCGCATCCCTCTTATTATTATTATTAGATAAATATAATAAATATTTTTTTGTAAAATGGCAAACACTGGTCTGGACTCTGGAGTATACAAGACGACAGAAAAAGGTACCAAGCTAGGAATTCAACCAAAGACAAAAACACTCTCCTGCCGAGCAAGGAGTCACCTCTCCAGGCTGCATAATGAATTGATTATGGAATCAACCTTGCAACTTTTCCTTTTCGTGGCACAATTTGTCCGTCCCGGGGCGGTGAGCTACGCCACTGGCCAAAGGGCCAAAGATACACATTCACCGACCACAGCACGAGATCTCACAAACTCGGCCCATTATACAAATCTCTCAGGTAAGGCGAACGTTCCACAGATAATCATTGCTATTCTTAAAAGAACTCCGCTTTTCTCTAACCCTCATTTACAGAATCTTAGACCTCATTTAGTCTTTGATTTAAGCGCAAACACACGATTTATTGAAGTCTTTGAGATTAACAAACAACAGCGAAGCTTCCTCTTTCAGCTCAAGAACAATAATTTATAAGATGCTTGCCGACGAAAGACATTTCCGCCGATGAACAAAACGAGACGAACTTTTTCAAGTTAAGGATAGGAACTACCTATAGGAACTAGGAAGACAATGCTTTTTCATATCCTGGATTCAGCTGTTGTACCAGGCATCGTAGGCAGAGATATGGCATCTAACCCTTTGATCTCGTCAGCCCTGGAGTTACTTGTTTGTACGTTGGCTGCCTTTATATGGACATCGCTGCCTTTAGCTCATAGAATAAGTGTTATAATATTGTACGTCCAATGTACCATGAGAGCAAGCATAGCAAGCACAGCGAGGGCTCCATGCATTGCAGCTTGCCACTCCGTGCATGGCAGGAGTCCTCAGCCGAACGAGTTGTGTCTTACAATAATAGCAACACCACGAGACCAACACCATCCAATTAAAACAACTTACTGGAAAATATTTCTCTTTTTAGAAACACGACGTCACATAAATAACCGGCGAGAAAAAGATGAAGGAATATGTAAGTGTGTTGCAGTGTTGTGTGAGCATGTGATTTTTTTTTTGTTATTTTTCAACCCAGAGAATTAAGATAAACATTTACCATTTCCCAGTTGCCATGAACATTATTTCCGTAGGTGACTCTGTCTTTTTTCGAACAGGGTTGTGGGTAAGGTGTTAAGTAAAAGACCATCCCATACGTTTTATAACGCTTTAAAACAGAAATAAGTCTCGCATGAGATGGGGTTGCTATTTCTGTCTATATTCTATACAGAAACTGATCTCTTCTCCAGCGTTAGAAAACAAAAAATAAACTTCTCTATCGTATATAGTCGAGCCGACTAATAACAAAGTGGGCGATACCTGAACTGAACGCATATTCATAACAAATTAATATCGATCGGATAGGTTAACAACAACAACAACGAGCTTCATTCTCGATATAATTCCCATGGCAGCTAATGATGGTGCATTGGCATCCATAGAGCCAATGGCCCAGTTTAAAAGTGCGTGCACACACCTATGATTAACCATAACGGGCGGCGTTAAAGATGAAAACTAATAACACCTCGAGTGTGTGAAGATATCCTAGGGAGAGAGATTATTGTGCCTTCTGTGCGACGATCAAAGATGAGGCTGGGCATCTCCGAATGTCGTCGACCTCAGCTGCGGAGGAGAACTATCTTCGCTTTCAGAAGAGACTTGGTCACTGGATCTTACGAAGCAATAGCATCAGAAAGGTCCAGAACGTAATATCACGACAAGTCAATCTTGAAACGTAACACTATATCTGATAGATTGAAAGGCATATTTCACGCGGTTACAAATCAATCAAAAATGCAACTCTCATGATCTTGATAGAAGGGTTTTATTTCACCCAGAAGGGATGCTAACAAAAAACTAGCCTTTTTCAACCCCGGGGTGGTCGTCATTTTCATAATTAGCTAACGTGACTGATTGAGGGTAATTTAGAATGGTTATCCCCGTTTCTTCATTCCTAATATGCATAACGCTTGGAGACGAGGACCCAAAAGTGACGAGAAATTGTCACGTCACTCGACTTACGCCCTCACAAGTGGTTCTTCCTACGTCTAGCACGTCCCACTTGCTCTTTTATATACCTCAACAACTTTAACACAGATGCCAGGCACGACAAGAGAGACCGTGGTAGTACTCACTTTTTACTGGGTGTAAATCAAATCGTCATGTTCCGAACCTTAGCTTGCACGTGGAATTTATCCAAGACGAGAAGGATCCTCTAAATTATTACTAGAGACCCCTTGGACGGTAAATTTCATTTGTTTGAAACTATCCACCTATTTTGACCGCACGGTGAAAATTCTTCGAGGACCTCATTTTCGTGCGTTGTTCAATGGAGTTACTGTTATTTGTACTGAAATTGCTCGTTCAGGGTGTCCTACAAGTAACAGCTCAATGGCAGAGCAGCAGTCATAAAGTGCTGACACGGTGCACAGGGGTGGAAACCCTCCAGAGGCGGCCAGGTATAGCACACAGTACCCCGGCATTGTTGTTCGCTATCAGTCTAAACAATGAAACTCACACTTTACCTTAGGAAACACGAGTTTTGTCACTAATAAATTTGTCGAAAATTTCTTTTGATGAAGTTTTACCTTTAGTTTTACTACCGAACTCAACAACATCGAGGTTTCGTTCGGAGGACCAACCTCTTCGCGTCTCTGACTCACCTTCTAAAGCGATAGCGTCCATCCCTGTTGCAAAGCGCCTTTGGACATGGTCGAGCAAGAAGAAGAGAGTAAAGGTGATTTTGCAGCCGCCCACTCTTGATACGCTATCAATGGCTCAGTTGTTACTCGTTAGCAAACGTATAAGTATAATATAAATCCTTGCCTGCCCTAACCTCGCCACATCAACCCACTAACATTATTATTATTCGCAAACCAGATTCGCGCCCACACGGTTTATAGCCACGTTAGATTTGTGCGCCAGGGGGAAGCATTGAGAGGTGTATGGCACGGAGTTTAACATTCGGTAACACACTGCATCTTGGCAGTAGTGTTTGCCAAGATGCAACTGCAAGCGAGACCAATTGCATGAATTAAACTATTTGTACGAAGCACTTCCATGTAAAATAACGCAAAGGACGGGTGCAATCTCTTTCAGCCATCTTATTTTTTTATGTTCAGGCCAAGATAAAAGTTTCGTCGCTGTTTTAGGGTGATGTGTTTGACGGAGAGGGCTCCAAGGTTATACAACTCCCATCTAATTAGCTATGTTGCTTCGTTTGCACAAACAGGCAGAAATTCGTTCGATAACAATCTGGGTTCCTAATATTTACTATGGTTGCATAGTAAAACCATGGCGCTGAAATTCACTTCCCCGTGCTCACCCATCACATACACTTACACACACATACACTATACAACTTTACTATTATCAAACTACTCCCATGTTCATGTTGCCATTAACCGCCCCATTAATAGTTGCTTCATATTAGGAAAAGCAATTAATGGGCCATCTGTTTGCTATCGCACTATAAATGAAAACGCGCGGTATTTCTTTGTAAATCATGATATCAACTTGGGTTGCTTACCTTTCTTGTTGGTGTAGTTAAATTGCGATCCTGCTGCGCCGAAAGACGTGCAAGCTAGCAGCAAGAGCGCACTGTAAAACTGGGTAGTTCTTATCATTTTGTAAATGTGTTTCGACAATCCCTAACGCCAATTGTAACTAAATCATAAATGAAGAAACACACTATGTAAACATTACAAAAATATTGATATAGGTAATCGACAGATGTATTTGTTTTTCGAAAGTTCGATCGTAGGTCGTGATGTCGTGTGAAAATCAATTGTTGGAACGAAACGAAAGCACGTGGGTAATGCGGAGAGTGGACGCATGGCGTGCGGCGTTCACATCTTCTCTCGCTGACGGCGCAACACAGACTGGGTGCTAGTGCCAGTGGTGACTATGCGCTGGGGTCTTGGTGCCGACAGCCGCTCAGCTTCAGCCGGGGCGCCGAGTCGATCTCGCAGCATTTGAGTCACCGTCCCACCGACATCGACTAGATAGCGGTGGATACCGACAAAGCATGAGACAGGTCAGGTGTCCGCAGATGATCGTTCCCTTTTCCCTTCACGATTCTCCCACCATTCCCTGATCGTTGGCTGTCTGCAAAGTGCATTCACCTTACAACGTGTTGATGTCTTGAATTATTGCCAAAGGGCATTCGTGCGGAGAAAATAACATTGCTGTTGCCATCTAGCTTTCAATGAATAAAGTAAACATTTCACAATGATCGACATAGCATCTTTGGTCGATATTCATTGAATAGCCACGATTTAAAGTAGATCGACGATCTTTAAGTTGAGTGTGGGTAAGCACTTATCCAGTAACAACCAATTTGGTTACGAATGGAATCTGAATCTCGTCAATCCAGGTCGATCGACCTGAAAGCTTTATTAAGCAACGTTAAAACTAAGTGGATTATAAATTTTCAATTGCATATTTGTACCTGAAATATTAAACGCCAAATTCGCTAACATATTTATTGGTCTCGGATTTAAAAAAATCATTCCTCATCCACTATTTCAGCAGGAAAGTGTTTCGATTGTATTTGGTTTTTTATACCGTATTGCCATAGACTGTCCATTGGCTAGCATTTCATCGAAAGACAATGGGATCTTTCGGGATGTAGGTATCGAAAGGTAAAAATAAAAAGTGCTCATTTACTAAAGAAACGTTTTGATAATTTAATGGACACACTTACAGTTTGGTAGTTTAGCTCTATAGGTATGCCATTCTATATATGTCTTGATAGGCAGAGGAGTTGCAATGACGGTAGGTGGCCGACAATGATATGGTTTTGGCAGGCATGGGACTAAGTTCACTCTGATATGCTCAACGGTCGATAATATGACAGCCGGGATTTCGATCTACAACTAACTGGGATCACAATTATCGCAATGCAAACTCGGCATAGGATCAGAAACCATACACATATATTATTGGTAACGTAAAACACATCGCTTGGTATCATGTTCTTATGCAGGAAAGAAAAATTTGTGAGATTTGGCAAAAGCTTCTATATTTAGCGTTACCGTTTTTTTTTTTTTTATCTACTTAGACGTACTTTATAAACATTTTTTTTATGCTTTCGCGTGCGTTTAAAAGCTCAACTAAACACATGATAAATTGTGAATAGAAAATAATGGAGTATTTATATAAGAGTGAATCTCTCGATTTTGATATAACACGCGTAGAATTAATTATAGTGTCCTGCTGAACTAATTGCATTAGTTCAGTGACTACTGATTACGGGTTGCCTGTTCCACCACCTCAATCTAAATAGATGTCGTTGGGGTCTAATTCGACGCTCTCGGGGAATGTGGGTTTAGGAAACAGCGTTCAGCCAAAGCGACACATGCTCGATAGGTATATCCACGTAAATTCACATAGGTAGTTATAAAAACAGTACGAAAACCTAATAACTCTTCTCGCTGAAAAAATTAATTGGATTGCGTCTAAAATGTAAAATCTCCAAGTAAGAACGCTTTCACTCATTTTATGGTACAGTTTCCCAGGTTTGTAGGATATGGGTTTGAAATACTAGAGCTTTCCTCTCCGTGTCATTCATCAAGAATTCATTCAACCTCAGTAAAATCTACGAGAATATCCAATAGGATATCTATCTAGCTACATATAGCTACCCTACACGAAAGGAACATGGTCTATGAATTGAGTTATTTTCACCAAGCATTTCTGGATCAATTTAACACCGTCAATCACACTTTCTTTATCCAGATCACCTGACAATGGTCAATGGTCATTGAGTAAGAATCACGGACACATATTGCTAAACAGAAGAGGGTCTTTTAAGCAAACGAAGTTGGGAAACATTAAGAAGGGACACATTTTGATGCCGAAGTTCAGAAAAGAAGATAGCATTTCTACGGTTCCAGAAAGGTTCCCGTCCACATTTTGATGACAGTGTGAAGACTTGACAGTCGACACAGTATTGAATACGACCGTGTCAATTATGGCAGTGGTTATCTTCATTATTATATACATTCCAATCGTGAACAACAAGGTTTCTGACAGTTTCACCCGCGAACAGAATGATCCTAAATGAAGCTGATGATGATAATGAATCTTCATTTCAAATAATGATTCTCAGATCTGATATCTCTTACACTTCATGCTTCCAACAACTCTCATAAAATTTCTATAGATGTTTTCTTGAACGTCACCAAACAATTTTCATCTAATAAAACATACACTACTATCCTTGATCGTGTTACATACCCCTAGTAAGCATTGATTCCTTATAGAGTAGTATTATTGTAACTTCACGTTAAAATCATCTTTCAATCCGTGCAAGGAGTGAAAAACAAAAAATTTCAATCAATATAATTATTAATCTAGCAATATTATTGATAATAATTGATCGTATTCTCTTCTACTTTTCTCCGGGTAGAAGTGACTTGGTAGAATGTCTAGAAAAACAGTAATCGCTCATAGACAGAGGAGAACTGCTTCAAAGACTTCCTATCGGTATACATGAAACGGGCAGCGTGCAGAGAAAAATGCATGCTTCACTCAAAATCGATTAATGCATGGAACAATGCACTTTCCTGGGCACGTCCACAGGATACCTACACTCGAGACACCGACGAACATTTTTCTTCGCTCTTCTGTTCACATTTGTTCAATAAATTCTTCTACATTTTCGCACTTCGTCCGTTGATCGACATCCCATCTCATCGACGTATTACATCTGATATAAATTTCCTATTAGTTGTTTTCTTCATCATTGTATGTAATTGTATAATGTCTTAGCAACTATCCGAGTTGTAGTTGCGTTGCCGAGCTGTAGAGGGTACTTCTGTCAGCTCGGGCTTCACCCTGCAAGGCACTGGACCAACCGCCCACCTCTGTACAACAAGAAAACCACTCGTCAGGCGTCGCGACCAACTTCCACCACACACAAACACACTGAATTTATCAAGCATTCGTGATTTACGCACAACTTCAACTTACCTATACAAACCATTCGTCCTTTTGATTAGTCGAAAGTTCGCTGCATGAAACAAGAAATGTTTGCATTGAATTATCCTGAATTCAGCCATGAAATGCGATATTTCAATTTTCAAACCACATTTTACACATAAAATCTGAGAAGGTTAATTGCCTCTATTAAGTCAATCTATTCGACGTTGCCAAATTCCAATAAGTTCGACGGTATAAAAACCAACGTGGTATAACCGCACCAACCCAAACGTGCTAAAAAGGTAACCAAAACAATCGCCTTGCTAGTACGTTTAAAGGAGAAATGTATGTTTGCAGCAGATTTCAGATTGCAGGTCTCGTCTCGCAGTCCCCACACGTGACCAAAGTTTACTGCAACACACAAATCGTCGCAAGCCACGACCGTGTCCGCGCGCCGTTTACCTGTCTGAGCCAGGATCACTCCTCACTCTGCCAGGCAGAAGAGGCGGCGCCAGTCCGTGCTGTACCCGAGCTTGCCGCCCGCAGGGTGAAGCCAGTTTCCCGCCCCCCGTGTTATTGTCTGGGGGGACGACATCACGTACGTGTGTCCCGGCGGGTAGTCGCCCGCCGTCGCCGTCGCCGAGGGGTGGCCCCCTGGCTGCTGCTTCCCATTGCCGTTGTTCGAACCGTACATCTGTTGCACTGGACCAAGTGCACACAAATCAGGCGACAAAGAACCTGATCATCGGTGAGATCGGAAAGATTGCTTTAGTTTTTTTGTAGTTCGAGTTGTTCAGATAAGTACATGGTGCATGCTTACTAAAATAAATACAAAAATTTTATGGTGTAAGTGTTGTGCGTTTTTTTTTGTTTAGAATCCTAATTGTCGCTAAGGGTTGGTTGTCATTACATTCTTGTATCCGTTTTGCCATAAGATTTAGAAAAAAACCCCCAGAGACTAATTAAACTATGGTCCAACGTATTAATGAGATCACAGCAGCCTCTGACCTCACAGGAGGCTGCCGTGTTCAAACTTAAAACGTATCTATTGGACTTGTGCTAAATACTGTTAACATGAGCGCCAATCTAACTGTGTTGACTCTAGTTTCGTTAGCAAACGCATGCGACTCGAAGCCGGAGGATGGCACTCTGCAACTTCGCGCGTTCATCTCTCCGGCAGACGTCGACGACAGTGAGTGGGTATTAGCAAGTAACTACCTCCATGCACTACGGTTTATCGGAGCTGTCACCAACCACCCGCGGGCTAGAATCACGTACTCAAACTTTATCCAATCCCCGAGGTAGCGTGGCATCGAGCAAATCAAAGATAAGTTCTCCAGGCAGCTTAGTTCATCGCCTTGCCGCACTGCACTCAAATTCAGGTCTCGGCCGGTCTATTTTCTTCACTTAGGTGACAGCTCGGAAAACGCGTTCTACAGCAGAGTGGTGGTGCTACCAATGGTGCTACCAATGCAGGCGAGCGGAAGTCTTACATGGGTAGTTGGCGTTCTGCTGCTGAGCATTCTGCGGCGGTCGTCCGTTGCCACGTCGGCACACGCATATCGCGAGGCCCGTCACGCCGGCGCACATCACCAGTAGGCCGCTCACGATGACCACCACGAACACCATCGAGCTGACGCCGAGCACGGTCGTCATGTCGTTGGCTGGAAACCAGGCAGTTCGGTTAATAGCTGACAATAACGTATGCCGAGACTGGAATGAGTTTGCCAGCTTGGTAATGATTTCATCTTTATTTTGTCAGAGAAACTGTGCAGGAAGCAAGTTTGACGGACGATGGTCATGCATATGGGGGCTGGTCGCCATTCTCTCTTTCATTAATTTGGTGTCATATAACTGCTTTTGGTTGTAGTTTCAATAGGATTATTATTCATTCGTCAATGACACTATTGAGCTTTCGAAGATGAATTTGCGACAGTCTTAAGTTATCATTAAGCTAATGTGTGTACATCCCCTTTACAAGAAAATTAACTTACCTACTTGCCAAAGTAGAGGCATTTATCATCTCAAGTTCTACAAAATTACGTATCGACTAGACGAATTTCCTGCGCCTCCTAGATTCGCATGAGCGTAAATGAAAGTAGGTTCGCACGAGTTTGCGTAAACTATATAATCTAATCCCGTTCCATTAGCATAGAAGGGGATGTTGTGGCGGGCAGACAGGAGGTGCGGTGTTGAAGAGAGTGACTCACGTGTGCAAATCGCGCTGCTTGCTTCGTCCGAGCCGTCGCCGCAATGGTTCACCTCGTCGCAAACCAAGCCGGTGTCGATGCAAAACTCGCTGTTGCAGCGGAAGTCCTCGCAGGCGTGCTCTGCAAGTCAATGCCGCCACGTCGGCGTCGTCATTAGCATCAAATCGCCCACCCAACCACCCACCCACCCACACACCCTGTTCGGTGTTCATGCATCAATCCGTGCTTTGCTGGCGCTGGTGGGAATTTGCCTTGGGAGAGGTCGAACTTTCTTGCGGGGTTCAGATGTGACGGCGTATAGTTTCGTCATTTTCGGTAATTTGCTGGGGTTGAATTGGTTGTCCGTAGGAGTTGAGTTTGGTTTTTGTAGAGACGTTTTCATTGCTAGTCGTGGGGGAGCTGGTTATTTCTTTCTCTCAAACTGGCGATGTTGACTCCATTAAATGCGTCCGAGTTGCAGAAGCCATCGAATGTCGATATCCAATTAATTTTCTTATGTGCAACTCAAAACGGCTTTCATAGCAGTTACAGTGGATATACTGTATAAACTTAGTTTGATTGCAGCTTGGAAAATAAAATAATAGAAACCCGAGAGAAATTTCGTATGAAAATAGAGTTAAATGTTGAAATGTAAATTCAAAACTCGCCGGAAGTTGACCGAGATTCAGAGAGCCATTAAAATGCGCAATTTGTGATTAGTTTTCAGCAATGCGTCCCGTACAAGTTTCAGAACAAAATTTACAAAGTTTACATTGTACAATTTTGAGAAATTCCTTGAAAACGAGTAAAAGAGCTAGGAGATGTTGTAATCCAATGAAATCAACTCGCGAACAAGTTTCTCGTGACAACGTTACGCGAAAAACGAAGAGACGTGGAATGGAATGGAATAAAACGAAACGTACTTTCAAATATGATTCTACAAACTGAGTTACCGCGAAACTTTGATTACATTTCCATGGCGGAAATAATATTGCTTGTGGAGCAATCGAATGAAGTAGGTAGTAACAGCAGGAGTTTGATTGAATTGTTCTTTGCAATCAAATCCGAGTGACATGGCCAACAGGTCATGACGATGTCGTTTGAAAAACACTGGTAATGCATCATCGCGGCGATGGAATGCGATGTGATTGCGGCACGCACATGTCTGCCTTGCATATCTCTTCATTTAAATCTGATCTCCTTCCGACACCGAGCCCGATTGTCGATCCATCATGAGCCATCATGAGCCATCAGTCGCCGCCATTAGCCGTGCATTGTGCAGAAGCAGGTGACTAGGCAAGCTCGCAGATAACTCCCTGATTTGTTCTATACTTTTGTTGGAAGTGCGAGCAGAACTTTGCTTCATGAAATGTTAATGGCAATATGCAAATTTCCAGGGAAATACGCCGACGTTGCTCTAGGCTACGCAAACTTTACGATAAAGAGTCATTTAATTTTTAAATTTTACGCAATGAACTGAAACTTGAAGAAAATTAATTTTCTCACTGTTGCTAATTTGTGGTGGAAAGTTAGTGGCAGATAGCGCGCGCGAAACTTTTCGGAAAGATGAAATCTCCATAGCAGATAAGCGCCCCAGCAATCGGATAATCGATGCCAGGGCCGTTTAATTTCAACCCGACTTACTCTTGTCCTTGAAGGCGGTGATGACCAGCTTGAAGCCGTTAGACTCGGTGCCCCAACCGTCGGTGACGTACTTGAGCGTCACGAAATTGGTCCTCGTGTATATGTTGCCCACCGTCTGCTTGGTGTTGCGACACGACAAATCCGACTGGAAACACAAACAGAAAGCGACATCTATTAAAATCCACAACAATGGAACTTTTCCGGCAAGCAAGTATGTGGCTGGCAACAGAAAAGCGGTGCCGTTTCCTCGACGGCTGCATATTTGCCGCGCGTCACGCGGATGGACATTTCCAGACGGCGCGGAATGCTTTTGAGACTCATTGAACCTGGAAGGCACACGCACGCGAACGTGCGTCGTACAGCGACGTTCAACGGCAACATATTTGCTGCCATCGCCCGTACTGAACGCTGATTAAATGTTTCCTAGTTTAGTGCATCGCCTCACGTGATTTATATCAGAATGTAGTTAGAACAGCTGACGCTCACGCAAGTGCGTTTCTCTAAAAATAATCATAGTTATAAAACATAATACACACGTATACTTAAAGTAATGATTTTATTACACACTTTTTTTTTGGGGGAAACTTTTACATAGACATCAAACATCATAAAATGCATATTAATAATTTAGAGAAATACCCGAATGATGTAGATTTTGTGTGTGTTCGTAGAGAAACCCGGCACCTCCACCAGGCGCGTGTCAACTTCTTCCCCCCCCCCCCCCCCCCACCCCAAACAACTGCTTCGAACTGACGTGGCAATTTCCTCGATACACAATAATGTATACCTCCATCTCTTCATGTATATAAGCAAGCAATTTTGATTCAAGAGACGTTCTAACTTTCTGCAAACGAATTGTGCAAACCGCGCAAATCGTATCTCATCGCTCACTGTCATAGCGCCTGTTCGACGCACAGCAAATGCTGTGACCTGTAAGCAAGACTATCTTTCAAACAACAGTATTCGCCATGAGCTATACGTTCAAATAAAGACAAACCATGCTACCGATCATTGAACAGCGTTCGTACCACTTCTATTTGTGCTTTTTGGTGGAGCGAAGTTAATAATGTCTTATATGTTATGACCGCTCCTCTATTTTTCTTTTAAGAGTTATGATTTGAAAGCACACGGAAAATGGAAAATCCACTAACTGTGGCTGATTTTGGGCGAATCTTTTCCGAAAGTCCACTAGCCTTAATTGTTTTTTCAGCGGCGTTTGATTCCGTAAACGACACCGCCTCAGGCGGGCTTTTCACATTTTACGGTGGTGTTGTTCCGAAAAAACAAGCACGATTAGTGGGAAACGCACCAGGCTTACCATCTATAGTGTGGGCTATGGAGAAACATTTTATTCGCAAAGCCCGCTAGCCGGGAATGAAAACACAATCTATCCCAAATCCATACGCCTGGAGTCGTGGGCTTATTCCAGGCAGGGTTGGTTCTTTAAGCTCTACTCTCACATGCAGCTGAGGTCGTCAGGAGCTGTCACATTCCCTAGCATCGCTCAATCAAAATGACACGCGAATAAAGCACGTAATTAAACAATCCAAGCTCCCGAAACTGACGCAAACACAACACACTTTATTGATGACTTTATTGTTAATTTGGTGATATTTCGTGCTAGTCTCCAAACCAACAAAATGTTTCAAAGGAAAGAAAATGAGACAAGTCTTTTTTCTTCGTTGTTGTAAATGTATTGGAACCGAAAGAGAGAGAGAGAGCGTGATACATTCACACAGTGAGCAAAGGGGACACGAGTACTTGGCCGAAGCAAGAACGATTTTCCTTTCTCATTTGGGGGAGTTGAACGTTGCTTGAGGACAAAGAGGGTTTTATAAATGGAAAGCGAAGTGTGTGGAGAAGAAGTAATTGACACTGGTACGTCCGTGTCAAGGTAACTTGATACTGTCACAGCTTGGAAGAAGGCATTGGCAAGGCACGAGCCTGGCTCGTATTTCGGGACAAGTTCGCTTTTTTCCAGCGAAAATTCGCCGTCGTTCCGACTTCCGACTGCCTCTTTTCGGTCGGTTGTCATAGAACATGTGAATGCAAATCGATGGGTGAAAGATTCGGAGATGGATTCGAGGAGACGGTTAAATGATCCACGGAGCACGGAGCACGGAGCAACTTGTGGAATTACATCAGATTGGGGAGGGACAGGCGAACTCGAGGATACGACTTCGAGTCGACGTATCACAAGGGATAGAGTTAGAGAGTCTGATTGAGTTCAGTAAGAAGGAAAGATAAACATGGAGTAGTAAGGAATAATTTATTTCATGTTGACATTTTAGGGATGGAAGTTGTCAAACTCTGCAGAGAGACGTTTCGGCCAGAGCAGTCAAAGGTAAGTTTTCAGTCTTGAAGACGGAGGAGGGTTGGTACTGCCGCAATGCTTTGCCTGGCCCGCGATATCTTAAGAGCTATCAAAGCATGACAATGAATAATAAGGCACAAAATTTTAAATGAGATCCGTTTTTTTTTTCTATTGTGCTGGAAAATATTTGTGAAGGGCCAAATAATATTGAAGTGGAGAAGACGTTTGAATGAAAAAATGTCGACACACATTTGCGGACGAAACGCGAGTAAAACGAGCTGGCCCGATTCCGGCGGGGAACAAAATATCTTCACAGAAATAACCGGTAATGTCCTTTGACATTTTTGTTATCAAAAGCCATCATTAGGCCCGTAATTTTTGCGTGTGGGCAATTAGCGTGGTTAGTGAAGCATAACCGAGGGCATCGACTATTGCGCGTCGCCAGCAGGAAGGGGGACGCGACGACGTTAAAACTAATGAGAAAGATTTTGAATTCCATTAAACCTGAAAGCTTTTGGCTTTTGTGACCCCGAGGGCAAGGACTGCAGACCGAGTGACCAGGCGCTCTGACTTGTAAGCTTTTGAGCTCGTCCTCAGGCCAGCTCAGAATGCGGGCGAAATCTTATTTTACAATTTACAACATGTGGAAACTGGAAAGGCAATGTGAGATAATATTATGCCTCTGATAACATACGGTTTCCTCGAGGATAATATTTCCTCTTTGATAACTACTTATAAATGAGCTTATACGAAATGAATTAAGGATCTCGGGTCTCTTTGCAGTTAGAGCTTAGCAAACTGCGCATTCGCTTAGAAAATTCAACGACATGTACACCTCAAAATATGTCAAACTTTTTGGCAAGCCCTCTCCGAGGAAAATCTCTCCGCCGCACAAACAGTTGTATCAAAATGGCAGACGAGAAAGCGGAGAGAAAAACTGGCTGTTCGAGACTGACGTCGAGATGAAATAACGAACAAGACAGAAACAGACGAAGGTATCTGCAGAATAATGTGTACGTCGAGTCCCAGCCGTCCCAGCGAGACATGTCAAATTGTCAAACGCACAAATTGCAAACTTCGTTTCAACCATTACGACTTATTTCTCAAAGTTGATGAGCCAAGAACGATCGGCGACGCCGACAGCGTCGTCTGCCAGCGGCCCGACCACCGCCGACGCCGACGCCGACGCCGACGCCCCCGTGCGTCCCGTCCGCACCGCACCGAGCTTCGCGCCATATTGATGATGCTAATCACGTGCCCTGTTTGTAGCTCTCTGTCATTGTCTTATGACTGCTGCACCACTGTTAATTGTGTTAACGTTTGTCTCCTTTCATGAGGAAATTAAGCGATTGGATAATTAGATTTGCCTTGCCGTTGCCACCACTTTGCCACGGCCAACCTTTGCACAAATTAACCGTTCGAGTTCTCCTGGCGACGCAAAGATATTTCTAGGTAGCATAATGTAGCAGCGCCGTGGGTCCATGCCACGCTGGAAGGTCTAAATGGCAATTTATCATCCCGTTCGGGTTATTGTATTACGTTTAACGACGCACTCTAAGGCGTTGATGCAAAGCCCGCCGTCAGACACCGTATGCGGAGCCCGTGCCAGCATCGGTGAAGATGAAGGATGACACGTTTCATTTTATTACATTTCGCTCATTCTGCTCCTCATCTTGGGGGAAACCACTTACGGACGCGAGGCGACGGGGAAGGCGACGGGGAAGGCAATTTTTCCGCGCTAGCGACGCCGTTGACGTCGCCGCCGTCTCCGGCGTCTCCGGCGTCTCATGGTTTCGGCCGGGAAAAATGTGGCAATTAAAAGTGTAGTGCACGTGTGCGCATGTGCGGTGCATTTTCCCGGCGCAGAGCGATATGACGCGATGGAGGCGCCGGGTCTCGGGAGCACACCGAAGTGTGCTAACGCTCAGCGACTAAAAGAGACGCGAGCTGGACTTCGTTGCGGGAGTGCCGTGTTAATAAAGCCTCTGGGCCAGCGTCTACGTCTTGCTTGTCAATTCTGCACGATATCACGAATATAGATGTGGATTCCATGCTGTGCTTCTGTTCGAGTTGATACTGCCTTAGCCTTTTCCAAACAATGACAACAAAAGAGCTCCCGTGGGATGAAGATTAATACTTTGTCTTAGCGTTAAAATATTCAGGACTTGGAGAAAAATGCAAAAGGTATGGAGTTTCTCTATAGGCTCACTGTTGGTACATCTGGTACAACACTTTCAAAACACAATTTTTTGACTTTTAATTTAGCATACACCAAAAAATTACGTTGCCCCATCTTTAAATTGATTAAAACAATGTTTTTCATTAAAAAAAAAAACGCGAAATCCTAAGAGAAAATTAACGTTCTCCCTAATCCACCGGGGGTATCCCCTTCCATTCTAAAAATATCATAACGGCCACCCTCTTCCTCGTCATCACCGACGCCTCGAGTCTAGCCGCCACCGCGTTACCACCAATCAACGCGTTTGAACGCAGTGAAATGTGCATCCGTGGTGCGAGGTGACTGGCGAGGCCGTCCGTGCCTCACTGCCAGCGACGACGGGCCTCGAGGAGGCAGACTCTCACCTTGTAGCTGCCGACCGCGTGGGCGCCGTCGTAGATGAAGAGGTGGTCGTTGCAGTCGAGCTGCAGCAGGTCGAAGCGCAGCATGAAACGCTGCAGGATCGAGTGCGTCTGGAAGGTGATCACGCAGTCCAGGTTGCGTTCGTTCTGCGAGTGCAGCACAGCGCCGTCGATCTTCCGGTACAGCTGCTGCAGGAAGTGCGTCTTGCACAGATGCTGCATGTAATCTGCGAGCAGAAGAGGCGAACGCTTTGTCAGTGTCGGGGTTGTGTCGTGTGGTGTGTCTCGCCGCCGGTTGTCGGCGTCAGGGGCCGTGGGACCACGGGTAATTTTTTCAGACCTGCGATAGGATGAGGAACGGGATAACTTTACTGATTCTAACAACGGATAGAAATAGATCCCAGCCAGCCTTGCCGACAAACCCTCGAAGCCAACGTTTGAATTGATTTTAAATAAAATGAAACCAACAAATTATCAACGAATAGCAAAAGTGAGACGTTATAGGTATTTCAGAGTAGAAAGGTATGGTATTTTATCACGGCAATATTCGCTCGTTTTGATTTATGCGCACAAGACGCGTAAATAAAAGAGGCGAAACGTAATTTAATTAAAATTGGAGCAGCATGCACGATATGACAGGACATTCTTAACGTTCAGGTTAAAAATTTATTGGCTTCGTTCAAATAAAGGAAGCACACAGCAATCAACGGCTCATTCAATCTGGCGGAAGGAGATTGAAAAAGTCCTGCAACACCTATTACTTCATCGCCGTCTCCATTCACAACCAATAATTATAATTCATTTTTTTCAACATCAACGACCCCTTAGAAAAGATTCGTCGTCTGGCTCGCTCAATCCGCTCTCGCCGTCTCGTTCCACATCTTCGAGCGTCGCGTCGCGTCGCGGCTGATTGATTGATTATTGGTGCTTAACGACGCACTGTTTTGACAACTGGCCCTTTGGCACTGGTCTAATGGCGTCGGTGAATGAAATGGTGATGATGAGGGTGATGATGAACCTAACCTAGTCTAGAAGGGAGGAGGGGAAACCCGGTACCGGCACGTAGCCTACTCCTGTCGAAAAGCACCAAGGGGACCACCGGCTTTACGTCCCTTCCGAAGGACGGTACAACTCGAACAACAGGATTCCTCCACTAATCCGTGCTGTCGAGAGGTTGATAAGCAAGGCGAGTAAAGTTGTTGTACTAACTTCAAAACCTCCAACCTCTCTCCCGAACAGAACTGACCATGTGCATGATGGTCACCCATCAAACACCTGACTCAGCGCGATGTTGCTTAACTTCGGTGATCTTACGAGAACCGGTGTTTCCAATATGCCAAACCGTTCGGGCGCATTGCAAGCTACCGTGGCGTCCCAATTACCTCGCCAATCTTCGTTGTAATTGGAAGCAGCTTCCAACCTGGCCGTCCATTGGCCGAAGTCACAAGACGCCAGATTAGGACCTGCCACATCTCGGGTTCATTAAACGCGGGGGTAACGCGGGGGTAAACGCGGGGGTAAACGCGGGGCGAAGTGCAGTTGCTGCGGCGGCGGCGGCGGCACAGGCGACATCACGGGGTCAAACATAAGCCCGTCGGGGCTGGCAATCCGATTACCGGATGCGGCACTCTATGCGTGGTTGCCGCCAACAACAATACGCGACGCCGACGCCGACGCCGACGCCGACGCCGACGCCGACGCCGATGGTCCATATGCCGAGGTGAAATCGACGCTAAATGTTAGGCATGTTAAGTGAACGGGAGTTTATGTACATTCCGGCGGATTGTGGTTGTATTTTCTGTGCTGCGCTTATGTTCTGTGCTTATGCGTAGCTGCATAAACATGCCGAGCTCATTTCCTTTTGAAGAAAATTAAGCTGGTATTAATTTTCATGAAGGTATACGCGAACTTTCAAGTGAACAGTTTTGCTCTATTTTTCATTATCTACTATATTATGAATAATATTATACCGCCCCTTCTTTTTATCGTGAAAGGACGCCTTGCTCGTACTATCTCAATAATAATGGAATAATAATGATATACTCGTCTCATGAAAGAAGATGTACCTATATATATAGCTAAAGCAGTATCGCCGTACTTTCACGTGAAATTCCGGCTTTAATGAAAATAGTTTCCACAATGTCATAAATATTTTCCGCTTGATGAGAACCAAAAAAAAAAAAAAAACACCTATCTTCTAACGAGGTATTCGGCGATTGTTTATCGCGCTCGCAATTTTTTTACTGGCTAACAGCGCGAAAACTTCAGCGCCGTATCGCGACAAAGTCGACTTGATGGCACACGCACGGCTATCCACGAGCACGCGAAACCCACTCTCGGCCGCCTTCGATAGCGCGCGGAAATTAGCACGGAGAGTGCCATTTGTGGCGCGCGAAAGCCAGAGCAAGTGTTGGTGTATCAAAGTCTGTCACGACCGCTCGGGTATAGCCAATCGCTACCGACACCGTTTAAGTGGTGCTTGCAGTTACAAGGGTTTCCCATTAGAGGCGCTCTGGTCAGCGCAGAGCGCAGCGGTGGTCAATGAGCAGCGGGCAGCGGGCAGCGGGCAGCGGGCAGCGGGCAGCGGGCTGCGAGACGGCGCTAGCTAACCCTGCCACCGTCCAAGCGTCGGCGTCGGCGTCGGCGTCGCTTAAATCGTTATGCTACGGTAACTCGGTTAACTGCTACATTACTCGACGCCGCTGAAAAAGCTAGCCTTTGAAACGGGATATTTTTCAATTTTACCCATGGTTTTTATCGTTGCTCTAGATTACGTTGAAAAAAAATGTTAGCTACACTGAAAAATTCAATTTCTTTGTGTTATTTCGCATAGCGGCTAACTCTGCTTTAATTTCAAATTTATCTTGGAGAGAAGTAAGCTATGGTACATGTTTTAGCACATATTTCACGTAGACTAACGAGCCCTTTCAATTACTTCAAAGATATATAGCTTGAAATGTGCTCGCGTTATGCACTGATTTAGGAACTAACAAGTAACAAACAATCTTGCAGTTATGATAATAACCTGAATCAGAGCCCACAATCATGTATATGAAGACGTGAATATATTGTTATATTATCTAACAATGCTTCCAGTCCCTTCCTGTGAGACGCCCCTCACCCATTTCGTATTCGTATAAACATACCCTTTCATCTTGTTCGCGTTTGAGCAATTGCGCGCTCGGTTGTGTGGATATAGGCTATACGTCGGGGGTGTGTGTAGGTGGGTGCTTGTAGGTAATAAGAAAACTTGTCGCGACATAACGAGTTGATGGACGTACCAGTGTAGATATGTCTAAGATGTCGCGTGCGTGCGTGCGTCAAAACATCAGCAAGATGGCGGGCTTGCAAGACGCCACGCGTACATTGTGCGTCGCTGCGTGTTCGATACGGCCGTTAATCTGATATGCTGTGTAGATGATGATTGTGCCACTTAGAAGGAAAATGCCGCGGTTAATCGCGATTCCACCGAAATAACTATTGATTTAGTTTACTTAAGCACAGCGCAGAAATACGTCAAATAAACGACAAACGGTTTCTGTTTTCCGAAAGCGAGGCGACGACTTGCTATAACTTTGTTGTTTATGTTCAAAAATCCGCTTTAGAGAAAAGTATATAACTTATAGCTTCCTTGAGGCGCTTCCACTTCCATTTCAACGGCTCAGTTTTCCTAATACGAAACATGTCGAGTTCTGTGGCTACACCAAATCGCTTGTATAAATAATGAACAGTTATTGTATATGCACCATTAGACACAAATTTGCAGTGCGCTTAGTACACGTTAGGGAAAAACTTTTCTACAATAGTCGAAAACCAAAACAATTATAATGTATAGGAAAACGTATGGCAGGTGGAATGAAAATGGGTTCCAGCACGCTCGCCGGCGGTATAGATGTGGCAGGATCACGGGTCATGTGCTCACGAAATGGCTTAGCAGCGGGCAAGTTGATCTAGTTAAGTTATGAGGCTCACGCATGCATCGGCCTGCTGACGACTCTCGCATGTTCTACCAGTTCTACGGGCACCCTTACCTATATAAACTTGCCCCCAGCCCTTCGCTGCTACACCCCCCACCCCCTTGGCCAGGCCAGATCTCGGTGGAAATCGCCACAGAGAAAGAGAGAGAAGGGAGAAAGTAAGAGAGAGATTTCTGTCTCATTAACTCTGCCACATGAAAGAGTATTATTCATTGGCACACTTGTAAAAAAAGTGTAAGAACACATACACGCAGGCGTGTGACAAAGCGAAGTACACGTGTATATGTATGAACAAACACAAGCAAGCCTTATATAGTTGGGGTTCAGCTAATCAATCAAATTAATTTTCAGCACTGATTAGCTTACTTTACGGCATTCGTATATTTAACTAATTGGTTTCGTATTCAATCATATGCCGCTTGTGACTGGTGGTCGGCACATTCACCCTGTCTAATTCTATTAGTAATTCGTATGTGCGATGTTTAATTCCGTCTATAGTCCGAAATGTCGCGGCTGCATAAATCAATGGGGCGACGCGCTATCAGATGGAATAATGTCACACGACGCCAGGCCCACCGCGCGGATCGGTGTTAATTACGACGTCGCTTTGACTGACGGAGCCGATTTCGAGATAAATAAGTTAATTCCGAGAGAATCTAGACGTGTGCACACGCGGTGTCCATTTGCTGACCTGACCCAGAAATGAAATTGAGTTGGCTTCGCGCCGGCCGGCCGGCGATCGGAACTGAAAACTTTTGTCATAACTCTCTGCCAAACTGTTGCGAAAATGCTAATTGCCCTCTGCGGAAGTGAAGGGAGTATAAAGTTGCTATAGTATTAATCTGGCGAGCCATCCGCGGCGGTATACCAGCTCGCTTTTCACGCAAAGTTCAAATCTATTAAACAATAAGATGGCAGGAAATTCCCATCTAGACACAACTACACTGAACTAATCAAATGATTTCCATAGTCAACGGCAAATAATTCACAACTTATTCAACTTTTGGACCGCTTTCTAGCGATAATGAACGGATCGGTGGCGTATACATATATATCTTGCTTCTAATTTTCGATTCGTCAGAAGCGACGTTGATTTGCCAAGCGGCGCGTTTGAAAGCAACAACCAGAGTGTACTAGTTCCCGCACAGCAGCGCACCCTTGCTAATTGCTGTTAACGGACAACACGACACAGAACTATGCTGTTGCCTGTCGGTATACACAGAGAATGAGTTTGCGAACATGGCCAGACGGCCCCTGCTCAGACTCCGGCCCCGGTCCCGCGTAAGTGCAAAGTTAGTTGGATGTGTGTGTGTTCCTGTTTCCCACTGTCAAAAACACTGTCTGAACTTACACTTAAAAGTTGGAACAAAGCTAAATTATCGTTTAATTATAAGTTAACATGAGTGTTTTCATAGCCACGGGTCTGGCAAAGAACTCGCCCGCTCTCCGGGTCTGCTTCCTTGCAGCCTTCGATTCGTATGCAGCCACAGGCCTTCTGGGAAACTTTTTCACTTTTTTGCGAAACTTTTTGCTACCTTAACTTAAGTGAGCTTAATGTGGATGGCTTTTGATAGCAATTAAGAAAGTAGCTTTCTAACCGTGGCTTAGCTTCATAAATATTCCGCTGGAATTCATGTCAAGCACGCATTTTTCCATCGTCGATTCGTATCGAGACGTCAGCGCAGAGACCTAGAGGAAAATCCATTCGCTTTACAGTTTTTAGATTTCTCAGAGCTGGCCAACATTTTCCTATGATATGCACTGCAAACGTTAATTAGCATGAGTAGCACATACTATGTTAGCCATTCAATGAGCTTACTTATTTACAGTTCGTCATGTCTACTTTCCCGTGCACCTAGAGGGTGCAAGGCTTGGAGCTTTTAGAGCATAAAGAGCGAGCAGCTCAAGCTTTACCTATCTCGAGAGCCGTTCTCTATATAGAGCATATAATCCAGGCGTTCACTCTGCTCACCGGCTCGCTCATGTGTGGGCAAAACTGCTCCACAGAAGAGATTTTCCTTCACATCCATAGCACGCCGACCGTGTCTGTGTGTATACCTGTACGACTTTTAATCTCATTGTTACGTCCCGCCGTGTGGAGCCGCGCTCATCCCATCCTGGATGCTGGATGCTGGATCCATCCTCGGGGATGTATCCTATGGGATGGGTCCGTGCCGCGCGGCGACCGGCATCAGCTCATAAACCACACAGCATTCGCGTCGCGTATGTTATGGATAGACCAGGACCGGGCGCTTCGAGCCGAAGGAGCAGGGATTTTGAGCGTGATTCTACTTCCAAGCATCTGTGATAGCAAAATCTGTGGCACAACAGCAGCGGGGAGATTTTTTTTCTATGAAATCTTATCGCATGATGGCGCCACAGGCTGTGGATGAAAACCGAAATCAGTATCGCTAGGAATATCAATTCGCCGCTAATTTTGGACACAGCACACATATTTTCGAATGCAACTATTGAAAAACTTCAAACCCCCATAGTTTTAACATAGCTTTACAGCCAGATTAGTCTAAGGAAAAAATATCTATGAAACACATTTTTTTGTAGCTTTCATAACGCGCAGTTCCACTTCCACCCTTTAATGATTCATTTCATATTCCTTTCCGTCACGAGAAAGGTTCATGCATCAAAAATATCTGCCTCGGGCGGTTGAGTATAGTATACGGGGTACATAAAAGTGCACACGCATAGTAAACTTGAGGGTAGACCCCTGACATTTTGAAATATTCCCCGCCAACAATGGTTATTCCTGGTCTGACCAAGCTGCACTTGTTTACAAAGAGACGCGTACGAGGGCACTTGTTCGGCGTCCCGACGCTCAAGAGGCTGGGGTTGAGCCCGAACGAGGAAGGGCGAGCGATGCGTCGCGCCAAGAAGTGACTCTGAGTCCACTCAAACCATTCACCCGTCCTCCCCTCGATCATCCAGAGAACTAGAAACTGTCATGTGACGTTACGACGAGGGTTCACTTGCCACTGGAAGACATGTGAAACTCGTAACAAGAAGAACAGAAATGTTCTTCTTGTTATCAAAGTGAATGGCGCCGAGCGGCGCGCAACAACACAGAATTAGAGGAGGAAAAAAAACACCACCACGACATCGTGTTAATCCGGGAGGGCCGCGGAAAATTTTCACAGAGAGGGTGGTATCTGTCAACGTTGTTGCCTTCGCAACAAAGTGGGCCGGGTGGTCCAGTGGGTGGCCCGGGCATGCAGGTGACAGGGCGGCGGGTGGGTCGAGGGCAAACACAGCAGAGGCCCAGTGGTTTTCTGGACGCGAATTGAGCAGGGGCGCCGCCTTGCGGGGGCCCATCATAAACCGATCGCCGCTAATAAATGACTGCAGGGGGCTAGACTTTTATTCGAGTCACTGTCACCATCACCATCTGACTTTGCTCTTGAATGTTCGCTACTTAATCATCCACTTCACAAAAGTTCTTGTCTTCGTTTATCAACTTGGGATTTACTGTCAAAATTGCGCATTTTTTCGATTAAAAAGAATTACTAACTCCTTTGAATGTATCAGCTTATATTGTGTTTGCTTGCCATAACGACCACGCACCGAGGACAGGCAAGACAGCTTGCTTGTCAGAAAATTCAATGTTCAGGACCCGTATATAGGAAGTAATAGAGATATATTTTGATTAATCTGGCTTTGGATGGATATAATATTGCTTACATTTCCATAACTACATAAAGACGGGATTACTATTCAGTTTACTTCTCAAGCTCGTTCTGGTTAGCGAATACGCCGACGCCGACGCCGACGCCGACGCCGACGCCGACGCCGACGCCGACGCCGATGACGTCGACGCAGCTTTCAACAGCATTTCAGGCAATATACTTGAGCATGAATGACGAGTTTAGTCCATTCGGAGCTCTAAAAACCATTGCATGATGAAGAGAAGCGGGGTGTGTACGGTGGCAAGAGTAAGGGGGGGGGGGGGGGGGGGGGGGGGAG